>CM022951.1:32053598-32738023 GCA_012931725.1 Litsea cubeba
AGCAAAAACTCTTCCAACTGCTGGATCTAACTTTCGAACCCCCCTTCTCCTTCAAAAAATCATAGAAGGCGACGAGCTGAAAGTATAGAAGCCTGAACTCCTCAGACTGCCCCTCGAGGACGCTGTCAATCGGCATAAACTCCTCATAGAGTTTGCCGAGGATGGGCAATCCGGTAATGGCGCTCAACTCCTTCAAAGAAAAACCAATCTCACCATTCGTCACAACGAAGGTATTGGTTTGAGGGAGGAACGACTCCAGCATAGCCATGAAGGCCTCGTCAGAAAAGATCACGGTCTCCCTAAAGGCGCGGACCGCATCAAAAATCCCGGCTTCCTTCAAAACGGCGCCACCAATCAGCAGGACGCGATCAGTCCACGACTTCCACTCAGAGTCAGCATTGAAACGACCTCGAAGTCGAAAAGGCTTGATCCAATTGCTGCCGTCACCGCTGAAAATACCAAGGCCCACCGGTCTCAAATCGACCGACGGATAATCAGAGCCCTGGTAACCACTGGCCGGCATCAACATGTCTAAGTCAGTAGGCGACTTCTCCGCATATCCAGGAGAACCGCCAACAAAAACCCCGGTCTTGATTACATTTGTCCTTCTCACCCAGCTTGGAGGATCTTCCCTCTTGGGGCACGTGGGGGCAAGGCTCAGAATCGAGACGGTGCGATCAAACATCGACCGGGGTAGTCAACAGTCTTCTTCTCACACCTGCTTGTGAAGAAAACTGAAAAGATCTCCTCTGGTATGTCATGTCATCAGGGACTGCATCACCAAAGAAGAAGGTAGGCTTGGGCAAAACGCTCTTGATCTTCCATCACCCAATGGACGACTGCTTACCATGATCTTATAGAATTCCTCTCCCTTGAGAGTGATCAGTCGCTGCCTCATCTCATCTCGGTTGAGGGAGTCGCACTCTTCCAGATTTCTCTCAACATACTGGACCTTCTCGAAAGCCTGCTGAACGGCCGGATTAGAAGATCTAGAAGATCGACGAGGTACGCTTGTAGCATGGCTCTTTACCCTTGTTCGCTCTGGAGGAACCACCTAAAAAGGATGGAAAAGAAAAAGATCAAACATCAAAATGACAGAATCTCGCTAAAAAAAATCTGGCGAAATTTTGACATGATGACGGGGCAATTCCGAAGAAAAGGAACTATCCCGAAAGAAATAGAAAGCTTGAAGATGGGCTCAACATCGCTGCGAGCTCCGAAACTCCAAACTTTCGAAACCTAAAAGTCTCCGCAAAATCAGGAAGGGCTCAACATCACTGCGAGCTCCAAGTTCCCAAATTTGCAAAAACTTTCAGGTATGCAATCACATCATGCTACAAATTTAATTTACAAATTAAAGGCATGCATGAACATCTTGGTTTGCAAAAAAAAAAAAAAATGCATTATCATGATGAGCAAAAAAAAGAAGAAGAAAAGAAACTTTCTCAAAAAAAAGAGGGGAAAGAAAACAAAAAAGGAAAGAAAAGAAACTCTCTCAAAAAAAAAAGGGAGGGAAAAAAAAAGAAAAACAAAAAAAAAAAAGAGAAAAAAGAGAGGGCTGGCCCACAGGCCGTGGCCCACAGGCCACGTGGCCGTACGGCCAGATCCGTACGGATCTGTCCGTACGGCCCACACAAAAAAAAAAAACAAACATGAAAAAAAAAGAAAGAAAGAAAAGAAAGAAAAAAAAACACGTGTAAAAAAAAAAGGGGAAAACACGTGGAAAAGAAAAAAAGAAAAAAAGAGAAGAAAAGAAAAAGAAAGAAACAAAAAAAAAGAAAGAAGAACTTTTTTTTCCTACAATGGAGTTTTCTTGAAAAAAAAGAACTTACTTGAAGCCATTGATGGAGAAGAAGAAGAAAACTCTTGAAGATCTTGAAGAAGAAAAGCTCTTGGTCTTGAAGCCCTCTTGAGATTATTGCAAAAGAAAGTAATAAGAGCAAGAGATCCAACCTTCTCTTTGCTTTTATAGAGGAGAGCAAACCAAAGAAGGAAAGAAGAAAAAGGTAAGTGTTACTAATTAGTAACCTTACCAAAAGAAAGAGATTAGAAAGATTCTTTCCAAAAGAAAGATATCTGAAGGATTTTCTCCCAAAAATCAATCTATGACGGATTCTTTCCCAAAAGAAAGATATCTTGAGATATCCTATCCCAAAATAAAGGGATCTTGGCAGATTTTCTCCCAAAAATCAATCTATGATGGATTCTTTCCCAAAAGAAAGATATCTTGAGATATTCTATCCCAAAATAAAGGGATCATGAGAGATTCTCTCCAAGTAAAGATATTCTTAGATATTCTCTATCCAAATGAGATATTTTGGATATTCTTTACAAAAATGACACCATATGAGATCTAAGCCATTTCAAAAGCTTAAGGTCCCATGGGTTAGCCCATATGAGCCAGGTTTGACCACCTAGGCACAAAAAAAAAAAAAAAAAAAAAAATTTGGGCTTTTAGTCAAAGAGAAATCCCTCTTACCAAGAGCATACAAAAATGGTTCCATGCCTCTTTTGAGTTGATTGGACCATACAAAAGAAAATTCCAAGCCCCATGAGCTTCCAAAAAATCAAACCATCCAGCCTCATCTACCAAATTGAGCCAAATTCTTGAAATTGACATTCCATCAAACCAAATCCTGGTCCCCTAACTTGCCACATACAGCCTGTTAGGTCACAAGACCAAAACCAAAAACCAAAACCTGATCCCCTAATTTGCCACATACAGCCTCTTAGGTCACAAGATCAAAACCAAAATTGATCCCCCAACATTCCACATACAGCTTGTTGGGTCACACGATCAAAACCAAACCCGACCCCCTAACCTGCCATATATAGCCTGTTAGGTCACAAGGTCAAAACCCAAATACACATCCCTGATGTCATCTTCAAAACTTTGCCTCGAGATGGTACGTGATCCCTTTCACTACCATAAAATTCCCCTGGAAGCTCAAAAGGCTACAAATACCAAAAAGAAAGATTGCTCAAAGACTCTTGGTCAAGTCACAGGCTCTCCTTCAAAAATCTCTTCGAGGCACATCGACTACAAAAGTTAAGCAACTCGCCGCTGTACCTCGAGGGGGCATTTGTTGACACCAAAAATGTCACTTTGCCTTTTCAAGATCCAAAGAGCTACATGAAGTCGCAACCTGCCATAAATAGGCAATGCTGCTTCCAAAAATCAAATCTTGTCAGAATCAAACAAAAACTGCAAGATTCTTCCAGACAGCCAAAAGAGGAGTACACAAGAAGTTTCAGGCCATTTCAAAATCATTAGGCCTAACTTCGCTTCTCCGACAGCCAAATCAGGCCTCTCGGCGGCAAAGCTCTCCGGGACCATGGTTTCCAAGACAGAACCTATGGATCATCTTAAAATGACTCCAATAGGTTCCCTGTCAAATTTCAAGTCAATCGGACATCGGTTGACCACACATCAAACCGCGACATCTTCATCGCGACAAAAAGCAAGTCTACAGGTGATAGGACCCCAAACGGCTTCAAAACTCAAACAAAAGCCTATGGTTGGTCTTATTTATTGCTCAGGAGGCTTCACACCAAATTTCAGGTCATTCCGACATCGTTTGACCCAGTTTCAGCTTCTGACGGGAAATCGGCAACTCTGCGCGACAAAGTCTTCGGCTTTCTCAGGAAATTGGAAACTTTGCAAAATAAAATGCAAGGATTCTCATCAGGTTTCCTACAAAGAAATCAGGCCAATAAATGGTCAAAATGTCAAGGAAAAGTACAGAAGAAAAAAGAATCAGAAAAAAGCAAAAAAGGACGCAAAACGGGACACGAAAGGGGGAAAACCCCCCCAGGGTCGCAGACCCCTGCGACCCTGGGCCAGGGTCGCCGGCGACCTTGGACCCCGGGGTCGCCAGGAAAGCCCCGGAAACCCCGGTTTTCGCCGTTTTTTCGCGATTCGAGGTGCCCAGCCTCTAGTACTTTCCAAAATTCATGCTTTTGAGACACCAAGTCCCCTGACATCCGTCCAAAACACGGGTAAATCATCAAGAGTATCGAAGACAGTATTGATCGCCACCCGGTCAACCAAAAAAAGTGTGCTTTCCACCCGACCGATCGAGAAATCGACAGGACAGATGGCACCGACCCGCTGTTGGCAACAAACACCTGAAATTACATGGTCATCTGATGTCGATCTACATGAAGATCCATCAATGATCATCGACAGAAGAATTCCAAAAGACATGGCACGGCCCGCGACTCTTCAGCTGCTCGGCGACCACTTAATGCGATTAATTGACTAGCTTTATTACAGTCATTAATCCATTTCTTTGGACGGCCCAATCAGAAGCAAGCATTCGGGAGTTACAAGTCAAGAGATTCATGGCATTTAACCCATGAAACTCCTCCCATCATGGCGATTAAAGGCGATTAAATGCCCTCAATCTCCTCCGGCCAATCAGAAGCCAAGAAAAAGGAGTTACAAAATAAACAATTCAATTTTGTAACTCCTCCATTATGTGGCTTAATGACAATAAAAGCCCATAAACCCACCTAAAAGGCTACCTAAAAGCCTATAAATAGGAGGGCTCTCCAAGAAGAAAGGACATCAGAGAGCATCAGAAAAATCAGAGAAAAAAGCACAAGCACACAGACAGAAATCCAGAGAAAGGAAAAAGAGAGAAAACTCTGCGGAAATTCTACACCGGCCACCGCAACAAGGTGACAAAAGTCCCTTGGGGGGTACCCCCCCCCCTAGGTCCTTGCCTTCTCCTCCTGCCTCCAATGGCTTAGATATGGCTTTTCAGCCTGTCTACTCGGTTTTTTATTGGACATAGGACCTTCCTTTGGTCTTTGTCTTCTAAAAACCCGAGGTTATAGCCAAGCCAAGCGAATCAAATAGCATCCTCTGTTCTCATCTGCATGGATGATGGCGAAGCCCACATATGGCTTGCGACCGTCAATCTAAACGAGTCCCCCACAATCTCCTGAGAAGTTAGATCCTCCTTTTCTTGCTTTTCATTGTAGTTTGTATTTTTTTTAAAAGAGACAAAAATCACAATTCTTGTCTTTCATTGTTGATAAGGATTGTAAATCGGCTATAAACGCCAAAATCGGCTATAAACGCCAAAAATCGGCTATAAACGCCAAAATCGGCTATAAATGCCAAAAAAATCGCCTTTCACGGCAAATCAAGAAAATGTCTCTTTTCTTAAATATATGTGCAATGGAAAACTTGAAAGAAGTTGATTTCCTTTTTACTTGCGAAGGTTGATCCCCGGATCACCACTTGCAATTCCAAGTAAAATAGAAAATCTGGCACACCCACAAAAAAAGAAATGTTGATGCACGCCCCTGCCCCCCGGTTACGAAAGGGTCGGAACCAAACGGACTCCCACGTCCGCCGACCTCGGTAGAACCAAGCAGGAGCGCGGTCCATCAAGAACAGAGGATGCTATGATTCGCTTGGCTTGGCTATAACCTCAGGTTTTTAGAGGACAAAGACCAAGAGGAGGTCCTATATCCAATAAAAAACTAAGTAGACGGGCTGAAAAGCCACGTCTAAGCCATTGGAGGCAGAAGGAGAAGGCAATGACATTGGGGGCAGGGTACCCCCCAAGGGACTTTTGTCACCTTGTAGCGGTGGTCGGTGTAGAACTTCCGCAGAGTTTTCTCTCTTTCTTTCTTTGGATTTCTGTGTTTTTTTCTGATCTGGGATCTTTCTTCTTTTTTCCGATCTGGATTCCTTTGGAGTGCTCTCCTATTTATAGGCTTTTTGGTAGCCATTTAGGAGGGTTTATGGGCTTTTATTGTCATTAAGCCGCATAATGGGAGGAGTTACAGGATTTAATTCCTTTATTTTGTAACTCCTTTCTCTTGGCTTCTGATTGGCCGGAGGAGATTAAGGGGCACCTTTAATCGCCATGATGGGAGGAGTTTCATGGTTTAAATGTCATGAATCTCTTGACTTGTAACTCCCGGATGCTTGCTTCTGATTGGGCCATCCAAAGAAATGGATTAATGACTGCAATAAAGCTAGTCAATTAATCGCATTAAGTGGTCGCCGAGCAGTTGAAGAGTCGTGGGCCGTGCCGCGTCCTTTGGGATTCTTCTGGCGATGATCAACGATAGATCTTCATGTAGATCGACATCAGATGATCACGTAACTTTAGGTATTGGTTGCCAACAGCGGGTCGGTGCCATCTGTCCTGTCGATTTCTCGATCGGTCTGGTAGAAAGCACACTTTTTTGGTTGACCGGTTGGCAATCAATGTTGATTTCGACACTCTTGATGATTGACCCGTGATTTTGATGTATGTCAGAGGATTTGGTGTCTCAAGAGTATGAATTTTAGAAAATACCAGAGGCTGGACGCTTCGAATCACAAAAAAACGGTGAGAAAGGGGTTTCCGGGGCTCTTCCGGCGATCCCGGGCCCCTGCGACCCTAGGGGGTTCTCCCCTTTTGTCCCGTTTTGTGTCCGTTTTTGCTGTTTTTTTATTCTTTTTTCTTCTGTATTTTTTAATGACATTTTTTATCATTTATTGGCCTGATTTCCCTATAGAAAACCTGATGAGAATCCTTGCATTTTGTTTTGCAAAGTTTCTAATTTTCTGAGAAAGCCGAAGACTTTGTCGCGCAAAGCTGCCGATTTTCCGTCAGAAGCTGAAACTGGGTCAAACGATGTCAGAATGACCTGAAATTTGGGGTGAAGCCTCCTGAGCAATAAATAAGACCAACAATTGGCCTTTTTTTTTGTAGTTTTCAAACCGTTTGGGGTCCTATCACCAGTAGACTTGTTTTTGTCGCGATGAAGATGTCGCGGCTTGATGTGCGGTCAACCGATGTCCGATTGACTTGAAATTTGACAGGGAACCTATTGGAGTCATTTTAAGATGATCCACAGGCTCTGTCTTGGAAACCATGGTCCCGGGGAGCTTCACCGCCGAGAGGCCTGATTTGGCTTCCGAGCGTCAAAGTCTGGTCAAATGTTGTCGAAATGACCTGAAATTTGACGTGTAGCCCTTTGTAAGCGTTTTGAAGCCGTCTGACCGAAAGCCAACTGGAAGATTGGAGACTCTACGGCTATGTAGAAAAGTCTTCACACAGGTTAGGGTATGATCCTGACACTCCCCTGAGACAGTTGACACAAAGGCTTAAAAGTCAATATACTGACCAAGCCTCAACATCTCAAGTCCATGAAGACATCGATTTCCCTGGATATCTCTTTGATGAGTCGCCTGACAAAGATCCAAGAAGCCCATCCAATTGGCACGATTTCTCTGAGAATGAAGAGGAGTTGTCCGATGGCACAGACATGTGGTCTTCTGACCCAGAAGAACCCTCATCTCCAAAAGAAGTAGCCTACTTCGACCCGGTTTCAACAGGCGATTGGGATCATCTCATAGCAAGCCTTGGGAAAATTACCGATCAAGAAGACCCGTGGAAAGGAACAAAACCTTGGTCTGGAAATACCCTTGAAACCCCAGAAGGTTTCGTTGAGCTGGAAGCCTCCAAAAATATTATGGAGGAACCACCTTCGAACCTTCCAACAGAAGATTCTGTTCAAAAGATAGACTTGGGAACACCAGATAACCCACGTCCTGTATTCATAAGCAAGAATATAAAGGATGATGAGTTACCCGAGTATATCGCCTTTCTTCGTGAGTTCGTTGATTGCTTTGCATGGTCTTACGCTAAAATGCCTGGCTTAGACCCCAAAATAGCGGTCCATAAACTCAATCTTCAAGAAGACATCAAGCTTGTCAAGTAAGGCCAAAGAAGATTCCGTCCAGATGTGATGGATAAAATTGAACAAGAAGTTCAAAAACTCAAAAGTGTCGGCTTCATCCGTGAGTAACAACATCCTGAATGGTTGGCCAACATTGTCCCCGTGACAAAGAAAAACGGGCAGATCAAGGTCTGTATTGACTATAAAGACCTGAATGGTGCATGCCCAAAAGATGAATTTCCGCTCCCCATACCAAAGGTAATGATTGATAATACTTGTGGATTCGAGCGAACGACATTCATGGATGGTTTTTCTGGCTACAATCAAATAAAGATGCATCCTGAGGATGAAAAACATACATCCTTTCGGACCCCATTTGGCGTGTATTGCTACACTGTCATGCCATTTGGTCTAAAAAATGCTGGTGCCACATATCAGAGGGCTATGATGAAGATATTCCAAGATATGCAGCACAAGACGGTTGAATGTTACGTTGATGACCTCGCCGTCAAAAGCAAAAGAAAAGAAGATCATCTCGAAGACCTTCGAGAAGTCTTCCTCCGGCTTCGCAAACACAAACTGCGAATGAATCCTCTGAAATGCTTCTTCGGCGTCTCGTCGGGTAAGTTCCTGGGATTTTTAGTTTGGAAAGCTGGAATAGAGCTTGACCCCATAAAATTCAAAGCCATTCTAGAAATGCCCTCTCCAAGAACCTTGAGAGAACTCAAAGGGCTTCAAGGGAGATTGGCCTACATCAAACGGTTCATCTCCAATCTTTCGTGGAAATGCCATCCATTCTCCCGGTTGATGAAAAAAGGTGTAAACTTTGTCTGGGATGCTGACTGTGAAGCTGTATTCCAAGATATCAAGTCATACCTGACAAAACCTCCAGTATTAGCTACTCCTACCACTGGAAAACCATTCATCTTGTACACAAGAGCCCTTGATCACTCTTTGGGAGCTCTGCTTGCACAAGAAAATGATCAAAGAAAAGAAGCTGCACTATATTACCTCAGCCGCATGCTAGTAGGTGCAGAGCATCGCTACTCTCCAGTCGAAAAAGAATGTCTTGCAGTGATGTTCGCCGTACAAAAGCTGCGTCACTACTTGCTTTCCAACACAGTCTACCTGGTCTCGAGGGTCAACCTCTTGAAGGTCCTTGTCACAAAGGCAGGTTCTCTCAATGCTCGACTGGCAAAATGGTCCATCCTTCTGTCATAATTTGATATTAGGTATGTACCACAAAAGGCAATCAAAAGGCAAGCTCTAGCGGACTTCCTCGCAGAGCATCCATTGCCTAAAGATTCTCCACTCAGAGATGATCTCCCAGACGAACCAGTCTACAATGTGGAGACTTTCTCACAAAATGCTTCCTGGGACATGTACTTTAATGGTGCAACCAGGACAAATGAAAAAAGACAGCTGATCTCGGGAGTTGGCATCCTCTTTGTTAGCCCCGACAAATACATGATTCCACACGCTTTCTCGCTACTGGAACCATGAACAAACAATGCAGCTGAATATCAAGCTCTGATCCTAGGATTGGAACTCGCCATCGAATCCGGTATCACCATGCTGGAAGTCTTTGGAGACTCTCAACTGATCGTCAACCAGATGAATCAGAAATTTGAAGTCAGGAAGCCAGATTTGCTGCCTTACTACAACAAAGCACAATCGCTTCTGCAAAAGTTTGACATCTGTCACATCACCCACATTCGTAGAGGTGAAAACATACGTGCATATGCCATGGCCGGACTTGTTGCATCTATGGCAATCCAGGAAGGGGAAAACATGCAAATCACAGTGTCCGAAAGAAGAATCCTTCCTCCTCTTAACACACACCAAGCAGTTGATGAATGCCACAAAGTGGTTGGAAGTCGGATTCCAATCCTTCAAACTTCAATTGGCGACTGGAGGGATCCGTTCATTGATTACATTATGTTCGGCATCCTACCTGAAGATCCAAAAGAACGGGTAAGCATCCAAAAGCGAACCCCAAGCTTTCATTTGGATATTCCTTCAAAAATCCTTTACAGGAAATCCTTCAACGGAGTACTTTTACGCTGCTTGTCACAACAAGAGGCTGAAGAACACTCAAAGAAGTTCATGCTGGTCTTTGCGGAGCTCATCAGGATGGCCCCAAGCTCTATGATCAGATAAAAAGTTTAGGTTATTACTGGCCTACCATGGTAGCTGACGCAATGCAATTTGCTAAGCGCAATTACATTCACATGCCTCCAGAATGGCTACATCCTATAGCGATTTCATGGCCTTTCGAAGCCTGGGGTATGGACATCATAGGTCCTATTTCTCCCCCTTCGAGCAAAGGTCATCGCTTCATCTTCGCCGCTACGGATTATTTCTCCAAGTGGTCAGAAGCATTTGCGCTCAACGAAATGAAGACCTCATCAGTCCTTCAGTTCCTGCGCGCCAACATCATTCGTCGTTTCGGCATACCCAAAAGATTCGTCCATGATAACGGACAACAATTCCGGGATTATCGATTCTACAGGTTCTGTGACAAATACAAAATCCAAAGCTGTCCTTCGACTCCATACAATCCGGCAGCAAACGGATTCGCAGAAGCTTTCAGTAAGACACTCTGTAAAATCCTCAAAAAAATGGTCTCTAGTCACAAAAGAGACTGGAGCGACAAACTGTCTGAAGCTTTGTAGGCCTATCGAACACCGTTCGAGGACCAACCCATAGCACACCATTCTCCTTGGTCTATGGATGCGAAGCTGTCGTGCCCTTGGAAGTACAAATTCCTTCCTTGAGGGTATCCTTGCAAAATGACATGACTCAAGAAAGCAATATCAAATTGCGACTCCATGAGCTGGACAATCTCGATGAGAGACGGCTCGAAGCTCAACAAAGCATTGAACTTTACCAAGCACGCATGGCAGGATCTTTCGACAAAAAGGTCAGGCAACGCGCCTACAAAAAGGGTGACTTGGTTCTTGCGGTAAAAAGACCAATGGTCTTCGCTCACAAGTCCAAAGGCAAATTTGAGCCAAAATGGGAGGGACCCTACGTCATCGACAAGGATTTCTCCAACGGCGCATACGCACTCCTAAACATAGAAGGTGACAGATGTATGATGCCCATCAACGGCAAGTTCTTAAAGCGGTACTACCCTTGAAGACTTACCCAACTGGGTAAGAGCAATGCCTGTACGGCTAAAACTGATTTCCAGGTACAAGCTCGCTAAACCCACCTTTTTTAGAATTTTCATGTTGAAATTTCTAGAAATTTAAACAATGCTTACTTTCATCGTTTCATTGTTCAAAAATCCAAGCTTAGGAACCTTTCCCTAACTTGACCAAGATTTTCAACCCTTGAACCCAAAATTCATGGTTTGAAACAAAATCCGGATTCATGGATTTCCACCCTAGTCCACCCTACCTTTTACCGCCTAAATGGTTTTAGGTCAAAACTTATGACCCTCGTGTCTTTAAACAAAAAAAAAATGGTTTTTCAAAAAACCACAGGGAAGCAGTCGATAGTCGTACAAATCGGAAGCATGCGAACCACGTTCGACACTTCCAAAATAGCAGGGAAGCGACATTTCGTCGATACTTGCAAAATCCAAAACCGTGGAAATGCAACATTTCAGTTGATATCCACAACCCAAATTTCAAAGGTTCGAGAAAAAAAACCTAAAAAAACCGTGGAGATGCAACATTTCAGTTGATATCCACAACCCAAATTTCAAAGGTTCGAAAAAACCAAGAAATCGTGGAAATGCAACATTGCAGTTGATATTCACAACCCAAAGGTTCGAGAAAACCGTAAATTTCAAAAATCATGGGAAAACGACATCAAGTCAGTACCCGCAAAACCAAAATTTTTGAAAAGCAAGGATGCGACAATCCATCGATACTTGCACCCAAATCCGCGAGGATGCGACATTCTATCGATACTCGCAAACGAATGAGCAAGGATGCGACATTCCCTCGATACTTGCAAGACCATTCAGCAAGGAGGCGACTTTTAGTCGATACTTGCATTTTTTAAAACCAAAATCGGTTATAAATGCCACCAAAACAGGCTATAAATGCCACAAACCGGCTATCAATACCACAAAACAAACCGGCTATAAATGCCACAAAACAAAATCGGCTATCAATGCCACAAACCAAAAACTTGGCTTTCAAAAAACTCGGCTATCAATGCCAAAAATCGGCTATCAATGCCACAAAATCGGTTATTAATGCCACAAAGAAGCTGCCTCGCATGCCAAAAATCGGCTTCCATGCCACAAACAAAAATTTGGCTTCCATGCCAAAATAATCATTTGACAAAAGATTTTCACAAAATGACAAGCTTTTGATCAAATCCCATTTAGCAATTACTTTCATCACAAAAAGATTTAAGTGAGCGTAGGGAAAACAAAAAAACAAAAACATCCCATTTAGCAATTACTTTCATCACCAAAAGATTTAAGTGAGCGTAGGGAAAACAAAACAAAAAAAAGAGTACCAAAAAATACATGCGGTACCAAAAAAAAAAGAAAGTGTTCCCAAGCACTACAAAAAAAAGAGTACCAAAAAAATACATGTGGTACCAAAAAAAAAGGAGAGAAGGATAGTTTCTGTTACAAAAGAAAAAATAGGAGCTCAACCAAAAATGGTCTCCAGCCAAGATTTCAGCTCCTTAAGCAAACTTTTGGCCTCAGCCGTCAGGGATTCCAAGGCACGCTTCTTCAGGAACTTGCCAAGAGATGCTGGAGAATGCTGCAATCCTTCTTTCACACCAGGAAGCTTATCCCGAGCAGTTCGCCATTGTTTGTTCTCTTGAGACCTCCTTTCAAGAAGTCGATCAGCATCGGCAACCCGGCGAATCAGAGCACTTTCCCTGTCGCGAGCCTCTGTTATTGCAGCCCACTTGGCAGCAACTTGTGCCTGCAGATGCTCAAGACGTTTCCTGGCCTCATCGACCTCCATATCAAGGATGTTAAGGTCATGTCTTAGCCCAATGATGGCTAGCTCTTCTAAGTTCTTCTCTCGGACTATCCGCTTCCTGCTTTATGTAGCTTATCCAGGTCAGACTTAGCCTTATCAGCAGGATCTAGGAACATCTCCTTGAAGAACTGGTCATCAGCCAAACCCATGGCCTCAAACCATTTGTCACCCAGCTCAATGATCCTATCAACGATCGCCCTGCCACCTGTGACATCCAGACCAGCCTTTTCGGCATCACCAAGAATCTCACGCACATACTGGATCATGCCAAATCCGGCATCCAAGTGTCCAGCAAGGAGAGTCTCAATCCAAGAGCTCAGAACCTGCACTACCACCTTCTTCGCAAAGAGAAGAGATGGCCCAGCTGAAGATTCGCCCCGCTCCGTCGGTCGACTGCCCATGTCATGCCCCGTTGGAAGGGGAACAAAAGAACTCTTTCCAGTTGGAGTTGCTGGAGAAGGAATTTCAGCACGAGGTATCTCCTCAACAGTGTCACAACTGGTCCCAGGAGCCTCTACCTCTGGATCGACCTCTGGCATCCCTTGCTCTGGTTCTAAAGGAAGCAACGGACTCTCCACTGTCACCTCAAAACCTGCCAAAGAAACACAAAAAGGTATGAATATGATCCTGTTTGAAAATCATTATCAGGGTTATTACTACAAAATACCTTCTTCGACGACTGGTGGAACACTCTCTTCCTCCATGAACTCATCGGAAGCATCATCAACATTTGCGTCCATCGATGGTTCAAAGTCATTGGAATCCTATGGCAAGTCAGCTGACAAGAAAAATGTTAGCAAACCAAGTCACAGACACAAAAAAAAAGAGAAAGCAAAAGAAGTTATACCAATTAAAGATTCTGGATTCACTCCAGAGTCCCTCGGTTCTTCTTCAGGTGCCCCGACAAGATCTGTCACCACCTCATCGGTTGGAACCTCAGGCATCGCCAAATCTTCCTCTGCTAAAACAAAAAAGAGGAGCAGTAGGGAAAGAAAACAAATCAAGACATGGAAAAATCCCATGAAAAGAAATGGAAAGAGAAAGAGGAAGAATCATACCTTCACCAACGATCTCTTCTTCTCGGCTTCTCTTCTCTGGAGGCTCGTCAGCATCCACTGGCACATCCTCATTAATAGTAAGAGGGACTTCTATGTCAGGAGAGTCCTCATATTGCCCCTTGCTGCGATGATGACTCCTCCTCCTCTTACTCCTGCGGGCTCGCTTCTTAGAGGAACCTGCCCCGCTGTCAGAGTCAGGTCTCCCAGTTGACTCCTCACTGATGGTCTACCCTTATCAGTAGAGTCCACGGAAGCTTGCCTCTGCGCCGCTTGCATCCAAGCATCAAGTTCGGCTTCCTCCTGTTCTAGCTGCTCTAAAGCCTCATCAGGTATTTCTCGAACAGCTTCAGCACCAATGATGCCCTGGTCACCGAGAAAGCCAATCTTGTGCTTCTCTCCAGAAAGGAAGGCCCAAACTTCCTCTCGCCGGACGCCATCCGACTTTCCAAGGCCCTTTCCAGATGCCGGCTTCACATCAAGATCCTTCTTGGAAAGCCCCCGATATGCCAAAAAGCTCTCCGCGAACCACTTCGCAAAGCCGGCAGTCCGGGAAGTCGACAACATAGGATAAGAGATCATGGCTGTAGTGTCTTCAGCACTATAGAAAGTCCATGCATTTCTCCCGTCCTGTAAACCTCCAAAGCGCTTCACCATGCTTGAAGGCGCTCCAACAACGCCTTGAGAAAAGCCCAACTGCAAAGCAAAGCGAGAGGGTACATACGGCTGGATGTCGTTGAAAAGATGTCTACGGTACACCATCGTGCCGACACGTATGCTGAAAAGCCACTCCTTCTCTGTGTTCGTCAAAAAGTAATGCCTTCCCGACCCCGCCCTGGTGGAGTCTCGGGAGGCACCAAAATCAAAAGCCTTCTTCCACAACTCCGGAGAAAGCTTCACTGAAGACTGCCCCATCTCGACGTCCCTGAACCGTGGATCCTCATGCGGGCAAACAAAAGTGATTTGGACACGGCTTTGCCCTTAGCCAGCCGAATCATCAGAGGATCATCATCCTGTGCAGCACCCAGCCGGTGGAAGCCGGGACAGTGGTACACATACCATGAATAAAAGATGTGGGTTGAAAATACCCTCTTCATGGGAAGCCCAAGCCGAACCAAAAAAGCAGCAGCATGCAGTTCGGTACACAGGTAGGAGTAAAGAGCTGGCACCAAAGCAAGCTGCTCTCCAAACGCCATCTGACAAGCCGGAAAAATACAATGCGGCCTGATATGCGTTCCATCTCATTCAGCAAAAATAGCCTCACCAAGCCAATAAGTGAGGTAAACAGCGAGATCTCTCCGTAGTGCAATGTCAAGACAAATGGCGTTTGTACTCGCACATAAATCTCTCAACTCTTCTTGCATAGCCAAGATCTTCTTCGAACTTGGATCCTGAGCCCTGGCTTCCTGGGTCGCACTATCAGAAGACTCCCTGCTATCAAAAAAGTTGGGGAACGAAGAGCTAGAACTCTTCCAACTGCTGGATCTAACTTTCAAACCCTCATTCTCCTTCAAAAAGTCATAGAAGGCGACGAGCTGAAAGTACAGAAGCCTGAACTCCTCAGACTGCTCCTCAAGGACGCTGTCGATCGGCATAAACTCCTCATAGAGTTTGCCAAGGATGGGCAATCCAGTAATGGCGCTCAGCTCCTTCAAAGAGAAACCAATCTCACCATTCGTCACAACGAAGGTATTGGTTTGTGGAAGGAATGACTCCAACATAACCATAGAGGCCTCGTCGGAAAAGATCACGGTCTCCCTAAAGGTGCGGACCGCATCAAAAATCACGGCTTCCTTCAAAACGGCGCCACCAATCAGCAGGACGCGATCAGTCCACGACTTCCACTCGGAGTCAGCATTGAAACGGCCACGAAGTCGAAAAGGCTTTATCCAATTGCTGTTGTCACCGCTGAAAATACCAAGGCCCACCGGTCTCAAATCGACCGATGGATAATCAGAGCCCTGGTAACCACTGGCCGGCATCAACATGTCTAAGTCAGTAGGCGACTTCTCCGCATATCTAGGAGAACCGCCAACAAAAACCCCGGTCTTGATTACATTTGTCCTTCTCACCCAGCTTGGAGGATCTTCCCTCTTAGAGCACGTGGGGGCAAGGCTCATGATCGAGACAGTGCGATCAAACGTCGACCGGGTAGCAACAGTCTTCTTCTCACCATCTGTTGTGAAAGAGAACTGAAAACATCTCCTCTGGTATGTCATGTCATCAGGGACGGCATCACCAAAGAAGAAGGTATGCTTGGGTAAAACACTCTGATCTTCCATCACCCGTGGACAACTGCGTACCATGATCTTATAGAGTTCCTCTCCCTTGAGAGCGATCAGTCGCTGCCTCATCTCATCTCTGTTGAGGGAGTCGCACTCTTCCAGATTTCTCTCAACATACTGGACTTTCTCCCAGGCCTACTGAACGGCCGGATTAGAATATCTAGCAGATCGACGAGGTACGCTTGTAGCAGGCTCTTTACCCTTGTTCATTCTGGAAGAACCACCTGCAAAGGATGGAAAAGAAAAAGATCAAACATCAAAATGACAGAATTTCGCTAAAAAAATCTGGCAAAATTTTGACATGATGCCGGGGCAATTCCTAAGAAAAGGAACTATGCCGATTAAGCTTGAAGATGGGCCATTGCTGCGAGCTCCGAAACTCCAAACTTTCGAAACCTCAAAGTCTCCGCAAAATCGGGAAGGGCTCAACATCGCTGCAAGCTCCAAATTCTCAAATTTATGAAAACTTTCAGGTATGCTATCACATCAAGCTACAATTCAATTTACAAAAAAAATATACATGCATGAACATCTTGGTTTGCCAAAAAAATGCATTATCATGATGAGCAAAAAAAAAAAAAGAAGAAAAGAAGCTTTCTAAAAAAAAGGGAGAAAGGAGAAAGAAAAAGAACAAAAAAAAAAAAAGAAAAGAAACTTTCTCGAAAAAAAAAGAGAGAAAGAAAACAAAAAAAAAAGAGAAAAAGGGGCTGGCCCACAGGCCACGTGGCCGTACGGCCAGATCCGTATGGCCCACAAAAGAAAAAAAAACATGCAAAAAAAAAAGAAAGCATGAAAAAAAAACGTGTAAAAAAAAAGAGCAAACACGTGAAATAAAAAAAGAAAAGAAAAGAAAGAAAGAACTTTTTTTTCCTACAATAGGGTTTTCTTGAAAAAGGGAACTTACTTGAAGCCATTGATGGAGAAGAAGAAGAAGAAAAGTCTTAAAGATCTTGAAGAAGAAGAACTCTTGGTCTTAAGGCCCTCTTGGGATTGTTGCAAAAGAAAGCAATAAGAGCAAGAGATACAACCTCCTCCTTGCTGTTATAGAAGAGAGCGAACCAAAGAAGGAAAGAAGAAAGAGGTAAGTGTTACTAATTAGTAACCTTACCAAAAGAAAGAAATTAGAAAGATTCTTTTCCAAAAGAAAGATATCTTGAGGGATTCTCTCCAAAAAGAAATCAATGAGAGATTTTCTCCCAAAAGATAGGATCAATGAAAGATTCTTTCCCAAAGGAAGATATCTTGAGATATTCTCTCCCAAAATAAAGGGAACATGAGAGATTCTCTCCAAGTAAAGATATTCTTAGATATTCTCTATCCAAAGGAAATATTTTTGGATATTCTTTACAAAAATGACACCATATGAGATCTAAGCCATTTCAAAAGCTTAAGGTCCCATGGGTTAGCCCATATGAGCCAGGTTTGACCACCTAGGCACTAAAAAAAATAATAAAAAAAAATTGGGCTTTTAGTCAAAGAGAATCCCTCTTACCAAGAGCATACAAAAACGGTTCCATGCCTCTTTTGAGTTGATTCGACCATACAAAAGAGAATTCCAAGCCCCATGAGCTTCCAAAAATCAAACCATCCAGCCTCATTTACCAAATTGAGCCAAAATCTTGAAATTGACATTTCCACAAAAATCCAAACCAAATCCTGGTCCCCTAACTTGCCACATACAGCTTGTTATGTCACAAAATCAAAACCAAAAACCAAAACCTGATCCCCTAACTTGCCACATATAGCCTGTTAGGTCACAAGATCACAACCAAAATTGATCCCCCAACATTCCACATACAGCTTGTTGGGTCACACGGTCAAAACCAAACCCGACCCCCTAACCTGCCACATACAGCCTGTTAGGTCACAAGGTCAAAACCCAAATCCACATCCCTGATGTCATCTTCAAAACTTTGCCTCGAGATGGTACGTGATCCCTTTCACTACCATAAAATTCCTCTAGAAGCTCAAAAGGCTACAAATACCAAAAAGAAAGACCGCTCAAAGACTCTTGGTCAAGTCACAAGCTCTCCTTCACAAAATCTCTTCGAGACACATCGACTACAAAAGTAAAGCAACTCGTCGCTGCACCTCGAGGGGGCATTTGTTGACACCAAAAATGTCACTTTGCCTCTTCAAGATCCAAAAAGCTACATGAAGTCGCAACCTGCCATAAATAGGCAATGCTACTTCCAAAAAATCAAATCTTGTCAGAATCAAACAAAAACTGCAATATCCTTCAAGATAGCCAAAAGAGGAGTACACAAGAAGTTTCGGGCCATTTCAAAATCATTTGGCCTAGCTTCGCTTCTCCTGCAGCTGAAAAGGAGCTCTCGGCGGCAAAAGCATAGAAGACACCAAATCTTCGATCAGAGCCTATGGATGGTCTCAAAATACATCCAAAAGGCTCCACGTCAAGTTCCGAGTCAAACCGACAACGTTTGACCCTACATCAACCCTCGAACAACTAAATCAAGCCTCTCGGCGGCAAGAACCACCGAGGCCATCACTCATCAGATAGAGCACATGGACGGCTTCAAAATGCTTACAAAGGGCTACACGTCAAATTTCAGGTCATTTCGACAACATTTGACCAGACTTTGATGCTCGGAAGCCAAATCAGGCCTCTCGGCGGTGAAGCTCCCCGGGACCATGGTCTCCACGACAAAGCCTATGGATCATCTTAAAATGACTCCAATAGGTTCGCTGTCAAATTTCAAGTCAATCGGACATCGGTTGACCGCACATCAAGCCGCAACATCTTCATCGTGACAAAAGCAAGTCTACTGGTGATAGGTCCCCAAACGGCTTCAAAACTCAAAAAAAAGCCTATGGTTGGTCTTAGTTATTACTCAGCAGGCTTCACTCCAAATTTCAGGTCATTCTGACTTCGTTTGGCCCAGTTTTAGCTTCTGATAAAAAATCGGCAGCTCTACGCGACAAAGTCTTCGGCTTTCTCAGAAAATTAGAAACTTTGTAAAACAAAATGCAAGGATTCTCATCAGGTTTTCTATAGGGAAATCAGGCCAATAAATGATAAAAAAATGTCAAGGAAAAATACAGAATAAAAAAGAATAAAAAAATAGCAAAAACGGACACAAAACGGGACAAAATGGGGGAAAACCCCCAAGGGTCGCAAGCCCCTACGACCTTGGCCCAGGGTCGCCAGCCCCTGCGACCCTGGGCCAGGGTCGCCGGCAACCCTGGAGCCCGGGATCGCCGGGAGGGCCCCGGAAACCCCATTTTTTGCCCTTTTTTCGCAATTCGAAGTGTCTGACCTCTAGTATTTTCCAAAATTCTTACTTTTGAAACACTAAATCCTCTGACATCCGTCAAAATCACGGGTCAATCATCAAGAGTATCGAAATCAACATTGATCGCCAACCGGTCAACAAAAAAAAAGTGTGATTTCTACCCGACCGATCGAGAAATCGACATGACAGATGGCACCGCCCCGCTGTTGGCAATCAATACCTGAAGTTACATGGTCATCCGATGTCGATCTACATGAAGATCCATCGATGATCATCGCCAGAAGTATCCCAAAAGACGCGGCACGGCCCACGACTCTTCAACTGATCGGCGACCACTTAATGCGATTAATTGACTAGCTTTATTACAGTCATTAATCCATTTCTTTGGATGGCCCAATCAGAAGCAAGCATCCGGGAGTTACAAGTTAAGAGATTCATGGCATTTAACACATGAAACTCCTCCCATCATGGTGATTAAAGGCGATTAAATGCCCTCAATCTCCTCCGGCCAATCAGAAGCCAAGAAAAAAGAGTTACAAAATAAAGAAATTAAATCCTGTAACTCCTCCCATTATGCGGCTTAATGACAATAAAAGCCCATAAACCCTCCTAAATGGCTACCAAAAAGCCTATAAATAGGAGAGCACTCCAAGAAGAAACAACACAACACAGAAAACACACAACAGACTGCAGAAAATCCGGAAACTCAGACAGAAAAAGGCACAGAAATCCAGAGAAAAAAAGAGAGAAAACTCTGCGGAAGTTCTACACCGACCATCGCTACAAGGTGACAAAAGTCCCTTGGGGGGTATCCCCCCCCCAAAGGTCCTTGCCTTCTCCTTCTGCCTCCAATGGCTTAGACGTAGCTTTTCAGCCCGTCTACTTGGCTTTTTATTGAACATAGGACCTCCTCTTGGTCTTTGTCCTCTAAAAACCTGAGGTTATAGCCAAGCCAAGCGAATCAATAGCATCCTCTATTCTCATCTGCATGGATGATGGCGAAGTCCACATATGGCTTGGACCGTCAATCTAAACGGGTCCCTCACAAACTCCTGAGAAGTTAGATCCTCCTTTTCTTATTTTTCATTGTAGTTTGTATTTTTTCAAAAGAGACAAAAATCACAACTCTTGTCTTTCATTATTGATGAGGATTGTAAATCGGCTATAAACGCCCAAAATCGACTATAAACGCCAAAATCGGCTATAAATGCCAAAAAAATCGCCTTTCACGGCAAACCAAGAAAATGTCTCTTTTCTTAAATATATGTGCAATAGAAAACTTGAAACAAGTTGATTTCCTTTTTACTTGCGAAGGTCGATCTCTGGATCACTACTTACAATTCCAAGTAAAAATAGAAAATATGGCACACCCACACAAAAAAATGTTGATGCACGCCTTTGCCCCCCGGTTACGAAAGGGTCGGATCCAACGGACTCCCACGTCCGCCGACCTCGGTAGAACCGAGCAGAAGCGCTGTCCATCAAAGATCCATCGATGATCATCGCCAGAAGAATTCCAAAAGATGCGACACGGCCCACGACTCTTTAAGCGACTTGGCGACCACTTAATGCTGTTAATTGACCCGTTTATGGCAACTTATTGCAATCATTAACTCATTATTTCGGACGACCCAATCAGAATTAAGGAAAACGGAGTTACAAATCAAAGACTCATGGCACTTAAAGCCCTGAAACTCCTCCCATGATGGTGATTAAAGGCAATTAAAAGCCTTAACTCTCCACCGACCAATCAAAAGCCAAGGAAGAGGAGTTACAAAGTAAATGAATTAAAAACTTCTAACTCCTCCCATTATGTGGTTTTATGACAATTAAAGCCCATAAACTCTCCTAAATAGCTACCAAAGGCCTATAAATAGGAAAGCATTCCAAGAAATCTAGATCCAGAAAAAACCAGAGATTAGATCCGGAAAAAACCAGAGATCAGGTCCAGAAAAATCCAAGCATAGGTCCAAAAAAATCTATCTGAATCCCGAAATCTAGACAGACAGAATCCAGAGAAAGAGAGAAAACTCTGCTGAAGTTCTGCACCGACCACCACTACAAGGTGACAAAAGTCCCTTGGGGCACTCCCCCCAAGGTCCTTTGCATTCTCCTTCTACTTTCAATGGCTTAGATGTGGCTTTTCAGCCCCTCTACTTAGCTTTTTATTGGACATAGGACCTCCTCTTGGTTTTTGTCCTCTAAAAATCTGAGGTTGAAGTCGAGCCAAGCGAATCAAGAGCATCCTCTGTTCTCATCTGCATGGATGATGGCGAAGTCCACATATGACTTGCAACCGTCAATCTGAACAGTCCCCCATAATCTCCTGAGAAGTCAGATCCCCCTTTTCTTGCTTTACTTGTAGTTTGTGTTTTTCTAAAAAGACAAAAAAATCACAACTCTCGTCTTTCACTATTGATAAGAACTGTAAATCAGCTATAAATGCCAAAAATCGCCTTTTTACATCAAACATCACCTTTAACGGCAAAACAAATGAAATCGCCTCTTACGACATTTCAAAACCATGTCTCTTTTCTTAAATATATGTGCAATGAAAACTCGAAAGAAGTTGATTTCCTTTTCTACATGTGAAGGTCGATATCCGGATCACCACTTGCAATTCCAAGTAGAGTAAAAAATCTGGCACACCCACCCAAAAAGCAAAATGTTAATGCACGCTTTGCCCTCCGGTCACGAAAGGGTCGCACCCCACGGACTCTCACGTCCGCCTACCTCAATAAGCGCCGAGCGCGAAATGCGTGTCCATCAATTCAATTTCAAGTTCATAGTAGGATTGTGTATTTGGGACTTTAGCTTTTAGATCATATTGGGTCTCCCTCCTGACAGGGCAGTCAAAGCTTTATCTGCAGTTGCTCCTTTACCAAATAGTTGGAGGTTAACAATTGCCAAATTGTCACCTTGGATTGTGGGCATTCGTTGGACACATTCCGGTCGTCCATTTCATGGTGTTTCTTTGGAGGAAAGTAATGTCGCGTTGCGGTAGGAGTGATTATGGAGTTGTTGCCATGTTCTGTGGATTCTTTTGTTTTAGAGTTGGATTCATTCTTTCTAAAAATGGCCAAGTCACCCACTGAATCTGATTGGAACTAGCGTTTTCTAGCTATAGCTATTCATACCACACTGAATGAGTGAAATCCTCGAGGACTTGGGGCTCTATCTGGACTTTCTTAGCGAATGCTCAAGCACATGAAAAGGGCATCAATTTCTGCAAAGCATATCTCTGATAAAAAAATGATCCAATTGTATGAAGGCTGAGTGTTTTTGCCTGACTGTGGGCTTTGTTCTTCATTTTCCGGGTCTAGGATGTGGGTTTCCTAATCATTGAGGGATAATTAGTTTACCTATCTCTCTTTTTTTCCCGGTATTCTAATTTATTTCAATGAGAATAGAAAGATATTACCTTATCTTTCTCTCTCTCTCTATATATATAGGGATATGCTCCTATGAGAGATATCTCTCACCTTAAATGAGAGATTGAGTGGGGGGCCTCACATCCATATCCACTGCGAACAACTCAAATGTGAGGGCCCCCAACCCTATCCAATGCCAACAACTTAAATCTGAGGGCCCCCAACCCTATCTTTCATAGTAAGCTGAGAGATTAGGTGGGGGCCCTCACATCCATATCTAATGCCAACAACTTAAATGTGAGGGCCCTCACCTTATCTCTCATAGTAAGGTGAGAGCATCTCCTATATATATATATATATCTCACCTTATATATATATACCTCACCTTATCCCTCACCATAGGGTGAGGTATATATACATATATATATATGAGAAATATTCATGCGCATCCATCCCTCACCATAACAATATAATAGAGTTGACTTATAACACATCCGATCCATCCTCACACATGAAACCCCCTTAAGTACACTAGACCCATTGAATTTTCGCCTAACCAAATGGATTGGACCGTTGGATCGAGGGTCAAATTTTTTTTTAATATAAAGTCATTAAATTTATGGGCCACAGATGAAGGGGTTAGAGGAATGAGATTGACCCCAAATTTGATATATGGTCTCATCTAAGGTGTCTTTGATATATGGTCTCATCCAAGGTGTCTCTTCCCATCCCCCCATAAGTCCCATAATTAGTGGGTCCCTAGGTGAGCTCCATTAATTATCGTGAGGAAAGGACGTATAGGAATATACCCCTATATAAATATATATATATTGAAATGGTTGCAGGTCGTGGTCCAAGTCAAGCCTCAATCCTAACACCAAGAACCAAACACCAGTCCGAAGGACAGTAAACTGTACAAGTTCTTTCAATAATGAGCACAAGTTTTGTTCCCAATGAATAACTTTCAAAGAGTGCTGCTATTGGAACACCAAAATTTTCTTTTCAAACACAAGGAATTTGATTTTTTTTAATTACATTTTTACCCCTTTATGAAATGACCAAAATATCCATTGCCCCTCTTTTCACACACAAGCTCATCTTCTTCCCTCCCACCCATCTCTTCTTCCCTTCCACCCATCTCACTCTCCACTTTCCAGAAAAACTCAAAAGGCAACTCATCTTTCTCCATTTTATGCTCTTTGGGCAACCCATCTTCCTCCATCTCCTTCATCTTTCATTCTTCTTGTACTTTATCTTTTTTCATTCTATAACTAAAAGATTTCAAGTGCAGTGAAGGAAGAAAACAATAATCAAATGGTGCATTTCAATCAGTTTTATGCCTCTTTTTTTAAAAAATTTTCTCGCCTGGAACGAGTTGCAGGTTCCCTATATGTTCGGTCTTTCAGGACTGAACATATTGCATATGTTCGGAAGTACAGGACCGAACAAAAGGCATTTGTTCGGTCCTGTACTTCCGAACATATGCAATATGTTCGGTCCTGAAAGACCGAACAAAGTCGCGATTTCTAATACCCTTCCGATGATGGATAAAACGCACCCAAATGCATGAAAAAACACTAACATTGTTTTTAAAAACTTACATTGAATGAGAATCTATCCCCATAACAAGTTTCTATGAAAAAAAAGATAATCTAAGTTGGAAAAAATGGTAAAGAAGAGATGTGAAAGAAGAATAAATGGTGAAGGAAAAAGGGAATGCCAGAGGATTGTGGAGATGGTGGAGCGGACTGGTACGCCGGAGGAATGCCGGAGAAAGGGAAGAAAGGGATGAGGATGTGTGTGGGAAGAAAGAGATGAGGATGTGTGTGGGAAGAAAGAGGGAAATGGAGGGATGGGTAGTTTAGGAAATTTTATTGTGTGTGAAAAGAACTAATGTATTTTTTAAATTATAGGAATGTGTGTAGAGAGAATTTGTGTTTGAAAAGAAAAACTTGGTGTTCCAATAGCAGCACTCCTTTCAAATTTATACGATAACAATTTTTACATAGGGCGCTACAAAACGCCCGGGCATTATATATATAAATACCCATTGTCTCGACGAATAAAATTGCCAACACGGTCTTCTACTGTACTATTTTCTAGAAAGAAAGTTAATGCAATAAATGCTTACTTTCTCTTATAATGGGTGTTGATTTATGCACCCACTCTAGAAGGGTGGGTGTACGGCCTATTTTGACTTTATATACTATATGGTACACACTTTGCAATACCAGTTTGAAGAAATAATAAAAAAGGGCAATTTTCAGCATGGCACATCAATCACCATTCTAACATGGCACATCAATCACCGTTCATCAATCAGAGTGATGTAATGAGACTCCAAGCAGCTATAATATCATGATTGTTGTGACTCAAAACGTGAAAAAGAAAGATTGAATCTTTTTAATCATATATTATCTCTAATCATTCTATTTTGAGTGAGCCCCATTAAATTGATATACTTTATTTTTTATTTTTTAATTACTCTCTAACAATGAACTTAATTTTGAAAAATAAGAAAAATTAATTTTACATATTAATATTTTACAATCTATTTTTTAAAATTCAAGAAATTTATTTTCTAATTTTTATGAAAAGATTTTTTTTTGAAAGATGAATCAAATGATTAGTATATGTTGAATAAAAAAAAGTATCTCAACTTAATGGTGGGTCCTACTTCTCTTGGGCTGTAATTTGGCGTGGAAGTAGTAAAGAAAATTGTGACTTCATGTGGTTTAGATTTTAATCTAAGTCCCATTGACGGATTTAATTAGGCTAGGCATAAGATCCTATAAACACTATCTCTAGATAGATATGTCAAATGGGCCGGGTTGCAGGCCTTGCCTTGCCGGTCAACGTCACAGCCCACCAGGTTCGGTTCGGTTCGGTTCAGGAAAATAGAAAACCGATGGGTTCGATTTGGTTGATGGTTTCCCCTCTAAATTTTCTGACCATTGATTCAAAATTTGTCAATGCTATTGAGTGGTGCTCATCACCACAAATCCGCAAAACCAAACCGCTCATCGATCGGAGTGCAGATGAACATGATATGGCTGGTCAGAATTTCTGTTGACTGTAGACCTGGCCCGCCTTGCGTCAGCAGTATAAGAGCCTACTTCACTCTTTGATTTTTCGCTGAAGTCATGATAATGTCGTTGATGAGCCTTCAAATGGCGCGCGTACCGAGACGGAAAATGCCACAGCAGCACAAATGCTTCGTCCTTAAAAAAAAACTGATGGAAATTGCGGATTTCGGGTGATAGCTGTCTGTCTTGGTCTTCACGAAGATCCATGGGCAACTATCCGGTATAACTTAATAGAAGAGTTGCACACATTCAGGACACCATATGTTGTAAAATTTGATAGTGATGACCAGTGGACTCGTGTTTACAACTCACTGAACTTTTTTGCATTAGATAGAGGAGCAGTGGACTGTCAAAGTTCAGCAATGCGGCCATCCAACACTTCCATACGGCTAAGTTCTTGCCGTTAAAAATATCAGCCTTAGCAAGATCATGCAATGCTAATTTGGAAGACATAATTACTATTGAATTTAAAAAGAGGTTCAAATACCACTGACCGTTAAAGGAGAAAAATCACCCTTTTTCTAAACTAGTGCAATTTCTCTCATATTAAAATTCAAAAAT
Organism: Litsea cubeba; assembly: GCA_012931725.1. Lineage (NCBI taxonomy): Eukaryota > Viridiplantae > Streptophyta > Magnoliopsida > Laurales > Lauraceae > Litsea > Litsea cubeba. Next base: position 32,079,867 of record CM022951.1, read on the forward strand.
AAGGATTAAAAAAAAAACATGACACATATCAAATTCTCTCTCACTGCATGTGGATGTAGGTTTCACTCTCCTTGTGTGTGGGTTCTCTTTTTTGGAATGTGCAAGTTTCACTCCTCGCATGCACAAGTACTCTCCTCACATGTGTGGGTCTCTTTGGGGGTCCCGGCACCATTAGCCAGGATTGAAAGAAAAAAAAAAAACCATTGCTACTTTCAACTAGCAAGTAGCAACATTGAGACTGATCAATTTTGAGCATATAAGTGCCTACGGATTGAAAAAAAAAAAGAAAACTACTGCTACTTTCAACTTGCAAGTAGCAATATTGAGACTGATCAATTTCGAGCATATAAGTGCCTTGCAGGCACTTAACCGAATTTTACTCTATATCAAAGTGAGAAATTATTAAATTAGTTTTATGTAAAAGTTGAATCTTATTGTTGGTACAAAAATCGAGGCTTATTTTGTGTTTTTCTCATCAGGCCTTAGTTCAGGATAAAGAGGAAGACACCCACGTGACCACATATACACATGCTTTCCGAGGGTGTCAAAATGAGATTGACTAATCTCACATGTGTACCGGACAGTTCACCTCTCCCCAAAACTACATACTTCCTTTTACTTTCTTGGGTAGCTGTCAAGTGCAATCAGTAGTTTAATAGGTTGTAGAGTGGGTTTATTTACCAAGTAGGGTGGGTGCATTTAGAATGCCCCCTTATAAATAGGCAACTAATCATTTCCTAGTTTTCCTCCTCCTTTGAGCAACTAATTCAATGCAAACACAGTCCTAACGGTTGTTCAATGCTTTCCAATCTTTTGCTCCTCAATGGGTCTCTTTTATTTTGTGATGGAATCTAATTAACGGTTGTTTTGGTATCAAATTGGAAATAATGCACATCTAATTCCAAGCTATCATATGCACGTCCAAAGAAAGGAAGCTCCTTTCGTTTTTTCAAATTTGGATCTCCTATTTTATACTTGATATCATTTTCGATGACTAATTTAATCATATTCTCTCTCTCTCCTACACATTCTTTCTCTTTAAAGCTGAATTAGTGGTTAGAAAGCAGTTACACAAAAAAAGCTCAAATCTCTATTTCCTTGAGCCACATCAGCAATTTGGCCTCATTTATTACTTCAAAAGACGTGCCCAAAGGACATGCCAACTTTTATCTCTCTTTGAATCAATAGTTGCATCTTTGAACCATTTCTCCCCCAAAACTCTCCATCAACCACCCAACTCTCTCTGTGTCTCTTTATTCTAACTCAAAGATGGATAAGACCTAGATGAGGTAAATGGAGTGTAAAATCTATATAAGGCACGAGATCATAATATATTTACAAGAAGCCAACAAAGGTGAGAACGAGGAAACTTTGTTTTATGTGTTCAATATAAATGAATTTATATGAAATAAATATTAATTTTCAAATATTATATATTCAGGTTACATAAGACTTAACTTGTGCATCAGACAGGGCCTTCACGCTAGTTCTCTTGGAGATGTTAATAAATAAAAGTAGGTGGGATGGATGGATGCTTGGAACCAGTGTGTGGGGATATTTCCGAACTCACCGGATGACTGGCCGGATGCTCTATCTCATGCTCCGGCGCCAGCTAGGCCATCTCGGCAAGGCCCGTCTCAACGTCCGCCAGTTCGGCCAAGTGACCCACTCCGGCCAGAGACTCATCTCGGCACCTTGCACGACATTTCCACCTTGGCCAGGACGCTCCCAGCTCGGCTGAGCTCCATCTCGGCCAGGTCGTCTCCAGCTCGGCTAGGGACTCCTCCCCGGTCCTCCATTTCGGCGTCTCTGCAAGGGCTCTAACCAAGTCAAGGTCCTCTCCGACCTCGGCTCCCCGACCTCGGTGAGGATGCCAGGACTAGCCGAGGCAGGGCCTGACAGCTGTCCACCCTTGGACACTTGAGCACGCTATGGCCCGTGCGACAAGACAAGGGGGACAGCCCGTATCTCCTGACAGATCGCCCTCCACAGCTCCCAAAGCGCCAGGATATGGCCTAACGGGACAGGACAGGCTACGACGGGACCAGACAGGCTACGATGAGACCGCGCCTCCCTAGTACCTGACAAAGTGGGCTATGACAAGACAGCCAACAACCCGTTTGCCTCCTCCTCCTCTATATAAACACAGCTACCCCTCCAGAAAAAGGAGGACGCCATTACCACTCTGGTATGCCATCTTCTTCCCCAAAAATCTCCTCCCTCTGCTTAGTTCATACACTAACTTAGGCATCGGAGAGCCCTGCGCCGCCCAGGCCAGGGTCCTCTGACCTGCATTTCTCCTTCCTTTTCTCAGGCTCCAGGCGCAGGCATCGGTGTCCCTAATCTCACTCGGGTAAGTCCTCTAAGGCACCCCCCATTATTGTGGGTCGTTATTTTTTGCACCTACAATTGGCGCCGTCTGTGGGGAAGCAATATCCCAGCCTTCCAACCTTCTCCAAATCTTTCCAAACACCATGCCTCGAAGAACCAGAAAGGGAAAGGAACCTATCGCATTGTCGACACAACTGCCGACGGTCCCCCGCCGAGAGAGGTCAGGAGCAAGATCTGGCCAAGCAGGCGACCAACAGCAGGATACTCGGTCGGGTTCATCCTCTAAGGATTCGACCTCGACTCTACCCCCCGAAAGACGCGCCCTGAAGAGCAGAAGCAACCGGGCCCGGGAGCAGTTCAACCTCCGCGACAGCGATCATATCGCTTCCAGCTCAGCGGATATCTCCAGCTCGCTAGTAGCCCCCAGCTCTGCAGGAATCTCTTCCAACTCGGGGGCAGCTAGACGGAACTTTTTGTCACTTAGCTTCCGACCTCATGCTGGTCCGTCCACGTGCTGGTTTCCACCTCACGCTGGTTTCGGCCTCATGATGGTCTCGACCGCATCAGACGACCTCATGCTGGTCCGTCCACGTGCTGGTTTCCACCTCACGCTGGTTTCGGCCTCATGATGGTCTGGACCGCATCTGACGACCTCATGCTGGTCCGTCCACGTGCTGGTTTCCACCTCACGCTGGTTTCGGCCTCATGATGGTCTCGACCGCATCTGACGACCTCATGCTGGTCCGTCCACGTGCTGGTTTCCACCTCACGCTGGTTTCGGCCTCATGATGGTCTCGACCGCATCTGACGACCTCATGCTGGTCCGTCCACGTGCTGGTTTCCACCTCACGCTGGTTTCGGCCTCATGATGGTCTCGACCGCATCTAACGACCTCATGTTGGTATCGCCCTCGTGCTAGCTACGCGCTTCACAGGTTTGGCCTCATGTTGGTCTCGGCCACTTCCATCGAGACCGCCCTCGGGTGCGTATACCCGGGCCTCTCCATCTCGGCGAATGCCAGAAAAGCAAGTGACAAGGGTTAACAGCCCTGGAAAAGGCCTCGAGTTCGGACACTCGGCCAATTCCTAAAGTCAGGGTCTTCACCCATCTCCAAGGGTTAACAGCCCTGGAAAAGGCCTCGAGTTCGGACACTCGGCCAATTCCTAAAGTCAGGGTCTTCACCCATCTCCAAGGGTTAACAGCCCTGGAAAAGGCCTCGAGTTCGGACACTCGGCCAATTCCTAAAGTCAGGGTCTTCACCCATCTCCAAGGGTTAACAGCCCTGGAAAAGGCCTCGAGTTCGGACACTCGGCCAATTCCTAAAGTCAGGGTCTTCACCCATCTCCAAGGGTTAACAGCCCTGGAAAAGGCCTCGAGTTCGGACACTCGGCCAATTCCTAAAGTCAGGGTCTTCACCCATCTCCAAGGGTTAACAGCCCTGGAAAAGGCCTCGAGTTCGGACACTCGGCCAATTCCTAAAGTCAGGGTCTTCACCCATCTCCAAGGGTTAACAGCCCTGGAAAAGGCCTCGAGTTCGGACACTCGGCCAATTCCTAAAGTCAGGGTCTTCACCCATCTCCAAGGGTTAACAGCCCTGGAAAAGGCCTCGAGTTCGGACACTCGGCCAATTCCTAAACTCAGGGTCTTCACCCATCTCCAAGGGTTAACAGCCCTGGAAAAGGCCTCGAGTTCGGACACTCGGCCAATTCCTAAACTCAGGGTCTTCACCCATCTACAAGGCTCTACGCCCTGGAAATGGCTTCGAGTTCCTACACTCAGCCTTTCCTAAAGCCCCGTGTCTTGGACACACTCCGGCTCTACGCCCTGGAAACGGCATGGAAGAGTTCCTACACTCAGCCTTTCCTAAAGCCCCGTGTCTTGGACACACTCCGGCTCTACGCCCTGGAAACGGCATGGAAGAGTTCCTACACTCAGCCTTTCCTAAAGCCCCGTGTCTTGGACACACTCAGGCTCTACGCCCTGGAAATGGCTTCGAGTTCCTACACTCAGCCTTTCCTAAAGCCCCGTGTCTTGGACACACTCAGGCTCTACGCCTTGGAAAAGGCCTGCAGTTCCTACACTCAGCCTTTCCTAAAGTCTGGGTTCATAAACCCCTCAAGGCAGTTCGGCCAAGGACAGTTTCCTGAAGTCCGGGTTCATACACCCCTCAAAGACCGTTTCCGAACTTATGCTCATCTCCGACCCACTGTCGCAAGGCAGTTCGTCTCGGCCAAAAGCTGGCCACTTCGGCTAAGGGCAGCTCTACAAGATTGCAGTAGAGACTGTTCCGTATCACCTCCTCGGCCTCATGCCAGTTCGCAGCTCCACAGCAGCGCCAGACTCCAGTACGGCAGGAAATCCTTCCTCCGGCGCGGCAGCAGTGCCAGTCTCCGGTTTCGGCCTCATGCCAGTTCGCAGACTCCAGTACGGCAGGAAATCCTTCCTCCGGCTCGGCAGCAGTGCCAGTCTCCGGTTTAGCAGCCTCCTCATCAGCTTGCTTCCTCAGCAGCAGCAGTAGCAAGATACTCCTAAATAAATGAGCCATCTCCCTTGGCTTTCAGCAACAATGCACTCTCCAGCTCGACAGAGGCATCTTGTTACAGCTTCACAGTGATGCCAACCTCCAGCTCCGGTTCATTGCCAGCCAGTCATCCTCCATGATACTTACCTTCTGACCTCAAGAGAGCAGTCTATCGAGCTCAGAAGCTGGGGGGCTATTGTGTGGGGATATTTCCGAACTCACCGGATGACTGGCCGGATGCTCTATCTCATGCTCCGGCGCCAGCTAGGCCATCTCGGCAAGGCCCGTCTCAACGTCCGCCAGTTCGGCCAAGTGACCCACTCCGGCCAGAGACTCATCTCGGCACCTTGCACGACATTTCCACCTTGGCCAGGACGCTCCCAGCTCGGCTGAGCTCCATCTCGGCCAGGTCGTCTCCAGCTCGGCTAGGGACTCCTCCCCGGTCCTCCATTTCGGCGTCTCTGCAAGGGCTCTAACCAAGTCAAGGTCCTCTCCGACCTCGGCTCCCCGACCTCGGTGAGGATGCCAGGACTAGCCGAGGCAGGGCCTGACAGCTGTCCACCCTTGGACACTTGAGCACGCTATGGCCCGTGCGACAAGACAAGGGGGACAGCCCGTATCTCCTGACAGATCGCCCTCCACAGCTCCCAAAGCGCCAGGATATGGCCTAACGGGACAGGACAGGCTACGACGGGACCAGACAGGCTACGATGAGACCGCGCCTCCCTAGTACCTGACAAAGTGGGCTATGACAAGACAGCCAACAACCCGTTTGCCTCCTCCTCCTCTATATAAACACAGCTACCCCTCCAGAAAAAGGAGGACGCCATTACCACTCTGGTATGCCATCTTCTTCCCCAAAAATCTCCTCCCTCTGCTTAGTTCATACACTAACTTAGGCATCGGAGAGCCCTGCGCCGCCCAGGCCAGGGTCCTCTGACCTGCATTTCTCCTTCCTTTTCTCAGGCTCCAGGCGCAGGCATCGGTGTCTCTAATCTCACTCGGGTAAGTCCTCTAAGGCACCCCCCATTATTGTGGGTCGTTATTTTTTGCACCTACAACCAGATAAGGGCAAAAACGCCACCTTTTGAAAGGGGAGTTTTGTAGAATTCTCCATTTTTTATTGGGTGCAGATAGATTCATGCCGGTATAACAGTGATAAGGAGAATGAGATGGTAATTTACGCATTTAAAATAGATGCTCGAAAATCAACCTAATAGTGAGTTTAAAGCCCTAAAGATTGCAGTTGCAAATATATGAAAAAAAAGAGAAGGCATTTCAAATTAGGTGAGTGCCAACGCAATGGCATATGGGATGGACCAGAAAATCAATAATTACATCATGAAAGATGCGAATTTGGAGCCCCTAGACAGTGCAAACGCACTGTCAATCTATAATTGCACATTGCATGCACACACATGCACGAGGAATACAAAAAGAGCAATAGCAATTGTTGGCAAATTAGTTAATTGGTTCTCACAAAACTAGAGGGGACAGTTCTCATAATAAAATCTTCATTTCTTACGTACAAATTATGTTAAGGACATAATATATATACAGAATACGATTAAAATATATTAGTATCTACACATACTATATATTATATGCATTTTTTTACATAGGTATTTCGATTCAGGTTAGGGTCCATGCCAATGGGTCTAGACCTACATTGACACTAACCCAATCAAAGTCCAATTCAGCAGAATCACGAATCACCTAGACCCTAAATTTAAATGGGTAAAAAAAAAAGGCAAAATTAGCGAAAGGTCCCTATAAATGAATGTATCCAGCCTCCATACAAAGGAAAAACTTTTTAAGGCCTATGATTCACTCAGCTAGACTTTTTTCAGCCTTAGGTCCCTAATTGCACACGCTCTCATTTTTATGGACTAAATTGCCCCTTCAACCGTTTTAGACATAAAATTGCAGGCATTGGGAGGAAAAAGGAGACAACCGTACATGGGACCCTAGGTGGGCCCCGATGGTAAATCTGATCCGTGGATCAAGAGGAGGATCCATGGGCAACCTTAAAAGTGGTGGACCCGTGAGGAATGGGTCCCATCTTAGCCACCATCTATTGGTTCTAAGAACCTGGGGCGTAGTTGCAAGTTGGGAGTTTTTGTTTTGGCAACATGCAGATGTGGGACCCATGGGACGATTGGATCGTGGATCTGGTCCGGACATCGGGCCGTACATGGTTGGGCGACCTTGATGGTATGGGCGGATCTTGGGATTGTGATCAGTGGGACCACGACCCGAGGGGGTCCCAGTCACTTGTTGACGCCGAACTCCATTACAGAACTCGGTTCTGTTTGGAGTGAGGAATAGATAATCTGTTTGCAGTGAGGAAGAGATAAGGAGATGATGACGTGTATGGGAATAGGTGAGAGAGAATGATAATGTGAGGGGATGTGAGAGAGAGCATGATGGTAACGTGGGTTACCATGGGGATGAGAGAGATTAGATAGTGACAGATCAACACATGCCTTTTTTACTTTTAATTGTTCCGGGACCATTCAATGCTATGAGTGGAAAACTGCAAACGGAAAAGGTCCGGGACCATTCAATCATGGTGTCTGCAGCATCCCCTAACAGAAAACCTTTGCAATTGCCTGGATAGAGGCCAGGAAGAAAGAACCCAATCTCTGTCTCGGAACAGAGGTGAGGAAGAAGAAGAAACGCCTTAATCCGGGCCAATTTTGGTTTCAAGTAGGTTCCAGGTCAAGTCTGACCCGCTCAGCCCAAAAGCCTAGTAGCATTTACTAAACTGATGACCGAAATCCACCATCACCGTTGATGTTACCGGAGAAGAAAGGCAGCGGGGCCCGGGTTCATCTGTGTTTTTGTGAAAGTTATCTGTGTTTTTTTGTAAAATTTATCTAAGTTTCTTTGAAATTTATCTGCGTTTTGGTGAAATTTATTTAAATTTTTGTCAAAATTATCCGTGTTCTTGTCAAATTTATCTGAGTTCTTGTCAAAGTTATTCGTGTTTTTGTCAAATTTATCTGTGCTTTTGTCAAAGTTAACTATATTTTTGACAAATTCATCTGATTTTTTTTTTAATTTATCTGAGTTTTTTGGCAAATCTATTTGCGTTTTTTGAAATCTATTTGTGATAATGGTATCAGAACAAGGTACCGTGCGTTTCGTCGGTTTGGATCGTCGAAGTCGAGAGGAAGAAGATGGTTTGGACGAACCCAGCTTTCGTTTTTCTCTGCAAACGGAAGTCGAGAGGAAGAATATGACTTCCTTCTCTGAGCCGCCTCGATTTTGGCACGCACTGTTTTACATTCGTTTTCTTTTGTTTCCAGCGAAAGAAAAGAGACGCCTAGCACCTTTTTCCATTCGATTTTGGCAAGTACTTTATCTCTCGGGGCGTGTGCGACATTACCACAGGAAAAGTCAAGACATCAGGTCTCTTTTTTCCGTTTTCCTCATCACGTCTCGGGACGCGCGCCGAAAAGGTTTTTATTTTTTAATGTTATTTAAAGAAATGGTAAATTAGACATCTATATTACTAAAGGGATGTATACACTTCATGAGAATTCCTGGAGGAGGACACCTGGCATGTCTTGGAGAGGGACACGTGGCAGCAGCCAGCCTAGAATGGTGTTCTGCTAATGCAATCCATAAAATCTCTCATTCTCCATCTAAAATTTCTCCACCTCTCATTCCCTAAATTCTCTCTTTAATACTTTGATCATTATGAAGCAATTCATGGGTCCCAGCCCGCATCAGATTATTTCATTGACGGTTAAAATATAGATGGTGGACCCCATTCATCTTGGGGGTCTCACTTAAATAGGTTAAGTTTGGTCAATTTGAGAGGTCTGTGATCATTTGATCTTTATCAATCAATTCATGGGTCCCGGCCCGCATCACTTGATTTTATGGACGGTTAGAATAAAGATGGTGGACCCCATTCATTTGGATCCCACCTAAAAATATCTTTGGGGTCCCACTTAAATAGGTTAGGTTTAGTCAATTTGAGAGGTCTATGATCATTTGATCTTTATCAATCAATTCATGGGTTCCAGCCCGCATCATTTGATTTTATGGACGGTTAGAATAAAGATGGTGGACCCCATTCATCTGGATCCCACTTAAAAATATTTGGTCAATTTTTTAGGTCTACAATCATTTGATCCTTTGATCTTTTTAAATCAATTCATGGGTCCCGTCCCGCATAATATGGTTTTATGGACGGTTAGAATATAGATGGTGGACCGCATTCATCTTGGGGGTCCCACTTAAATAGGTTAGGTTTGGTCAATTTGAGAGGTCTATGATCATTTGATCATTTGATCTTTATCAATCAATTAATGGGTCTCAGCCCGCATCATATGATTTTATGAACGGTTATAATAGAGATGATGGACCCCATTCATCTTGGTCTCACTTAAATATATTAGGTCAATTTGTTAGGTCTATTGATCATTTGATCTTTCTTAATCAATTCATGCCTCACCTAAAGAATAAAATATTTGAAAAAAAACATAAAGATCAAATTAGCAACAAAAAAAAAGGACTCACAAGTTTACTAATTAATAAATTTATTATAAATAATTCATATCAGTCTGTGTATTTGGTGGTTTCGTGGTTATCCATTGGGTTTTGCTAATTTTAGATATGAGAAAGTGTGAGAGAAATTTTTGGCTGCATGACTTTTTTTTGTGGACCGCTTGCAACAAAGTGTTGCTTTGAGGGATCCCGGCCAAAGCCCCCAAAAAAAAAAAAAAAAAAAAATTCACAAACCCACTCTCTTGGAACAGGTCCAGACAACATAGAAATGGAATAAATATGGAATAAATAGAGTGACTATCCAGATCAGGTGAAACTGTCAGAAATTGTGTACGGCTAGTAACGAAAGCAGCGGGTCAATCCCTCACGACATTTCCAGATATCAACAGAGCAAAAGTCTACTTGGACGTACCACACCCTGGATACACCGAACCCCCAGGTACGTCCAGGTAGCAGTGCTCATCAACAAAAGCACCAAGTCAACCCCGGGCAAGCCACCTTCCCTCCTCATATCTGAGCCCTTATCTCACCCGAGGGCTCTCCCATGGGTCCCCCACTCCCCAGCCCCTCTGCTGGGGTACCAAAAAAAAAAAAAAAATAATAATAAATAAATCATATATTCCAAACTTCAATGTACTATCAACAAATGTAACTAATATCCACACAGTTTGAATAGAACAACAAACTACTATGTTGGGGATACACTGGCAAAATCTTTCTTGAAATACAATTTACTATTTTGACATTTGACAATGCGTTAGGGAAACTGAGTAAGCTTTTTCGGATATGAACATATGATCCTTCTCCCTCAAAAATATTTTTATATGTATCTTTCATGTTGGTATGCCTGTTGCATGCAATCTGATCCTTTGGATAGACAGTGAGGGAACTGTTCGGGATTGGCTGTTTTCATTTTCTTTCCTCGTTTCTGTTTAAATCTAACTGAAGTCTGGGTCTATTCTCTGGCCAACTTGAAGCCTTGGTTCTGCAATCTTGCCTTCCCCTCCCATCTCTGTTATGCTCCTCTCATATTTCAACAGAATTCCAAATAAAATCTTCCCCTGTTTCCAAACAGAACCCATTACTCAATGTTCTTATTCTTTGAATAACATTTTTTTTTTTTATAACTATGTGTAACTTGGGCAGTATGTCAGACATGTACACTACCTATAAACTATAAAGTATTAATTTGATATAATTCTTATTATCATGCTAACTTAAAGAGCATTTAAGAAAAAAGAAGAAGGAGAAGAAGAGACATAGGCACTTGTTTATATAAGTCAATCCATTCTGGTCTAAAAATGCTTACGTAGATGTTACCATGGATCCACAAGAACTGCAAGCGCAATTCTAGCCTTTTATCCAGATGACTTCTGGAAAGGAAATCACATTGGATAGTCATAACAGCTGTGGTTGAGTTTTTCCCTTACAACCATTTCTCCTCGAAGTCATCCCAACAAAAACTTGAGTCATCCAATTCTCATCGACTGTGGGCCATCACATTCAAGGTAGGATGCACTGGTTGGCAGTTACAGAGGGACACATGCACACAAAGCCACACCCGCAGATGCGCGCACATGCAAACATCCTCACACCCACCAGCACCACCACACACATGCACATGCACATCTTTGATGTTGCTGGCAATTGAAATTGTATCTCAAATTATTCGACGAATCAAGTTGCATTCAATCGCGAATCACATTTGAATCTTAGGATTTTTTTTATCATTTTAAAATGAATATAAAAAATTAAGAAAAAGAAACTGAAAAGTAAGAAAAATAGCGGCTATTTATAGTGCATCTTCCAACTTCCATTGACATATGGAATAGACCGATAGTGGCTAATAAGAATATGATACAATCATATGAAAGCCATCATTGACATATATAAGACTATGATAGAATCATATGAAAAAACATCATTGACATATATCATAGTATCATACAACTATATCATGAGAACTGTGAATAGTTGAGTATGTTTAAGATATCACCATTAGTAGGGTTCTATTTAGGGAAAATATTCACCTATGCACCTGAGCATGCACACTGCACATCCAAACCACCCCAAAGCGGGACCCACCATTTGAATTTCATGTATGGGGTCCGGATCTACGGGAACGCAGAACGCAGGTCAATGTTTTCCCTATTGTAGTATTATTTTTTTATTTCTTTTTCTCTTTGAATCTAAGAAAAAAAAAATCTAAATCATCTACCTTACATGATTAAGAAATGGTTCTCGAACTTAAAAAAGTGATAATAAAAAAAGAAAGTAGGATAAAACCCATTTCTTTAGTCAAACGCCCCAAATTGCATGCTAAAAAATTGAAAAAGGGAGTAAAAAAATGACAAAATAATCCTTCAATTGCTGCAACTCCAGTTTAGACGAATCATTTGAAACATGGGATTTAATACAAGGAATCGTAGAATTCACACCTGATTATTAAGATTTACTTGCAAATAGAAGTTCTTCAATATATACAAATGTTTTTCCCTAGGATTTGATATGAATCATAGGATTTTTGTCCAGAAAGTTTTAACAACTGTGTGGGTGCAATCTTTTTCCCTAGAGTATTTGATATGAATAATCGTGTGGCAAATTTTCCCAAGAGAATTCCCCTCATCATATTATGGAGAGAACTTCAAGCGGACCCACCTTATGATCCATTTGAACTATTCCCACATGGGAACCAACCCCCCACCCCAATAGTCATCAATCCTCAGAGGCCCGAACCTTGGAATAGCACCCACTAAATGGACTAGACTGTTGGATTGTTATTTGAAGGGGGGACTAGACCGTTGGATTGTTATTTTAAGGGGGTCAATTTTGTCCAGGTCTAGTCTACACAAAACGATAGGATATATATAGGGACCCACCGTTGGTCCATCTAAATGGACCACAAACAGGGGTCCCCCTGAATTGCACTAGATCCGACATCCACTTCATCCGGGCCGCACAAGTTTAAAAAGCTCAGTTGTCCATTCTGATGAGTGTGTAGTCGATCTGTGGGCCCAGTCCATTTACATCCACTTCATCCGGGCCGCACAAGTTTAAAAAGCTCAGTTGTCCATTCTGATGAGTGTGTAGGCTCAGTTGTCCATTCTGATGAGTGTGTAGTCGATCTGTGGGCCTAGTCCATTTACATCCACTTCATCCGGGCCGCACAAGTTTAAAAAGCTCAGTTGTCCATTCTGATGAGTGTGTAGTCGATCTGTGGGCCCAGTCCATTTGAATGGGTGTTAACCCCATGGATCTGGTGCAATGCAGGGGGACCCCTGTTTGTGGTCCATTTAGATGGACCAACAGTGGGTCCCAATGGCTAGGTGTGCACCATGCATTCACAACGGTGGGTCCTTTATATATATTTGATATTTCATTTTGTCTTAGCTGCCGTGGGATTAGTGCCCCCCCCCCCTAATCAGGCGGGGTGAAGAGAATCGACCTGAACCAATCGACGATTCGTCTGTCATCAAGTCTTGATAAACAATAGGCGGGCCGGCTTTGCTCATGGCAGAAGAAGAAAAGAAGCAAAGGGGCACCCGCCATATATATATATATATGGGAAATATTCATGTGCATTTATCCCTCACCATATGGTGAGGGACAACATAGTGGGGCCACTTTATGATTCATCCAAATCATCCACACACATGGAACCCCCTAAACTACTATGGATCAATTGAGTTTTTATTAATCCGATTGGATTGGACCGTTGGATTGAGGGTCAAAATTTTCCTTTAATATAAAGTCCTTAAATTTGTGGGTCACGGATGAAGGGGTTAGAGACTTGGGATTGACTTCAAACTTGATATATGGTCTCATCTCATATGACTCTTTCCATCCCCCCCAAGTCCCATGATCAATGAGTTTGTCCCTCACCATATGGCGAGGGAAGGATGAACATGAATATTGCCCTATACATATATATATATATATCATGGTTTAAAAAATAGGACTCGGGACCCGACTCGGGCATGGCCGAGTCCGAGTCGACTTGCCCGAGTCGCGATCCATACACTTCAGAACAAAGAAACTTGAAAAAAATAAGAAAAAGATGAATAAAATAGGAACTTGCTCCTAGCACAGCCCTAGCCGACTGAAAAGGGAAGAGCAAATAAAGAAGAAGACGACGACGCACACCAGCAGCAGAGCAACATCAGCAAGAGGAAAGGAAAAAAAAAAGAAACAAAGAAAAGAGGAGAGAGAGAAGACCAGGTACCAGGCTACTAGCAGCAAAGCACCAGATAACACCAGCATCAGCAGCACTGCAACAATCCCAGGCTCCCAGCAGCAGAGCAGCAGCACCAGCAATAGCACTGCAAAAGCAGCAACAGGCCAGCATCTCTCTCTCTCTCTCTCCACCCCAAAATAAGAAACCCTTTCCCAACCTTTCTTTGCCATTGAAAGAGGCTTTCCCTCACTCTATTTAAATTGTTTTTACAAAAGTAACTTGGTTTTTTATTTTTTTACATGAGTCGAGTCCGAGTCATGTAGACTCGACTCGGTAAGTGCCGAGTCCGAGTCGAATTTTAAAACCATGATATATATATGGGGAATGTTCATATGCATCTTTCTCCCCTTTTTGCACATGAAAAGTGCATTTTGTACCTCACCCTATGTACTTGAAAAGTACATTTTGTACTTTAAAATTTCCAAAAAGGGAAGTTTCCCTCACCGTAGGGTGAGGGAAAGATGCATATGAATGTTCTCCTATATATATCTGGGAAATTCTAAACAACACCCCCTTTTTTCCGCCCCTCTTTTTTTGGTCATGGGGCCCATGTTGAGTCAATCTAGTCTTTTCACACACACACACACTACCCCCCATGAATAGTCATAAGTCCAAGTTTGACAATCATAAAACTTTTCCTCACCAATGGATTGAAATCATAATAAAATGATGCCTCTAAACCATTAAATTTTAGGGCCATGGATTGAAAGGTTAGGATGATCTTACGGACTTAAGATTTTGCATATAGTTAGGCCTCATATGGATCTTTTCATCCAATGAACTTCCATGATCATCATGCATCCTAGTGGGCTAGTCCGGGCGCTGTGTAGGGCTCCCCTAGACACACAAAGATAGATATAGAGAGAGAGCACCTCGCAGTTTACACACCTCAGGGTGGGGTCCACCTGATCACCCATCTGAATGGATCACCGCCCCCCCAACAGCTAGTCATCAATCCATTGTTTTTACATGCAGCATCCAGAGGCCTGCATTGATGGGTTGACAGATCAGTTTTTTTTAAGGAGTGAAACTTGTTAAGATCAGGTGGGGCCCATATTTTGTACAACCCCAACTAGATGAAGAGAACCCACACGCGTGGTTCCCATCCGCATGTGGGGTCCCTTCAATGTGTTCTAGAATATACATCTGTGTGGAGGAGAAATAACGATACATACCAGTTGTTGGGGCCCACTTGGGACCCCACAAATCATGCGATGGGGGAGGATTGAAAGATGCGAGTAGGGACCATCCTAGATATCAAGTTTGAAGTCAATCTAATGCCTTTAACCGCTTCATCCATAGCCCTCAATCCAATGGTCTAGTCCATTCAGATCATAGCAAACAAATGGTCTAGTCCATTCAGATCCTCAATCCAATTGTCTAGTCCGTGCAAACCAAGTTTAACTGCTATATATATATAAATAAAAATAAAAATTGACCCTCAATCCAATGGTCTAGTCCATTCAGATCCATGCAAACCCATGGGATCAGCGACTATCAGGGGGTGTGTATGCGGTCAATTCGGATGGGTCATAAGGTGGAACCCACTAGGTGTTATGTATAGTATCATTTGCCTATATATGTATGAGAAATATAGAGACACACAGGGGATGCCTCACCTTCGAATCCAGTCGCACAATGCGACCAATACCTATTTTTATACTTTAATATGTATCACTGCTTCTCGGAGTAGCAAATTGACTCAAGAGACCAGCCATCAAAATCAACAACCACAAAACAAACATCAAGCACCAAAATCTCAGTGTAATCACCATCTCAGATTGAAATCTTTTGGTGGGATCAATACCTGAAAGTGGCTGAAATGCTTGAATGAAGATAAGGAACAAGAGAGGGTTCGATCAGAAGAAACTAAGAAACGTAGGAATAGATGAGAAGGATCGTGAGGATATACAATGGGATTAAACGGCTCTGAGGAAACATAGGTTGTAATCTGCACCAAAACCATTTATAGAATGATACCAAATGAAAACCCTAGATGCAAAAGAGATGGTTGACGGGTCAGATTTTGAGGCTGGAGTGCGCAAGATCTCTGGCCACGACTGACGTTGTCATGCCAGATTGTCTCGGAACTTCGGCAATCCAATTGATGATGATTTGATGCATCTGCCTGGCAGATTCTGCACATCTGCTAACCCAAACAGAGAAAAATAGACTTTCCCTTTGAAGGAGTTAGGTTATATGACATTTGCTTTTTGCAAGAGAGACAATTTTCCTTTGCAACGTTAGGAAACGTGGCGGAGAAGAGTTATTTGACTCTTTATTTAGGTTGAAGCCCTCGCCTCTCTTGCGTTCTATGAACAGTGACCCAAACAGCTGGGATTTAAAGTTCGCATGACCCAGAGACTGGGTTCGCAAGTTAGGATGTCCCAAATATGTGTATATGTATGTATTTATGAATGTATGCATGTATGTATGTATGTATAACTGTATAGAGAGCATATGATCAAGAAAGTTTGCTCATAGTCCAAGGAATCGCTTTGGTTCGATGGTGGGTAACATGTGGTCCCTTGGATCTCCCGTTTCTATTTTCTACTTTTAAGTTTGTGGATCAAAGACATGCATCATTGCTACTAACGTTTGTTTTATTCTTGTTCACTAGATTTAACACCACAAGAAAAGGATTCTATAATAGAAGCATTACCCAATAGTTTGATGGTATCTTCTAGAAACAGATGTGGATCCCTAATCATGTTAAAACTGATGAAAACAGGATCTGTTCATTGTGATGTGTGTGCGCTTTTTTTCTTCTTCTTCCTTTTTAATTAGTACTATCTGAATGTAAAAAGGGCTCTTGTTTTGACAGGCCATTCCATTCAGATGGAAGTGGATTTTTTTTTTAACAGATTCATTAATTATTCTGATTCTGTTTCAAGGAAAAGGATAATAACTGACCTGCCTTCGCCTGTATGATGCTAATGTTGCCAGTGGTTCTTTTGACTTTAGCACTTGTCCAGTCGCAGGGTCAAGATTGATCAACTGACAACGGTTGCATCCACCTAGTGACTGCAAAACGTTAAATATCAGCACTAAACCTGTGAGGGTGGATTAGTTTGGCAATCTTGAAATGTTGACACACCTATTAATCATAGGTTATAACTGGACAATAAAATTTGAAAATTTATTTATCAACTGTAAGAATAAAAAGTTTAAAGGGAAGACCCCAAAGTAATTAGGTCTTTTCTATTGACTTTCAACCAACATATCATTGACTTCAGAATCAATATTCATCATAGCTTCTTGCCAATGTCCTGAATCTAGGTCATTTATTGCTTCATCATAGTTGCAGGGATCTTGTTCTTATTCCTCTGGGATTGCCTTGTAAGACTCTCCCAGTAACGTGAATTTGTTAGGAGGCCTAACAATCCTCCTACTACGACGAGGCTCCAGTGTAACTACAGGGTTAGGTACGGGCGGATTTTCCTCAAGTCCGGTTTTTATTGGAT
This sequence comes from Litsea cubeba, assembly GCA_012931725.1. Taxonomy (NCBI): domain Eukaryota; kingdom Viridiplantae; phylum Streptophyta; class Magnoliopsida; order Laurales; family Lauraceae; genus Litsea; species Litsea cubeba. Next base: position 32,096,938 of record CM022951.1, read on the forward strand.
TTGGAATTTCTTGAATTTCTTCCAGGACAACCTTTTCTAAAGTTTTCCAATCAATCATATAATCTTCTACTAGAAAAACCGTATTGGTGCTGACAAGAGTATGGGTGCTAAACCCAAAGGAAAGTGTTTCCACTGTGGTATGACAGGACATTGGAAACGGAAATGTCCTGATTTTCTGTCAAAAAAGAAAACCGCAGGTATGATTGAGTCACTTGTTTCTGAAGTTAGTTTTGTAAATAGTACTTCAGAATCCTGGTGTGTTGACTCCGGTTCAGCTAATCACATTTGTAATTTATTGCAGGGGTTCCGGGAAACCAGGAGGCTTAGTGGCGGCGAGATCATTATTAACCTGAGATCGAATGCTAAGGCAGAGGCTGTGTCAGTGGGAGTAGTTACTTTATGTTTTTCAAATAATAAGTTGATTTTGTTAGACACTTTATATGTACCATGGTTAAGACAGAAATTAATTTCAATTTCAAGTTTAGTGAATAAGAGTTATTCTATTAACTTTGGTACTGAAGTTGTCATGAAGAGGAATGGTACTTTTATTTGTTACGGCAGCGTAATCAATGGTTTATATTTGATAACTCCCACAATATATGAGATAAATGACACTAAAATAATTAATAGGACAAATAGACTAGCATTAAAGAGAAAGTTACCTTCATCTAATCCAACAAAACTTTGGCACCTGAGGCTAAGTCATATTAACCTGGATAGGATTGACAGGCTAGTGAAAGATGGTATCTTGCCTTCATTGGTGGTAAAACCAATGCCTGTATGTGAATCCCGTCTGGAAGGCAAAATGATCAAAAGACCTTTTTCATCAAAGCAAAATAGGGCCAAAGATTTATTGAAATTAGTGCAAACTGATGTGTGTGGACCCACGAACGTTAGAGCGAGAGGTGGGTATGAGTACTTCATCACTTTCACAGATGATTACTCAAGATATGGATACATATACCTAATGCACCGTAAGTCCGAGGCTTTTGAAAAGTTCAAAGAGTTTCGAGCGGAAGCGGAAAAGCTATTAGGAAAAAGTATCAAGACTGTTCGTTTAGATCGAGGAGGCGAATATCTCTCTGTTGATTTTATGGGATACTTATCAGAAAATGGGATTCTATTCCAGTTGTCTGCTCCTGGCATGCCTCAACAGAATGGAGTGGTAGGAAGAAGGAACCAGACTCTTTTAGATATGATTAGGTCTATGTTGAGTTTCTCAGGATTACCTATATCCTTTTGGGATATGCTTTGGATACTGCAACGTACGTACTAAACCTCATACCATCTAAGTTTGTACCAAAGACTCCCTGGGAGTTGTGGTCTGGGCGAAAGCCTAGTCTACAACATTTACACATTTGGGGTTGTCTGGCACACATGCTGAAGGTAAAGGCAGATAAGTTGGAATCGAAGTCCGAAGTGTGCACCTTTGTAGGATATCCTAAAGGAACTAAAGGTTGGTTATTCTATAATCCCAGAGAGTAGATAGTGCTTGTCAGCACCAATGTAGTTTTTCTAGAAGAAGATTATATAATTGACCGGAAAACTTTAAAAAGGTTGTCCCGGAACAAATTCGAGAACAATTAATTGTAAATCCAATAAGAACCAAACTCGAGGAAAATCCGCCCGTACTCAACCCAGTAGTTACACGGGAGCCTCGTTGTAGTGGGAGGATTGTTAGGCTCCTAACAAATTTACGTTACTGGGAGAGTCTTACGAGGCAATCCCGGAGGAACAAGAACAAGATCTCTACAACTATGATGAAGCAATAAATGACCTAGATTCAGGACGTTGGCAAGAAGCTATGAAAGCTGAAATGGAGTCCATGTAAAACGGAACTCCAGAGGGAAACTTGTGGACTTGCCTGCCAATATTAAACCTATTGGGTGCAAGTAGGTCTACAAGAGTAAAAGAGGACCGGATGGAAGAGTTAAGACCTTTAAGGCCAGGCTTCATGTGAAAGGGAACACTTAGAAAGAGGGTATCGATTATGAGGAGACTTTTTCGCCAGTAGCCATGCTCAAGTCTATCCGGGTTCTCTTATCCATTGCGACTTATTTCGATTATGAGATTTGGCAAATGGATGTCAAGACGGCGTTTCTTAACGGCCATCTTGAGGAAGACATCTATATGATGAAACCAGATGGCTTTGTAGCTAAGGACCAAGAGCAAAGAGTTTGCAAACTGCAGAAGTCCATTTATGGACTGAAGCAGGCGTCTCAAAGCTGGAACATCCGTTTTGACCAAGCAATCAAACCGTTTGGTTTTTGTCAAAATCCGGATGAGTCGTGTGTACATGAAAAGTGAAGGAGGTAGGGTAGTTTTTACGGTATTATATGTCGATGACATGCTCCTCCTTGGGAGTGACATAGGAATGATATCGACGGTAAAAGTTTGAATGGCTAAAACTTTTGATATGAAGGATTTGGGAGAAGTTAGCTACATCCTAGGGATCAAGCTTTATCGAGAACGGAAAAATATGATGATTGGCTTATCCCAAGCTGCATACATAGATAAGGTTCCGGTACGGTTTGTAATGCAAGATTCTAAGAATGGTTTCACACCTTTCAGGCATGGATTGCACCTTTCCAAGGAAGGGCAACTGAGGAAAATGAGCAGATGAGAGCGGTACCATACGCTTCGGCCGTTGATAGCCTCATGTATGCTATGCTTTGTACTAGACCGGATGTCTGTCACGCAGTAGACCTAGTCAACAGATATCAGTCAAACCCAGGTCCTGACCATTGGACTGTTGTGAAATGTGTTCTCAAATACTTGAGCAGGCTAGAGATTACATGTTAATTTACGGCAGTGATGAGTTTATTCCAGTTGGATACACAGATTCTGACTTCATGTCAGATAAGGATTACAGGAAATCCACCTCTGGATGTGTTTATACTTGGCGGCGGAACTATCAGCTGGACAAGTATCAAACATAAATGTACCGTTGATTCCACCTCAGAGGCTGAATACGTAGCATCTAAGGAAACAGTATGGCTCAAAAGATTCCTTTTGAAACTTGGAGTGGTATCTTTGGCGCGACAGCCGCTCACAATTTACTGTTACATCGGCGGGGCAGTCGCACAGTCCAAGGAACCAAGAAGCCGTAAAAGCCAAAAGCACGTACAGAGAAAATATCATCTAGTCAGAGAGATTGTGCAGAGAGGTGACATAGCTATCACCAAAATAGCATCTGCGGATAATCTCACAGATCCCTTTACTAAGCCTTTGACTACCAAAGTCTTTGAGCGGCATGTAGACGAGATGGGCATGAGATGCAACCTTGACTGGCATTGAGTCCAAGTGGGAGATTGTTAGATTATATGGTCTCAATTCAGTGGATGATGTAAATAAATTGATTTATTTCTTTATTAATATAATCATGTTTTTATTTCATGAGATGAATAGTATTTTATTCCTTGTTTGCACATGACCAATACGATATGACATGATGGTTCATGAGATGAACCGGAGCCCACAAGTATATTAGATGTGATCCATGTGTGTGGATGAGATCCACATGCAGGAGACATATCACAAATCCTATACTTGAATTGATTCACAACCAGTGATGAGATTGGGCATCTCACCTGATAAGGTTGCAGCATTATGATCACTATGAGATAGTGTGATTTGTCTCAATCATCAGAATGTAAGACTCTGGATCATTGTGCTGGTAAATCATATGTACTGAAGGACCATGAGTTGCACCTTATGTAAATCTGTCTTTGATTTAAGGACTGCTCTCATAATTCCCTAGCAATAGGCTCTTAATCCTGAGAGATTAATGAACTCAAGTTTCTATTATTCATTTACTTTGAGTCACCAATGAGTGAGGCCAATTGTAGGTCAACACCTTGGTGTCTTGAGTACATGGTAGTGAGACCGTGGGAACATATAATTGTCAAGATGGAATCTATCCTCTAATAGATATATCATCTTGTGCCAATTAATGAATTTATCATTGGTAAGTGCGCACTCATCTCAATTAAGAGTTAAATGGATGGTACTGATGATCACTGTGATTAATTAGTTCACAAGGATAATAAGATATAGATCTAACTTGGTTGGACAGGTTTAATCCAATTGATCCATGGATATAATTGATGGAGGGGCCTACTTATAGCAATAGGGAAGTTTGGGGTTTTCTTAAAATATATTCCCAAGACTGGAGTTCAATTGCATTTATTTAGTGGAGTTATTTGCAATTAATTGTGGGTCCGGATTGCACATGAGATGTGGGGTCTTAATATCCCAGTTGGAGCCAGCTTCTAAGGAATCCCTAGTGGTCCCCAGGCTAACCCCAATAAGAGATTGTTTCTAATCCTATTTGAACTCTGAAAAGGAAGGAGGAGAAGGATACTAATTATCATAGAAGTGAGACTTCTAATTATAACCAAAAGAGGAGGTGTTCACATGCTATATAAGGAGAGGAGGGGGGCTGGATGTCCTACACACTCATCCCACGCCCAAGCCCCTCTCTCCTCTTCCTATCTTCTCCTCTGGTTCCCTTTTAGAGATTTTAGGGTTTTTTTCTTTTGGAGATTCCACCATTCTCCATGAGAAGTAATCTGATAGAGGGTCATAGCATGGAAGACTACAAGGTTTTGGAGATCCTTCGTGTTCTTGTGAAAGAGTTCTTCAACAAGCCAAGTGATCAACTTCTCCATTAGAGCACAACCGGGCTCCCAAGGTTAGATCTACTTCATCTTTTGTGTAGAAATCTGAAATCCACTTAATCAAGTTCAATGGCAAAAATTATCCATCTTGGGCCTTTCAATTAGAACTTTACCTACAGGGTAAAGAATTATGGGGCCATATCTCTGGAACTGATCCAAAACCAACAGAAGATGAGAAGAAAATTGTGTCATGGAACACTAAAGATGCTAAGATCAAATCTTGGATTCTCGGGTCCATGGAACCACAGTTTTTCATGAATTTGAAACCATACAAATCTGCCAAAGCTATGTGGGACTATCTTCAAAAAGTGTACTCATCAGGGGAATTCTGCCCAACAGTATCAATTGGAATTTGAAATTGCAAATTATATGCAAGGGACTTCTTCCATTCAAGAATTTTATTCTGGTTTCCAAAATTTATGGACCGAATTAGATGAAATCAAATATGCAAATATCTCTGCACAGGCTCTTCTCGAATTGCAAATAATACTAGCAAATAGTCATCGGGATCAATTTCTTATGAAATTACGGCCTCAGTATGAATCGGTTAGATCAAATCTCATGAGTAGGGTACCTTCTCCATCACTAGATGAGTGTCTCAATGAATTACTGCGGGAGGAACAGAGGCAATTGACTCAATCTGGTATTCTCCAACAAGCTCCTCCTGGTGCTATTGATGTTGCCTATAGTGTACCCACTTCCTATTAGCTACCGAACTCACCAGTCACAATTGCTTATTCTACCAAAGGAAAGCAACCTGCAGAGATATTAGTAAAGTGCAGTGCTTTAAGTGTCAGAATTTCGGCCATTATGCAAATCAGTGCAAGCAAAGGATCTGCAATTATTGCAAAGCATCTGGACATTCAATCAATGAATGCCGCAAACGCCCTCAGAACAAAAATCCAAAAGTTTACCATGCGGTTACTGCTACTTCTGGCACTATTGATTCATCTTCCATATCTTCTTCTGCCCCTGCTTCTGCTGCTTCAGTTACCCCTGACATGATCCAATAGATGATCCTCCAGGCCTTTTCCACTCTTAGTATCTCTGGTAAAAATCTCTCTCATTGGTATTTTGATTCTAGTGCCTCCAATCATATGACATCATCATCAAACAACTTCTCCAAAGTTAAACCATATGATGGACGGATTCAGGTCCATGCTGCTAATGGTACCACAATACCAATTACCTCTGTTGGTGATATTTCTCGTTCCCTACCCTTACATGATGTTTTCTGTTCACCATCTCTTTCTATAAATTTAATCTCTGTCGGTCAATTGGTTGATGGTAACTGCAATATTTCTTTTTCCTCCTCTGGTTGTGTGGTGCAGGCTCAGGAGACGAGGAAAGTGATCGCGAAGGGGCCTAAGTGTGGGCGTTTGTTTCCTCTTCACATAGTAACACCGAATCCAGATACGTCTGTGTTTGCTTTATTAGTTGTCTCTAAGAATAATGTGCATTTGTGGCACAATAGATTAGGCCATCCCAATTCAACAGTTTTGTTATCTTTGTTCAATTCTGGTCATATTAATAAAATGAAGTTTTTATCATCAGATGTTACTCTTGATTGCACCACTTGTAAGCTGGGAAAGAGTAAAACTTTGCCTTTTCCATTACATGTTTCTTCTGTTACCAAATGTTTTGATTTAGTACATAGTGATGTTTGGGGTGTTGCACCAATTGTTTCTCATTCACAGTATAAGTATTTTGTGACTTCCATTGATGATTATAGTTGTTTTACATGGGTTTATTTTCTACATGCCAAATCTGAAGTCTTTGATGTGTTTAAAAAATTCTTGAATTATGTTCAAAATCAATTTTCAACATGTATTAAGGTTCTTCGTACAGACTCAGGGGCGGAATATGTGTCTGCACAATTTCAGGCATTTTTACAAGACCATGGGATTTTATCCCAACGGACTTGTCCCTACACTCCCCAACAGAATGGTGTTGCAGAACGGAAAAATCGTCATCTTCTAGACATGGTTAGGTGTTTATTATTATAATCTTCCATTCCACCTAGATTTTGGGCCGAAGCTTTAACCACTGCAACTCATTATCAACTGCATTCCTTCTCCGAAACTTCAAAACACATCTCCATATTTTCGTCTTTTCCAAATTGAACCACAATACACACATTTACACACTTTTAGTTGTGTTTGTTTTGTTCATCTTCCCACACATGAACGTTCAAAATTATCCGCACAATCTGTAAAATGTGCTTTTATTGGTTAGCTTCTCAACAAAAAGGTTTTATTTGTTATGACCCCACCTCCAAGCGTATTCGGACTTCTAGAAATGTTGTCTTCTTTGAACACCAGTACCTATTTCAGTCTTATCCTGATTCATCTCCATAAATTTCTTTTTCTAAAGTACCATCCTTTGATGATGAATGCCTTCCTACACCAACTCTGCGATTTCATCCGGACAAGGTGTATGCTCGTCGACAAGGAACAAATGCCACTACTTTGCCTCTTCTGCAAGAACCGGCCCCGAATCCTGCTCCAGCATCAGATTCACCTCAACTTGTTATTCGTCGTTCTTCTCGTATCTCTCGCCCACCAGATCGATATGGTTTTTCTCATTCTTCATATTTCGCTACTTTATCATTTGTTTCCATTCCTACTTATTCACAAGCAGCAAAGCAAGAATGCTGGAGACGGGCTATGGAAGAAGAACTTAATGCTCTACAGCAGAACCAAACATGGGTTGTTGTTCCATGCCCAGCCTCGGTTAAACCTATTGGGAGTAAATGGGTTTACTCTATCAAATTGAAGGCAGATGTTACTTTGGATAGATACAAGGCAAGACTTGTGGCCCTTAGCAACAAACATGAATATGGCATCGACTACGAAGAAACTTTTGCGCCTGTCGCAAAGATGACCACAGTTCGCACCATCCTTGCCATCGCTGCATCTCAATCCTGGCCCCTTTTCCAATTTGATGTGAAAAATGCCTTTCTTCATGGTGATCTTAAAGAAGAAGTTCACATGCGCCTGCCTCAAGGTTTCCCAAAACCATCCGAAGGACAAGTTGCTCTTTTGAAACGGTCCTTGTATGGATTAAAACAAGCACCAAGAGCATGGTTTGACAAATTCAAGGATGCTTTACTCAAGTTGCAGTTTCAACAGAGTCCTTATGATCCATCATTGTTTTTGCATCAGAAATCTACAGGAATCACCATTCTTCTAGTCTATGTAGATGATATCATAATCACTGGCACAGATACAGCCATGATTCAAGATCTCCAATTTTCTCTACATCAATCTTTTCAAATGAAGGATCTGGGTCCTCTGCAATATTTTTTGGGTTTGGAATTCATCACTCTGAGAAGGGGTTGGTTTTTAATCAACATAAGTATACTATGGATTTAATTGAATCAGCAGGACTGTCAACCTCCACACCAGTGGATACCCCTCTGGAACTGAATCTTAAACTCCATAGTGACAGTGGTGATCCCCTTCCTGATCCGACATATTATCGACAGCTTGTCGGTAGTCTTACATATTTAACTACTACTCGGCTTGACATCAGTTATGCTGTCAACTTGATGAGTCAGTATATGACTAAGCCCCATCATCTCCATTTGGCAGCTGTTCGACGCATTATTCGTTTTCTTCTTGGCACATCTCACAGAGGCTTGTTTTTTCCTATTGGCTCTCCAATGACATTAACTGCCTATTCTGATGCTGATTGGGCAGGTTTCCCTGATACTCGTCGTTCCACAACGGGTTGGTGCATTTTCTTAGGCGATGCTCTTATTTCATGGAAAGTGAAAAAATAGGACAAAGTGTCTAAATCATCAACTGAGGCAGAATACCAGGCCATGTCTGCCGCCTGCTCCGAAATTATATGGCTTCGTGGACTTCTTATGGAACTTGGCTTCTCCCAAACTTCTCCCACACCATTACATGCGGATAACACCAGTGCCATTCGGATTACTGAAAATCCAGTGTTTCATGAGAGAACTAAACACATCGAGGTTGCTTGCCATTTTATCAGGGATGAATATCTAAGCGATGTTATTTCTCTCCTGTTCATCTCCTCAAGCCTCCAAATTGCTGATATTTTTACCAAAGCACTTCCTCGACCACGTCATCAATTCTTGACAGACAAATTGATGCTAGTCGATTCATCGGCATCAATTTGAGGGGGGGTGTTAATGAGGCCTAAACTCGTAGGCCCAGTTATTGTATTTTAGTCAAAGTACACATGTACATACTTAGTTTGTTGGCTAATCTTTAGGATCTGAGATATGATTAGATATTGTTAATTGGATGTAATTAGGGCATTCAGCGCCTACATATATGAAACACAGTCGACCCTCAAAGGGCAGATCATTCAGCACATTACTTTCTCTGTTCGTCTCTCACATTGTCATTCATGAGATTGTAAATGTAAAGCCAATTCCTATAATCCAGACAAATTATCTATTGGGACCATCTTTGGACAGAGAATGCCCAAAAATTCCCGTTTGTTGTTGTGAACTGTTGTCTTGATATTTCTTGACAAGTTGTTTATTTGTGATAAAGAAACCCCATTTGGAACTTTGGGCCAATGACTACCAAGGTGGGTGTTACAAAGGACTGAAGATGCTGCATATCCCCTTGGCCTGAAGATCCTATAATTCCACTGATCACCATAGCCAGAGACGTCAAATCTACAATAGAAAACATAACTTGTTTGAAAGGCACATTGCTAAATGCTTGAGCTAATGGAAAACCTGTCCCCTTCCAATTCTTAGTGTTCATTTTTTTTTTTAATGACGAGGAACCCGCCGACCCCCCTTACCGTTGATCATTGGTAAAACCCCAGATACACAACACCACCCACTAGCACTGTGTATCGGGTAAGGCCCCAAACAGTTCGAAGCCAGGACCTCCAGCTCATTACTGGACTTCCTAACCACACGAACAATTTAAGTGTGGGTTCTGAGTGTTCTTTGTTGTGGGAGAAAGGCATATAGCTGCCTCATGAAAAAACATGTTTCCATGTAGAGCACTGGAGGGCTCTATAGTGACAATTCATTTCAAGGAAACTTGAATATCATAGATCTCTCCTCGGATCTTCTCTCCTTCCCCAAAACCATAGATTTTTTTTATAGTGTTCTATTTCTACAAGTTCTTCCATTTGGTGATGCAATTTGGTGATGCAATTTGTGATGGAAATTGATAGCTTAGTGATTGGTTAGTGTCCAGGTTTGTTGAGAAGTTGTTATTACTAGAACAGTGCTAGGAGTCCGACTTGTCATTACCAAAAGAATGTAAAAGACAGCTCCAGGAAGCTTACAGTAAAATGCTCCTTCCCAATATTAAGGCCTCTCCAGTTGTCTTCTGCGTATGGTTGACCTCCTGTAACAATGAGATTCGGACGAAATCTCATTGGACCAAAATGAATTGGCAGTTGAGGATCATGACCACTTTTCATATCTACCAAACAGGAAAAGTTTCATAAATCTCTCTATTTTAGGTTAGTAGGTGACATATAAGAAAACTTGTAAAATTGATACATCATAAAATCTACACATATATAAATAGGATAGCCATATAAACACATGTTTGCAGTGTTCAGAATATCATTTTACTATGTCAAATAATTCCATAGAATAATGCGTCACGACATCATAAAACAAAAATGATATACTGCTAATGCAAAGTCTAAAAAAATCATAGAAAATCAGGAAAACTCAAGAATTTACATAGATGTACTTAATTTGAGTTATGAAGTTACTTTTATAATAAATCATTTGATTTAGTGGTATAGACTTGACAAGAGCCCATGGGGCAATGGAAGGTGGTCATCATTGCAACCTTGAGGTTTTCAGTTTAGAGTCATGCTACAAGAAAAGGAAAGAGGAAAAAAACACAAAATAATGGTATACTTGATTTAAAATATGAATTGGACCGTTAGCTAGGGGGTGCGCAGGCTTAGCATCTCCTTGTGGGTTGTGAAATATAGCACATGTGGGACCCATATTGGGTTATGTGGATGCGTAGCGGGCCGTCGAGGTGCCAACGACTTCAGAAGCACCAAATGAATACGAAAGGCATTCCGGATTCCGCATAACCATCATGATGAACGATATGGACCCTATGGATGCAGGATGAACTTAACCCAAGGATGGTCGATACTACACTACTACTCCTCTTGACCCTTTTTTCCATAGATCATGGATAAGTTGTGGCTAGCTAGGACCTCCCCATACCGCTAACGTACTCCTGGGACATCACCCTTAGTGACTCTACCGACGATTTAGTGGGGGAACTCCCAATGCGAGGTTATCCATACATCTTGTGTGAGTTGGGTGTGTGTACGTATGTGTGAGTTGGGTGTGTAAATGTGTGTGAGCTCGGGTGTGTGTGCGTATGTATGAGTTGGGTGTGTACATATGTGAGTTCAGGTGTGTGTGTGTGTATGTGTGGGTTGTGTGTAGGTATGGTTTGTATTTACCATCTACAGATCGCGGGTGGACGTACCCACCATACCGGGTTTGCATGGGTTGCATTTGTTTGACCAACTTGTCTGGGTTTACCGGATTCACCTAGGTGCATTCATTATGATGGTCTGATTATTTTGATGGTTAGTTATGTTTCATTTATCCATTATTTATGTACCTTATAATATAATGGTTTTCGATGGCACATATTACATTGTTACTCATATCTATTTACTTTTCATTTTATTGATGGTGCTACATTTGGTGCTTAGGTACCGATACCCCATCGAGCATGAGGGTGAGGCGTTCCGCCGGATGTAGGATATATTGAGTGGAGCACCGACGATGTAATCTGAGTCGTCAAGCCAGCGCTGGAGAGCCATACATATCAGTAGACTTTTGGGATCATTATATTTGGGCCTATAGCCCTTCATTTTGATGGCCTGGTTGTGTTGGGCCTTAACTTAATTTTAAGACATTGTAAACTTATTTGAACTTATGCGTTTTTGTACTACTTCTGCTCGATTATATTTTGACCATTTGCGCAAATTATGTGTGCTGTTCCTTCCGCGATTTGATTATGGTGATTGATCAACATACATAACCTCACAGCGGACTTCGATACACCCGAAATTGAGGCCTCAAATGTATTTAGTGGGAAAAGTTTTAATTGGCCTCGATTTTCACACCCTTGGATCGGGTTGGGGCCGACCTAATCTTGGGGGCGTTGATTCTCCATCCATTTCATTTGTTCCTAATTTTTTTGATAATTATAAGACCCCGACCCCCAATCTCTCTGTTTAGTATTGTTTAATCGTGGTTTATCTTTTTAAGAACGATTTGAGTTGGTTTGACTTTGTTTTTTGAGTTTGACTAGAATTTTCCATAGCCTTGGAGATTTTGAGGACCGTTGACCTTGGTTTGACCCGGTCCATATGATATGTATTTTTATGAGAAATTACTTTTGATTTCTAAAAATTCTGAATTTGGTGTATTTTGACTCATTTTATGAAGTTTAACAACTTTCATGTTTTGACCATTATGATTTGATGATCATAAAATGCGTTTTTCGAGAAAAAGGGGCAAAATTGACTTTTCACACTAAATCTGTCCATAAATTTCGAAAATTTCAGAATTTGGGGAAAATATACTTTTTGGAAAGTAGATATTTCGCTGATCATTTTTGTCTTCTTCGTCGTTTTCATTCGGGACCCGCGAATGTAAGTTTCAGCCTTTGTAAGATTGGGGCCCATGGGGCCCAGCCCACTTATCCTTTATAAAAACCATTGGGTTCCTCTTCTCCTTCCCCATTTTTCCTTTTTCCTGCAACAAGGGAGGAGATAGGGTTTTCTCCCAGCCCCTTTCTCTCTCCTCATGTATCTCTTCTTCTTGGATGCTAAATGGAGATTTGATCTTCCCATCTTCTTCTCCTCTCTCTTGGCTTTCCAAAGATGCCTTTTTCAAGGATTTTGAGCTAGGGCAAGGCTCTCATCCAAGCTTCTCTTCTTCGTTTGGGCTTTTCAAGGTTAGCAATGGCTTTCCAAACTTTAGATCTTTGTTTTCCTCTTCATTTAGAGTGTTTTCATCACTCTTGCAAGAGCTTTCCTTGGAGATTTGAGAAAGATGGATTTTTAGGGTTTTCTTTGGAAATTTTGGGGTTTTTGTAGATTGGGAGCTTGAGACCCCAGAGCTTGGTTTGAGGAGTATTATTTCTCTCATTTAGACTTGAGGCAAGTGGATTTCCAATTAATATGATGATTTCATTTGTTTTGCTTCATATCATGATATTTCATGCTATGTTCTAATCTTCTTATGTTTCATAGATTTCTTTTGGTTGAATGGATAAATGTTGTATGTGATTTCACTTATGATATTGTTTTATAATGAATTTGAAGTTATCTTCACTTTGGTCATCTTGAGAATTAGCTTTCTTCATGTTATGTGTTTGTGTTCAAAACAAAGGAGGAAATCTTTGATTTTTAAAGTATTGTGTTTGTTTTATTGGATTTGATTATGGATGGTGATTTGATGATTTGATGGAGTTTAACATGTTCATTGAGGACCTATTTCATTGGAGAATTGTTGTAGAAAAGGAGGAAAAAAAAAAAAGAAAAGAGAAGAGTGCAAAATCTGCACCCCATCCGGACCCAGACAGAACTGGGTCCGCTCGAGCGACCCAGTGGGCCGCTCGAGCGGCCCAGGTTCTGGGAGGGGTCCGCTCGAGCGAGCCCTGGGCCCAGTCCTGGGTTCGTTTGCGACCTGTTTTGGGGGCTGTTTACGGGACTTTTGTAGACCTGTTTAAGACCCTTTTAAGCCTCCTTTCCTCAATGAATTCTAGGCCTATTTGATCCCACCTATGGCTTGGAAACTCTCGAACAAATGAAGAGAATTGTAACCTTATGAAATGTGCAAATTCGAGTGATAAATGAGAAATAGTTTGGGATTAATTGTGATACTTGGAATTTGTGAAATGGGAATGGGATTAACGAGAGAATGGGCGTGTGTGAAGTTACCCGGGAACCTTTCGAGTCTCAATACGCACTTTATCATTTAAATGTTGTGGATTTTCATTGGCATCAAACATACTCTTTATTAATCAATGTTTAAAGGTTAAATGTGTATTGAGACGGTTCCTTAGTAAGTCATTAAGTCATTCTCCACTATCCATTCCATTTCAAGTCAGAGAAGGTAGTTGTATTTGTATTCCTCGGTGAACTAATTTAAATAGCATCGGTGAGTTGTTATAAAATCATGTGGTTTTCCATATTCTAAAGGATTGATCGTGTGATTTTATACAAATCACTTTGATGTGTATTTGGGCGGTTTACCATGGAATTCGTATGTTTTCTCCGAATCGATTTGAAAGGAGATTGGAGTGGTTCGCCACATTCGGGATTTCTTCGATAAGACTATTATTTTGATAAGACTAGTATTTTGAAAACAAAACCTCGAGGCAAGACGGCGCTAGAGCTTTGTAGTGCGAGCCCATGAGCCAAAGAGACTATGATTTCAAAAATAAAACTTCGAGGCAAGATGGGGCCAGAGCTTTGTAGTGTGAGCCTATGAGCCAAAGGTATTACTATGGTTTGATTTGTATCGGTTCGAGTTTTCAAAACTAAAGGCACCACTAGCTTAGGTCACCTTGTTGGGCTGATCACCCGGCTTGGGATCTTTAATTTGTCCGCCAGCTGCAGCTTGGATTCTGTCTGTACCGACCATGGCAACGGTTCCTATCTGCCGGTCCCACGTGTAGTGGCTACGATTCTGATTTTGATCTGCCGGTCTCATTTGTATGGCTACGGTTCTGATTCTATTTCCGGTCCCACGTGTAGTGGCTACGGTTCTGTCTGCTCTTGTTACTTCGGTAATAGGAGAATATAGCTACGTGTGGTTGCCAATGTTTTATCTATTAATATTTTGTTTTATGATTCTTGTTTGTTTATACTCATTATATTCTTTGAATTTTGTTAATGTTATGAAATTGATCTTTTATCGTATTGCCTCTATTATTCAGGATTTTAAATGTATTTCCAATTATTAAATGTTTTATGCAGGCTATTATCTTTTCAAGACATTTATGCTCAGGATCTGTCCATTTATTTGCTTTGATATTTATGTTCAGTCTTTCGATCATTTTATCATGCTTTAATGCTATTATTGTTTAGACTCTTTAATCGGTTTTACAATGATTCCATAAGGTTTTATGAATGTCCTTTTGTTTCATATTACTTGTTTATTTACTTGCCAGACCGTCGTGTCTGACCCTGTTTGTTTGGTGCCAGTTTCCTCTCTTTCTGTTTTTAGGTGTTTGATCGGAGGAGGCGGTGGAGCCGCCGGTCTGACGTGAGAGGCTGCCTCTTTGATGTCATATAGATGTCAAGTTTGGCACCGGAGCTCGTAATAGCACTTGGGGTAGTATGTTATTTAGTGGTTTATTTGTATGGCTTTGTTAGCCTTGGTCATTGGGTTTGTAATTAAGACATTTGTTAATTGTAACTGGAATATGTGGGAAATAAATAGTCTTGTTACTACCAGCTCAGTATTTTGTGACTTATGATTTGTGCCAGTCGGCTTATATGATGGCTTTATGATATTGGTCGAGTGCGACACGGAATCCGATGGCCACGGACTTCGGGTCGTAACACCATGATTAGCTTCCGCGAAAATATACTCTGATCGTGATGGAATTTTATTATCCTCATTCACGCGGATCTTGGGAAATATAACAAAAAATTTAATTAATCCCAAAATTTCGCATCCCAAGGTCGGA
Source organism: Litsea cubeba (assembly GCA_012931725.1). Classification (NCBI taxonomy): domain Eukaryota; kingdom Viridiplantae; phylum Streptophyta; class Magnoliopsida; order Laurales; family Lauraceae; genus Litsea; species Litsea cubeba. The sequence goes on from CM022951.1 coordinate 32,112,323, forward strand.
TCACTGCAGGGCCCGGTTTCGGGGTGTGACAATAATGATCTATGATTTAAACCTAATATTGTGTATGAGACATGTAAATTGCAAAGAGACACTACACCAGAGCCACCTGACATTGCTACCTCTTCTGCACTTGATACCACTTCCGTGCCTGGTCCAAGTCCAATTGTGCCTCTTCGTAGATCAACTCGAATTTCGTGACCTCCTAATCAGTTTGGTTTAACCCATACCTCCTTGCTTGCCACTCTCTCTTCTGTTCAAATTCTTAATTTTTTTTTCACTAGAAGTGAAATATGATTGTTGGCGACAAGCTTTGCAGGAAGAACTTGATGCACTCAAGGAGAACCACACCTGGGATGTTGTACCTTGTCCGAACTCTGTTAAACCCATTGGGTGTTAGTGGGTATACTCTATCAAGTAGAATCCTGATGGTTCTTTGGCACATTAAAAGGCTCGATTAGTGGCACTTGGCAATCGACAAGAGTATGGTATTGATTATGAGGAGACTTTTGCTCTTGTAGCCAAGATGACATCCGTTTGTACGGTTCTTGCCTTGCCGCATCTAAATCCTAGCCTCTTTATCAAATGGACGTGAAGAATGCTTTCCTTTATGGGGATCTTAAGGAGGAGGTCTACATGCGCCTTCTTCAAGGCTACACCTCTACCTCTAAAACCGACGTTGCTCGGCTACGATGCTCGTTGTATGGTCTTAAACAAGCACCTAGGGGTTGGTTTGAGAAGTTTCAAACTACTTACTTCAGCTGGACTTTATGCAAAGCCCCGTATGATCCCTCCATGTTCACTCACATTATAGCTCAAACCACTACCATACTTCTGGTGTACGTGGATGATATCATTATCACCGCTACTCATAGTAACATGATACGCAAACTTCAAACTTCACTTCAGGATGCGTTTCATATGAAGGATCTGTTTCCGCTAACGTATTTCTTAGGAATAGAAGTTCAACAAACTAAGAAAGGGATTTTTCTTCATCAACATAAGTATGTCACCGATCTTATTACCCTAGCTGGTCTTCAAGACTCCACTCCTGTGGACACACCTTCAAAAGCAAATGCTAAACTTAGAAAAGATGATGGTGATCTTCTCACTAATCCCACTGTTTATAGGAGCCTAGTTAGGAGCCTTGCCTGCTTGACAATAACTAGACCAGATACCAAATACGCGGTTAATGTGGTTAGCCAATTCATTTCAACACCAAGGCATCATCATTTCGCCACAGTCAAACGCATTATTCGATATATTCTTGGATCTCTAAGACGCGGCTTATTTTTTCCATTTGCCAAACCTCCCAATCTTATCGCTTATTCTAATGCCGACTGGACAGCGTGTCCGGACGCTCGTAGATCCACGACAGGTTGCGTCTACTTGGGTGAAGCATTAATATCTTGGAAGTGCAAAAAAACAAGATAAGGCTTCAAAATCATCTACGGAATCTGAGTACCGTGCTATGTCTTTGGCTTGTTCGGAGATTATTTGACTTCGTGGTTTCCTCCCAGAGATTAGTTTTCCTCAAACCATAGCTAATCCTCTTCATGCAGAGAATACCAGTGCTATTTGCCTCACTGAAAATCCTATTTTTCATGAACACACGAGGCATATCGAAGTGGATTGTCATTTCTTTTCGGATGAATATGATCACAACGTCATTAGTCTTCCACATGTCTCCACTGACCAACAGCTTGCAGATATCTTCACCAAAAGTCTTCCTTGGCCACGTCATGACTTCTTGGTTCGCAAATTGTTGCTGGTTGACCAGCATCAAATTTGAGGGGGGATACCCTCCCGGAGTTCATTTTCTGAGGAACTCCATTAAAGTATTTCAGTGAATTCCTTCCGATCTCCTTATTTGATGATCGCATTGGAAGTCGTGTGTTAACACAATAACCTATTAGGCCCAGGCCCAGGCCCAATTGTATTTTAAATGGGTCTTGACCCATAATACCATAAGTACCCACGTGGGGTTGATTTAGTCAAATAGGATGTGCCGTAAGAATATTTTCTTTCACCTTTTAGATAGATATTTCAACTGTACAGATTGTAATTATCTTCATTACAGCCTTGATTAAGGCATTTAGTGAATATAAAAAGGAGGAAGGATGGACCATCGAGCATCCAATTTTTCCACAAAAACTACTTTCTTCATTTATCTGCTTAATGAATGATAAGAGGTTGTAATGGACTACAGTAACCAGCACCTCGGCAATTGTACTAGAAACCCTAGTTGGATTTCGTGTGTCGATCATAAGAAATGGATAGTAAGCCCCTATTTCATGTTAATGTTTTGCATTAGTGGTGACCAATTGCTATCTGGTTGCAAAATGAGTTGAGAAAATAGTCTCTCTACTGTCTAGGAGTTGTGTATAAATGTAGACCTATATATTCTAATTTGGGATTCTGTGTTTACCCAAATTAGAAGCCTAAGGGTGCCGATTTGGATTATGTGGTGGTGGCCTAAGGGACTGCCTTTTCTCCTTCATCAGGAGATAATTCTCTTTAGAGTAAGCCATTCAGTGCAAGCCAGATGGAGAAAAGCCTAAGGGTGCCGATTTGGATTATGTGGTGGTGGCCTAAGGGACTGCCTTTTCTCCTTCATCAGGAGATAATTCTCTTTAGAGTAAGCCATTCAGTGCAAGCCAGATGGAGAAACTTCTGTAACTTCTTCTCAACAATTACCCAGCATTGTAAATCCAAATACTAGGATTACCCCGACTCTGTTTGATGACAATAACTATAAAAAGTGGGCTACTCTGCCAGAATGGCTACTTGGGGGTCATAAAGACTTGATTCTATCCATGGATGTATTAAGGAGCCACAGAAATAGTATTCGAGATATTAAGACTGGGTTTCTAAAAATAGGTTAATCATGAACCGGATCCTAAATTCAACGAAGGCAAGCATTATAGCAAGTTTTAACTATTGTGGTACAATAAAGGAACGTCTATTGAGGTAGCCTATGCCCAGAAGAGAAATAACTCTCAGATTCTTGAATCCAGAAAAAGGAAAATGCTGATCCAAACAGGAAGCCCTATCTATCAAAGCCCTATCTATTGCATTCAACTATGAAAATTTTATAACCCTATGGCATGAGCTTTTTTATCTTTTTTGCCTTCTTTTTTGCTGGAACACTATGGCATGAGTTGAAGCTGTATATGAATGTTGGACCTTGCTGTGCAAGGAAACTGGCTAAGCTACTAGAAGGTCAGCATATATTTGAACATTTGGTTGGTGTAAACCCAGAATATGAAGCTATTCATGCTTCAGTAACAAGTCAAGATCCCCAACCCCCTATTGGGACAGTGTTTGCATTTTGCACTTCTTCAAGGTGGAAGAAATCCGAAGAAAACTCATGCCAATAAAGAATAATGTAATCTTTGATTGATCTACTATTGCCAGTAATAATACAAAAATACCCCAGTGTGAATAAACAACAAACCCTAGTGCGAATACAGGGAATGGTGGCTGTAGAAGTCGTGGCTGAACAGGTGGCAGACGCAACAGTCAAGTGTTGACTGTGATTAAACTTAACTACACACACAGTGGGGTGTATAGGCATACCTGTAAGACATGCTGGGATCTAGTTGGAAGAAACCGGATTTCATCTGTAACAACAGCTGAGTTGGAAAAAATCAGTATTCCAAGTGAACAAGAGTAAGAATATTGATAAAGACGAGCCATAAAACTGGAACAATGAACTTATGATTCTTCACGGAAGAATGACTGCTTTGGAAAGGTAGACTTAAGCATCTACAATTGGTATGGATTCTTCCATAACCTAACTGCATTGGCCTCTTCCCCAGCTACACCCACCTGGGTCATTGATTCAGGTGCCTCAAATCATTTGAAAGAGTTCTCAACTTCAGTCTAACACTCCAACCTCTCGCGGAAATGTTAAAATTGCTGATGGTACCTTCACACAAGTAGCTCAAAAAGGATCCTACAATGTTCTACCTGATTTGGCTTTATTGTCTATTTTACATATCCCACAATTCCGTTTAATCTTGTGTTTTGGTTATTTCCTTAACTAAAACCCTTTATTGTTGCATCACGTTCTTTCCCACTCATTGTGTTCTTTCAAGATTTAAGGACAGGACAGACGATTGATGGTGGCTGGGAGAACAATGGTCTTTATATTTTGGAGCGAAAGAGTGAGCAATCCAAAATATCGCAGCCTGTAACTATTAATGAGGATAAAATTTGGCCATGGCATCTACATCTTGGACATCCACCAATAGATAGTCTTAGAGGAGTACCTTTTTAGATATAAACAAACATGTTAAGTTCCATCAATAATCTTTAGTGTAAGCCCCCAACCCTTCTTAATTGTGTTTAGTAGCTAATTAATTGTGATTAGATACTAATTAAGTTGGTTTAAATGTTACTTAAGTGGTTTTGTAGTTTAGAGGGGTTTTGGAACAATTTAGGTAGCTAGAAGGACCTTTTCACAATTTCAAGAGAAAGTGATGGAGGTTCATTTGTAATCTCAGAATATAGGGTGACCTTGGGGTTGGTTGGGTAGAGATTTTAATTCTGAGCAACTTTTGTCTTTTGTTCGAGTCCATTAGAAGCCTTGAAAACCCATTTCCAGCCCATTTACTAAAATCACATGATTTAAACCCAAGGACTTGTTTGTAAATAAAGCAACTCATTCAAATAAGCCTAGCTGAGCTCATTTCTCTCATTCCCTTCTCCTTCAACCATCTCAGCTAGAGTTCCTTCTCCTCTTCCTTAAATGCTCCAAGCAAACAAGAAGACCCTAGCATGTGGGATTTCTTCAAGCCATCTTCATCTTCTTCATCATCTTCTTCTCCAAGCTCTCCTCTCCTAGTTCAACTTCCACTTGTCCCATTGGTAAGATTTCTTTCCTAAACACTTCCTCCGAATCAGCTAAGGAGGCTTAGATTTGTTGCATGCAAGCCTATTCAAACCCTTTTCTCTTATTCACAATTGTAGGAGCTTTTGGAGTGTAGAGATTTGGGGGATTTCCATTTTTGAGCTTGGTTGAGCAGAGACTAGAGATTCACTTGGATTTCAGTGGATTCGTGTTAAGCACCATTTTAAGGCAAGTGAGAACTTATGATATCATACACGCAGGCGTTATTTGGTTGATTCTTGTCGCTATCCATGTTAGATACCCATTTACAAGCTAAATGTATGATTTTAGTAGGTCTTAATGAATGGAATATGTAATCTCTATACGTCGTTGTAAATGTCGTTGCGTGTACTAGATGCAACCCTTATGATGCTCACTCAAATAACATGTATTTGAATGCTTAGGTGTAATGCAGAATAACTCCACCTGAAACAAACCATTTCAAGTTTGGGCTTCAAAGTTTCTGATCCTTTCGGCTAGCCGTATGAGCTTTACGAATAACTGGATGATCACCATAGGCCACCATGAGTTACACTACGGTTACTTTTCCAGAAAGGTAATTTGAGGACTTTTGTACTACGGCTAACTGCAAGGTAATCATAACGGCTAGCTATAAGTGGTTCACGGCTAACCGTAGACAACACAACAGCTAACCGTGAGGTAACCGTAAAACCCAGATTTTTTAGGTAACTTTGGACCAGGTTTGGGACCCTAGCTTGGAACCAATGTACCCTGACCAATGCCTAGTGGATTGTAAGACCAATGTAGGTGATGTTTGAGCTGACATACACCTACGGGGATGCCCGGAAATCGGCATAAGACAATACTAAACCAAAGTTGTTGACCTAAGGTTTTTGGCGTCCAATACATTAAGTAACGCCAAGGTTAAGGTAGCCTGAGGATATTGGAGACTTTAAGGCTGTACTTAGTTGAATAGTGATGCCAACGGGCAGATTGAAACTTACTGCTTGACTTGTCACCAATCTTATGCATATGCAATTGTATCAAGTTGTTTATTCGCGTGGCTTGCACATGCTTCCTATATTCGTTATGTCAATGACTTATGTTCTATGATACATGTTTATGTAATTGGACCTAAGCATCTTAGGGTGGTTGGATTGTTTATGTAACTATGAATCATCGTTTATCTATGTTTACTCTGATTACGCAAGTTATCCAGGATATGGGATTACTCTTCCTGTACATGATATGTTGAGTTGCTGTTGATTGTTCGTTATGTGCTGCGCATCATGTATATGTCATCGGACTTGGTTATGTTAAATTTCGTATTGACACCACTCAGCTTCGATCCAATCGCAATCAGACCCGGCTGAGTGTGGATTTAGATTTATTTGTTAAACTAGTTGCAGTTTAGTACTTGTCTTGGCCTGTGCTCCAGTGCCACATTGGATATCTGTCTGATGGCCATATGGTCCATATCTAAAATCCTTGAGGTACCAACTCTATATTTTCTCTCACCATGGTCACGTGCTTTGCAACCAATGCTCAAGAGAATATAGCATATGTGGTGTTGCCAATTTGTTAGGACACGTGTTAGACATTGTCATATCTGATTCTTTATGTTATATGTACTCGTGCACAATTATGCCTAGTATGGACTTCATTTCCATCTATATGATCATCTTTCTTTATTCTCATTTGATGTTGCACATTTATGCTTATTATATTTGTTTACTTCTACACTGTGTAATCTAATGGTGCTACACTTGGCGTTACAAGTGATGACGCCGAAGCCCTTGCCCCAGAGATTGAAGTGTTAAGATGGCCCTCGACCCATGAAGGGGCCCAAGGCCCATCAGTCCATCAAGCTTGCATATATCACGATGATTTGTTTTGGATTTGTTTGAATCATTGATTGATTATGCTGTAAATATTAGATTGATTGCTTTCCTAACTTAGCTTAGTGATTAGCTAATTTACTTTGTAAATTGCCTTGATTAAAGGCTTGTAATTCCTATATATACATGTGCTGGTTCTCCAAGAGAGACACACAGAATAATATATTCTCAAGAGTATTCAAAACTCTTTTCAATCGTGAGATTGTCATGGTATCAGAGCGAGGTTCTAATCTTCAGCATTAAAATTCATTCAAGGAATCAATCAGAGAGAAATCTTTCTCCCTTAAAGAAAATAAACAGATAGAGGATCTGTTTCAAGAGATCGGCATCCATCCTGTTCCTGCGATAGGCTCAGATTAACTGTGGCCCACCTACGATCATCACAGCATCATCAAGGATCTTTCCAGTCAAGATCGCCCAAGTCTTCTCAGTATTTTGGTGATTTTTTCAGAATTTTTTCGACACTGTAAGGTATTTTTTTGATCATTCTCGTGATTTCTCAAAACTGGCACAAGTTTTGATCAAGACCGTTCAGATTTTTTGATCTTCAGCAGATTGAGTTCAAACCTTTTCCAATCTGAGCGAAAATTGTGTCTACACAGATCAAGTTCCTGATCAGTGTCTAGGATCATCTGTGGGTCCCACGTAAAGTTTTTTTAGTCAAAATTAAGGACGTCAGGGCCTCTTTTTTTCCTGTTTTGTTATCTGCTTGGCCTGAGTGTTTTTTTTTTTGGTGTTTGGCTCTGTCCAGTACCTTCTCCAGCACTCACAAAACTAAAGTTCAGCTACTTTGCTGAGCTTATCACTTGTTGTTTCACTGTTTCACAATATACAGTTGAGATGGAAAAATCTGAGATCACTTTGATCAAATTTACTGGAAAGAATTATCCTGCCTGGTCTTTCCAATTTCAAACATATCTCGAAGCAAAGGAATTATGGGGTTTTGTTTCTGGCACGGACCCTAAACCCACTGAGGATGAGAAGAAAATCTCCTCTTGGTATACTAAAGATGCCAAAATCAAATCCTGGATTCTGGGATCCGTTGAGCCTCATCTGATAATGAATCTCAAGCCTTACCCCACTTCGAAAGCTATGTGGGGGTATTTGAAGAAAATATACCATCAAGATAACTCTGCCAGACAATTCCATCTTGAATATGCAATTGCTGAATATACACAAGGAAATTTGTCCATACAAGACTACTATTCCGGTTTCCGTACACTCTAGTCGGAATACGATAGTATTAAGTATGCGGATGTGGATGACAATGTATTGACTGTTATTCAAGACCTTCAGGCCTTTAGTCAGCGAGATCAGTTTTTGATGAAACTGCGGAATGAATTTGAAAGTGTCCGGTCTGCTCTGATGAATCGGACGCCACTACCTTCATTAGATGTCTGCTTGAATGAGCTCTTACGCGAAGAACAGCGTCTTATGACCTCAGCTCATATTGCTCAACAGAAGACTGATACCTATTCAGTTGCGTTCTCGGCCAATAAAACTTCTCAGCCTCCGCCTCGAGACTTGAGCAAAACCCAATGCTACAGTTGTCAGAAATTTGGGCACCTTGCCTCTCAGTGTAAACAGAAAGTCTGCAATTACTGTAAAAAGACGGGACATATCATCTCTGAATGTCGCCGCCGTCCACAACGTCCGTCAACACAGTATCAGACTCCACAATATCCGGCTCAGCAGTATCGGACTTCACAGTCTCCGACTCCACACGCATATGTGGCTTCCTCAGTTATGCCTGCTCCTTCATCTGTCTCACAGCCTGGGCCCTCATCATCTCTCACTCCTGAATTAGTTCAACAAATGATTATCAATGCTCTCTCTGCCTTTGGTCTCTCAGGTAAGTCACCTTCATCTTCTACTTGGTTCATTGATTCTGGGGCATCTAATCATATGACAAATTCCCCCACCCCCTTCTCCACTATGACAAGTTACAATGGCCATCTTCAAATTCAAACGGCTGCCGGTGAACATATTCCCATTACTGCTGTTGTAATATCCTGAGTACTTGGGCCTAGGATTGGTCTGGCCCAGGTAGCATTTTAATTATAGCTTGGCCCAAGTTGTAATGATATTGAGCCCAAGTTATAATGCAAATAGAAGTCTAGATTTTTAGTATGACTTAGAAAGTATCCCACGTGAGAGAGAATTGGGAAAGAAGAGAGTTGTAAAACAACTCTAAAAGGAAAGTTTGAAAGTGATTGGAATTCCCATCTTCCCCTTTATATATGAGAACCAACGACCCTTTGTGGTATTCTATTCATTGGAAAAAGTCTGAGAATCTTGTGGATTGCAAATTAGGAGAAGAAGGAGAAAGCGGTTGATGTCAAGTTCGAGTTCGAAGGAAACAATTGTGTATCAGAGGTGAGTGAATCTTCCTTAATTATTCAATCCATGTTTAGTTGATGAGATGAATGTTTAAGGAACTCAGATGTTGTGGGATTGCTAGTTGTGTAAATAGTTTAAAGTTAATTGACAAATCAGGTTCTGGAATGGGATAGAAAAGGATTGATTTCTTGGTGAAATAGAAAAGTTTGGATTTCTATTAGTAATCTTGCTTTGGATTATGATTCATGTGGAAAGGAAGGATCGGATGATGAATCTGTGCAATTCTGCACTTATCTTCTTCCTGTCACAAACAGAAATTTCCAACGAAAAGGGGTAGTGGGACCCACTACATGATCTGATCAAGAATCTGGGCCCCACATCTGTGAGAGGAGTGGTGGTCGACCACTGTGTAGATGAGCATCTAAGATTTGAATCAATAGAACCCACTGATCAATGTGTTCCAAAGACTTCAGGCGTGAAGTGAAGACAAATCAGCAGATTGTCGTTTCTGACTTGTGGACCCCACGATGTGGTTTGATTTGGAATCGGAACCCCACATCCTAAAGGGGACACATGGTCGACCCTTGTGTAGTTGATCATCTAGAGATTGGACCAGTGGGACCCATTATCCAGAGAATTCAAGAAATCTCAGGCGTCTGTTACTGTAGAAGTCGTTTTGGGTTTGTGGACCCCAGTAATTGGTCAAGTAGTGAATCAGAACCATTGGAAGTGTACACTAGTCTTGGGCGACCCATACCTAGATGTCTGATCTTGATTTTATCTAGTGGGGCCCACTGGATTTTATGCCACTAGGTTCTGGCGTGATGCAGTATACTTAGATGTTCTGGATGAAACTATTGGGGAAAATAACCTGAACTATATATGAAATTACAAGTTTACCCTTACTATCTAAATGGTTCAAGATTTGTATGGATTATGATTAATTATGTAGATCATGATTGATTACATGATTATGATTAATTATGTAGATCATGATTGATTACATGGTTATGATTAATTTTGTAGATCCTGATTAATTATACGGACAGTGAGTAACTAATGTTGAAAATGGGACACTCCTATACCAATCAATGCCAATTATGCTAGTTGGGGCAATGATCAATCTGAATGGTGTTAGGATTGGGCCCACGTTGCTATACATGAGTATTTAATTCTATTAATTGCTGTTTACGTTTTCAGTCGATATATAATTATGAGATACAATATATTGGGTTTCATATGTTGGACTGGTGTCCGGATGATGGATGGCTTCGGGCCATGATGGCCGGTATAGCGGCGGGTCCTTAATGGACGTGATGAGCCACTTTGATGGCTGGTCCTTAGTGGACGTGTCTAATGAGACAGGGTCATGGTGACCGGTATACATGTATACGATAAGGCCTTTGAGGCGTGGTGATGTGCATGGGCACGGATTGTGCGTGAAATAATCTAAATAATATTTAATTATTGATTTAGACTTGTTAAAGCATGTGATGTTATATTTTATGTGATTTGTGTAATTAGGAATATTCATTCACCAGTAGTACTGATGTTGTGTTACCCCCTTCAGGTAATCAAGCTGCGGGCGGGACAAAGCGGAACGAGGATCAGCACGTGAATTTCAATATGCGTGGCTGACAAGAGTGCACGAGAAAAGATAATTTAGTAGATAAAGGGATTAGCCTGGTTTAGGGATATTAATTGATGTTTTAGTACATTATTGATGCAGACCGAACATAGTAAAGTTTGAGAACTATTTGATTAAATGAAATTATTATTTGATTTTAAATGCCAAATGCTTATGTGAATTATTTGACTAATGTTTGGTAAATATTACTAAAGTTTATCACGATCCAGAGATCTGACAGGGCCCCAGGATTTGGGTCGTGACAAAGTGGTATCAGAGCATAAGGTTTTGGGCAATTAAAAGAATTAGTAACCCATAGGCCACGTGGTGAGGACGATGGGGTGTCAACGGTAGAAACTTAAGAAAGATATGTTGCTATTAATCTTTTGGCTTACAGTTATTTCTTTTGCAGAAAAAATAAGAAGATGGCTAATGTTGAGGAAAACGAGAATGAAAACAACAATAATCAGCAGAACAATGGGAGTATGGAAATGCCGGAGTACGCCCGGCAGATGTTTGAAAGCTTTTTGAAAGCATATACGCAGGTTCAAGAACAGATTTCAGCTATCCACCAACTCCAAAGTGAGAATGGCGAGGGAAACAGCAATAATAAGGGTGGATCAGGTGAAGGTAGCAATAATGGAGGCAGAAATCGTGAGAGGGATACTCTATACAAGAGATTCAACGAATTTCGCCCAAAGTGTTTCGAGGAGACCACTAACCCATGGGATGCGAATAAATGGGCAGAACATATGGAAGGCATCTTCGAGGTCATGGGGTGTACTGAACAACAGAAAGCTATATTAGCCGCTTTCAAACTAGAAGGCGATGCGAAGGAGTGGTGGAAAGCAGCCAAGAGGTCCTTTAATGGGCAAGAAGCAGAAATCACCTGGACCTTCTTCAAGCGCGAATTTATAAAGAAGTTTATACCGGATCACATTCGGGCGCAGAAGAAGAGGGAGTTTGAAACATTGGTGCAAGGCAACCTTACTGTAGCCAAGTACGCTATCAAATTCACCGAACTGTCTCACTTCGCAGAAACATTAGTGGCTACAGAAGAGGAAAAGATGGAACGATTTGTTAATGGCCTGCGACCAGACATTAAGAAAGATGTGAAGCTGCACGAGCCGAAGACCTATGCAGAGGCTCTAAAGAAAGCTTTCGTGTCTGAAGAAGCAATCGAAGATATAAAGAGGGAAACCCAACTGGTGACAACAGAGGGCAAATCAGATAATTCTAAACACCAGTTTCCCAACAAGAAACAGAAAACGGGTACTAAACCAGTATGCAATCATTGTGAAGGATTCCATGAAACAAGTCAATGTCGAAAGAAATCTGGAGTGTGTTTTGGCTGTGGAAAGGGAGGTCACAAAGTAAAGGATTGTCCGGAGGCTAGGGAAAGAAATCAAAATAAAAGAAAGGGCGGATGTTTCGGCTGTGGGAAGGAAGGACACCAGGTAAAGGATTGCCCTAGGAGGCAAGGAAGGAATCAGAACCAGACACAAGGACAACCCTTTAGGCAAAATCAGCAGGACCGTCAACAGGAGCGTCCACAGAACCAACGCCCCTACCAACAGAATCAGACCTACCAGTATCGAGGAAACCAGCAGAACCCACCTCAAGGACAATATTACAATCAAGGCAGGAATAATCAGGGGGGGAACCAGGCTGGGCAACAGCAGAATGGGAGAGTCTTTGCTCTGACCCATCAGGATGCGGAAGCGGCCAATAATGTTGTTGAGGGTATGGTTTTAATTTCCAGTCATGAAGCTAGTACTTTATTCGATTCTGGTTCTACGCACTCTTTTGTTTCTCATGCTTTTGCTGCTAAGATAGGAAACTCCCCCTCAACATTGACTCATGCACTGGTAGTGTCAACACCCACGGGTGAACACATTCGTACTAGCACCATATTTTATGATTGTATGCTGTAAATTGCACAAGTGCAGATGCCGGCAGACCTAGTAGTATTACATATGAATGACTTTGATGTCATTTTGGGAATGGATTGGCTAGCTAGGTATCGAGCTATTTTAGATTGTTTTAATAAAGTAGTTCGGTTTAACCTGGGGGGATTTACTCAGGTCAGTTTGGTGGGAAAGAGGAGACCTGTTAGGTCAATAGTCATCTCAGCCATCAAAGCCGTTGAGCTATTGAGGAGTGGGTGCAAGGGCTTTATAGCTTTTATTACTGAAGATAAACAGAAGCCCCGATTAGAAGATATCCCTGTTGTTAGGGAATTTCCAGAAGTATTTTTGGATGATTTGCCTGGATTACCCCCAATTCGAGAGGTCGATTTTACTATTGAGTTAATGCCGGGAACAGCCCCGATTTCTAAGGCACCTTATCGAATGGCTCCTGCGGAACTGAAGGAACTCAAGGATCAATTGGAGGAGTTGTTAGAAAAAGGATTCATCCGACCTAGCGTATCTCCATGGGGAGCACCGGTGTTGTTTGTGAAGAAAAAGGATGGCACTTTGAGAATGTGTATTGATTATAGACAGTTGAATCAGGTGACTATCAAAAACAAGTACCCTCTACCTCGCATTGATGAATTGTTTGATCAACTACAAGGTGCGAAATATTTTTCCAAGATTGATCTCCGATCCGGCTACCATCAGCTAAGGGTGAGGGAGGAAGATATTTCCAAGACGGCATTTCGAACGCGATATGGTCACTACGAATTTTTAGTCATGCCTTTCGGTTTAACCAATGCCCCAGCCGCATTCATGGCAATGATGAACCAAGTTTTCCAACCCTTTTTGGATAAATTTGTGGTGGTATTTATTGATGATATTTTGATTTACTCTAAGGAATGGCACGAGCATGAAGAACATTTGCGTATCTCCTTACAGCTGTTGAGGAACAACCAGCTGTATGCCAAGCTAAGTAAGTGTGATTTTTGGCTTACACAAGTCACCTTTTTGGGCCACATTATTTCAGGAGAAGGACTATTAGTAGATCCTACTAAAATTGAAGCAGTTACGAATTGGAAGCGACCTGCAAATGTGTCCGAAGTTCGAAGTTTCTTAGGCTTGGCAGGCTATTATCGACGGTTCGTGCAAGGATTTTCTACAATTGCTGGGCCACTTACCAGACTCACAAGGAAAGATGTCCCGTTTATTTGGAATAAGAACTGTGAAGATAGCTTCCGAACTTTGAAAGATAAGCTCACATCGGCACCAATACTTACCCTCCCCGCTGGGAGTGGAGGATTTGTGATATACTGTGATGCATCGTTGCAAGGACTAGGGTGTGTTCTCATGCAGCATGGAAAGGTGATTGCGTATGCTTCCAGACAGCTAAAAGTCCATGAACAAAATTATGCTACGCACGACCTTGAGTTAGCAGCTGTGGTATTTGCATTAAAAATTTGGAGGCACTATCTTTATGGAGAAGAATTTGAAGTGTATACTGATCATAAGAGCCTCAAGTACATGTTTTCTCAAAAGGAGTTGAACTTGAGACAACGGAGATGGATGGAATTTCTCAAGGACTATGATTTCTCAATCTTTTATCATCCAGGAAAGGCGAATGTTGTAGCTGATGCCTTGAGCAGAAAATCAGCACAGATGGCTTGTTTGACATCGGAATGGAGATTGCTTGAAGAGATCAAAGATTTGGATGTTAACTTATGGTCTATTGACAACAAGGTATTATTGGGAAGTTTCAAGGTTCAACCCGAATTAATACAAAGAATAAAGGATCACCAGCGGGACGATAAAGCATTGACAGATATCTTCGACAAGATGGACAATAAACCAGATTTCTCTATTGTTAATGGTGTATTATATTTCCGAGGCAGACTCTGTGTACCACATGTTCGAGAAATCAAAGATGAAATTTTGAAAGAAGCCCATCATACAAGATATACTATCCATCCAGGGAGTACTAAGATGTATCAAAATTTAAAAATCAGATTTTGGTGGGTTGGAATGAAAAATGATGTCACTGAATTTGTCGGCCGTTGTTTCACTTGTCAACAGGTGAAGGCTGATCATAGAAAACCGGGGGGGATTACTGCAGCCGTTGCCAATACCCGAATGGAAATGGGAGCATATCACTATGGATTTTATTTCCGGATTTCCTCGAACTTCAAGGCATAATGAAATAATTTGGGTAATCGTGGATCGATTGACTAAATCGGCACACTTTTTACCACTAAAAGGAAAAACCACGATGGAACAACTGGCCAAAACTTATGTTCGGGAAATTGTGCGATTACATGGCGTTCCAGCATCAATCGTCTCCGACAGAGATACTAGGTTTGTTTCACAATTTTGGAAAAGCTTGCAAAAGGCTATGGGTACTAAATTGCATTTTAGCACTGCATATCACCCCCAGACAGATGGGCAGACGGAAAGAACAGATCAAACGTTGGAGGATATGCTTCGAGCATGTGCCATAGATTTCACAGACAGTTGGGATGAGCAGTTACCATTAGCAGAGTTTGCTTACAACAATAGTTATCATTCGAGTATTCAGATGGCTCCTTTTGAGGCTTTGTATGGTAGGAGTTGTCGTTCTCCGATTTGTTGGGAAGAAGTGGGCGATCGACGAATTTTAGGCCCTGAATGGGTGCAAACTTCTACTGAGAATATTAAGAAAATTCGGGATCGGTTAAAGACTGCTCAGAGTCGCCAGAAGAGTTATGCTGACAAACGCCGACGAGAATTGGAATTTATGGTTGGTGACTCCGTATTCCTCAAAGTCTCTCCAACGAAGGGAGTGATGCGCTTTGGCAAGAAGGGAAAGCTTAGTCCGCGATACATCGGACCATTCAAGATTACAGGACGTGTGAGTGATGGGAATGCTTACGAATTGGACCTTCCATCACAGTTAGCTGGTGTTCACAAAGTGTTTCATGTGTCAATGTTGAAGAAATATGAACCGGACCCATCTCATGTACTTGATCTTGTGACAATGGATTTACAACCTAATTTATCCTATGAGGAGAGACCTGTTGCAATCTTAGACACCAAGGACATGGTGTTACGGCGACGAACAGTTCGACTTGTTAAGGTGTTATGGACACATCATGATCCAAAGGAGGCCACCTGGGAGCTCGAGGACGACGTTCGGAGCAAGTATCCGCATCTTTTTGTCTCAGGTATGTTTTAATTTGGAGGACCAAATTTCCCAAGGAGGGGAGTATGTAATATCCTGAGTACTTGGGCCTAGGATTGGTCTGGCCCAGGTAGCATTTTAATTATAGCTTGGCCCAAGTTGTAATGATATTGAGCCCAAGTTATAATGCAAATAGAAGTCTAGATTTTTAGTATGACTTAGAAAGTATCCCACGTGAGAGAGAATTGGGAAAGAAGAGAGTTGTAAAACAACTCTAAAAGGAAAGTTTGAAAGTGATTGGAATTCCCATCTTCCCCTTTATATATGAGAACCAACGACCCTTTGTGGTATTCTATTCATTGGAAAAAGTCTGAGAATCTTGTGGATTGCAAATTAGGAGAAGAAGGAGAAAGCGGTTAATGTCAAGTTCGAGTTCGAAGGAAACAATTGTGTATCAGAGGTGAGTGAATCTTCCTTAATTATTCAATCCATGTTTAGTTGATGAGATGAATGTTTAAGGAACTCAGATGTTGTGGGATTGCTAGTTGTGTAAATAGTTTAAAGTTAATTGACAAATCAGGTTCTGGAATGGGATAGAAAAGGATTGATTTCTTGGTGAAATAGAAAAGTTTGGATTTCTATTAGTAATCTTGCTTTGGATTATGATTCATGTGGAAAGGAAGGATCGGATGATGAATCTGTGCAATTCTGCACTTATCTTCTTCCTGTCACAAACAGAAATTTCCAACGAAAAGGGGTAGTGGGACCCACTACATGATCTGATCAAGAATCTGGGCCCCACATCTGTGAGAGGAGTGGTGGTCGACCACTGTGTAGATGAGCATCTAAGATTTGAATCAATAGAACCCACTGATCAATGTGTTCCAAAGACTTCAGGCGTGAAGTGAAGACAAATCAGCAGATTGTCGTTTCTGACTTGTGGACCCCACGATGTGGTTTGATTTGGAATCGGAACCCCACATCCTAAAGGGGACACATGGTCGACCCTTGTGTAGTTGATCATCTAGAGATTGGACCAGTGGGACCCATTATCCAGAGAATTCAAGAAATCTCAGGCGTCTGTTACTGTAGAAGTCGTTTTGGGTTTGTGGACCCCAGTAATTGGTCAAGTAGTGAATCAGAACCATTGGAAGTGTACACTAGTCTTGGGCGACCCATACCTAGATGTCTGATCTTGATTTTATCTAGTGGGGCCCACTGGATTTTATGCCACTAGGTTCTGGCGTGATGCAGTATACTTAGATGTTCTGGATGAAACTATTGGGGAAAATAACCTGAACTATATATGAAATTACAAGTTTACCCTTACTATCTAAATGGTTCAAGATTTGTATGGATTATGATTAATTATGTAGATCATGATTGATTACATGGTTATGATTAATTTTGTAGATCCTGATTAATTATACGGACAGTGAGTAACTAATGTTGAAAATGGGACACTCCTATACCAATCAATGCCAATTATGCTAGTTGGGGCAATGATCAATCTGAATGGTGTTAGGATTGGGCCCACGTTGCTATACATGAGTATTTAATTCTATTAATTGCTGTTTATGTTTTCAGTCGATATATAATTATGAGATACAATATATTGGGTTTCATATGTTGGACTGGTGTCCGGATGATGGATGGCTTCGGGCCATGATGGCCGGTATAGCGGCGGGTCCTTAATGGACGTGATGAGCCACTTTGATGGCTGGTCCTTAGTGGACGTGTCTAATGAGACAGGGTCATGGTGACCGGTATACATGTATACGATAAGGCCTTTGAGGCGTGGTGATGTGCATGGGCACGGATTGTGCGTGAAATAATCTAAATAATATTTAATTATTGATTTAGACTTGTTAAAGCATGTGATGTTATATTTTATGTGATTTGTGTAATTAGGAATATTCATTCACCAGTAGTACTGATGTTGTGTTACCCCCTTCAGGTAATCAAGCTGCGGGCGGGACAGAGCGAAACGAGGATCAGCACGTGAATTTCAATATGCGTGGCTGACAAGAGTGCACGAGAAAAGATAATTTAGTAGATAAAGGGATTAGCCTGGTTTAGGGATATTAATTGATGTTTTAGTACATTATTGATGCAGACCGAACATAGTAAAGTTTGAGAACTATTTGATTAAATGAAATTATTATTTGATTTTAAATGCCAAATGCTTATGTGAATTATTTGACTAATGTTTGGTAAATATTACCAAAGTTTATCACGATCCAGAGATCTGACAGGGCCCCAGGATTTGGGTCGTGACAGCTGTTGGTGATATCCCTGGTCCCATCCCATTGAGAAACGTTTACTTTTGCCCTAATTTAACTTCCAACTTATTGTCCGTAGGACAACTTGTTGAAAATAATTGTAATATCTCTTTCTCTTCTTCTGGTTGTGTTGTGCAGGACCAGATGTCCGGGAAGGAAATCGCGAGGGGGCCTAAGTGTGGACGCTTGTTTCCGCTGGATCTTTCTCAAAATTCTAGGAATCAATTTGACAATAATGTGTTTTGTTTTTCTCTTAGAGATAATTGCCGCTTGTGGCATAATCGTCTCGGACATCCAAATTCAAAGGCTCTGTCCCTTATGTTAAATTCTGGTTTATTAAATAAATCTCTTGGTTTCTCTTCTTGTGTGCCTTTTGACTGTGCTACTTGTAAAATGGGGAAGAGCAAAACTCTTCCGTTTCCTCATTCCATTTCACACACCTCTAAGTGTTTTGATTTAGTTCATAGTGATGTATGGGGAATTGCTCCAGCTCTTTCCCACGCCCACTACAAATATTTTGTGACTTTTATTGATGACTTCAGTCGGTTTACATGGGTCTACTTTCTACATTCAAAATCTGATGTTTTCATTGTTTTTAAAATATTTTTGGCTTATGTTGAAAATCAATTTTCCACCTGCATTAAAATCTTGCGATCTGATTCTGGCGGGGAATACATGTCCTCTGATTTTCAACGGTTTTTGCAACAAAAAGGCATTATTTCTCAAAAATCTTGTCCTTATACTCCCCAGCAGAATGGAATCGCTGAAAGGAAAAATCGACATCTCCTTGATGTCACACGTTCCCTTCTTCTGGAGTCATCCGTTCCTACTCGTTTTTGGGTTGAGGCACTGGCTACAGCCGCTCATCTTATCAATCGCATGCCATCACCCTCCATTGAGAATCAAAGCCCATATTACCGTTTGTACAAAACTGCTCCATCATATGCGGATCTTCATGTTTTTGGCTCCACTTGTTTTGTGCACTTGCCTCCTTCTGAGAGGACAAAACTCACGGCACAATCAACTCAGTGTGTGTTTTTAGGTTATGCACCCTTCCAGAAAGGGTTCCTTTGTTATGATCCTCACATTCGTCGTGTCCGTACCTCTAGGAATGTCGTTTTCTTTGAACATCAGTATTTTTTTCAAAAACACATTGATCCTCCTGACTCTCCTTTTGTGTACTTACCTGGATTTTCTAACGACCCGTCAGTTGTTTGTTTTAATCCCAACTTTGTGTATCACAGACGGAACAGCAAAGCGCCTACCAGGGATCCCCCTCCTGCTCTTCCTCCGGCATCTGATCCAACACCAGCAGTTGCTCCATCTGGCCATCCTTCATTGCGTCGCTCCACTCGGATTTCAGTACCACCATCCCGTTATGGGTTTTCCCATACTTCCTTAATGGCCACTTTATCTTCCTCTTCCATTCCCCAATCCTATTCTCAGGCTGTGCAGGACCCATGTTGGAACAAGGCTATGCAAGAAGAATTGGAGGCGTTAGCGCAAAATCATACGTGGGATATTGTCCCATCTCCTGTGGGTATCAAACCTATTGGCTGTAAGTGGGTATTTTCTCTCAAGTTAAAATCTGATGGATCTTTAGATCGATATAAGGCACGTCTTGTCGCTCTCGGAAATCGGCAGGAATATGGCATTGATTATGATGAGACTTTTGCTCCGGTTGCCAAGATGACCACCGTTCGCATAATTCTTGCTGTTGCTGCATCTCAGTCTTGGCCTCTCTATCAAATGGATGTCAAAAATGCGTTTCTTCATGGTGATCTCAAAGAAGACGTTTATATGCGTCTGCCTCCAGGGTCCTCTTCTGGGAAGGGTATGGTTGCTAAGCTCCGTCGCTCCATCTATGGTCTAAAGCAAGCTCCTCGTGCATGGTTTGAGAAATTTCAGGATGCCCTTCTGCACTTGGATTTTCATCCCAGCCAGTATGATCCTTCCATGTTCTTACATCATGATCCGTCCGGCATTACTGTACTTCTGCTCTATGTTGATGACATTGTCATTACTGGCCCTAATGCACAAATGATTCAGGCACTCCAAGCGTCTCTTCATCAGACATTTCAAATGAAGGATCTAGGCCCCTTACACTATTTCCTTGGCCTTGAAGTTCATCAATCGTCTAAAGGTATAGTTCTCAGTCAGCACAAATATACGGTTGATCTTATTGAATTGGCTGGGCTTACTTCTTCAGCTCCAGTCGATACGCCGATCGAACTAAATGTTAAACTCAGTAAAGATGAGGGTGACCTTCTTCCGGATCCTACCGCATATCGCCAGTTAGTGGGTAGCTTGATGTACCTCACGATCACGCGTCCTGATATCTCATTTGCGGTAAATCTCATGAGTCAGTTCATGACTACTCCTCGTCATCTTCATCTGGCTGCTGTTCGTCGCATCATTCGGTACCTTATTCGCACACCAACTCGCGGGTTGTTTTTTCCATCAGAGAATCCTCTTTCTCTCAAAGCTTATTCAGATGCTGATTGGGCTGGTTGTCCGGATACTCGCAGATCAACCACAGGATGGTGCATGTTCTTGGGTGATAGTCTCATTTCCTGGAAATGCAAGAAACATGAAAAAGTTTCTAAATCTTCTACCGAGGCTGAGTACCGAGCTATGTCCGCTGCCTGCTCCGAAATACTTTGGCTCCGTGGTCTGCTCTCTGACATTGGATTTCCTGCAGAAGGAGCTACCCCCCTCTATGCAGATAATACAAGTGCCATTCGGATTACTGAGAATCCTATCTTTCATGAACGTACTAAACACATCGAGGTTGATTGTCACTTCATACGGGATGAGTTTAAACGTGATGTCATCAGCCTTCCGCATGTCTCCACTGAGTTTCAAATTGCTGATATTCTTACTAAAGGTCTTCCCCGACCTCGCCATCAATTCTTGGTTGGCAAATTGCTGCTCGTTGATTCTCCCGCATCAATTTGAGGGGGGGTGTTAAGATGGCCCTCGACCCATGAAGGGGCCCAAGGCCCATCAGTCCATCAAGCTTGCATATATCACGATGATTTGTTTTGGATTTGTTTGAATCATTGATTGATTATGCTGTAAATATTAGATTGATTGCTTTCCTAACTTAGCTTAGTGATTAGCTAATTTACTTTGTAAATTGCCTTGATTAAAGGCTTGTAATTCCTATATATACATGTGCTGGTTCTCCAAGAGAGACACACAGAATAATATATTCTCAAGAGTATTCAAAACTCTTTTCAATCGTGAGATTGTCATGAAGAGGTCACAAAGACACCTCAAGGGATAGTTGAGTGGTAACTTGACGCATGTCTTGACATCCAGTTGCGCAAGAGCCGTCACTTGTGGATTACACTTCCTTTTTGTTAGACTTGATGTTTGGCCTTTGTTGGCCTATGAGATGTTAAAACTCCTCTGTATTGTAATTAAACTTTGACGTTTTTTGCACTTTAACCTTGACTTTAATTCTATCTTTTGAATATGTCTATGCTCAATCAGTCTATTCAAATATGCTATGGATTGTTACGATTGCCATGCCTTTATTATGTTATTCATGAAATAAATGAGTTACACAAGCTTCCGTTAAAAGTTTTGATTTGAGATGGATTTCATATGACCCCTCATACGTGGATTCCTGTGGGAACTTACGGATAGGTGCTAACTACGCACATGAGTTAGGTTGACTCGAATCCCCATGCAAGTCACACCTCAGGATTCGGGCCCATAATGGGGGCCCGGGTTGGAGGCATGACATCAGGAGTACCCTTTTAGATATAAATAACAATGTTAAGTTCTTAAATTGTGACATGTGCCAATTTTCTAAAAGTTGTAGAAATCTTTATCCAATTAACATTAATAAAAAGAATAGTGGACCTTTTTATTTTATACATTCCGATGTTTTGTATGCTCCCAATGCACATGGGTACATTTCATGTATTCAAAAGATGTGATAGGACATATGTTCAAAACATATCATAAGATGGCAGAGACCATGTTTGACAAAAAGTAAGGCTCTTCGGTCAAATAATGGTGGAAAATATAGATCCAAAGAGTGCCAGTTTTAACTGAGAATAAAATTCAATCACAAACTTGTTGTGCATATACACCAGACTAGAATGGAGTTGTTGAATAAAGGAATATGCACTTAGTAAATGTTATGACAGCCCTTCTAATCAAAATAAATGTTCCTAAATCATTCTAGTCAAATGGGGAATTGACAACGGCCTTCTTAATAAATTGGATGCCATCAAGAATGTTGGGAGGAAAAGGCGTGGTGGAAGGGATGTGTCCAAACATTCCACTATTTCAAGTACAACCAAAAGAATTCAAGTGTACAAGCTCTGTTCACATCCCCAAGAAGCAACAACACAAATTAAACCCAAAGGCAGCAAAGTGCTCATTTGTAAGGTATCCTAGCCCCAAAAAGGTTAGAAGTGTTATCTCCCAAGAAAAAATGGTAAAGCATTTGTTATGATGGATGTAACAATTATCCGATGGATGTGAAAAAAGCATTTGTTCATGAGATTTACAAGTATATCTGGATCTCCACCAGGCTTTATGGTAAAAGGACAAGAAGGCAAAGTTTGCCGACTCAAGAATCTTTATATGGACTAAAGTAGCCACCTCAAGCAATATTTGGCAGGTTCAGTAAAGCAGTAAATTAGCCAAAAACCCAGTATCTCATGAGAAGACAAAGCATGTGGCAGTTAATTCTAACTTTATTTGGGACAGAATTGAAGGGGGATGTGGTGCTGGCATATACTAGTATAGTTGATCAGCATAGTTAATGAACTTGTAGATTTCTTACAAAAGCAGTTAGCAGAAAATAATTAAATGATGCATTGTCCAAGGTGGGCATAGTTAACATACAGACACAAACATGTTAAGAGTTAGGGACTTTCTTGTAATTCAGTAACTTTTAAGGACCATATCTAAATTGATAGAATCTTGGGGGGGGGGGGGGGGGGTTATGTATTTTTTGCATTGTAAGATGTATGAGAAAAATATTTATAGAAGAGTTCCGCGTCCCCCCAACCTACGAAAGTGATACAACCATTTCTCCGCTTCTCTGTAAATCCCTCTAATTCTCTATGTTTTCTCTCCTCTTCTCTTCTCTAACTCCCTGAGCTCTGGGATACAGATAGTTGATGGGTACATCTACAGGTGATGCAGATGGACCTTAGGCCACATGTGTAGGGCCCAAGTAGATTTAGGGTTTTTATTTACTAGTTATAGTCATTACTTTCTAAATTTATTTAAAGAATTGTAATTAGGATTAGGTTTCCAATCTTATTTAGTTTCCTAGTTTAATTAGATTTTTTAAGCCCTTAAGTTAATGTTTCCTATTTATATGGCATTGTAGAGAAGAATTTCTCAGAGAGTTAGATTAATTGAATTTGGGTGTTCCCATTGAGGCGCGTCCTCGTTATTGTCTTTGCGGAGATGTTTGAAGTGTCTGCGGATAGGCGCTTCGGCGCCCTATTGTGCATCGGCGCTTTCCCGCAAGCCCTAACCCTAGGGCCTGCATCAGTTGGTATCAGAGCCGAACGATCATCGCGATCAAGCGGCGTGATTACCATCTCTATCCCTCATCCATCCCCGTTCCAACGCATTTTTCCCGCCATCAATCCATCATCCCTATCATTCAACCAAACCATCATCAATCACCATCCAACACCATCCTTCCTGTCGATCCCAAATCCCATCAGAATACATCCACCAAAGTCCCATTCCCATCCCTTCGTCAAACCCTTTCAATCCCACAGTCCCAAATCTACCAGAACACCAAATCCCAGCTACCACCTCACCACTGCCAGTACACCCATCCCAGCCCCATCCAAAATCCCAAAGCCCATTAAAAAAAAAAAAAGCAGCGACAGTTCTGCATATGGAAGAAACAAGCCAAAAAAAAAAAAAAAAAAACACAGAGAAAAAAGTTAAGAAAGAAAAAACAGCAGCAAAGAAAGAGGGTCTGAGTTATTCAGAAGGTTCCTAGCACCATGGCAGTCTGCAGATCATCACAAAACGGTCACCGCACCAACTGCACCAAGCCAACACCATCATTGGCTTGACCGACCGCACCATTGCTGGCACCGCACGTCACTGCCTCCTGTTTCATGTTGTGCCAAAGACGAAACGAAGCCAACATCGTTTACTGTTTCTTTCTGCCGAATACATTAAAGGAAAAGGAAAAAGTTTTCCTTTGTCCCGTTGCACAGTGACGTGTAAAAAGAACTAATCAGTTTTTTACAAACTGTTGGGCCTGGTTCTAGATTCGGGTCAGTTTGACCCAACAGCAGGTTAAAAAAATATATATATACATTGAAGGGCAGTCGTCATAAGGTTAACCTCGGCAGATCTCAACCAAATTCAATCAGCGACCAGATTTGCCCAATCAGAGGATAGAAATTTCACTTTGCGATTGCGGTGCGATTCAAAGTCAAATTTTAGATCCGTTTTTGCCATGTGTTCGTGGACAACAGATCTACATATCATGTTAGTCAGTACTTAGTTTGAATTAAAAAAAATGCCTCCAGAAAAGCATATAGAAGTTAAGTCTTCATCTTCATTCATGGAGAAATTAACTGGAGCAGTTTCTCAATTATCCACATCTGTCAATCAAATCAAATTTGCAGTCAATCAAATCCAAGCAACTATTGTAAGGATAGAAATCAGACTTAACAATTTAGAAAATTATTGCCATGGGAGTAATTACCGATGTGCTGGACAAGAGATTGACAAAGGTTCTTAGTTGCTAAAATCTCAACTCTAAGAAAATTTGGCTCAAAATGATCTCAATGAAAGGCTCTCACGTATCATCAAGAGGCGTCCATCCATAAAAATTGGCATCAAGGAAAATATTTCGAAATTTCAAGAGAAGTCTGAATTGAAATCTGAAATCTATCAAATTGAAGATGAAAATACAGAAGAAGATCAATCTGGTGAAAATTTGACTGCAAAATCCAATTTGGAGGAAATGTCAGATAAAGGTCCAACCATTGAACTGGGGAACAAATTACTTGTTCAAGTGCTTTCACAAGAATATCTATCAATGGAAGTCCCTCATATGACTTTCATCTTTGGAGATGAACGGTTGGCATTCAGAGGTTGCAATTTGATGGTGCAAATTTTATACATGAAATACCCAATGCTGCGATCGCACATCCACTCAAAATCCAGCCATCAAAAGCAATTCTACATGAAACTATACACACCTGAAGATTATCCAACGGATCGGAAGTTCCTCCGATTGATCTTCGACCCAGATGGACTTCTACCAAACTCAAGGCTGAGTTCTTTCCAAGTCGAGGAGAATGATGCAGATGGACCTCAGGCCACACGTGTAGGGCCCAAGTAGATTTAGGATTTTTATTTACTAATTATAGTCATTACTTTCTAATTTTATATAAAGAATTGTAATTAGGATTAGGTTTCCAATCTTATTTAGTTTCATAGTTTAATTAGATTTCTTAGGCCCCACGTTATGTTTTCCTATTTATATGGCATTGTAGAGAAGAATTTCTCAGGGAGTTAGATTAATTGAATTTGGGTGTTCACATTGAGGTGCGTCCTCATTATTGTCTTTGCGAGACGTTTGAAGTGTCTGCAAATAGGTGCTTCGGCACTTTCCCGCAAGCCCTAACCCTAGAGCCTACATCAGCAGGCAGACCATCACCAAATAATAACAATTCAGAGTTTGATCTTTTACACAATGAATGTGGACCTCTGTCCTATTTATATTTAGCATCTATTTGCATGCTGTCAATTAAAGCATATGGATTCTCCAATAGTGCAGATTTTGAAGTTATAGACCCTTCATGGTTCTGTCTAGATCACTGAACCATGGACTCCAGTTGTACATAATCAAGACCCAAGGATATTATGCAAATTCATTCAACTGAGGATCATAAAGTTTAACTGAGTTATAAAATATAAGTACAAGGAATGCATTAAAAAATAACATACTTGAGATTATCCTTCTGTTAAGGTCTGATATGCTCTCTTCAGATATAAGTAACAACTGAGCTTCATTGACAAAATTTAATTTGCTCTGAACGTCTCGACACATCCCTAATCTGCCAGTCTTGTTAGTGCAATAATCATTCTTGGAACCAAAACATCTAATCAGGGTACAAGGACGACCAACTGCTTCAGTAAACCACAAATTGACTTCACTGTCATATCCCTGCACTTCATATCTAGTTTGAAGAAAAAAATACAGTCAGATTATCGTGCATGTTTACAAAATAAAAAAAGACTTACAGAATTCAGTTTGCATGCAGTAGATTATTTTGCCATGTAAAACTAGCAACAATTAATACCATACCCAAGAAACATTCTTAATTAACAATATAGTAGAATTTGCACAACTTGAATCATGGGCATGGAAAATTGAGTTGAAGCGTAATCGTACAGTCCTTATAAAAATAATATTTAAACAGAAAGTGTGATACATATGGTATCATATTTCTAAAGAGAGCCTCATTTCATGAAAGCCCACATGGGAACCGGGAATATTGGTTAAATTTCTCTAAGCAGGACTATTTTATCGAATTGTATGGTGGTAGACGTTCTTCGGTCTCTTTGTATGAAGAGAAATTAGTAAAAATCTCAAAGCATGGCTTCTTTTGAGCATGGAGTAAACCACTGGGTGCAATCATTAGACATCTCTTGGGTACCACTAACCACTAAAGAGTTTGCAGGAATCTCCTTTTCTGAACTTTGACAAGGAGTTTGGTATGATGATCTTAAGCCCTTCTAGATTATGGCTTTGTTGTTGACAACCTTTGGGGTTAGCCTACTTTCTCTCTTTAGTTAAGAAACTTTTGTTACAAACTTAAAAACAAAAAAGAGAAAGAGAAATGAAAAAAGAAAAAAAAACATCGTTGAATAAGCGATCAACTTGTTAATGGTTTTTGAGAAACACGAGACACCCCAGTGGCAAAGGGTGTTTCATCTCACACTACTGCCCAGGGATAAATCCCTGGGCAGGTAGGTTGTCTCAAAAAGTGTGTACCACTCACCCATCTATCAAAAAAAAAAAAAAAACATATTGGAGGTTTGCACCAACCAACAGGGAAACAATCATTTTCAAACTATTTTGTTTTCTTTCTTAATCTCACATTAGTTCAACTTTATTGAATAAAGGTACATAAAATTAGGGATGAACTGTTAATGACCAATATGTATAAAGCCCATGATCCAATGACCCATCTGTAAAAGCCCAACTTTAGCGTATACTAAAATAGGCTGGTTAGACTGCCGAATCATGTACATCATAACATATGAAAATAGGAGATTTTATTGATTGTATCCCAAATTGGGTCTCTCAATTCTATAAATACAATGCTTGATCCTCAAGGAAGGACACCAATTCCATAAGTTTCTTCTTGTATTTCTTTATCTGATCATGAGAATGTCGTGAGCTAAAAGAGAGAGTTTTCTGTCTCTCCTGATCGACCTCTTTGCTCGTGGCATCTCACTTCAACTACTAAGTCAATTCTAGTTTGTATAACAGTTATTGACAAATCTGATTTCGACCGTTTGTGCATTGTTAGAGAACTGTATTGTCAGTACCTGGTAACAGGCCTCCTGTGGCCCACCTTCGATCATCACAGCAGCATCAAAGAACCATCCCATCTTGGTCGACTATTTCTCCTGGGGATTTAGACATTTTTTTCAGAATTCTTGGCTCATCAGAGGTATGCCATATCTGATCGAATTGGTGGTGTTTCTTTTTTTTTTTGGTGCACTATTGTCATCAAATGGTCACTAAATCGTGGATACCAATTGGGATGAAACTTGAACTGCCTGAAAGAAAAGGGGGAATTCCAGATTATTGACTGATTTGATCTCTCATACGATCATCACATGGGCCCCACTTCACTTATTGGTTCTTTAGAAACAGGGTTGCCAGACCTTTTTTTCTCTATTACTGTGATTCGTTCACAGTTTTTTCAGACCCCTCTGCACGAGAAATTCTCGTTGGATTTGTGTATGCTTACTGCTATCTTAGTGGTGTTTCTTTTGCAAAATGGAACCCAGTTGCATTAGGAATATTGATCGTGCTTCTTCATTTTTTGGATTTACTGTCTCTGTTTATTGTGAGTACTATCAGTTAAGGAAAAATCTGAGATTCCAATCATTCATTTTAATGGAAAAAAATTACCCATCTTGGGCTTTCCAATTTGAACTTTGTCTCGAGGGGAAAGAGATGTTGGGGCATATTAATGGATCTGATCCAAAACCAACGGAGGATGAGAAACAAATTTTCTCTTCGACAACCAAGGATGCCAAAATCAAATCCTAGATCCTTGGAACAGTGGAACCTCATCTTATTTTAAATCTGAAACCCTAGAAGACAGCAAATGACATGTGGGCATATTTGAAGAAAAAATATCATATTTGAAGAAAATTTAAATTTGAGATTGCTTTATTCTGGATTTCTTAATTTCTGGACTGAATATGATGAAATTAAGCATGCCAATGTCCCTGCCGTACCTCTTCCTGAAATACACAAACTTCAGGAACTCAGTCATAGGGACCAGTTTCTGATGAAATTACGACCAGAGTATGAAACTGTCACATCTGGTCCCTTAGGTAGGGTTCCTTCACCATCTTTAGATGAATGTCTCAATGAACTATTACGTGAGGAACAAAGACAGCTAACTCAAGCGATTTTGACCCGCTTGAGGTTGCATATGTGGAAAGTAGTACCTCTCAGGCACCTGCTCGTCCTACAGGTGATGAGGGAAAATTCCCAGGACGAGACATGAGTACTATTCAGTGTTAACAGTTGCAAGAATTTCGGACACTATGCTTCTCAATGTAAGCAGAAATTCTGCAATTACTGCAAAGCTGATGGCCATATCATAAGTAAATGTAGAAAAAGGCCTCAGAACCAAATCCCTGTGCCTATCATGCTGCAACTGAAACTGCCTCTTCCTAGGCTCTTCCTGCTGCCTGTTCATCATCTATATCCTCCCATTCACCTACACCAAGCACTAATCCTCCTATTACTCCTAACATGATCCAACAGATGATTATGAATGCCTTTTCAGCACTAGGTATTTCAGGTAAGCATCACTCTTCGACTGCTCTTTGGTATCTTGATTCTAGTGCATCTAGAATATGACCTTTTCACCTGAACTTCTTTCTCATACTTGTAAGTATACTCGTAACCTAAAGCTTCCAAAATCGCTATTGGTGATGTTCCCACCCATTACCCTTGAAAAAATGTCTTTCTTTCACCTTCCTTATCTACAAATCTTTTTATTTGTTGGTCAACTTATGGATAATAATTGTCATTTTCATTCTCTCAATCTAGTTGTGTTGTGCAAGATCAGGTATCGGGGAAGGTGATTGCGAAGGGGGCTAAGTGTGGAGGTTGTTCTACATGTAAGCTAGGAAAAAGTAAGATTCTTCCCATAATCTTACTTGCTTAATTAAAATATCGGTTCTTCTACAAGACATTTTGGCTTCAAATGTTTTGATATTATTCATAGTGTGTGTGGGGCATTACTCCTGTAATCTCCCATACTCATTATAAGTATTTTGTCACCTTTATTGATGACCATAGTAGGTTCACATGGGTTTATTTGTTGCAGTCCAAATCAAAAGTTTTTGATGCATTTACTAAATATTTGCTTATGTCGAAAATTAATTTCTACTCGCATCAAAATCTTACAGACCGATTGGGCTGGGGGTGGGGGATATGTAATTATGTATCTCATCAGTTTCAAATTTTTTTTTTTTACAAGAAAAAGGGATTATCTCTTAGTGATCCTGTCCATAACCACCCCCCCACCCCCCACCCCCCGCCCCCCCAACCCCCCTACCAAAAAAAACAGGAATTGCAAAACGAAAGAACAAACATCTTGATATTGTTCGTTCGCTTCTTCTTGAATCTTCTATTCCAGCTCGTTTTTGTTCTAAAGCTATATCTATTGCTGAACACCTAATCAACGTCTCCCATCTCCAAGATTGAATAACGAGTCACCGTACTTTCACTTATACAGAACTCAACTTAGATACACAGTTCTCCACACTTTTGGTTGTGTGTGTTTCACTCATCTTCCTTCCCCTAAATGCACAAATTTAACTGCTTATCTGCTAAATGCGCAATTCTTGGTTACGCTTCTAATCAAAAGGGGTTTCTTTTTTATGATCCACATCAAACGTGTTCAAGTTTCTCATAATGTCATTTATTATAAAAATCAACATTTTTTCCAGTATTATAGTGAACTTCCTCTCTCTGAACCTTCTCATTCGTCTATTGTTAGGTTTAAACCAAAATTTGTTTATAAGCGACGGCATAAAATTGATGTTCCCACACTACATCCTCTTCAGAAGCTACCTCCTGCACCAAATCCAGATCCTGTTCCTCAACTTCAAAGATCCACACGTCTTTGCTAGCTTCCGGATCGTTATCGTTTCACCCATACCTCTTTCCTTTCCACTTTATCATCTAGTACTATACGTCTATGCCTCATTCTTACTCTCAGGCAGTAAAGCATGAATGTTGGCGCTCTGCTATGCAAGCAGAATTATAAGCACTTCATGAGAATCATACCTGGGATGTGGTTTGCATTCCCCCATCTGTAAAACCAATCGGGTACAAATGGGGGGACTCCATTAAGTTGAAATCTGATGGATCATTAGATCGATACAAGGCGCGGCTTCTTGCTCTTGGGAATAGATAAGAATATGATGTCCATTATGATGAGACGTTTGCTCATGTAGCGAAAATGACAACTGTTCGCACTGCTCTTGCAATAGCAGCTTCTCAATCCTAGCCTCTTTACCAATTCAATGTCAAGAATGCATTTTTGCATGGTGATCTGAAGGAATTGGTATATATGCGCCTTCCACAAGGGTTCTTTGGTGACACCCGTGGTGATGTCGTTCACTCACGTCTGTCTCTATATGATCTCAAGCAAGCTCCTCGGGATTGGTTCGAGAAATTTCGGGAAGCTCCCCTTCAACTGAGTTTTCGTCAGAGTACTTATGATCCTTCAATGTTTCTTTATAATACAGCAACGGGGATAACTTTGCTGCTTGTTTATGTTGATGACATTATCATAACTACTTATACAACTATGATCCAGCACCTTAAGGTCACTCTTCATGACTCTTTTCATATGAAAGACTTAGGTCCTCTGACTTATGTTTTAGGTCTTGAAGTTCACCAATCAGAAAAAGGATTGATCCTTAATTAATTAGCACAAGTATGCAATAGATCTCAATGACATGGTTGGCCTTCAGAACTCCACTCCAGTTGACACACCTTTAGAAGTGAATGTCAAACTCAGTCAAGACAAAGGAGATCCTCTTCCAAATCCAACATTATATCGTCGTTGGTTGGCAACTTGGTTTACTTAATGATTACTTGACCAGACATTTGCTATGCTTTCAATTTGGTCGATCAATTCATGACGTTGTTGCTCGGAGTACTATACGCTCTCGGCACCTCCACTCGTGGGTTACTTTTTCTAGCTGGGACCTCGCTGTCCCTCACAACATATTCTAATGCTGATTGGGCCGGATGTCCAGATAGGAGATGTTCTATCACAAGATGGTGCATGTATTTCGAGGACTCCTTAATTTCATCGAAATGTAAGAAATAGGACAAAGTCTCTAAATCCTCTACCGAGGCCGAATATTGCGCCATGTCCGCAGCATGCTCTGAAATAGTTTGCCTCCGGGGTTTGCTTTCCGAACTTGGATTTCACCTCTCAATGCTGATGTTACAAGTGCGAAACGAATTACTGTCAATCCGGACGAACGTACTAAACACAATTAGGTACACTACATTTTATTCGTGATGAATATGTCCGTGACACTATCAGCCTTCCTCATATCTCCGTAAGTCTCCAAATTGCGGATATATTCACGAAAGGACTCCCGCGACCACGCCATCAATTCCTAGTTAGCAAATTGACGCTTGTTGATTCTCCAACATCAATTTGAGAAAATGGGGGGGGGGGGGGGGGGGGGGGGGGGGTGGGTGGTTAACGACCCATCTGTATAAAGCCCAAGACCCAATGACCCATCTGTAAAAGCCCAACTTTAGTGTATACTAAAATAGGCTGGTCAAACTGCCGAATCATGTATAGCATAACATACCGAAATAGGAGATTTTCTTGATTGTTACCCAAGCTGGGTCTCTCAATTCTATAAATACAATTGTCGATCCTCAAGGATGGACACCAATTCCATAAGTTTCTTCTTGTATTTCTTTATCTGATCATGAGAATGTCATGAACTAGAAACTAGAAGGGAATTTGGAAGAGATGGGAGAGGGATTTAGGAGAAAAAACTTGCCCTTTGACCAGATTTCTCAAATTTTGAATAGGCAAATGTCCCAACCAGCTATTCAAATTCATAACATCTTTATATTAGCTAATGATTGGAGGGTAATATAGACTGCAGTGATGAATCAACATAATAGAAACCACTGCACTCATGCACACCACCAATTTCCCATCCTATTTTTAAATCTTTAAAAGCACCATGTGACAGATAAAAGGTAACTATAGAATAATGAGATCTGGTTAATGAACTAACTGACACAAGATTACGTGTAGAGTCTGCAGACTGCAGAGCAAATAGCACAGAAGACAATGTTAGATTTGTCATTCACCCATAACTGAAATAAGATTTCCATCAGCATCATGAATGCTGCCATTAACATAAGACCTGTAGGACCCAAGTTCTGACCGCTTGTCAGAGAATTCATTGGCCTTGAATCAATTACCCATGTAGACCTAGGAGAAACCATAGACTTGTATACACACTGGAACTACTGCAAGGAGATGATAAATAATCCTGCATGTGTAGCCACACCGGAATTGGATCATGAAACAACACCGACACTTCTAACTTTTGATGAAGTACTAAAATCTCATTAAAGAAACTCATGGATATTTGGGAAATTAGGATTTACATTCCTCAACACCAAGGTGATTATTGTATTCATTCCCCCTTTCCTAGGTTCCATGATGAATCCTACATTTTATTTGGCAACCTTAAATAACCAAATAATTATAATTATAATAATAATAATAATAATAAGAGGATTTTACGGGAAAAATCCCGAAATTTGGCCATTCCTAGCGAAGGGTCCCCGCAGATTGTGCAGCACAAACTCAGTCTTCCCGCCACTTTTTTTTTTTTTTGTACTTTTTTTTTAGCGTCGATAGCGTCGCCCAAAAAAATTTGGGCAACGCTAGTGTCACACTCCTCGCGTCTTCTTCTTCCTCGTCTCCTTCCTATTTCTCCATATCCTCCACACTCCATTTTGTTAGAATGTAAAGAGCAAAATGAGAGAAAGAAGTTTGGAGGAAAAGTTGATACCTCAAAGGAGGATCGACCAACCATTTTATAATCAATTTACCCTAATCACATGCTAGTAATCAGCAGTAATTACAATCTAATTACAATCAAGAATTGAAGAATAAAGAATATCTAAAGAATATCCTATCTCTATACATAGAAGAAAATCAATGAAACAGCCTGTATAAGGCTGATCCTAGACCCACACGTGGGATATTTTACATGGGTTAAAAACTGATTGGGCTGGGCCTAGGGCCTGTTAGCATAAGTCCATTATCTTCTACACTCCCCCTCAAATTGATGTGGTAAGGCAGAAAACATCAATTTGCTAGTGAGATCATGATGACGCGTTTTGGGGAGAGCTTTTGTGAAGATATCCGCCAACTGGTTAAGAGTAGAGACATGAGGCAAAGTGATCTTCTCCGTAACAACATACTGACGAATGAAGTGGCAATCAATCTCAATGTGCTTCGTTCTTTCATGAAAGACCGGATTGTTTGCAATTCTCGTAGCACTGGTGTTGTCCCCATGAAGAGGTGTAGATCTACCAATGATGACACCGAATTCATAGAGAAGATGGCGCAGCCAGATGATTTCAGCACTCGCAGATGACATGGCCCGATATTCAGCCTCAGCAGAAGATTTAGAGACGGTGGTTTGCTTCTTGCATTTCCACGAAATCAAGGAGTCCCCAAGAAACATACACCAGCCAGTGGTAGAGCGCCGAGAATCTGGGCAACCAGCCCAGTCAGCATCCGAATAAGCTGATAAGTGCAGAGAAGCGTCCGAAGAGTATAAGAGACCATGGTTAAGGGTGCCTTTGACATAGCGGAGTATGCGCAAGGCAGCAGCAAGGTGAGGTTTGTGAGGATTGCTCACAAACTGGCTAACCGTATGAACGGCATGAGAAATATCTGGTCGGGTCATAGTTAAGTACAGCAAACTACCTACTATTCGCCGAAAAACAGAAGGATCATCTAGGGGCTGGCCATCATCCCTACGGATCTTGCTGTTCAACTCCATAGGAGTATCAAAAGTGTGAGCATCATCAAGTTGTGCCGAAGTTATTAAATCTTTAGCATATTTCCGCTGATGAACCCGAATGCCAGATTTGCTACGTAAGAACTCCAGCCCTAGAAAGTAGGTGAGAGGACCAAGATCCTTCATTCTGAAGTGGCGAGTGAGATGACGTTTGAGATCCGTAATACCGGCACTATCATTGCCACTGATAATCATATCATCAACATAGACTAAGAGAAATGTGTAGCCTTTTGATGTCCATCGGAGGAAGAGGGAACTATCAGAGTGACTGGCGAAATCCAGCTTGAAGGATAGCGGCCCGAAATTTATCAAACCAAGCCCTGGGAGCCTGCTTAAGTCCATAAAGAGCTTTCCTCAATTTACAAACATAGTGTGGAGGACAAGCATAACCCGGAGGTGGTTTTAAATAAACAGTTTCATGTAAGTCGCCATGAAGAAAGGCGTTTTTGACATCCATTTGCCATAGGGGCCAGTTACGGGCTGCAGCTACACGAAGGAGGGTGCGAACAGTGGTCATTTTAGCCACTGGTGCAAATGTCTCCTCATAGTCAATGCCATACTCCTGCTTGTAACCCTGTGCCACCAATCTGGCTTTGTAGCGGTCAAGACTCCCATCAGAGTTAACCTTTATAGAGTAGATCCATTTACTGCCAATCACAGAGGTGCATTCAGGAGTTGGTACCAAGTCCCATGTGTTGTTTGCTTCAAGAGCAAGCAACTCCTCAGTCATAGAATCCTGCCAATATGCAATCTTCGAAGCCTGTGAATAAGAGGTGGGAATAGGAGCACTATCCAAAGAAGTGAAAAGAGCAGGGAAGCCATATCTGTCAGGAGCAACAGAAGGACGACTAGAGCATCGCAAGGGTAAAACACTATCGGTGGAGGAAGTATTAATACCTGAGGGTGTAGGAGGCAGTACTGGGAGATGATCAGGAGAAGGAGGCCCCACAGGAGGAACCTTGTTACGCCGGACATAGACTTTGGTAATAGGTGGTGGTGGAGAAGTAGTCGCAGGAAATTGTGGCAGATAAGAGACAGCAACAAGATGTGTATCCAAACGCAAAGAGAAGAAAGGAATGTGTTCTAAGAAGATTACATTACGAGATATTCGCATGCGTTTCTCAGATTGGTCATAGCATAGAAATCCCTTGTGTTCAGTACTGTAACCTAGAAAGAGACATTTGGCAGCTTGAGGTGACAACTTAGTGCGTTCTGTAGGTGGAAGATGGATAAAGCATAAACAACAAAAAACACGCAAGTGAGAATATGAAGGAGTATTACCAAAGAGAGCTTCATATGGAGTAGTCTTTCCTATAACGGAGTTAGGATGACGATTGAGGAGATATACAGCAGTCTGTGCAGCATCACACCAAAAGGTGGGAGGAACTAAGGATGCAAGGAGGAGAGAACGAACAGTTTCAAGAATATGTCTGTTTTTCCTCTCCGCAACACCATTTTGCTGTGGAGTATGCGGGCAAGATTTTTGGTGAAGAATTCCTTTATTAGAAAGGAAGGCAGAAAAATCATGGGACATGTATTCTCCACCAGAGTCGGACCTAAGAATTTTTATTTCTTTCTGAAATTGAGTTTGAACCATTTTGTAAAACTTTTGGAAGAAAGAAAAAACTTCAGATTTGAAGCGCATGAAATAAATCCAAGTGAAACGAGAATGATCATCAATGAATGTAACATAATACTTAAAGCCTGTCCGACTCAAGGTGGGTGCAATTCCCCAAACATCAGTGTGAATAATATCAAAAGATGATAACGCACGAGAACTATGAATAGGAAAAGGCAAGATATGACTCTTACTCAAACAACACGTTTCACACTTAGATTGAAGGAAAGAGAACATCACTTTATTATTAAAAGTGGGTTCTAAACAGCCATTTTTAAATAGGGAAAGTAAATATGCATTGTTCACATGACCAAGACGACTATGCCACACAGTCCACAATTTATCTAACTGAGGAGAAGAAGAAGAAAAGAGAGAATGATGTCCAATGTCCAGCAGAAATAGTCGACCATGTTTACTCCCCGTTGCGATCACCTTCCCAGTTTGCCGCCCCTGTATGACACAACCAGTGGAAGAAAAGATAATATGGTACCCATCATCAATAAGTTGTCCTACAGAAAGTAAATTGGCTGATAATTTGGGAACAAAATAGACATTGGGAAGGTGGAGAGACAAGCCAGAGACACCAGATAAAAAAATGGTACCAATTCCAGAGATGATTAATTGGTCTCCATTAGCAGTGGTGATTTTTTTCTTTTCCAAGGTAAGGGTGAGAGGCTGTAAAGCTACTTTCTACAGAAGTCATGT
This sequence comes from Litsea cubeba, assembly GCA_012931725.1. Classification (NCBI taxonomy): domain Eukaryota; kingdom Viridiplantae; phylum Streptophyta; class Magnoliopsida; order Laurales; family Lauraceae; genus Litsea; species Litsea cubeba. Next base: position 32,149,086 of record CM022951.1, read on the forward strand.
GGTTCGATGCTCCTGAATCTAGAAACCATGTGGATGGGGTGATGGATGAAGATAGAGATATTGAAGAATGAAAAGCTGGAAATGCTAGAGGAGAGTGAGATTGATACCGATCACCATTAGCATCATAATTGTCCATAGTAGAAAAGAGGCAGGAACAATACTAACAGCAAGGGACAGCAAATATGTAATAGCAGAAAAAAAGCAACAGCAGCAGCAAATATGTGGCGGCAGCAAAGAGGGCTAACAGTGGCAACAGCAACAGTACTGCCAACAAATCAAAACAGCACTAATAGCACAATTGGTCTGTGGAATATAACAGATGAACAATGCAGGAGAGATGCGTGGTCCCACAGCTTGCCAGCAGCAAATCGAAACAGCAGCAACTATTGAAAACATAGCCAAAAAGTAGCAAAAACAGCAGTAGCAGGTCCAAAACTTAGTGGTAATACTTGTTAGGTGGATGATGGTAGCCAGAGGGTAAGGAAGGTGCAAACAGTAGTGCACAGTAGCAGCAACAGAGTACAGGGAAGCCTGACGTCCCTATCGTCAGCGGGTGAATCCACACGTGGGCCCCACAGGGTGATCGAATCACAGATCAGGTTTGATCGCTGTAAAGTGGATCAAATGTACTTCCTTTAGGTCCAAATCTGATGAGATTTGGAAAAAGATCCACAAATCTGGACGGTGATGATGAAATATGTCTGAGAAAACCGTCAGATGAAGAAGAGGTTGGAAACTATCTCAAAGGTGATGGAAAAATTCCTGAAAAATCACTATAATTCCCAGAAAAATGAGTCGACCAACATGGGGATAACTGTTAGTGATGTTGTGATCATCGCTGGTGGGCCAGTAGTGAAACAGAAGCAAAACAGAGAAGAACTAACGAGAACAGCGTCAAACACGTCAATGCCGTCACTGTGTCGATTTCCTTGTGAGATCTGAATAATTGATCGTGGCCCGATCAGGGGTATGGAATGGAAGGACAAGTTATTTTCGCAACTCCAGGCCAAAGTTTCACTCAAATCGGATCAAAATCCACAAATTTGAACGGCTGTGATGGAAACTGCCAGACAAAACTGAAATATCACAAAATGAGGTGGATATCCTACTTCTGATGATCCAAAAATCTTGAAAAAATCTCCATAAATAAGAGAATAACCAGACGAACAATATAGGCTACTTCCGCTGTGATGATGATGATGATCAAAGGTGGGCCACCTCTGATCAGGGATGATCAGACACTATCAGAGAGAAGTTTTCACTTCAGGAAGAAGAATGATCAATGATAGAAGACAATAGAAGAGGGATTGATCATAACCATAGCTCTGATACCATGTTAGAATGTAAAGAGCAAAATGAGAGAAAGAAGTTTGGAGGAAAAGTTGATACCTCAAAGGAGGATCGACCAACCATTTTATAATCAATTTACCCTAATCACATGCTAGTAATCAGCAGTAATTACAATCTAATTACAATCAAGAATTGAAGAATAAAGAATATCTAAAGAATATCCTATCTCTATACATAGAAGAAAATCAATGAAACAGCCTGTATAAGGCTGATCCTAGACCCACACGTGGGATATTTTACATGGGTTAAAAACTGATTGGGCTGGGCCTAGGGCCTGTTAGAATAAGTCCATTATCTTCTACACATTTCTCACCCAACCCACCACCCACAATACTTCCATCATCCTCAAGTGCAGGGAGAGGATGATTATCACCTCTCACCAATCTATCCAAATATCCCAGAATCTCTTGCGTAACATATTTAGGTTACGTACACATCGGTGGAAAAAGCTGCGAATATAGGTTTTCCATTGTTCATACCGGCGGAAGGTGGAAAAGCTGCAAATACAGGTTTTCCACTGTTCATATCGGCGGAAAAGTTGCGAATACAGGTTTTCCGGCCCTGTAAAGACCTTTCTCTCTCTCTCTCTCTCATTTTCTCATGGATGGGTTCATGGGTTGAGGGTAAGGTCTACATGATAATGTAAGAGCATAAGAGTGTTATCGGAATCTTCCATGTTATGTCTGCCATTTTTTTCTTTCCCATCTCTTTCACTTTCCAAGATAAATCTTGAGAATATGAAAGAAGAAAGAAAGAAACTGTCTATCGGTCAGTATTAATCGTTTTATAAAGCCTGTGATACTGTTTTCCCAAGATGATTTGGAGAAAATGGAGTGGGGGAGATAGATAAATAGGTGGGGAAGAGGAAAAAATAAGAGGAAGAAGAAACAAAAGAGTTCTATGTTTTAAGAAAATCATGCAGCGTCGCTCTTATCAAACACGAGCGAACATTAAAAAAACCGAAAGAGGTCCTGACGGACCCAATTTCTGCACAATTTGCGGAGACCCTACGCGAGGAATGACCAAATTCCGGGACTTTTCACGTAAAATCCTCTAATAATAATAATAATAGTAATAATAAACAACCAGTTTTATTTATCAATCAAACTAACTCATCCTACTCAATCAAAGATGACTACCCAATCACTTGATTCCACTCACAACCACAACGAAAAATACTCATCCACAATACTTCAAAGACAAGCACTATTTCACCACTACTTCATAAGAAAAATGAAATACTTCAATAAAACCTGAAATAAGAACGCTTCAGTGACAGGTCATAACTCACATAACGGTTATGTAATCATCCCCTTACAACCAGCACTTTACTATATATGCTGATATCAGCCATTGAGAACAAGAAAAAGCATTAACAAACACTTGTGAAAAGAATCTTCTCATCCGACAATGCTGTTTTACAGGTTGCTGTATTTGATTCTGATGCTTCACAGGTTGCCAAGCAACAACCTACTGCACGGCAGACACTTATATCTCCACTTTACCCAGGCGACGCTTTTGAACCTATTTATATCTATAATTTTTCAGAAATTTTAAAAACCCACCGGATATTTACCTAAATGACACAACCAGTCACTAGGACTCTCTTGTAAACACTAAAAACCTTTGTCTGACAACAAATCCAAGATGGGCAATTAATATATGAGAAACATCCATAGGGACTACATCACACCACACATCTTCATGGTATCTACCACCAACAGAAAAAGAAACTAATGCTTTGCGAGTTACCAGCACCTCATTGCCTCGCTTGAACCATGAAAGCTTATATGTTGTTGGATGTTTTCTATCTAAAGCTTGAGCTTTTCAACGACTACCCGCAAGACCACATTCTCACAACTTTCCCCATCTATGATCAAGTGGCAGTTAATGATCTTTGATGTGGTGTGGCAGATGCAAGTGCAGAGCCAATCGTCTTCTATAGGTGTCTTTGGGGAGAATGTCATATGAATCATCAACGACCTACCCCCATCACCATAAATAGTATCGCCATAGGCTCCAGAATCATCAAACTCAGGTTGGTCGTCATTTGCTACATACGATGATGTGTCTGACTCTTCTCATATTTGTCCAATGTGGATCTCCCTTTTTCTATAATCTGAAGATATGTGACCAAGCTTGTTGCATTTAAAACAATGGATGGTCACTTTGCCTTTTCCCCTTGTCATCTGCATTAGGAGCTCATCGGCCCATCTGAGTTGGTTGATTCAATGGACCACTTGCATTGTCCTCTTTAAATTGCTGCCCATATTTCTTCGATAGAGCCTCATCTTTAGAAGATTATGGAATTGATGTTCTAGAACCTGGGAATCTTAATTGCATGCGATTATTCAATGGAGGTCATGTGCTGAATGGTTTCTGTCAAAGTGTAACAAGGGTGGACAAACATCGCCTTCTATAGGGATGGCCGTAAACTGCCTACATATCATTCCACTAGCTGATCCTCATCTTCCATAAAATCATTACGGCTCAACAAATACTGAAACTCCTTCATGTAGTCATCTATGGAACGGCCCTTTTGTAGGAGACATTGCAATTGCATAAAAAAGAAACTATATGTATGGGGGGGGGGGGGGGGGGGGGGAATGTTGGAAAGTCCTACATCCCACATCGCCTAAGTAATAGGCTTGACATGTCTTAATATACCTGTATGGGCCTTCCACCTATCAGCTTAAGCTTTTGGGTTGGTACATGGTTTATTACATGGTATCAGAGCGGGTTCCAACCCCATTATTCTTGCGTAGCTCACGTGACAAGCCCGTCCATGAAATTTGTTGGGCTTGCACATGAGGGGGAGTGCTGGGAAGTCCCACATCCCACATCGCCTAAGTAATAGGCTTGACATGTCTTAATATACCTGTATGAGCCTTCCACCTATCAGCTTAAGCTTTTGGGTTGGTACATGGTTTATTATATAAAATACTCTTCATATTTTTTTCTTCTCCCATGAAGTGATCGGAGATTTTCCCATGCATTGGCAGAACTTTTGAAGCTATACCCACCATGCATCGGCCTTTCCACAAAGTTTATTGCCCACCAACTTCACTTTCGTGTGATCAGCCAAATCTTTGTAGGTAAACACTTTTTCTACAGTGTTTAGCTATCGTAGAACTCATCACCTTTCATAGTTTCATTATACTTGGCAATTTCCAGTTTAATATTCAGACCCCGATCAATGTCTTCGTGACTAGCATATGCCGTCATCTTCTGACCGGAGAACAACTGGAACAGATTGATAAATTCCTCGGCATTTGATTCATCGTTAAAATCCACACGATGATGATTCAGACAATCCAGAAGCTCCAGGCGTTTGATCAGTTAAATTCTGAATCTCAATTTCTCTTGGATCTGGTTCATGACCCGTCACTCTCATCCTCTAGCATACGACCACGTGCTCTTTGGGAAAGCATGGCGAGAAAGATGAATTCACAACAAACTAGATAGAAAGGACCAATTTGGTTTGATACGAACTCACGCAGTCCCGATTTGATGCAATCAGACTGTTTAGGGCCGAATTGAATCAACCCAAGAAAATATCCAGCAACTAGAACTGATTGCAGTGAATAGCAAAAATCCCAGAATTTACACGAACCAACAAAAGATGCATAAACAGCCCAAATACTCACCTCAAAGCCTTCTCAATCTTCTACCATCCACAGACGCGAGAAAACGGGGAAAAAAACCATAAAAGCACTGATTTTATTAAATTGTAAAAACCGTTACTATAGCATCGTTCAAACTGTTGACCATAGCAATGCTAGCTCTCAAAAACACCATAAAATCATTATAATCCTACTAAATGTTAATCCTAATACAAATAGGAGTATTTAATCATTGTTTCCTAATAAAACCAATCAATAATTAGTAAAGATAATAAATAAATTTGATGAAATTCCATATTCTGGTCCTTCTGGACTCCTTTTACTAGATTGCTTGTGGAGCCCACATGGCCCATGCTTCGATCACAAGAACTTCATAATTAGAGAGGGGACTATTGGGCGGCACTTTCGGTGCCAACCTTTAATGGATTGGGTTCAGTTTGGCCCACCAAACTAAAGCCCCAAAATACAGAACTTTCTGCTCTTTTTTATGGCAGAATTTTTTTGGAAATTGAAAATAAGACCCTGTCCTTTATTTCTCCAAAACAGTCCCTGAAATTCAGTTTTAGGCTTAAAAAATGGACTGTTTGGGCTCCAATTCCACTTCAATTCTTAATTAGCCACTTGTGGGTCTTCTTGCAATGGTCAATTAACTCTAACTAGGCTTCAGCAACTTCAAATTCATACTCTAAAAGCAATTCTGCATCACCCACCTATTCAAATTTACGCCACTCAAGCACTCTCCTATTGCATGGCCATTGTCCAAATTTAACTCTAATAAGAGATGGTCCAATGGTCAGATTGATCCCCTTTTCAATCTCACAACGGATTGAACTAAAATTTGCTGTAGACTGATACTGATACAAGAGACGAGGTGAGAGAGGAGGAGGGCGGTGAGGGCAGTGGGAGAGCATGTATTATAGACAATTTAGATTTTTAACATGTGGGCTCCACTGTAAAGCCCATGACTAAGTCCAAGCCTCACACGGTGAGACGCTATGGAGATAATCAAGAACCGTTAAAAGGACACTCACCTCTTTTGCTCAGAGAGAATAGAAAACGGAAGGGACAAAGGAAAAAGGAGGAAAGAGAGAAGGAGAGAAGCGGAAGAGTAAGAGGAACAGGGGAAAAAGAGGGGGAGGGGAGGAAGGCATCTACAGTAATGGATGCGGCATTGTGCAAGCAGCAGAAGCTCTAAGTGCACAGGCCTCCACTCTCTCTCTTAACTTTTTTTTTCTTTTTCTTTTTTTTCTTTTTTTTTTTTTTTGTTGCAAAGGAATGCTTCTGTTTCTCTCAAAAAAACTTTCTGTTCACTTCCTTTTCCTTTCTTTTTGTGCAAGGATTAAGATGCAATTGGATAAGGGTATTTTTGAATTTTGTAATCCCTATCTTTAGTAACAGATTACAATGAATAAATATTGTTGCAACCTTGGTTAGCATCTATTTGTCAACTATTAATCCAAACCAGAAAAAAAGGTGATATCAATTTGCTCAATGCAATCCACTGCCGGGAAACTGTCGGTTTTGTGAAAGCCACAAACAACTGTAAGATAGGGGACTTCTCTTGTAACAAATAACTGATACTTTAAAAAATCAATGACATAGGAATTTACATTGTAGGACATTTTTTGATAAATCAACAACATAGGGGCGTCTAAGCTGTCCATGCCTCAGATCTTATTGGAATTTTTAGTACTTAAATCTCAAATGAATGATATTGTTTGTATATACTCTTGGCATCTGTCTTCGATTCTGTTAAATTTCTTCACTTTCTGTTATATTTCAGGGATAATTTGGAAATGATCCATCGTCCAAGATAAATGGCTGAAAAAATAGGAACTTTTCAGGATATGGAAAAGAAAAGGCTTCATATTCTAAAGTTGGATGTACTCTAAATCATGCAACGTCATGCATATTACAGATGGGAAGTATAACAATGCTATTATTGCATCACTTTGAAGAATATGCAAGTTGATTTCCTTTTTTATATGGCTATAATTTTGAAATAAAAATAAAACATAGACACTTTGCAATAGAACATCAGACTCCAGATTAGAAGAGCCAATATCTGTCTAGATTTAAGAAACAGTTGGGTTTATTTGTAATTTTGAGTAACTGGGATTTGTTTGCAATTCCGATAATAAGTTTCCAAAAATAGGATTAGTCTAAATTTGAGTTATTTTAAGCCAGATCTGTGGGATTAGGATTAGGGTACCTAGTTAGAGATGACATCTTTGGTTGTACTTTATAAATAGCCATTGGTCTCAATAATATAGATCAAACCATTGTGTCAAGTTGCAGCCCCAAGATGGCCACCACGTGCTGTTGAATTATATTAACTGAAATATGAAATTTGCAGAACGTTTTGGAGTGCCTACCTCTGACCATATAAATAAACTTCTTCTTTCAGACCATAACACGAAGACAGTTCAAGAGATATCTGCTGTTTCACTTTGCAACGTGGTGATTCAACAACCAACACTCCTCGAGTGAAATCAATGGATGTGCTGATGAGACGCATATCTGGAACCTGGAAAAAGAAAAAAGACATGGTTATTTTACCTAGTTATGTGCCGGATTAGTCTGAAAAGTGTACTTTTGGGGTATGGCCCATGAATAGTACAGCTAAATGATGAAGGATTCATATCCTTTACATGCCACTTTTATGGGGAATATTTTAAAGTGGCCAAGTTGCAATTAAGCAAATAGAAGCCCGGATGTCAGACCTCAGACCCACATATTATCATGGGAGAAGAGGGACAAATGGTCTATTTCTGGACTAAAGATGCACGAACAATGGAAACGCTCTAATCATCGTAAACCTTGATTTAAGGGCCTCAAAGACAATTTTCAGTCCATAGTTGATGTACATATTGTTGTTGTCTTTACAGCATGATCAATTCAACTGCGAGTAAAATTCAAATGATTGAAAAGTATGGTGAGTCATGGGATTTAGTGTGTATGAGGGGGTTGGATACTTGGATTGATAAAGGTAGGGCCAGGTGAGACCCACAGGCTGAGCCACTATTTTGCTCATACGCAGCCTGGCAGCTATGGGTAATTTCTGCATAAATATATGGCATTAAGGGCTTTCCGAATTTTGACATACAAGTATAAAACTGGCTTCTTCACAAGAATGCAATATTTCTAAAAGCAATTGCTAGTATGTGACAAATCGTTTTCCAAGCTCTAAACAGGAGGACCTTCTTTTGAGTAAGAACTTCACCACTTGGACCACTGAGAAGCCACTCTCGATCATGCTGCAGACCTGTCCAGACAAAAGCACAAAAAGAATCATTCAAACTACTGGTGCAGCATTATTTTTTTTATTTTTTATTTTCAAGAACAACATACATCATAAATGAGTCATGAAACAGTGACTTAATACAAATCAACAAATTTTACTTCTTAGGGGATGCAATAAAAAAATAAATCAATGGAAAAAATTAATCTCACACAAATATTGTACAAAAGAATAGAAATATCATCATAAAAAGGAATCAATTAAACAGAACAAACATTAAAATTACTAGAAGAAAAAAAAAGACAAAACGCTGAAAATATATATTGTTAAAAGTATGGAGTGTTAACATATATCTGTGACTCTCGCGCACATTGGGGTCCAGAAGGGAACCACCAATGGACCATCAATACACTCATATTGATAAGCTTGTATTCAGACAAGGCTGACTCATAGGATTTATATTGAGATGCGATCACCCCAATTAAGGGGATACTTGATCTCATTACCGAATAATGTAGATTTTTTCACTGTTGGCAGATTTGGACCACACAGACACACACACACACAGATATATACATATATATATGAGAAATGCTCCTATGAGAGTAACTCTCACACTACTATGAGCATAAGGAGGGGACCCATTCATCCATATCCAATGCCAACAGCCTAAATGCAATGGGTATCCATATCCAACACCAACAACCTAAATGCAATGGGTAGTGTGAGAGTTACTCTCATAGGAGCATTTTCCTATACACACACACATATGGGAATGCTCCTATGAGAGTTACTCTCACGGTACTATGAGAAAGGGTGGGGGCCCTCACATCCATATGCAATGCCAACAGCCCGAAGATGTTAGCTTGTTCAGATTCATTCTTTATTTTATATCATGGATGAAAGATGTTAGCTTGTTCAATAAGCATGAAGAAAGTACGTTGGGTTGAATTGGAACTCAAGAACCCACCGACAAACCAGAATGAATCTGAATGGCATAAAACTATGAAGTTATGAATTGCCTCATGATTCTACATTGACCTATGGAATTATAATTCTTTAAATATGAATAAGTGTAACCATGTATGATGCTGGATTCTAGTGTTTTCCTCCTATAGTTATGTATTACATACCTAAAACTCTGATCTTGTTCAGTAAAACATGTGATATGATGTGTGTAATACAATTATGCCTGCACATTATGAGTTATGATGTTGCTAAGCCTCTGGATGGATAAATATCTCAAACCTAGCGGCGTAACTATGCAATTGCTCTTACATTGCTGGGTACCAATTATGGATCGGAATGGGGAGCGTGAAGCCCAGAATTTGTGTAAGGGGCTAGTTCCAAGTTGCTTTGCTATTGGTATGTAAGTACTACTTGTGCATTCAGGACGAAGCAAACTTCCACAATGACAAGAAATTGGTAGTTGAATTAGTTTGCACCCACCCACTGGACGCCCTAGATCACTAACACGTGAGGCTAAGAGCTGGGGACTACGTGGCTTTAGGCCATCTACGTAATATCTCTGACTTTTACGTTAGTTGCATGGATGATAGCTCAGTCGTTCGACTAACTATAGTTCACCCCTTATGTTGCTGGAGGCACCCTTGAGGTGTGTGATTTAAAATCCTGTGCATACTGTGGTTAGGTGGTAGTTCCAAGGTTAGAATTAGAAACCTTAACCATACTTAACAAACCTGTCTCCCTATTAATTCATGACTAAACTGAATATTTCATTTATTATATTGTGAATTGCACACATAGTTGTAGATGTAGGAATCTATTCACTCAATGTTACTGATTTGTGCATTTTCACCCCAATCCCAAGTAAGCTAAATGTAGAAAGGCAGGAGGATCCCAACAACGAAGAGATTGGATTTGACACTTGCGGCTGATTGACACGGGACTCTGATTCATTCAAACTACAAAGACTATTTTTTTTGGAATTGTACAATTTGTTTTTCATTTTGGATATTTCCATTGACATTGAGATTTGGATTATCTTTTAATTAAACATTGAGATTTTAGGTAAAAACTTGTTTTTCAATGCTTCAAATGATTTAACTAATGATGGTGTTATGCAACTTGTTGGTTACGATAAGAAGTCCAACAGGGCCCCCGATTCCAGGTCATTACACCGAGGGCCCTGGGTTTCGGGTCAGCTATATATTCTGTGTTTTGTGCCATGCGACTTGGCAATAGACAACATATATTGCCGAGCTCCCCAATTGTGTTCAACATCGGTACTCCTATAGGCTTTCTTGCCGGCTTTCATTTTGCACTATGGTACTCAACAGGAATCTTGTTCAGGTCAGCCCTTTTTTTTCATCTTCATATAATCTATCATTACAGTTCTGTGATGGCCAAAAAATCTGAAATTTTATCAATCCATTTTAATGGAAAAAATTACTTCTCTTGGGATTTTCAAATCCAGATGTTCGAAAAGGAAAACACCTTTGCGGTCAAATTGATGGAACCATGGTTAAACCCACTAATCAAACTAAATCCACCCAAGGAGTCACAAATGATGCTAAAATCATCGCTTGGATCTTGAGCTCTGCGGAACCACACTTTGTGATTAATTTAAGGGCTTCTAAAATCATTAAAAAGATGTGGACTTGTCTTAAATGGATTTATAATCAAGACAGCACTCCAAATATTTTCTGTTAGCACCTGAGATATCTCAATAGTCAATACAGTCTAGGAAACAAATCAATTCAAGAGTTCTACATGCCTTCTTGCATGAAGATCTCAAAGAAAAAGTATATATGTGACTGCCACTTGGATTACATTCGTCCTCCAAGCATACAGTTTGTCCTTTACGATATTCTCTCTATGGCTTGATTCTTGAAACAAGCTCCAATGGCTTGATTCTTGAAACAAGCTCCAATGGCTTGATTCTTGAAACAAGCTCCAAGGGCATGGTTTGATAAATTTCGCAGGACTTTCTTACTGGCGGGTTTTACACAAAACAATATGACCCATCATTATTCCGTTCAGGAAGGTCCATGTGTTGTGATCACTATGTTGCCTGTTGCTTGTTTATGTGGATGATATCATAATATCTGGTAATGATCTCTAGAGAATACTACAACACCAACAATCTCTTCGTGCTTTCTTTCACACGAAGGATTTGGGCCCACTCACGTACTTTATTGGCATTGAGGTTCACAAAACTCAAGGAAGTTTGTTCATCAACCAGCACAAATATACTCAAGATCTGGTCACTCAAGCTTGCAAAATACAACTCCAGTGGCTACTCCCCTAGAGCTCAAGCTCAATTGCAAAATACTTCCTCAGCCTTGAGGTTCATAAAACTCAAGGAGGGTTGTTCACCAACCAGCACAAATATACTCAAGATTTGGTCACTCAAGCTCGACTGCAAAAATACAACTTCAATGGATACGCCCCTAGAGCTCAATGTAAAATACAGGAAAGATGATGGTACCCCACTATCTGATCCGACCATTTATAGGAGGCTTATTGGGAGTTTGATTTACTTGACAATTACTCGACCCAATATCTCTCATGTGGTCAAACTTGTTAGTCAATTTACGACTCAGTCCACACATCTCCATTTTAGCACTATCAAGAGGATCATCTGCTATCACCTTGGTACTATAGAATGAGGCAGTTTCTTTCCTCAGAGACCCGAGATACATCTTATGGCTTACCGCGATGCGAATTGGATCAGTTGTCCAGACACCAGGCATTCCACAATGGGTCATTGGGTTGGTGTGTCTTTTTGGGTAATGCACTGATTTCATGGAAATGCAAAGAGAAGGATCGTGTTTTCAAATCTTCCACAGAGGCGGAATATCGCTCTATGTCATCCACACGCTCAGAAGTTGTTTGGCTACAGTGTCTCCTTGCTGAGCACGGTTTCTGTCAAGCAACTTCTATGCCTCTTCATGCTGACAGCTCCAGTGCAATTCAGATTGCCGCAAATCCAGCTTTTCATGAGCGCACTAAATACATAGAGGTCAATTGCCAGTTGCCACTACATTCGAGAGGCATATGATGACAAGACGATTACACTACCTCATGTTACTACTGATCTCCAAGTACCCGACATCTCAGGCCCTTCCTCATGTAAAGCATCAATTCTTTGTCACCAAATTGATGTCAGTTGATTCCCCGACACCAATTTGAGGGGGTGTGTTAGAATATATTTCTGACTCTCATGTACAATGGAGTCCACCAGGGGACCATCATACCATGCTGACTCATGTTGATAAGCTTGTATTTAGATTAGGCTGACTAATAGGATTTCTATTATGATGTGATTGAAATGTAATCACCCCAATCAAGGGGATACTAGCTGTAATTAACCAGAGGATCATTAAAAAGCATAGGGCCAGTCCTAGGATGGCACCAAGTTTTCCTTCATTTTTTGTGTTTGATATGGAGAACTGTACAAAAGAAGTCCATCAAATAGAAGAGGATTAGAAGTTAAGGCTTCGAAATTCCTGATTTTGACAAAGTATCTGCCCCTTCATTTCAATTTGCTATGCCCTGGAATAAGCACAATATTCATGGAGATTCTCTCTAGATAATTTACTTCCTTCTCTGATTGAAATATTTCAACTCAATTTAGGTCCCTCACAGAAACTGATCATAGAACATTTAGGATGAAATTCCCTTCATCATCTTTTATTATTCCACGAATCTCCAAAGTACCAGGCCAACTGTATTAAGCCTGTACTGCACCCCCCCCCCCCCCCCAACCCCCCGCCCTTTTCTTCTCTCTCCCACACTCCAAGATTAAAGAAAATTCTTTAAAGGCTGCCACTTTTAGTCCCTATTGGAAACAGGCTCTTAGAATTGTACTTCTGTTCATCCATATTTCAAGAAAAAGCATCTCTTGTTTCCATTCCCACTTGCATGATGATAAATAATATGATTGAAATCTGAACAGCCACAGATACAAGATCTACAGTATAAATTCTATCTTGATATATAGTTTGGGGCTTAATTAGCTTTCAAATGGGCTGGTACAATTTTACGATGGCAAGTTGGAACTGCAGGAGCTCAAAATAGTTCCATGGATGGTTACAACAGGAACCATTACTGAAATAACTTCCAATTTCATTTTACCTGAAAGCCCTTCCACGAAGAAATCAGGGAGATGATCTTGTCAGTAACGGCAACATGAATCTTGCTTAGGGTAATCCAAATGGAAAGAGAGTTACACTATTTTCAGGCAATATCATTATAAAATGAATCAAAGATCTTGTCTTAGGAAATATGTAATCTCTGTAACCATTCTAAAGATAGTTTCTACCTTTATGGCCACTAAAATGACATTGTGATTTTTGTTTTATCATCTGACATTTTATCACACAATCTCTCGATCATTCCCTCAATCCTAAAGGTTATTTGAATCTAGATTGTGGTCTAAAGTTGATCTAACATATCAAAACTTGATCTAAAGTTGGTTCAATCAATGAAATTAAGTTACAATCTGATTGGGATATAACTAATAAAAAGCCAAGAGGCTCTAGGATTTCAAAAAGAAGATTTGTAGAGAGACTATATCCATGGGCTGGCCCAAGCATAAGTTATAATCAGGCAGGCACAGTCACTAGAAGGGCCAGTTCTAAGTTATGTCGACCACATCCTGGAAGTTGGCTCATCACAGGCAAGCTGACTCGAAAACTATCACTCTAAGCGCTTGGCTAGCAGGCTGGACCTAGACTGGGCCCAGATCCTTAACTAAAAGGTTAAGCCAGATATGGGACCAACTCATTAGTTGTAATACCCTGGGCCCAGTATAAGGGCTAGAATATTTTCTGATGTTTAATATTTAATTATCTTGATTTTACTTAAAATTTATTGGGACCCATAGTTTAATGGAAGAATTCGAGTGGAACTTGAGTTGGTTATACCATAGACTCCTAGTATTGTTAGGAATAGGATTGGCATGTGCTAAGGAAATAATAAAATTAGAAAGAGGACTTTGGGAAGGATTCTAACTTCTAGCTTTTATATATTGATCAACCCAAAGCCTAGTTTAGTATTAGCCTTGAAGAAATTAGGAGGAAGAACCAGTTCTAGTCAGCCATAATAGGTGAGTAGAAACTCTGATCGAATTGTATGGTGAGTAGATTTTTGTATACATGATGTGCTATTTTCCTATGTTAGATGAATTGATTAGGGTGTAACGTATTGTTTTCCTTTTACTGCTGGAACCATGATAGTAAACAATTTCATGTTTTCATGACGGATTATATGTTTCTAAGTCACTGTCGACCAACCCAATATGGTTTGAGGACTGTAATAACCAAGTTCTATTGATAGATGGGATGTTTGGCTTTCTAAAGATTCGATGATCCTTGGGTAATGGTTTCCTGTAGAATGAATCAGAACCAAGCAATTATTCTGTGCAGAAAGTGGATTTTTCAAGGTGCAGGTCGTCAAAAACAAACTTTGGTCGACAGAGTTGTGGAACCCCATGGCCCACCGGATGATCAATCAGGTCCGTGGATCCGGAAAGGGACCCATGGGTGACCTCAAGAGTGGTGGACCTATGTGGAGTGGGTCCCATCTGACCCACCATCCAGTTGGTTGGAAAGAAGGGAGGTGGGAGTTTGTAGTTTTGGGTTGTTTTGTCGACAGGCCTTAGTGGGATCTCTTGGCTGACCTGATCAAGGATCCGGTCCATTAATTAGGAAGGGTAGTGTTGGGCGACCATAGTGGTGGAGGGCCCATGTGGAGTGGGCCCCACCTGGCCGATCATCCAGATGACTCAAGATTAGGAAGCGTGAGACCAATTCCTGTGAATGTCGACTTCTGGGTTGTGTTTTGTGTTTTGGGGCTGAATAATACTATTTTGCATTTGAACACCTTAAGAATGCAGAAATCACACATCAGCCCTTTTCCTTCACTTCTTGATTTCTATAGCTGTTCTAGAAATTTAGATAAAGCTCCTGATAATTATAGTAATCACAACTGGTTATGGATTACTTAGATGAGTTCCAAGATTCTACAGATAAGGGCCTGGCACCCTTCGTTTTCATATCTGAATCAATTTTCTTCAATTCATGAGGAGCCCAAGTTTTCTGAAATTACAAACAAAGGCTTGTTATTCATTGTTATTATTTGCAAATTGTTTGCATGGTTTCCTTTAGTTCTTGATTTGTCAAATCTGTATTTTGGACACTGTTATTTGAATACGTGGTGACTTGAAATATGTATGTGGATTAATATGCTTATGTCTTTGTTATTTGGGGATCTCACATAGTAGATTGTGTGGTTTGTATATGTATATGTTGTGGTTAATTTGGTACTTGAATATTTACCTCAAAACTGTAAAGGGTGAGTTATGTAATTGACCTCTCTCATCTCGTACACCAATTCTGAATCGGACGGGCAGATTAAATCCACATAATTTGAGAAGGGGTTGATAATGGAATTCACTCATTACTAATGTTGAGGACATGCTATATATATCATATTTTTGATGAGACATGTATTTGCTATTTGACTGGAAAACTGAGATACGGTGACTTTGTCTGTTTGGAGGAACCTTTTGGACACCCCTAGACCACGAGCATGTATGGCCGATTTTGTGAGGATTGTTGAAGTTGGACTTAGTGTCCGGGCCGTTATAACGGCTGGTCCTTAGCGGACGTGAGTGGCCATTAAGATGGCTGGTCCTTAGTGGACGTGTCTGACGAGACAGGGTCATGGTGACCGGTATACATGTATACGATGGACCTTCGTGGTCGATGATTTTGGACCTTGGTGGTCGATGGTTTTGGACCTTGGTGGTCGGTTTTTGGGCTGGTGCTAACAGGTGGCTAGGAAGTTGTCGTTTGTTTGACCAGATTCCAACCTTGGCTTGAATGAGACTTTGGATGTTATTTTAATTTATTGTGTAATCTTATCTAAGCATATGTTTAAATGCACAAATAGATTAGAATATCTATTCACTCAATTGTACTGAAATTGTGTGGATCTGCCCCAATCCAGGTAACTAGAACTTAGCAACTCAGGAAAACCGTGATGACCGGGAGATAGACTTTGGGATGCGTACTTGAGCGTGGAAGCCACATAAATGGAGAAGAAATAGATTTATTAGATTGTTTAGAGTATTTCATTTGGAAGACATTGCAATTATTTTATTTTATTCGTCAACGTTACATTTGTTTATTAGATTTGGATTTTTTAATACAAGTTTGCTTAAGCTGGTAAATGCCTGAATCTCTATGTGACCTTTGATTTAACCTATGTGTGTGATGCTTACGAGTCTCGGCACGGAATTCGAAGGGCCCCGGATTCCGGGTCGTTACATTAGTTCATGAGCAAGTCACTGTCTACTGACCAAAGCTGGCTAGATCCAAATTTCTACTCAATCTTACACCTCGTGCTTTTGCCTTATGATCATGTTAACGATGAGGCTTTAAACTCAGCAAGACCAATTTCAAATTACTGAACATTCAAAATAAGGGAACAAGGCTTTGAATTTGTAAAGACAAATGTCAAATTACAAATCTTCCAAAATAAGGTAATAGCAACCAAGTTTGCGAAGAAATCACAATTAAGAATCTTTGCAGCTAAAATAAGTTTCAAATTCATAGAGTACAGGAACATAGCTGTCAAGAGATATCAAGCCACAAAATCTGAGCAAGATACAGTCAAGAATGGATACATCTTAAGCATTGATCATAAGTAATAAATACCATCTACAGTCTAGGTACATGAAAAAATTTACATTCTTTACGGATACAATTTTGACAAGTCCATATCCTACAGAAAAAGATTTATGTTCAATCATAACAAAGAAGTATACCTATATTGCTTAAAGGCCAACTTTCCACACTGAATCCTGAACATGACTTTATTGGGTAAATAATGATGGCCTTCAGAGAAATACGCCCTGCCAAGTTAATTCTTTCAACATCAGCAACTCATTAATCCACAAAAATGCAAGAGAAAAATATGATAAATAGGGTGATGAGTGATGACAAAGAATAATTTAATTCTTATCATCTGGCATGCGATACTATTAGTGAAACCAAACAAAAAGGGAAACCAGAAAATATAAATATGATATATGGCAAGGGGTTGTTTGTTTGCATGCATAAATAATTCACATGCAAAATATCTATGCATCATCATGTTTGTTTGCATTGAAATATTCCATACCATAAATCAAGTGTGAAAATGGTGTGTAAAGAAGCCCACTTTCACACCTAACCCCCAAGTAAATTGTTTCACACCATCTCTTGGAAGAGGTGCCAGTACACAGTGTGAACAATTCACACGGTAATTTTTTTCAGCCATGGGGCCCATTAAAAATGTTAATTTTTTTAATTCCTGTGGGCGCTTAATTCACGATCAGAAGAGTTCATCTTCTTGTCTTAATTTGTTATCTAAGGATAAAAATGGCTAATAAATTTCTTGTCCTAATTCTTCATGGATTTTGAGAAATTTGTGAATAAAGTCCAAACCATTAGATTTAATTTTCTAGACTTCTATAGACCGCCAATTAATGATCCAAACCGTTCACCTTCTTAATATGGCCAAAAACGGCTAAGAGGTAAAATATCTAGTCTAAATTCTTAAACAATACAATGGACAAATATAGTTCACACTACTGATAGAAAACACCTTCATATCAGATCCAATGGTGACATTCCTCACCCATTACCGCTGCATCATGTGTATTTCGCTCCTTGATTGTCCACCAACCTTCTTTCTTTAAATCATATGGTTGATAACAACAGCACCATTACATTTTCTTCTAATGATTCTATTCTATAAGATTGAGGATCCATGAACGTGGTCAGGAAGGGGCCTAAACGCAGAGACTCTTCCTCTCAACACACAAGCATTACCCATGAATAAGCCTATGTTTTCTTTATTTTGTGCTTCCCCAAATAATGAATGCCAATTGGGGCATAATTGGTTAGATCATCCCAATTCAAAGAAAATAAGAAAAATAACTATTTTTCTTCAACTTTGGATGAATAAATATCATTTTACTTTACAAGACATTTCTATTGATTGGTCTAGTGTAAAGTGGGAAAAAAGAAAAGTCTTACTTTCTCACACGTAATGGTATTTCTACTACTTTTTTTAATCTCACTCATATTGGTGTTTGGAGTATTGAACTTACCATTTCACATGCTCATTATAAATATTGTCACTTTTATTGACTATATAAGTAGATATATTTCTTGCATGCAAAACCCGGAAGTATTTGACGGTTTTAAAAAACTCTTAGCTCTTTTATGAAAATTAAATTTCAAAAAGAACCACGATTTTCTGATCTAACTCAAGGGGAATATGCCTTGCCTTACATGCATTTGAAGAATTTCTCCAAAATAAATGAATTTTATCTCAAGGGACTCGTCTCTACTCCCAGAAACAAATGGGGTAGCCAGAATTTTTCTTCTCCAATCCACTGTCACATCAAATTTCTAGGCTTAAGCCATCTATACTGCAGTGCATCTCATTAATCACCTTTTATCTCCTAAACGATAGCATCAATCTCCATATTTCCATCTCCAAGGCCAATATCCCCTTCCAATCATCTTTATACCTTCAACTGCTTTTGTTTTATCCATCTTCCATTTCTAGACCGTACAAGATTTTCTACTTATCGTGCCTTCTTAGGCTACGCTGCTAATCAAAAAGGTTTTCTGTGCTACGATCCCTCTGAATTTTAAGGCCTTAATGTTGAGAGTAATGCTTATCTGTCAAATGACTGAAGTAATTGTCAAAGTTGCTAGCCAGTAATCCCAAAACCAATTGGTGATAGGAAACTGCACAAACAACTACTTAACCCCACCCCCCCCCCCCCCGGGCGGGACACCACCCGGATTTGAAGCACACGCCCGCACAAGACTATAACGCGGCATGGGGCCATTTTGCCTTGCGCATTTTGCGCCCGCACAAACACACAACGAGTCATGGGGCATTTCTGCCCTGCGTGGTTTCGAACTCGAGACCTCAGGCTCTGATACCATGTCATGGTTGCTAGCCAGTAATCCCAAAACCAATTGGTGATAGGAAACTGCACAAACAACTACTTAACAGTAATATTTGACTAACCCCAAATACACAGAACCTTCTCATTCCCACATGGTCGTTATCAATCTCCATTCCCTCGTAATGGATGTGCATATCTCTCTCTCTCTCTCTCTCTCTCTCTCTCTCTCTCTCTCTCTCTCTAAGTGTGTGTGTGTATACTTATGTACGTATGCCTAAAGCTATACGTATATATATGAGTGTGTGTGTGTGTGTGTGTACACATGTATGCAGTATACCTCAAGAAATTATTAAATAATATACTGACAAAAAAATGATTTGATGCATAGAATAATGCCTCAAGCATTTATGAAATCGGCAATTTTGAAATAGTGTATCAGACCACAATGGGCCTAAAGAAAGGGCCAAATGCATACATACATACATATATAGGCATGGTCACCTGCGAATGTCTCTCACTGACCCTCTATGCGGACTCCCATGTGGGGCCCACCGAAGGCCACATTAATCATTTGGAAGGGGCATCGAAAGATAAGGATGAGACCTTTATGTGTGCAAACTTTCAACTCCATTAGTTAGATCATTCTAACCCCTTGATCCATGGCCCTCAACTTAGGGCGTGTTTGGCAATTAACTAGTTAGAGTAAAGTAAAGTGAATCCAGACAAAAAATGACAAGGGGTCATATCAAAAGTACACAATTTCAAAATTCCCTCCGAATTTTTCAAAAAAAAAGTCAAAAAAAGCAACCTCTTTTCTCAACTAAAAGACAAAAAAACTCCACTTTTCTATACAAAAAGTCAAAAAGATTCCATACCAAACAACTAAAAACAAAACACCATCTTAACACCTTATATTTTATTCTCTTGATTTGATGCTTCACCTCACCATACTTCAATTCACCATACATCCAAACAAAGGTTTTAGAAGGCATCACTTTTTAGGATTTCAATCCAATGGTTGCTAAAAGTTAGATGAGTATCAAATTTCGGCTTGTCCCAATTCATGGGTGGGTAGTAAGTACGAGAGGATTGGATTGATTATAAGGATCCCACATGCTCAAAAAAGGCAATCTGCACCATGTCTCCCACGAGAGACGTCCACCTTATGTGCGTGCACATGTGTAGAGAGAGAGAGAGAGAGAGAGAGAGAGAGAGAGAGAGAGAGAGAGAGAGAGAGAGAATTTATAGTTCTTGTTTTAACACTAAATGAAAGTCAAAAGAAAATTATCTATTTATGAAACAAATAACAAATGCACTTCAAGAATATAAGAGGAAAAGTATATAAATAACCTTTTCCTGTTGAGGGGATTAACTTAGTTCTCCATAGATATCTATTTCCGGAAGAATTTTCGATTGACACAAAAGAACTAACAACAAAGTTTAAGAATGCCTGCATATGATAAACAACAAAAGTGGTTTATGCACAGTAACTACATATGAAAGAGTTCAAAAGGCATGAGCATTTTCATATCTCCAACAATGAAAGTGGTTTATGCACAGTAACTACAAATGACAGAGTTCAAAAGGCGTAACCATCTTAATGCCTCGAAAAACCTTCTTACTTTTCTACGCAGCCTTTTTCTCCTCACTCTCCATAACTAGCACTAGTCCCAATTAAGAGAAGTTTCCATGGCACCCAGGCTGCTATTATGAAATTAGCAACTTGACCAGTAGGATCCACTTGAATGCATCACAATTATTGAGTGAGGGATGCGAGAAGGATCAGAGGGAGACACAAAGACTATATATGATCTTAGGATGTACAAAGAGGCTGTATAATCATCTCATTGATGCCTAAAGTTGTGCGAAAAATCAGCCTCATCACAATCACAACAGCAACCCCTTAATCTTTGGCCCTCAAAGTTTAATAGTTTCAAAGGCATCAATTTGTGGTTTTCCATGGTTTCATATCATGGTTTTGTTTAAATTTAATGTTTTAGCTTCTTGAAAAATATTTTTATAAATTTCTTAGTTATGTAATTTTTTTTTTTTTTTACAAAAATCACAGAAAACCCATTGAATTTATAGATTTGACACTTGATCTCGATTCACCATTTCATATGATGATTTTTGTTTATATTAAGTGTATTCTAGCTCAGTAATACGGATATCATAAAGATGTTGAAGTTGAAGAAGACAATGGAAGGCCAGTTTTCTTTTTCTGAGGGGAAATTTTTGTCCTTCATTTGTTTTACGCATAGACAAGATTAGGGATCTATGTATTTAGCAATTTCATCCGAGGAGAAATAATTTGTATGTTAATTGCTTCATTCTATAAACTCTTTGATTTTTTGTATTCGAGATATAAGAAATTCTTGAAGTCCATGAGAATGAATGTGCAAAAGAACATGTTTGTGCCTAACATAATAAAAAATTATTTCTGAAGATGGTTGCTTAAAATAAATGGTTCTCGTTCCCTAAACTGGAATAAACTGGCAACTTATTTTAGAGGAGTGATACGGACCTATGTGTACTTAAACTCCGTAGGAACAAGTGAATCCTGAATCCTCAGAATTATTCTAATTATTATTATTTAGGTTTCAGCTAATTTTATTGCATTCAATTGGTTGTTTAATTCTTTTTCATGTGGTTGCAGCAATATAGTTTGATTTAGGATCTTTTTAGATTTTGGAAATTTTTATGGGGTGTAATGAATGTATTAATTTTCATTCAAAGAGACATTCAATTGTATGGATTTTGCCTAGGTCAGTTTTAGATTCTAATTAGGATAGGACAAGTGCGGATCTACTTTCCATCCCTATGGATCGACCTCGGACTCCTGAGAAATTATTACTTCGCGACAACCCTGCACTTGGGGGGATATCTACAATATCAAGGTTGTAGAAATGATGATGATGCTGGTGGGAAAATTATGTAGAAGATATACCTAAGTTGCAAACGTTGCAAAAAAGTACTAAGTCAACATGCACTTCCACAGGATGCAAGAGAAATTGGAATACTCTCTCTCTCTCTCTCTCTCTCTCTCTCTCTCTCTCTCTCTCTCACACACACACACACACACACACACACACACACACACAAACACACGCAAAAAAAAAAAAAAAGAGGATCAGCATGATCAATGAGGAAAAGGTTTTCTTTTTCAACATTTTAGGACATGATAAGAGATTTCAAGAAACATAATGTTAGTGAAGTTTTGGTTTTTAGGTTAGATCTGATCTGAATGAGGTAGTATTCTTCAGAGGCTTTGTCATGGTGGCACTGCCATGGTCTTTATTGATTGAAAGAAATCATAGGGTTCCCAAGAACAAGGATCAAGGATAAAAATAGTGGTTGCAGCGGGTGTAGCGGGCAGTGGGCAAAACGCTACATAGCGGGCGATATGTAGTGGTTGCAGCGATACGTAGCAACATAGCACTGCGAATTTCTTTAGTGGTAAAAAAAGTTTGAATCTTGTGTGGCAACCAATCTTGTATTTTTTTAGTCATTTGGAACCATTTAAGGGTAGAAACAACTATAGAAAAGGCTATTGAGGAGAAGAAATAGGAAAAATAGTGTTATAAATTAAAATTTCTTGGCTCCATTAGGTTTTAGATCATAGCGCCACTATTTTTAAAATAGCATAGTGGCTGAGTGCGGCCACTACATAGCTATTTTGAACCATGAAAAGGATGATTCTACTAAGGGTGTTGGGTATAAGCCCAGAAGGAAAGTCACCCCCTCCGCTTTCGTATGAAAATGATTTGCTGGTATCCAACTGTTTAAACTTAAGGAAAGGAAGGTTGAACAGCTGTACATTATGAGGTTAATCATAAGGCACCAATTGTAAAAAAATGGTTCCAGTTGATCTGCTTTGTTGGGTTTAGGGTTGGGTTTTGGCTCTCCAACAAATTGCGTACTACATCTGCTGTATCAATTTTGAGAACATAAATATGCTCCTGCTGGCTTAATACATAAAATGTTAAATGCATTGGCAAAAAGGCTCTCAGCATCCAAAAGGGAACACAGATGGTCTACCTTCACATCTTCAAATGTTGACATATAACCAAACGATATTCTAATAGCTCCAGTTGGTTTTCCATTTAAAATGTCTCGATCATCCCAGCAAACACGCCCAGCCTGGATGATAAAGGAGTACAACTATAAGCATATAGTTTCTGTAAGATGCTTCCGATTAGAAAACAGTCGACCATTGTCCCATTAAGTATATTCAACATAAAGGAAATGCATTGAAAATCATATCAGAGCAAACAAGGAACTAGTATATACCTCAATGTTTGAAAGAAGATCAGAGTGAGATAGACCAATATATTTTGAGCATGCCCCTGGATTGCAAAAGCACCCTGTCTAATAGTAATAATGGTAGTAAGTAACATGCCAGCAAATTATTTTATTTTATTTTATTTTATTTTATTTTATTTTATTTTTTATTTTTTTAAAGCTAAAGTTTATATATTTCCAAAAGCATGTACAAAAAAGTACAAAAGTACAAATAATGAAGATTAGTTCCGTCTCACTTGTGCCACCCAAGCTACTAAAGATATATAAGAAGTAGTTAATGATTGCTCAATGGTCTCATTTCGTTTAGCCTATTTAATGATTGCTCAATGATCTTAACTCATTTAGCCTTAAATATACCTTTTTCAAATGTCTTAATTCCATACAAAGGTTCAAGCTCGTTTACAAAGTTTGATTTTCAATAAAAGTAGCATTTTATGAGTTGGCAGAAAGGCTGTTGCTATCATCGTCGAAGCCTTACGTCATCACAAAAGTGTAACAGTATGTTTTCATTTTCTGTCAACAAACAATGAAGATATCTAAAACAATAATGAATAAGATATGCTAAAAAGATGAGATTATAACCGGTCACAAAACTATGCCAAGTAAAAAGAGTGAGCACCATACTATGTGCGTGTTCTATATGCATCCAATTGCTTCAAATGCCTTGAAATATCCACAAGTACAGGATGCACTTGCCAAGGAGTTACCTCAGCCATAACGAAATATTTATATTAAGAAATAATACAAAATTATTAACGCGCCGATAAGTGAAATACAGAAATACAACCTAAAAAGAAGTACTCATACCCTAGAACTGGATGTCAACTGACAAGTGAGACTGACAGTTAGATACTTGCTTATAGTAGGTGTAGTGTTAGGAGGCACTATGGACCAATGTGTAATTTCTATTAGTATTATAAGCACTTAGTAAATCAAGAAAAGATGCTGTCTTATTTAATTCTCTGTGTTTCATCTGGCGTTTGTTACAGAAACCCTAGAAAATCCATGGTTTTTAACCTGGTATCAGAGAAA
Organism: Litsea cubeba; assembly: GCA_012931725.1. NCBI lineage: Eukaryota > Viridiplantae > Streptophyta > Magnoliopsida > Laurales > Lauraceae > Litsea > Litsea cubeba. The sequence goes on from CM022951.1 coordinate 32,173,576, forward strand.
AAATACTAGTAAAGGTTCATCCAAGGAGATAGTAAAGAGTTCTCATGATTGGATAGATTGAAAGAATCTATCCATCCTTCTACAAGCGCACTTTGTACATCTACCATAAGGAGAAAAGGAAAAACCTTCTCATTCTGGAAGCAAGGTTTTCACCTCAAGCGACTGCAGATAGAGCCTTCTCATTCGGCTCTCTCATTGATTCTCTCTCTGGAAGCCTTCATTTTGAAGCCTTTGGCACTCACCTTCACCCAAGCCTCTAAAAAATCAAGAACATATGAAAGATGAGAAGTTTCAGAATTCTATTCTCTTGTCTTCTCTCCTTTGGAGATCGACTCTTAATTTATAGGTATATACATCCCTTTAATCAAGGGCCTAGGATAGAAAAACAACTAATTACATCAATTTGGGTTCTAAGTTAGGAAGAAAAGCTAATTACATCAATTAGTAAATCTCAGTTAGGAAAGCAACTAAAGAAAGAGATATGTTGAACTGTATGCAACTGGATATAAAATTGACCCAATCTAAATCCACGTGAGATGAATGGGCCTATAGATGAGCTGGGCCTTGGGCCTGTTTAACAGCCTCCTGCTGCGACATGAAGGATCAGAAGACCTAGTATTATCGATCTCTTTCCTGCTGCAACATGAAAGATCGCTCTCCATCATATCATTGATTTCCTGCTACCACATGAAGGATCGATATCCCTGGTATCGATCTCTTCTCCTCCATTTCTTCTACTTTGTAAAATAAAGAACCCAACCCAAACCCAAGAAGCCTTCCATAAGAAAACAAAGACAACATCTAGGCCAGTTTTGCTGCAATAAACCCTAATAACCTTATATAAGAAAATGAAGACTTAAACAGGGTCAATTCTTGTCTTTACCTGGAGTGGCCAAGATTTGGCATAGCTCTATTTCTTTTCTAAGTGAGTTCTTCTAGCCATATAGTTCCGCTGGAAATTCGTCTACAACATTAGAGAACAAAAACCCTAATGCCAACACAAAAAACTACAATAAATGGTCAAGTTCTGCTGAATAAGCCTTGAGGGGGAACTCAAAGGTGATGCAGGCCCTAGGGTTAGGGCTTGCGTGGGAAGTGCTAAAAGCACAATGGGTGCCGAAGCACGCGTCCGAAGACACAATCAATCTCCAAAGAGACAATAAACGAGGACGCACCTCAATGGGAAAACCCAATTTCATTAATCAACGACTGATCAATAATTCTCTACAATGCCATATAAATAGGAAAACACAACTTAAGCTCTAAGAAACCTAATATAAATAGAAAACCAAATAAATAGGAAACCTAATCCTAAATACAACTCATCTAATAAAACTATTAACTAATAACAATTAAATAAATAGGAAAACTCCTAAATCTACTTGGGCCCCACACATGTGGCCATGAGGTCAACGCTGCATCATTCTCCCCCACTTGAAAAAGAACTCGACCTCGAGTTTGGAAAATGTCCACCTGGATCAAAGATCAATCTGATGAACTTCCGATGTGTCGGTCGATCTATAACTTCTTGGCACAGCTTCATGCATAATTGTTTTTGATGGCTGAAATATGTGTGGATGTGCCTTACTTGTAGAACATGCACCATCAAATCACAATATCTGACTAGCCATTCTTGATCTCCCGATTGCCATTGGTGATCCATAAAGACAAAATCAATAGGAGAATTAATGTGGGGAATATCAATAACTTGCGCTTCATCACTTAGTATTTGCACTTCGGAATTATTAGTACTCATAGGAGAAATTTTAAGGCCAACTGTAGATATGGAATCTTCTGTGTCCAACTCTGGTGGATCGGTCTGTATATCCGTTGACATTGGTTCCTCAACACGGTCTGTTACGTGAGACGACTTTTCTTCTTGAGGAGTAACTTCCACTATATGAGGCCTTTCAAGCATCCGCTCCACACGAATTGCTTCCCAAAATGCCTCGTGGATGTTCTTGTAGTCAGTCATTATCTCCACTATGTCCGGTCGCAAGCCTCTTACAAAACTGATGAAATCATGTTCTCCATCATCTTCCATTCCACATGTACCTTAGAGCCTTGAAAATTCGTCAGAATATTCAAGAACGGATAATTCTTCTTGTTTCAAATCAAGAAATTACTGGAAATAATTTTTATTGACAGCATACCATAATCCATATTGACACGCAAATATGACTCCTTAAAGTGCATTGTAGAACTTATTGATATGGAATTTCATATTGGATGTGTGAATGGACTGACCTTTTTTGTAAATCTGTTGTCTACGAGCACGCAGACGAAGACGAATCTGAAATCTGACGGTGTATGTGCTTGATATCGTAAAAAGAAATCTCGATCGTTGAATGTGGTCAAATTTGTGCCTTTTAACTGAAGTTGATGATGTCAGAATGCTGTCCGTGATTCTGTATGTTATTTTAATCTTGTTTCTTCTTCTTTCTTTTTGCTTCTTGTTCGTATGGATTTGGGGTGTTGATGCTCAGGGATTTGGGATTGGGGCTGGGGGTTTGGGAAAAAGTATGGATTTAGGGTGTTGATGCTCAGGGATTTGGGGTAGGGATTATGGATTGGGGCTGGGGGCTGAGTGAACGGAAAGAGGGATAGGGTTAATCATGTCGACGATCGAAGGATTGTTCGGCTCTGATACCAATAACTAATAACAATTAACTAAAAAGAAAAACTCCTAAATCTACTTGGGCCCCACACATGTGGCCATGAGGTCAACGCTGCATCATTAGGTTAGGCTACATTGATAGAACTATCCCAAAATTGTCCAAGGGTCGTTGTCGATCATCATCATCCTCATTGGGGTCGGCTACATAAATTATCTTTCGCCACCCTGGTCTATCCAAAGCCAAATCCTCAGATAAGTTACATTTCTTCAGATCTATTTTTACTACCTCCATCCACGTCCTTTTCGGCCTACCCCTTACCCTTAGTGGTCCATCAACCTGCATAGCCAAACTTTTCCTTATCGGCACTGTTGCCGGCCTGCATTGGACATGCCCAAACCATCTCCAACAAGTTTCTCTAAGTTTATCCTCCATTGATGCTACCCCTAAATGCTCTTGAAAAACACACAGTTCTGATTTTATCCATTCTAATTTTACCACATATCCACCTCAACATTCACATCTATGCTACATCCATTTTGTGCATACTTTGTTTCTTAATTGGCCAACATTCTGCTCCATACGTCACAGCCGGTCTAATCATTGTCGTGTAAAAAATTTCCTTCAATCTTGTTAGCATTTGTCAGTGACAAAGCACTCCAAAAGCAAGTATCCACTTCAACCATCCCACTTTTATCCTATTTTTAACATCTTCATCAATCTCCCCATCTTGACTAATTATCAAGCCTAGGTAATGGAATGAATCTATTTGTGATATCCTATGGGCTTCAATTCTCATAGTAGTTTCAGCGCTTTGTTATGCTCACTGAAGTTGCAATCCATATATTCTGTCTTTGTATAGCTTATTTTAAAGACTTCAGAATCTAAAGCCTACCGACATCTCTCAAGTTTTTCATTCACACCATCTCTTGATTCATCTACCAACACTATATCATCTGCAAATAAGATACACCAAGGTACCTCTTTTTTAATATGAGCAGTTAACTCATCCACAATCAGTGCAAAGAGATAAGGGCGTAGGGCTAACCCCTAATGCAAAACCTATGGTCACTGGGAACTCACCTATCCCTCCATAGTAGCTCTCACTCGTTACCGCTCTTTCATACATGTCTAAAATAATTTCAATATAACCTCGTGGAGCATTCCCAAAGAGCTCCTAGAATATGTGCAGCTTGTTTTAATAAAGGAATACGTTCTAAAATGGCTCATACAGTTAGTTGGCATTCTCCTCCAAAAGGTTTTTTGAAGCTGAATTTTGATGGCAGTTTTCTTCATCAAATTTGTATGGGAGGAATTGGTGGAATTATTCGCAATTGGAAAAGGAAGGTTCTGAAGAATTTTTCGGGTCCTATTAATTCGGTAGATGCAAACAGTGCTGAAATATTTGCTTTGTGGGTGGGTTGCCGTGAGTTGCAGAAATTGGGAGGTTATAATGCAATTGTTGAAGGAGACTCTTTTCTGCTATTTCAGACCTGTTTTCCTTGGAGATTGGCGGATTGGGTGGAGGAGGTGCAAGCTATTTATTCTCAAATGAATTTTACTTTTTGCATGTCTTGAGAGAAGCAAATGATATGGCAGATGCTCTTGCTAGGGAAGGAGTCTTTCATTTACACATTTCTTATGATGTATAATTTCTTGAGTTGTTAGCCTTTTGTTTTGTTCCTCCGATGTTTGTTTCTCTACTTCTGTTGTTTCCTTTCTCTTTTTAATAAAATTTATTGTTACAAAAAAAAAAACCTCCTAGAACATTCCTTTTATTCAAAAACCCACCAAATTAAATCTCTAGGTACCCTGTCATAAGCTTTTTTTGAATCAATCAAGACCAAATGCAGGTTTTTCCTCTTCACTCGATATTTTTGCATTAATTGCCTAAGCAAGAAGATTGTTTCCATAGTTGAACTCCCTGGGATAAAACCAAATTGATTTTCAAATATCTTGGTCTCCTGTCTAAGTCTTTGCTCCATTACTCTCTTCCATTAACATCATAGCAGAACTTAAATGTTTAATCCCGCACTAGTTTGTACAATTTTGCATATCTCCCTTATTCTTATATATAGGTACTACAACACTTCTTTTCCATTCATCCGACATCATCTTTGTCATTAATAACTTATTGAAGAGCCTAGTTCACCAAATCCCCCCAATTTCTCCTTAGCATTTCCAAGCCTCCATCAAAATGTCCTCTCGACCTGTAGTATGTCCTGTCTTCATTTGTTTCAATGCTTTCCTCACTTCCACCGCCCTAATTCTAAGGAAAAAAAATATGTTCTACTAACAAAGTATCTCTTATTCTTATGTCTCCTATATAGTCTTCATTTAAAAGTTTAAAAAATATTCCCTTCACCTTTTTTTGATATCATTGTCCTTCACTAAAAAATTTTGGTCATTGCTTTTTAATACATTTGACATGGTCTAAGTCCTAGTCTTCCTTTTCCTTATTGTTGCAAGCTTGAAAATATCCTTCTCTTGTTCCGGACCTATTATAAGATAGGTCATCATATGTATTGAACTTCGCATTACTTATAACTTTCTTAGCTTCTTTCTTTGCTTTTTTATACATCTCATATTGCTTTTTTATACATCTCATAGTTTTCCATATTCTTTTCTCTCAAACTTCTTGAACCTCTACACTCCACCACCAAGTTGCTTTATTATAGTGTCTTTGCCCTTTCCACTCTCCAAGCCCCTCTTTAGCAACCATTCTAATGCAATTTAGCCATTTGATTCCAAATCGTTGCAGTTTCTCCCACAAAATTCCTTTCTTCCTCCTCAATCACCCTTGGACGATTCTAAGATAAAAATCATCCAAGGGTGATTCGAAATATTCTTAATGAAAGGCAGAAAATTGTCGGTTATGAATTGGGTCCGTAATCCAATAGAGTAATATTTCAAAAGGTTTTCACTATTGTAAGATCGAGAAAGAATTATGGGATTCAACTGCTAACTCCTATGCTCACAAAAGAAAGCATGCTAGAATCTATTATGAACAAACAGAACACGTTGAAGTTGATGACCATTTCATCAGAGAGAGCATTGAAGATAAAGAGATCAAGTTGAAGTATGTACATACAAAGCAGTTCTGAGAAGAAAGTTATAAATGCATTTTCCAAGCTGAGAATAGTAGATATCGATGCTTCAGCTTGAGGGGGAGTGCTAAGAGGCACTTTGGACTTAATATGTTATTTCCAGAAATACTATGAGTGCTTTGTAAATAAAGAAAATATGTGTACTTCCTCATAAATATCAAAAACACAATAAAGTATATATATAGGAGGTGTCGACCAGCTCTAACAATACCTCTATACGCTCTATCTATTTTTTTTTTTTTTCTTTGAGTATTATGCTCTATCTAATTTACTTATGTCTTTTTGTGTTTCATCCAGGGTTTGTGAATAAAACCCTAGAAAATCCATGGTTTTTAACTTGTAGTTCCATCAATATGGGAAAAAAGTATCTTAATAGTCATCAATATTTTTATGGCTATTGATCAAGCAATATATGATTCAAATAATGACCTTCAGACAAAATCAGTTTAAACATACACAGAAGAAAATTTTGGTACTCTTGATTCATACCCTCAACTGAATCCCAGACAAAGAAGCCAATTTTTCCACCTCTCGATATCCAAACCAGGAGCCATCTGGTCTTCTCAAATTGAATGCAACTGTTGGACCGAACTCACTAGATAATGCCTTGTAAGCAGCAAAAATCAGCATAAAAATAGCACAATCAGAATCATTGAAGTCAGAAATTCTACATCAAAAACTTAAATGCATGCATATTTGCTTACATGTGAAAAAACACACGTATGATAAAAGCACAGTACGAACAAAAGAAATTGGAATCTCGAATTCTACATATTGAAGGGAATTATAGAACCTGAGCACAAACCCAAGATCTCAGAATTTCCAATAACAGGGACAAAAAAAAAAAAAAAAAAAAAAAAAAAAAAAAAAAAACACAAGGCATCCAAAGCATCAATAAACCACAAATCTCTGAGCAATCAAACATTTGTATGATACATGAATTGTTGATCTGAGATGCATGCATGAAAAGAAGAACATTATGTTTCATTCCAAGTAAAGTTAATCAAGGTATACTAACAAAAAAAATATTAACCAAGGGACACAGTGGCCAACTTTAGGAAAACTGACAGTCACTTGTACCCACAAAATTCCCAAGACAGACGGTAAGGCTGCCACAGTCAGCAGCACGGAGGGACTGCTCACTGTCCGGACTTGAAACAACAGTCAATGATCATAAGGGATCTCCATCCACCAACACCACACACAATGGAAATGATATGCGTTAGAAAAACAATAGTGGAGAAAGTGAAATAAAATGCTCGAACTTTTATTGCATGAAACTAACTGTCGACTGCCATCCCAGCTGAATACAAGCATCCTATATATGAGGGTCAAAACATCATAAAACCCTAATTGTAGATCTCTAAAAATTTTAATCCATTCATACTTCCTAAAATAAGACTAATAACATCTCAAGTTGATAAAAACAAACAATGCAGAAGGAATCGAAGGAATTTGCCCACTGTAGACTGTGTCTGGGAATGGCACAATCGTTTATTACATATGGATATCCTCAAAACCCCCACATTAAGCAACCAATTCCTATCTTGAACGATTAATACCTCAATGGCTCAATCTAAGATCCCAATGGACACAATTGGCAAGTAATTGCAGAGGAAAGTCAGAAATCCTAGAGATTTCTCCCAATCAGGATATCCAGACCTCTCAATGTTCTGGATCATGGGGCCCACATCGCCCACCCTTTTGGATGGTGGACTATACCAGCTGACACTACACCCCAGGGCGACCAGGGGGTCTTGGTCCCAAGTGGATCTGAGTCCATTTTGGCCCCATTAATTGAGGCCCAAGATCAGGTTCTCGTCAGCCCATGTATATGTTTGTTTTCCATGGATGAACTTTCAAATTCAAATTCATGTATCCTCTATGGATTGATACTCACCCAATTGTTGTAAGCCCTTTCTTTAGTTATTACTATAATTTTTAAAATGAAAAAAAAATGCCTCTTTAATAATATCTCTGATTTTTTTTATTAACAAATATAACGCCAATGTAAGAGCTCTACTTTAGAATTTTAGCAAGCAAACTAAATGTAGATTACAACTTCAAAATTAGAGATATTTGTTTTAGACCAAATAACTAGCTCTTAATAGATTTGAGTAGAGTTTCCAAATATGGCCTCAAGATGAGAGTGGAGAGGTTTACGGACCATAGTTAATTTTTTTTTTTATATGTTCAAATAGAGTTAATAAACAAGGTATTGATGTAGAATGGGGATTGACAAGTGGCAGGTAGGGGAAGATGGAGGGATAAAAGAGCTTCACACCATAAGTCTCAAGCATTGTTCCATTCCAATGGCAGGAGATATTGCAGAAGAGAGCAAAGCACGCAAAACATTTCTTTTAATTAATCATAATCTGAAAGAGCCAAAGAGGCATTACATCATATGTTAGGAAGGCCACTCAAACGTTTGGAATTATTCTACCTTTTTTTTTTTTTTTGAATGGTTACTTTCATTAAAAGGAGCAAATAGTACAAGAGAAAAGTACTGAAAGCAGAAGAAAACAAAACAGGACTAACTAAGGCCCTATCATAGAAAAGAACTTCAATTTCTCCACCAGTCTGCTTTCACTAATTGCAATTCCTTTAAAACATCTTGAGTTTTTTTCCTTCCAAATCGTCCAGATCACCGCTAAGAAAGACAACCGCCACATCATTTTGCCTCTAGGGTTCTCAATTGGAACCTTCCAAGCTTGGAAAAGCTCGGGGAGAGAATGAGGAAGAGCCCAACAGCAACCGAACCCTATTATTATAGCCATCCATATAGCCTGAGCTGATTTACAATTTAGCAAGAGATGGTCCACGGATTCTTCGCCCTTCAAGCACATTGGGCATCCATTCACTATCGTCATCCCTCTCCTCCTCAAAAGGTCCATAGTAGGGATCCTTTTCCTAAGAGCAAGCTACCCAAATACAAGCACCCTTGGAGGAGCTTTCATCTTCCAAATGCCATAAACCCCGCTCCTATCCCTAGGATTGTTTAGGATTGTCTTAAAGAAAGAAGACACTGAAAAGGATATTCTTAGAGGCAATCCACACCCTATCATCTGCTCTGCTGTCTTGAATGGTAAAACTGTTCAGGGAATTAAGGAGATCAATGAACTAGGATTCTTCGTTGTCCATTAAGTTCCATCTAAAAGTGGGACACCAAGCCCTCTGGCCTCAAGTAGTACTCATATAAGAGCTGACCGTTGCTTCCTTGTCTTGTGCACACCTAAACAGGTCTGGGAATTGAGCACAGAACGCCCTCTCACCTACCCACCTATCTTTCCAAAAAAGGGTCCTCTCCCCCGATCCAATTTGGTACCTGATGTTCTCCATGAAAAGTCCCTTAACCGAGAGGATTCCTTTCCATAAAGCAGATGAATTCCAAGGGGGGTCCTAAACATCCCACCCATGTCTTGGAAGTTTGTATTTCCTTTCCAACACCTGTCTCCAAAGACCTTGTGAACCGTCTCCATTCCTCCACAGCCATTTGCCAGTTGCCCAGAAGGGCTTGATTAATCTTCTTTAGGGGTCTAATTCCCAGGCCTCATTCTTCCTTCGGCTTACATATGGATTCCCAATCTACCAAGTGAATCTTCTTCTGAGAGCTTGTACCAAGTGAATCTTCTTCTGAGAGCTTGTGCCATGCCATAAGAACTCTCTCTGCAATCTTTCAAGCCTCTTTATAATTGAGGTCGGGCATCTAAAGATGGAGAAGTAATAGACTAGCAAGTTGGAGAGGACAGATTTGATGAGGGTTACCCCTCCACCTATAGATAGGTAATTTTCTTTCCATGTAGACAGCCCCCTCTCTACACCCTTTCCACAACTGGGTTCCAAAGAGATTTAGTAACCCGCCCCGAGCACAGTGGCATTCCTAAGTACGAAATAGGAAAATCCCCAATCTTGCAGCCCATAATACCTGAAATTTTAAGGAGAAGGGGCTTCTCTGTACATAGACCAATCACCTCACTCTTGAAGAAGTTGACTTTTAGCCCTGAAACTGCTTCAAAGCATAGGATAGTGGCTTTAACATTTCTAACATGAGCTTCCTCTGCTCCACAAAATGAGTATCATCAGGGAATTTCTAGCCACTCTGGAGCCTTCGAACATTCCTGCATTCACAACATTTTTTATCATTCTTCCCAGCGCTTCTGCTACAATTAGGAAGAGAAAAGGGGAGGGGTTCTGTCACGACCCAAATTCCGGGGTCCTGTCGGATATCCGGATCGTGATAACTTGGCAATAATTACCATACATTCATCAAATAATTCTCATAAGCATTTGGCATTTAAATCAAATAATTTCAATTAATTAATGAGTTATAAATACTCATACTTTAATATGTTCTGTCTGCATCAATAATGTACTAAAACTTTAAATAAATTTCCTAAGCAAGGGCTATCCCTTTATCCACTAAATTATCTTTTCTCGTTCTCTCTTGTCAGCCACGCGTATTGAAATCTACGTGCTGAACATCGTTCCGCTCTGTCCCGCCCGCAGCATAATTACCTGAAGGGGGTAACACAACATCAGTACTACTGGTGAATGAATATTCCTAATTACACAAATCACATAAAATATAACATCGCATAATTCAGCAGGTCAAAAATCAAATATTATTAATATTCTTTCACATACAAATCCGTGCCCATGCACATCACCACGCCTCAAAGGCCTTATCGTAACGACCCAAACCAATGCCCGGTGCAATATTGTCCTCTTTGGCTCATGGGCAATTTGACCAGAGGACCTGGCCCAAGCGCATCCAATCTTGCCTCAAGCTTATCATATACATGTATACCGGTCACCATGACCCTGTCTCATCAGACACGTCCACAAAGGACCAGCCATCATAATGGCCACACACGTCCACTAAGGACCAGCCATCAAAATGGCCCATCACGTCCACTAAGGACCAGCCGCTATAACGGCCCCCATGGCCCGAAGCCATCCATCATCCGGACACAAGTCCAACATCCCACATTTGGGATCTCACAATCATATATCAACCAAAACATAAACAGCAATTAATATAAATAAGTACACATGCATAGCAGCGTGGGCCCAACCCTAACACCATTCAGATTGATCATTGCCCCCATCTAAGCATAATTGGTATTGATTGGTATAGGGGTGGCCCACATTCAACATTAATTAATCACTGTCCGTATAATTAATCACAGTCTACATAATTAATCACAATCATGTAATTAATCATAATCTACATAATTAATCACAATCATGTAATTAATCACAATCTACATAATTAATCACAATCATGTAATTAATCACAACCCATATAAATCTTGATCCATCTAAGTAATAAGGTTAAATTTGTAAATATATACACAGTTCAGGTTTGTTTCCCTTAACAAGTTCCACCCTTATCCATACAGAACATAGAGAAATATATTATCTCACGCCTGAACATAATGGCATAAAATCCAGTGGGTCCCACTGGATCTAATCCAGGATCAGACTTGATGTCTTTGGTCGCCCAAGGTTGAAGTATTATACCAATGAATCTGATTCATCATCAGACCATTATCTGGGGCCCACAGGTTCAAAACAGATTTCTCAAATCTCCATAACAAGTCACGCCTGAGGTTATTTGCATCTACTGGACAGTGGGTCCCACTGTTCTCAAACCCCAGATGTCATTGACCTCTATGGTCGCCTAGGGGCCCCACACCTGATGACCGGAATTGATTTCAATCATATGATCAGATGAGTCCAAGTAGGGTCTAACGGCATGTAGTCACAAAATCTGTGACAGACGCCTCTTTTGCATTAAGGTGATTGGATGAAGGCCCAAGTGGGGTCCACTCTCCACGGGTCCTCCACCCTAAGGGTCGCCCATGGCCCTCCTTATAGATCCCTGGACTAGATTTCCCATCTGGTGGGCCATGTGGTCCCACAACTCCTTAAGGTCAATCTGTGTCATTGACGACAGGTCTCTGGGTTCTGTATATTGCACAAAAACTCAACAATTCAAGGAGAAACAAGAGTTATCAAATCCCTAGCATTATACTCTTCACAGTTGAGATGATATCAGACCCAAGAGTTTGTGTGTAACCCATAGATACAGGAACCATTATTGTAACTGCAGAATTTCAATTCAACAGGATCATGCACCAACATCAATCTTCTGATTAAAGCATCTAGGTATTTAGGAAGATCCACTCACCTTTGATACGCGATTGTAGTTCATCTTCCCGTTGACTTCTTCCTCTTCTTCCCTTGGATTCCAACGACCTAGCTCTCTCTCTCTCTCTCTCAGATTTTCTCTCAAGGGAAAGAATTGAATATGATACTCCAAAAGGGGTCGTTGGTTGTTAATATAGGCAACAGAGAGGTAGAGTCCTAATTTCTTTGTAACTGAACATAGAGTCCTGTCCAATCTCCTCTCATCATAGTTGTTAAACAACTCCTCTTTCAATCAATAATAATACACGTGAGGTTCTAATAGTCTAATAGGAAATCTAAAATCCAAGATATTACAGGTTCCCCTTGTCGGAGCCCTCTTCCAGCCTAGAAGTAGCCCTTTGGGGACCCATTCACCAAATAGAGAACCAAGCTGACGAGACACACTCCTGAATCCGCCTCCGCCATTTTTCCCGAAACCCCATTCTTCCTAATATGTATTGAAGGAATTTGCAGTTCACCCTATCATAAGCTTTCTCCAGGTCAAGATTGCAGATGATCCCCAGAACCCTCTCCTTAAGTCTTGATTGTACACATTCATTGGCCACCAAGATGTCATCAAAGATTTGCCTTCCCTCTACAAAAGCCCCTTGCTCACTAGAGATAATCTTTGGCAGAACCATTTGAATTCTCCTTGCTAGAACTTTGGTTAGGATTTTATAGAGGCTTCCCAGAAGACTAATGGGTCTGTAATCTTTGATGCCAAGGTCTCCTGTCTTCTTTGGGATTAACGCGAAAAAAGAGGCCCCAATCCTTTGGACAATTTACCCCTTCAAGAGAATTCCTCAATAAATTCCATGACATCCTTCCTTCACCATTTTCTAGAAGCGTTGAAAGGAGGCCATCAGAAAGCCATCTGGGCCAGGAGCCTTATCTCCTGCTAGATCGAAGACCTCCTGACGAACTTCCTCCTCTTCAAAGTTCCTCTCCAGCCTCTTCTTCACCCATAACTTCGAAGGCTATATTTCCCAAATGAGGTCTTTCCCAACCCTCATCAGTGTAGAGCGACTGGAAATATCTACATGCTCATTGGAATCACCCTAACAAACTTCTATTTTGAGAACAGATTATCTACATACTCATTTCACTATTACGTAAATGACAAAATAACAAAGCATTTGAAGGTGCAACTCCGCATCTGCATAGCTTGTCTATTTTAGCACCTTTCCTGCCATAGCCGACCAAAGAAAGATTCAACCCTTGATGGAGCTAGACCTGACAACACCAGCTGTTAAGATGGCCCTCGACCCATGAAGGGGCCCAAGGCCCATCAGTCCAACAAGCTTACATATATCACGTTGATTTGATTTGGATTTGATTGAGTCATTGATTGAATATGCTGTAAATATTAAATTGATTGCTTTCCTAACTTAGTTTAGTGATTAGCTAATTTACTTTGTAAATTGCCTTGATTAAGGCTTGTAATTCCTATATATACATGTAGTGGTTCTCCAAGAGAGACACAAAAGATTAATACAATCTCAATGAATATTATTCAAGTTCTTTCGTGAGTTTGTCATGGTATCAGAGCCCATATTCAAAAACACCTAGTTTCTTCTCCTCTAAAACCTCAAGGCAGTAGAATAGAGAGTTTATATCTCTTCCTCGTGCAGAATAACAGATCCAGGCATCTGTTCAAGATTTCCAGCGTCATTCACACTCTGCGACAGTTGGTATCACAGTGGTGGCCCACCCCTGATCATCAGTTCATCTTCCAAAAACCATACAGTCATGGTCGCCTGGTACTCCTAGGATTATTGACAATTTTTTCAGGATTTTTTAGCATCTCCAGGTTGGTCGTTTACTCATTCTCAAGTGTTTTTTAGAAATTTACATTGTTTTCATCAAAACCGTCCAGTATCTTGGATTTACAGCAGAATCTCTTCAAACCTGTTTCAATAGAAGCCAAAATAGAAGGCTTTCCCAGATCAATCTTCTGATCTAAGGCCTGATCCATCTGTGGGGCCCACGTAGTGGATCTACAGCAATTTTTTGGGTCGTCTAGGGTGTTTATTTGCAGTTTTTTGTTCTCTATCATCTGGGGTGATTATCTGTCTGGGTTAAAAACAGAACATTGTTTCTCTTTCTGTCAGATCAATTGTTGGTTCAATCTTCATTTAAGATGGACAAATCTGAGGTTACCTTGATTAAATTCACTGGAAAAAATTATCCCGCATGGTCTTTTCAATTTCAAATCTACTTAGAAGCCAAGGAATTGTGGGGATTTGTTTCTGGCACCGATTATAAACCTACTGAGGATGAGAAAAAGATTTCTTCTTGGCATACCAAAGATGCCAAAATCAAAACCTGGATTCTAGGATCTGTCGAGCCTCATCTGATAATGAACCTCAAACCCTACCCCACTTCTAAAGACATGTGGGAGTATTTGCAGCAAGTGTACCATCAAGATAACTCTGCTCGTCAATTTCACCTTGAATGTGCGATTGCTGAATATGCACAAGGAACCTTGTCGATTCAAGACTACTATTTGGGATTCCGGACCCTATGGTCAGAATACGATAGGATTAAGTATGTTGGTGTGGCTGCCAACGTTTTGATTGTCATTCGTGATCTTCAGGCCGCTAGTCAGCGGGATCAATTTTTAATGAAATTACGGAATGAATATGAAAGTGTCCGCTCTGCCCTGATGAATCGGACACCTCTACCTTCCTTGGCTGTCTGTCTGAATGAACTCTTACGCGAGGAACAGCGCATGGCAACCTCAGCCCATATAGCTCAACAAAAGGATGAGACCTATTCCGTCGCGTTTTCAGCCACTAAGGCTTCTCAGCCTCTGCCTCGAGACTTGAGCAAAACACAATGCTACAGCTGCCAGAAATTTGGGCATCTTGCATCTCAATGCAAACAGAAAGTCTGCAGTTACTGTAAACAGTCGGGACATATCATCTCTGAATGTCGCCGCCGTCCACCACGTTCGTCGACACAATATCAGACTTCCCAGCCTTCGGCTCGGCAGTATCAGACTCCGCAGTCTCCGACTCCGCATGCTTATGTGGCTTCCTCGGTTATGCCTGTTCCTACATCAGCACCTCCACAGCCTGGGCCCTCATCATCTTTTACTCCTGAATTGGTTCAACAAATGATTATCAATGCCCTCTCTGCCTTTGGTCTCTCAGGTAAGTCCCCTTCATCTTCTACTTGGTTCCTTGATTCCGGGGCGTCTAATCATATGACGTATTTCCACACCCCTCTCTCCAATATGACTAGTTACAATGGCCATCTTCAAATCCAAACTGCTGACGGTGGACATGTTCCTATTACTGCTATCGGAGATATCCCTGGTCCCATCCCATTGAGAAATGTTTACCATTGTCCTAATTTAACTTCCAACCTATTGTCCGTCGGGCAACTTGTTGAAAATAATTGTAACATCTCTTTTTCTTCTTCTGGTTGTGTTGTGCAGGACCAGATGTCCGGGAAGGAGATCGCGAGGGGACCTAAGTGTGGACGCTTATTTCCGCTGGATTTTTCTAAATTTTCTAGGAATCAATTCGACAATAATGTGTTTTGTTTTTCTCTTAGAGATAATTGCCGGTTGTGGCATAATAGACTCGGACATCCTAATTCCAAGGCTTTGTCCCTTATGTTAAATTCTGGTTTATTAAATAAATCTGTTGGTTTATCTTCTTGTATGCATTTTGATTGTGCTACTTGTAAAATGGGAAAGAGCAAAACTCTTCCGTTTCCTCATTCCACTTCACACACCTCTCAGTGTTTTGATTTAGTTCATAGTGATGTATGGGGAATTACTCCAGCTCTTTCCCACGCTCACTACAAATATTTTGTGACTTTTCTTGATGATTTCAGTCGGTTCACATGGGTCTACTTTCTACATTCAAAATCTGATGTTTTTAATGTTTTTAAGATCTTTTTAACTTATGTTGAGAATCAATTTTCGACGTGCATTAAAATCTTGCGATCTGATTCAGGCGGAGAATATGTATCCTCATATTTTCAACAGTTTTTGCAAAACAAAGGTATTATTTCTCAAAGATGTTGTCCTTATACTCCCCAGCAGAATGGAATCGCTGAAAGAAAAAATAGACATCTCCTTGATGTTACTTGTTCCCTTCTTGAATCATCGGTTCCTACCCGTTTTTGGGTTGAGGCACTGGCTACGGCAGCTCATGTTATTAATCGTATGCCATCAACCTCCATTGAGAATCAAAGCCCATATTACCGATTGTACAAGACCTCTCCATCCTATGATGATCTTCATGTTTTTGGCTCCATTTGTTTCGTGCACTTGCCTCCTTCTGAGAGGACAAAACTAACGGCACAATCAGCTCAGTGTGTGTTTTTAGGTTATGCACCCTTCCAGAAGGGGTTTCTTTGTTATGATCCTCACATTCGTCGTTTACGTACTTCTAGGAATGTCGTTTTTTTTTTAACAACAGTATTTTTTTTCAAAAACACATTGATCCTCCTAACTCCTCTTTGGTGTCTTTACCTGGTTTTTCTGACAACACCTCTGTTGTTCGTTTCAATCCTAACTTTGTGTATCACAGACGGAACAGAGAAGCGCCTCCCAGGGATCCCCCTCCTGATCTTCCTCCGACATCCAGTCCACCTTAGGCACTTGGTCTATCTGGCCCCCTTCATTGCGTCGCTCCACTCGCATTTCAGTCCCACCCGACCGCTATGGGTTCCCCCATACTTCCTTAATGGCCACTTTGTCTTCTTCCTCCATTCCCCAATCCTATTCTCAGGCTGTGCAGGATACATGTTGGAACAAGGCTATGCAAGATGAATGTCACGACCCAAATCCTGGGGCCCTGTCAGATCTCTGGATCGTGATAACTTGGATAATATTTACCAGGCATTAGTCAAATAATTCACATAAGCATTTGGCATTTAAAAACAAATAATAATTTCATTAATCAAATAGTTGTAACTACTCAAACTTTACTATGTTCGATCTGCATCAATAGTGTACTAAAACATCAAATAATATTCCTAAACCATGCTAATCCTTTTATCTACTAAAATATCTTTTCTCGTGCACTCTTGTCAGCCACGCATATTGAAATTCACGTGCTGATCATCGTTCCGCTCTGTCCCGCCCGCAGCTTGATTACCTGAAGGGGGTAACACAACATCAGTACTACTGGTGAATGAATATTCCTAAATTACACAAATCATATAAATATAACATCACATGATTTAACAAGTCTAAATCAATAATCAAGTATTATTTAGATTCTTTCACACACAATCCGTGCCCATGCACAACACCACGCCTCAAAGGCCTCATCGTATACATGTATACCGGTCACCATGACCCTGTCTCATCAGACACGTCCACCAAGGACCAGCCATCAAAGTGGCTCATCACGTCCATTAAGGACCCGCCGCTATACCGGCCATCATGGCTCGAAGCCATCCATCCTCCGGACACCAGTCCAACATATGAAACCCAAATACATTGTATCTCATACTTATATTTCAACCGAAAACATAAACAATAATTAATATAAATAAGTGCACATGCATGGCAGCGTGGGCCCAACCCTAACACCATTCAGATTGATCATTGCCCCCATCTAAGCATATTTAGCATTGATTGGTATAGGGGTGTCCCATATTCAACATTTATTTACTCACTGTCCATATAATTAATCACAATCTACATAGTTAATCATACTCATGTAATTAATTACAATCTACATAATTAATCATAATCATGTAATTGATCATAGTCTACATAATTAATCATAATCATGTAATTGATCATAGTCTACATAATTAATTCCTAATCTACATAGGCCTTGATTAATCTCAGTAAGAAGATTAATTTTCAACACATATAAGGTCCTGGTTGTCCTTTATAAATTCCACTCAGGCCACAGTTACATATACAGAGCCTATGAACATAACTGTTTCACGCCTCTAATTTCTTGATGTACAATCCAGTGGGTCCCACTAGATGTAATCAAGATCAGCCATCTAGGTATGTGTCGCCCAAGACTGATGCACACTGCCAATGGTTCTGATCCACTATTTGATCATGTACTGGGGTCCATAAACCCAAAACAACATTCAGGTGGGATGACGCCTGGATTTTCTTGATTTCAATGTGCAGTGGGTCCCACTGGTCAAATCTCTAGATCTCCATCTACACTACAGTCGACCAAGGGCTCCTTACAAGATATGGGGTTCTGATCCATCATCCAATCACAATGTGGGGTCCACAAATCAAAATCGGTAATCTACTGATTTGTCCCCAAATCACGCCTGACATCTTTTGAACACATTGATCAGTGGGTCCCACTGATTCAATTCTTAGATGTCCATCTACACAGTGGTCGACCACAACTCCTCTCACAGATGTGGGGTCTTGATCACTAATCAGATCAATAGATGGGCCCCACAACTCCTTTATATCACTCTGTATCATTGTCGACAAGCCTCTGGTTCTGTATATTGCACAAAATTCAACAATTCAAGGAGAAACAAGAGTTATCAACTCTCTAGCATTATACTCTTCACAGTCAAGATGATATCAGACCCAAGACCAAGAGTTTGAGTGTAACCCATAGATACAGGAACCATTACTGTACTACAGAATTTCAATTCAACAGATTCATGCACCAACGTCAATCTTCTAATTAAAACATCAAGGTATTTAGGAAGATCCACTCACCTTTGATACACAATTGTCTCCTTTGACATCAACAGCCTTCTCCTTCTTCTCCTAATTTGCAATCCACAAGATTCTCAGACTTTCTCCAATGAATAGAATATCACAAAGGGTCGTTGGTTCCCATATATAAAGGGAGAGATGGGAATTCCAATCACTTTCAAACTTTCCTTCTAGAGTTGTTTTACAACTCTCTTCTTTCCCAATTCTCTCTCACGTGGGATACTTTCTAAGTCATACTAAAAGTCCAGACTTCTATTGCATTATAACTTGGCTCAAATATCATTACAACTTGGGCCAAGCTATAATTAAAATACTACCTGGGCCAGACCAATCCTAGGCCCAAGTACTCAGGATATTACATACTCCCCTCCTTGGGAAATTTGGTCCTCCAAATTAAAACATACCTGGGACAAAAAGATGCGGATACTTGCTCCGAACGTCGTCCTCGAGCTCCCAGGTGACCTCCTTTGGATCATGATGTGTCCATAACACCTTAACAAGTCGGACTATTCGTCGCCGTAACACCATGTCCTTGGTGTCTAAGATTGCAATAGGTCTCTCTTCATAGGATAAATTAGGTTGTAAATCCATTGTCATAGGATCAAGTACATGAGATGGGTCCGGTTCATACTTCTTCAACATTGACACATGAAATACTTTGTGAACACAAGCTAACTGTGATGGAAGGTCCAATTCGTAAGCATTCCCATCGCTTACACGTCCTGTAATCTTGAATGGTCCGATGTATCGCGGGCTGAGCTTTCCTTTCTTGCCAAATCGCATCAGTCCCTTAGTTAGAGAGACTTTGAGGAATACTGAGTCACCGACCATAAATTCCAATTCTCGTCGGCGTTTGTCAGCATAACTCTTCTGGCGACTCTGAGCAGTCTTTAACCGATCCCGAATTTTCATAATGTTCTCAGTAGAAGTTTGCACCCATTCAAGGCCTAAAATTCGTCGATCGCCCACTTCTTCCCAACAAATCGGAGAACGACAACTCCTACCATACAAAGCCTCAAAAGGAGCCATCTGAATACTCGAATGATAACTATTGTTGTAAGCAAACTCTGCTAATGGTAACTGCTCATCCCAACTGTCTGTGAAATCTATGGCACAGGCTCGAAGCATATCCTCCAACGTTTGATTTGTTCTTTCCGTCTGCCCGTCTGTCTGGGGGTGATATGCAGTGCTAAAATGCAATTTAGTACCCATAGCCTTTTGCAAGCTTTTCCAAAATTGTGAAACAAACCTAGTATCTCTGTCGGAGACGATTGATGCTGGAACGCCATGTAATCGCACGATTTCCCGAACATAAGTTTTGGCCAGTTGTTCCATCGTGGTTTTTCCTTTTAATGGTAAAAAGTGTGCCGATTTAGTCAATCGATCCACGATTACCCAAATTATTTCATTATGCCTTGAAGTTCTAGGAAATCCGGAAATAAAATCCATAGTGATATGCTCCCATTTCCATTCGGGTATTGGCAACGGCTGCAGTAATCCCCCCGGCTTTCTATGATCAGCCTTCACCTGTTGACAAGTGAAACAACGGCCGACAAATTCAGTGACATCATTTTTCATTCCAACCCACCAAAATCTGATTTTTAAATTTTGATACATCTTAGTACTCCCTGGATGGATAGTATATCTTGTATGATGGGCTTCTTTCAAAATTTCATCTTTGATTTCTCGAACATGTGGTACACAGAGTCTGCCTCGGAAATATAATACACCATTAACAATAGAGAAATCTGGTTTATTGTCCATCTTGTCGAAGATATCTGTCAATGCTTTATCGTCCCGCTGGTGGTCCTTTATTCTTTGTATTAATTCGGGTTGAACCTTGAAACTTCCCAATAATACTTTGTTGTCAATAGACCATAAGTTAAAATCCAAATCTTTGATCTCTTCAAGCAATCTCCATTCCGATGTCAAACAAGCCATCTGTGCTGATTTTCTGCTCAAGGCATCAGCTACAACATTCGCCTTTCCTGGATGATAAAAGATTGAGAAATCATAGTCCTTGAGAAATTCCATCCATCTCCGTTGTCTCAAGTTCAACTCCTTTTGAGAAAACATGTACTTGAGACTCTTATGATCGGTATACACTTCAAATTCTTCTCCGTAAAGATAGTGCCTCCAAATTTTTAATGCAAATACCACAGCTGCTAACTCAAGGTCATGCGTAGCATAATTTTGTTCATGGACTTTTAGCTGTCTGGAAGCATACGCAATCACCTTTCCATGCTGCATGAGAACACACCCTAGTCCTTGCAACGACGCATCACAGTAGATCACAAATCCTCCACTCCCAGCGGGGAGGGTAAGTATTGGTGCCGATGTGAGCTTACCTTTCAAAGTTCGGAAGCTATCTTCACAGTTCTCATTCCAAATAAACGGGACATCTTTCCTTGTGAGTCTGGTAAGTGGCCCAGCAATTGTAGAAAATCCTTGCACGAACCGTCGATAATAGCCTGCCAAGCCTAAGAAACTTCGAACTTCGGACACATTTGCAGGTCGCTTCCAATTCGTAACTGCTTCAATTTTAGTAGGATCTACTGATAGTCCTTCTCCTGAAATAATGTGGCCCAAAAAGGTGACTTGTGTAAGCCAAAAATCACACTTACTTAGCTTGGCATACAGCTGGTTGTTCCTCAACAGCTGTAAGGAGATACGTAAATGTTCTTCATGTTCGCGCCATTCCTTAGAGTAAATCAAAATATCATCAATAAATACCACCACAAATTTATCCAAAAAGGGTTGGAAAACTTGGTTCATCATTGCCATGAATGCGGCTGGGGCATTGGTTAAACCGAAAGGCATGACTAAAAATTCGTAGTGACCATTTCGCGTTCGAAATGCCGTCTTGGAAATATCTTCCTCCCTCACCCTTAGCTGATGGTAGCCGGATCGGAGATCAATCTTGGAAAAGTATTTCGCACCTTGTAGTTGATCAAACAATTCATCAATGCGAGGTAGAGGGTACTTGTTCTTGATAGTCACCTGATTTAACTGTCTATAATCAA
Organism: Litsea cubeba; assembly: GCA_012931725.1. Classification (NCBI taxonomy): domain Eukaryota; kingdom Viridiplantae; phylum Streptophyta; class Magnoliopsida; order Laurales; family Lauraceae; genus Litsea; species Litsea cubeba. Next base: position 32,195,195 of record CM022951.1, read on the forward strand.
TACACATTCTTAAAGTGCCATCCTTTTTCTTCACAAACAACACCGGTGCTCCCCATGGAGATACGCTAGGTCGGATGAATCCTTTTTCTAACAACTCCTCCAATTGATCCTTGAGTTCCTTCAGTTCCGCAGGAGCCATTCGATAAGGTGCCTTAGAAATCGGGGCTGTTCCCGGCATTAACTCAATAGTAAAATCGACCTCTCGAATTGGGGGTAATCCAGGCAAATCATCCAAAAATACTTCCGGAAATTCCCTAACAACAGGGATATCTTCTAATCGGGGCTTCTGTTTATCTTCAGTGATAAAAGCTATGAAGCCTTTGCACCCACTTCTTAATAGCTCAACTGCTTTGATGGCTGAGATGACTATTGACCTAACAGGTCTCCTCTTTCCCACCAAACTAACCTGGGTAAATCCCCCCAGGTTAAACCGAACTACTTTATTAAAACAATCTAAAATAGCTCGATACCTAGCAAGCCAATCCATTCCCAAAATGACATCAAAGTCATTCATGTGTAATACTACCAGGTCTGCCGGCATCTGCACTTGTGCAATTTCTAGCATACAATCATAAAATATGGTGCTAGTACGAATGTGTTCACCCGTGGGTGTTGACACTACCAGTGCATGAATCAATGTTGAGGGGGAGTTTTCTATCTTAGCAGCAAAAGCATGAGAAACAAAAGAGTGCGTAGAACCAGAATCGAATAAAGTACTAGCTTCATGACTGGAAATTAAAACCATACCCTCAACAACATTATTGGCCGTTTCCACATCCTGATGGGTCAGAGCAAAGACTCTCCCATTCTGCTGTTGCCCAGCTTGGTTCCCCCCCTGATTATTCCTGCCTTGATTGTAATATTGTCCTTGCGGTGGGTTCTGCTGGTTTCCTCGGTGCTGGTAGGTCTGATTCTGTTGGTAGGGGCGTTGGTTCTGTGGACGCTCCTGTTGACGATCCTGTTGATTCTGTCTAAAGGGTTGTCCTTGTGTCTGGTTCTGATTCCTTCCTTGCCTTCTAGGACAGTCCTTTACCTGGTGTCCTTCCTGCCCACAGCCGAAACATCAGCCCTTTCTTTTGTTTTGATTTCTTTCCCTAGCCTCCGGACAATCCTTTACTTTGTGACCTCCCTTTCCACAGCCAAAACACACTCCAGATTTCTTTCGACATTGACTTGTTTCATGGAACCCTTCACAATGATTACATACTGGTTTAGTCCCCGTTTTCTGTTTCTTGTTGGGAAACTGGTGTTTAGAATTATCTGATTTGCCCTCTGTTGTCACCAGTTGGGTTTCCCTCTTTATATCTTCGATTGCTTCCTCAGACACGAATGCTTTCTTTAGAGCCTCCGCATAAGTCTTCGGCTCGTGCAGCTTCACATCTTTCTTAATGTCCGGTCGCAGGCCATTAACAAATCGCTCCATCTTTTCCTCTTCTGTAGCCACTAATGTTTCTGCGAAGTGAGACAGTTCGGTGAACTTGATAGCATACTTGGCTACAGTAAGGTTGCCTTGCACCAATGTTTCAAACTCCCTCTTCTTCTGCGCCCGAATGTGATCCGGTATAAACTTCTTTATAAATTCGCGCTTGAAGAAGGTCCAAGTGATCTCTGCTTCTTGCCCATTAAAAGACCTCTTGGCTGCTTTCCACCACTCCTTCGCATCGCCTTCTAGTTTGAAAGCGGCTAATATAGCTTTCTGTTGTTCAGTACACCCCATGACCTCGAAGATGCCTTCCATATGTTCTGCCCATTTATTCGCATCCCATGGGTTAGTGGTCTCCTCAAAACACTTTGGGCGAAATTCGTTGAATCTCTTGTATAGAGTATCCCTCTCACGATTTCTGCCTCCGTTATTGCTGCCTTCGCCTGATCCACCTTTGTTATTGCTATTTCTCTCGCCATTCTCACTTTGGAGTTGGTGAATAGCTGAAATCTGTTCTTGAACCTGCGTATATGCTTTCAAAAAGCTTTCAAACATCTGCCTGCCGTACTCCGGCATTTCCATACTTCCATTGTTCTGCTGAATATTGTTATTTTCATTCTCGTTTTCCTCAACGTTAGCCATCTTCTTATTTTTCCTGCAAAGGAAATAAATTGTAAGCTAAAGGATTAATAGCAACATATCTTTCTTAAGTTTCTACTGCTGATACCCCATCGTCCTCACCACGTGGCCTATGGGTTGCTAATTCTTTTAATTGCCCAAAACCTTATGCTCTGATACCACTTTGTCACGACCCAAATCCTGGGGCCCTGTCAGATCTCTGGATCGTGATAACTTGGATAATATTTACCAGGCATTAGTCAAATAATTCACATAAGCATTTGGCATTTAAAAACAAATAATAATTTCATTAATCAAATAGTTGTAACTACTCAAACTTTACTATGTTCGATCTGCATCAATAGTGTACTAAAACATCAAATAATATTCCTAAACTATGCTAATCCTTTTATCTACTAAAATATCTTTTCTCGTGCACTCTTGTCAGCCACGCATATTGAAATTCACGTGCTGATCATCGTTCCGCTCTGTCCCGCCCGCAGCTTGATTACCTGAAGGGGGTAACACAACATCAGTACTACTGGTGAATGAATATTCCTAAATTACACAAATCATATAAATATAACATCACATGATTTAACAAGTCTAAATCAATAATCAAGTATTATTTAGATTCTTTCACACACAATCCGTGCCCATGCACAACACCACGCCTCAAAGGCCTCATCGTATACATGTATACCGGTCGCCATGACCCTGTCTCATCAGGCACGTCCACCAAGGACCAGCCATCAAAGTGGCTCATCACGTCCATTAAGGACCCGCCGCTATACCGGCCATCATGGCTCGAAGCCATCCATCCTCCGGACACCAGTCCAACATATGAAACCCAAATACATTGTATCTCATACTTATATTTCAACCGAAAACATAAACAATAATTAATATAAATAAGTGCACATGCATGGCAGCGTGGGCCCAACCCTAACACCATTCAGATTGATCATTGCCCCCATCTAAGCATATTTAGCATTGATTGGTATAGGGGTGTCCCATATTCAACATTTATTTACTCACTGTCCATATAATTAATCACAATCTACATAGTTAATCATACTCATGTAATTAATTACAATCTACATAATTAATCATAATCATGTAATTGATCATAGTCTACATAATTAATCATAATCATGTAATTGATCATAGTCTACATAATTAATTCCTAATCTACATAGGCCTTGATTAATCTCAGTAAGAAGATTAATTTTCAACACATATAAGGTCCTGGTTGTCCTTTATAAATTCCACTCAGGCCACAGTTACATATACAGAGCCTATGAACATAACTGTTTCACGCCTCTAATTTCTTGATGTACAATCCAGTGGGTCCCACTAGATGTAATCAAGATCAGCCATCTAGGTATGTGTCGCCCAAGACTGATGCACACTGCCAATGGTTCTGATCCACTATTTGATCATGTACTGGGGTCCACAAACCCAAAACAACATTCAGGTGGGATGACGCCTGGATTTTCTTGATTTCAATGTGCAGTGGGTCCCACTGGTCAAATCTCTAGATCTCCATCTACACTACAGTCGACCAAGGGCTCCTTACAAGATATGGGGTTCTGATCCATCATCCAATCACAATGTGGGGTCCACAAATCAAAATCGGTAATCTACTGATTTGTCCCCAAATCACGCCTGACATCTTTTGAACACATTGATCAGTGGGTCCCACTGATTCAATTCTTAGATGTCCATCTACACAGTGGTCGACCACAACTCCTCTCACAGATGTGGGGTCTTGATCACTAATCAGATCAATAGATGGGCCCCACAACTCCTTTATATCACTCTGTATCATTGTCGACAGGCCTCTGGTTCTGTATATTGCACAAAATTCAACAATTCAAGGAGAAACAAGAGTTATCAACTCTCTAGCATTATACTCTTCACAGTCAAGATGATATCAGACCCAAGACCAAGAGTTTGAGTGTAACCCATAGATACAGGAACCATTACTGTACTACAGAATTTCAATTCAACAGATTCATGCACCAACGTCAATCTTCTAATTAAAACATCAAGGTATTTAGGAAGATCCACTCACCTTTGATACACAATTGTCTCCTTTGACATCAACAGCCTTCTCCTTCTTCTCCTAATTTGCAATCCACAAGATTCTCAGACTTTCTCCAATGAATAGAATATCACAAAGGGTCGTTGGTTCTCATATATAAAGGGAGAGATGGGAATTCCAATCACTTTCAAACTTTCCTTCTAGAGTTGTTTTACAACTCTCTTCTTTCCCAATTCTCTCTCACGTGGGATACTTTCTAAGTCATACTAAAAGTCCAGACTTCTATTGCATTATAACTTGGCTCAAATATCATTACAACTTGGGCCAAGCTATAATTAAAATACTACCTGGGCCAGACCAATCCTAGGCCCAAGTACTCAGGATATTACAATGAATTGGCTGCTTTAGAGAAAAATCATACGTAGGATATTGTCCCCTCTCCTTTGGGTGTAAAACCTATTGGCTGCAAGTGGATCTTTTCTCTCAAGTTAAAATCAGATGGCACTCTAGATCGGTATAAGGCGCGCCTTGTTGCTCTCGGAAATCGGCAGGAATATGGCATTGATTATGATGAAACCTTTGCTCCCGTCGCCAAGATGACCACCGTACGCATCATCCTTGCTGTTGCTGCCTCTCAGTCCTGGCCTCTCTATCAAATGGATGTCAAAAATGCGTTTCTTCATGGTGATCTCAAAGAAGACGTTTATATGCGTCCACCTCTGGGGTCCTCTTCTAGGAAGGGTATGGTTGCTAAGCTTCGTCGCTCCCTCTATGGTCTGAAGCAAGCTCCTCGTGCATGGTTTGAGAAATTTCAGGATGCCCTTCTGCACTTAGATTTTCATCCCAGCCAGTATGATCCTTCCATGTTCTTACATCATGATCCGTCCGGCATTACTGTACTTCTGCTCTATGTTGATGACATTGTCATTACTGGTCCTAATGCTCAAATGATTCAGGCACTCCAAGCTTCTCTTCATCAGACATTTCAAATGAAGGATCTAAGCCCCTTACACTATTTCCTTGGCCTTGAAGTTCATCAATCGCCTAAGGTATAGTTCTCAATCAGCACAAATATACGGTTGATCTTATTGAATTGGCTGGGCTTACTTCTTCAGCTCCGGTCGATACGCCGATCGAACTGAATGTTAAACTCAGTAAAGAGGAGGATGATCTTCTTCCGGATCCTACCGCATATCGCCAGTTAGTGGGTAGCTTGATCTACCTCATGATCACGCGTCCTGATATCTCATTTGCGGTCAATCTCATGAGTCAGTTCTTGACTACTCCTCGGCATCTTCATATGGCTGCTATTCGTCACATCATTCGGTACCTTATTCGCACACCAACTCGCGGGTTGTTTTTTCCATCAGACAATCCTCTTTCTCTCAAAGCTTATTCAGATGCTGATTGGGCTGGTTGTCCGGATACTCGCAGATCAACCACAGGATGGTGCATGTTCTTGGGTGATAGTCTCATTTCCTAGAAATGCAAGAAACATGAAAAAGTTTCCAAATCCTCTACTGAGGCTGAGTACCGGAGCTATGTCCGCTGCCTGCTCAGAAATACTTTGGCTCCGTGGTCTGCTCTCTGACATTGGATTTCCTGCAGAAGGAGCTACCCCCCTCTATGCAGATAATACAAGTACCATTCGGATTACTGAGAATCCTATTTTTCATGAACGTACTAAACACATCGAGGTTGATTGTCACTTCATACGGGATGAGTTTAAACGTAATGTCCAGCCTTCCGCATGTCTCCACTGAGTTTCAAATTGCTGATATTCTTACTAAAGGTCTTCCCCGACCTCGCCATCAATTCTTGGTTGGCAAATTGCTGCTCGTTGATTCTCCCGCATCAATTTGAGGGGGGGTGTTAAGATGGCCCACGACCCATGAAGGGGCCCAAGGCCCATCAGTCCAACAAGCTTACATATATCACGTTGATTTGATTTGGATTTGATTGAGTCATTGATTGATTATGCTGTAAATATTAAATTGATTGCTTTCCTAACTTAGTTTAGTGATTAGCTAATTTACTTTGTAAATTGCCTTGATTAAGGCTTGTAATTCCTATATATACATGTAGTGGTTCTCCAAGAGAGACACAAAAGATTAATACAATCTCAGTGAATATTATTCAAGTTCTTTCGTGAGTTTGTCACCAGCTCACTAGTCGAAAAGGCCAATATGGAAGGGTCCAAGGAAGCAAAGAAAGACTTAACTAAAAGCTTTCTCCATGGCTCCATTTTCCAAGTCCTTATATCCTATTCATCCCTGCAAAAAAACACAATTATGAGTAATCATGAATCAAGAGTGCCTTGCATCTACAGATGCAACCTCTGGCATATTTCTTCTAACATATTAACTCCACCCCATCCTTCTCAAATCTCATATTACTGATCAACATACATCCCTACAAGTTTATATAGTCTAGCGAAAACAAATCTAAAAGGCTCCTTCCCTCCCATAAATATCCCCAAACTGTTACCCTATCACCTTCACCCATCAAATACCAGATTCCCCTAGAAAAAAGTTCTACTAACTTCGACTTGGCCTCCCCCAGTACTGACAACCCATTCCATATTCTTGACCCTTACCCTCCAGAACTCCACCTGGCTCCAAACCCCTACTACCACCCCGATATTTTCGACTATCATGTTTCTCCACGAGACCTTTCCTTCACAAACCTATGTCACCACATGCTCAAAAAGGCCCATTTTCTATCTGTAATTCCTACTAACCCTAACCCACCACTTATTCCATTTCCACTCCAAAACCGACCGATGTTCTTGAAAATAAGACAAGCATTCATAGAATATTTGATTAACATAAGAAACGGCTTACCCCAACATAGTTAGGACAAAGCTTTGATGATGATGATGATGAGTAAATGGCTTAGAAGTATGATTTTGATTAAAAATATATATAATTAGTAAATGAGCCCCTTCCACGGGCAAATAGAATGAAAGATCTAATTTTGCATTTGCAATATAAAAATAATGCGGAATGAAATTGAGAATTAATGACATAATACATATTTATAGCCTCTGCTTTAGCTAATAATTCTCCACAGTCCTTGATTCAGAAAAGAAGTGCATGACTTCAGCACAAAGTTAATAAATTAATAAAAAAAAATCCCAGATAAACAGAAAACCAACCTCAGCAGTATGTCTTCCATAAACCACACACACCTCCATTCCATTGCCATGCCTCATTCTTAGAAGTACTCTTCTTACATAAGTTGCCAGAGATGCCGTATGCCTAAAACAGAAACAAACAATACATAGATCAAGTTCAAGACCTTCTGCTTTATAGTTAAACATAAGCAAAAAGAGTATAATATGGAACAATTTATGTGCACTTGATCAATGCCTTGTACAAAAACACAAAATTTTAGCGAACAGATAGCCAACCACATTTTATTTGTATTAATAATGATCAAGGTGCACATAACACCATTCATTACAGAGAACCAACTAGAAAAGGATCAGAACAATTGCACTAAAATCATCATAAATATAAGCGAAAATTTCAAAAAAGCATAAAGGGAGCGACTATTTCCACATCCCTTCTTGCTCGGTGCACATCCATTCATGGGACCCCTCATGGATCCCTCTAGCACCTTCCCAAAATACCCTTGTCCCCTCCCTCTCTCCCTCTCCCTTCTCGGCCAGCCCGGTCCCACCTCCGCCCGCCCTCTCCCTCCCTCCCTCTGTCCGTCTCCATCTCCCTCTCCCTGTTTATCTCCATCTCCTTCTCCGGTCCTTTTCCCTCCCTCTCCCTCATTTGATATCCCTCTCCTTCTCCTGTCTCTCTCCCTATCCCTCTTTCTCTCTCCCGCTTCTTCTCCCTACTCAGCTCTGCATGGCCGAATGGGAGGGGGATGGCGATCAAGGAGGAGGGAGAGGGAGAGAGACAGGGAAAGATAGAGAGGGAGATGGCGCGGGCGGTGGTAGGTGTTGGGCGGCAAGCAGCGAGAGGGAGAGAGACAGGGAGAAGGAGAGGGAGAGAGATCAGAGAAGGAGAGGGAAAGAGACAGGGAGAGGGAAAGGGAGACCGAGAGAGGGAGAGAGGGAGAGGCCGGGAAGAGGTGGGAGTCGGGCTGGGAGAGGGAGAGAGGGAGGGGACAAGGGTATTTTTTGAAGGTGCTTGAGGGGTCCATGAGGGGTCCCATGAATGGATGTACACCGAGCAAGAAAGGATGTGCAAATAGTCGCTCCATAAACTTTGGCTCATTTTCAAAAAAGTACATGAAGATTTGAATATTTCAAAGAAGTACAAAAGTTTTTCACAATTCTTTCAATAAAGTCCTTTCCATATAATCCTTTTAATAAATGACAAAAATATCGTTCCCTTACGATAGGTTTTGTCTTTTCTCAACTTCTTTCCTCCCCAAAATTGACCGTTTTGATTTTGATGATCATAACCATCCAGTGAAGCTAGTTTTTTTAGTCATTTGGAATGCATTTTTTTAACCATCCATGCATAAAGGTTGTTGAAGCGGGCCCCACTAGGTCATTTGGTTTAGACTAGATCATTTCTCTTAAATGATTTAATAAAGGGGAAATTTTGAAAAATAACTTGATTGAAGGAATTGTGGAAAGCTTTTATACTTTTTTGAAATATTCAAATCTCCATGTACTTTTTGGAAAATAAGCCAAAAGTTATATACCTATTTGAAATTTTCCCTAAATATGATCGGAAAACGATCATAACAATTTTTTACCTAAGGGAACATCACAAAAAAAATCATTTAAAACAAAGATTTTCAACAAAATCAAGGTTAAATATGTTAAAGTATCCAGAACATAAACTAGAAGCATACAAGAGAGAGAGTTTGCAGGAGAGTTTGCAAGAGAATTGCATATCTTTGTATTGACGATGAATCCTTATATAACACAATATTGCCTAGATTAGAGCATCTAATTACATGATTACAGAAAATGTTAAGGTAACTAGGATCTAATTACAAGATTACAGCCTTAACTAAAGAGATTAGTATCTATCGAATCTATTGACAACTCATACAGGGGCTGACCCAGAACATGGGTCGAGCTGACCCATTAGGTCGGTTTGACATGTTGGCCTATTTCTTTACACCCCCTCTCAAGCTTTGGATGGGAGAAAGTGACCATCGAGAGCTTGGAAACTAGCTCCGAAAAGCGAGAAGTGGAGTGACTCTTGGTGAAAAAATCTGCTATCTGAGCAGCTGATGAGATTTGAAAGAGCCATATAGTACCACTCCGAACATGTTGACGGATGAAATGACAGTCAACTTCAAGATGCTTGGATCGTTCATGGAAGACATCATTTGTTGCCAATTTCCGTGCACTTTCACTGTCCGTAAAGAGAGGGGTAGATTTAGGAACAAGAACTCCTAAATCCCGAAGTAACCAGCGAAGCCAAATAATTTCAGTAGTGGTGTGAGATACAGCACGATATTCAGCTTCAGTGGAAGAGCGTGAGACAACTTCCTGTTTCTTGCTCTTCCAAGAGATAAGAGAGGAGCCAAGAAAAATGGAGAAACCTGTTGTAGAGCGCCGATCATTGACATCTCCTGCCCAGTCGGAATCAGAATAGCCATGCAGGGTAAGATTTTGACTGGAGGAAAGAAGGAGGGCACGGTTGGAACTTCCTTGTAAGTATTTCAGTATGCGCAGTACAGCAGCCCAATGAATATGAGTTGGTTGCGCAACAAATTGGCTCACCACATGTACCGCAAAGGCAATATCTGGTCTGGTAATCGTAAGATAAACCAAGCTGCCAACCACCTCACGATAACGAGTAGGATCAGAAAGTAGATCTCCATCAGTAGTGCGGAGCTTCAGATTATGTTCAATTGGAGTAGAGACAGGTTTGAGATCTGTGAGTCCAGCTCTATGGAGAACATCATTACAGTATTTTGTTTGAGACAAAAGATATCCTGTGGGAGAGTAGGCAACCTCAATGCCTAGAAAGTACCGCAGATGGCCCAAATCTTTCATCTCAAACTGTCGATGAAGAAAATGCTTCAAGGATAGAATACTAGGAGCATCATTGCCAGTGATAATCATATCATCAACATAGAATAACAGAAAAACACATCCAAATCACGAGTAGCGAGTGAAGAGAGCGGAGTCATGAGCACTCTGAGAGAAACCAAAATTGATGATGCTGGTGCTAAACCGTTCAAACCAAGCACGAGGGGCTTGTTTGAGTCCATATAAAGCACGTTTGAGACGACACACAGAATGAGGAGGTCTCACAACACCTGGAGGAGGATGCATATAGATTTCTTCGTGAAGGAATCCATTCAAAAATGCATTCTTGACATCAAGCTGGCAGAGAGGTCAACGTCTAACAGCGGCAACAGAGATAAAAGTACGGACAGTTGTCATCTTAGCAACCGGAGCAAAGGTCTCCTCATAATCTACCCCATATTCTTGTGTGTAGCCCTTTGCAACCAAGCGAGCTTTATAACGATCAACAGAACCATCAGATTTGGTCTTGATCTTAAAAATCCATTTGCAGCCAATAGCCCGTTTTCCGGAGGGAAGAGGAACAAGGTCCCATGTTTGAGTTTTCTGAAGAGCTGCAAGTTCTTCATCAATGGCAGATCTCCAGTGCGGATGAGCAATGGCCTCCTTATAGGATTGTGGTTCTGTCAAAGTATGAATTGCTGCAAGGAAGGACTTATATGATGGAAAAAAATGATCAGTACAAACAAAGCCAAACCGAGATGGAGGAATTCTGGTGCGCAAGGGGTACTTTCGAGTGGGAGGAGGATCCTGCACATCTAGAGCAGAGGAGATAGGCCCATGGTCAGAAGTAAGAGGTTGTGCTGCAGATTCCGAAGAAGCAGACGGACGTTTGGGCCGACGATGATATACCTGCAGGGGTAGAGGAGAAGAGGTATCGGAGGGAAACAGATTTGGAAAGGAATCAAGAGGATAGATCGTAGGTGGCTCAGGAGAAGAAGATTGTGTAGGTAATGTATAGAAAGGTATATGTTCCAGAAATGTGACATTACGAGAGACCCGTAACCTATTGGTTTTAGGATCATAGCATCGATAGCCTTTTTGTTCGATGCCATACCATAAGAAGACACAGACAGTGGATTTTAGGGAAAGTTTGGTTCTCTCATTATCATGCAACAGAACAAAACAGGTGCAGCCAAAAACTTTGATATGAGATAAGTCAGGTTGACAAGAGAACAATTTTTCATAGGGAGATGTGCCAGATAAAACAGATGATGGTGTTCTGTTAATCAGATAGATCGCAGTCAGTACTGCTTCCCCCCAGAATTGTAGAGGAACATGTGAGGAATAAATCAAGGATCTAGCAGTCTCTATAATATGTCTGTGTTTCCATTCTGCTACACCATTCTGCTGTGGTGTGGCAGGACAGGATAATTGAGCTAATGTCCCTTGACTGGTTAGGTAAGAACGGAATTTGTGGGACATGTATTCTCCCCCAGAATCAGACCTGAATATTTTAATCCTCTTATCAAATTGAGTGGAAACCATGGTGGAGAAAGCAGTGTAGATAGTGTATAACTCAGAACGGTGTTTCATTAAATATAACCATGTGTATCTAGTGAAATCATCAATAAACAACACATAATAAATGGAACCACCTTTCATTGGCTGAGAGGCAGGTCCCCAGACATCAGAATGCACCAAATCGAAAGGAGCATCAATAAAAGAAGTGCTTTTATTATAAGGGAATGCATGTTGTTTACCAAATTGGCAACCAAAACAAGTAGAAATGTCTGAAACAGAAATATTTCCAAATACACCACTAGTAAGTAAAAGCTTCATTTTATTCAAAGATAAATGGCCTAGGCGAGACTGCCAAAGGGCAAAAGGTGATGGAGATGAAACGAGAGCGGCAGGGGATATGCTGGAGAGAGGAAGATGCAGCGACTGAAGATAGTAAAGTCCTCCCGACCTAAGGCCTATCCCAATCTGTCTCCCGGTGCACGGATCCTGCACAGAACAGCCAGTAGAAGAAAATGAGATAAGAAATCCAGAAGAAGTCAATTGACTAACAGAGATTAAGTTGATAGACAGGTGAGGAACACACAAAACATTAGTGAGAGAAATCAACTTATTTGAAACGGAGCCAATAAGAGAGACTGGTAGAGGAGTGGCATCAGCTGTATGGATGGTGAGAGAGCTAGCAGGGGTATAACAATTATGAAGCTTGGAAACATCATTTGTCATATGATAGGATGCACCAAAATAAAAAATCCATGTAGTATCAAGAGTACCTGACGGACCAGAAATGGTCATGGCAGAACCAGAGGCTGAGGGTGTAGTGAGGCCATAAACAACTGTTGCATACGCTCATCAACCATAGCCTGAATCTGAGATGTAAGATCCATTTGTGGAGGCACAAAGTTATCATCTTCAGCAACATTGGCCGCATAGGGTCGTTGTTGATAAGATTGCATGGGACCACGATTAGGTTGCTGACCAGAGTGTTTGTTCTTATCGTTTGGCCTTTGAGGTCTGGTAGGGCAATCCCGTTTCCAGTGTCCTTTCTTTTTACAATAATTACAAAAGTCATTGGTACCAGAGGGAAATGAGCGATCATTATGTGGGGTACTAACAGTTGCTGACAGTACATGTGTAGGTTCCACATGTTTCTTCCTTGTAAGAGAAAACTGAGTTTGTTCTTCTGCCAAAAGTTCCGAGAGTGCCGTATCCACAAAAGGCAGTGGTGACCGATGTAATAATTGACCGCGAACATGTTCAAAATCAGGGCGGAGGGCCATAAGAAATTGAACCAGGGGAGTTTGCTGCCTATAGACTTCAAAAGTATGAGCATCATCAGTTGTTTTAAAATTGGGTTCCATTAGAGCCAGTTGGTCCCATAAGGCAGTCATTTTGATGAAAAATCATGAATGGAGTCATTTCCTTGGTCTGCATTTTTAATGTCACATTCTAACTGGTACCGTCGAGCAGCATTAGACTGAGTATATAACCGTGCTAAATGATCCCAAGCGTCCTTAGGATAATTGAATTTAGCCAATTGATTTCCAATAGATGGGTTGACTGAATTGGCAATCCAAGAATTTATTTTCCCGATGGAAGCTTCCCATTCCTCAAACTTAGCATCCTTACTATCTGGTGGAGGGATCTGCTGATCAACATATTTCCATAATTTTTGACCTTTGATGAAATTTTGCATGAGATGGGACCAATATGAATAATTTGAGCCATCAAGTATGACAGTAATACCCGATACATGTCGATCAGAAGACATTTGAAACAAAACAATGTGCTCACAGATGGAAAATAGAAAAAATTAGCCCCAGAAACCAAGTCAGATTTGAAATCCAACCATAACAACTGTCCAGATCTGAAAAATTCCAATACAGGAGGTCCAGTTGAGTTAAATATCAGCATAGATGGGCCTTACTGAGTGATCAGATGATAGATCACAGCTACAGAAAGCAAGCCGAGTGAAAAGAGCCCATAAAATGGTCCAGGCGACCTAGAATCTGGCCACAGATATGATATGTGGGCCCCACTGGATGATCAAGGGGATGATCAGATCACACTGTGATCTCTGCCTCAAAAATCCGAAACTCCTCAAGGTGGAAGTTTGATGAAAGCTTGAGAAACCAGAAAACTAGACGGTCTTGATGAAAACTGTATACTCAAAAGAAAGAAGTACAAATCAAAGAGATTGGCCTACCTCAGATGAAGCAAAAATCTGAAAAAAATATGTAGAATTCCCAGAATAAATGGACGACCAGGATGGGGATGATTTCTGATGCAGAGTGATCAACTGGTGGGCCACCTTTGATCACAGCAGGTTGCAGACTTGATCCCAGACGAACGGGACTGTATCTTATGCTTGAATGGACAGATGATCAGGGCTCTGATACCATGTTAAAGTATCCATAACACAAACTAGAAGCATACAAGAGAGAGAGTTTGCAGGAGAGTTTGCAAGAGAATTGCATATCTTTGTATTGACGATGAATCCTTATATAACACAGTATTGCCTAGATTAGAGGATCTAATTACATGATTACAGGAAATGTTAAGGTAACTAGGATCTAATTACAAGATTACAGCCTTAACTAAAGAGATTAGTATCTATCTAATCTATTGACAACTCATACAGGGGCTGACCCAGAACATGGGTCGAGCGGACCCATTAGGTCGGTTCCTCAAATTGTATGTTTGTGAGCCTGAATATCTGCTAGATGGGTAAACAATTAAAAATGAACTTAGCAGTTATCTGAACATGCAAGCAACCCCTACCCTACAGAACAGATCTACGAAACTGTTCCACCAAAGCCAACAAAGTAGAGCCTTAAATCTGTTTGCTTTAATACCATGATGAACATAATGTTCTTGGGAAGAACCACACAACCGAGAGAAAATTCCTGACCCGACACATCCAACAAGCGAGATAAATCACAATTTGGGGTGACTTTTCCAACCAGATTAATAAACTGGTCCGGATTAGGTAGAATAGATTTTTTTTTCCAGCTTGAATGTTAAGCACATACTTCTAACCAACCCACCCCAAACTCACTCATCACAGTCGCACCACCAACCTTATTTATAACTTGATCAATAAAGGGGCTAGGTTGATGTTGAGTCCAACTTTATTAACTTCGGTCAACCCAACCGAACTCAAAAGGCCAACCCACGCTTTCACTAGCTGTGGCCCAAACAACACAACCAAAAAGTAGAAAATGATAAAATTGGGTTGAATCTTACATTTTCTTCTAAATGAATGTTGAGTAATTACTTGCTACTCAACCTACCCAAATATTCAACCTGATTCAGTACATTCTGATTACCAACCTGATTTACAGCTAGATTAACAAAATAGATGCTTTCACTAGCTGTGGCCCAACCAACACATCCAAAAAGTAGAAAATGATAAAATTGGGTTGAATCATACATTTTCTTGTAATTGGATGTTGAGTAATTGCTTGCTACACAGCCTACACAAATATTCAACCTGATTCAGTACATTCTGAGTACCAACCTGATTTACAGCTAGATTAACAAAATAGATAGGTTGGGGTTGGGTCCACACTTGTTAGCTTTGGTGGTCAAAGTCAAACTGACCAAATCCATAAAGAACCAAGCCATGTTTTCACTAATTGTGAATTTGTGATTCAAATAACAATACAAACAAAAAGAAGAAAATGCTAAATTGGATTAACGAATAATGACAGAAAAAAGAAAAACTATCTTATTAATGCAAAATAAATGGGCCTAGAGATTTTGGGAAAAAGATCCAACATGTAGAGAGAACATGCAAAAGCAAAGTGATGATGAGTAAGCTGATCAGACATGCAGAAGCAAGACAAGGAGGAAGAACAACTACACCATTGCCCCTCTTAAAACGTGCACCCTTGTCCCACTTACACACATAAAACATATATAAAATTGGAGAAACCCCAAGTGGAGCAGGAAGAGCCTTCCTTATTCCAAGCAGTTCAACGGTACAGCCAGAAATAGGAGAGGACATCCTCCAATATCTCACCTACACCATGGTCCTATTGATTACAAGAGAGTTTGGGAATTCTAGGTGATCCTTTGGTATCAAATGATCATTGTTTATTTAAGGAATGAATCTATGCTTTGGGTGGACAACTCTCATTTGCCTAATCTCAGGGATTACATCCACAATACAGTTTACATATCCTTATCCAAAATATACAACAAATTCTGGGATGTATATAGGTCTAACTCATAAGTTCATAAACCCAATGCAAGGACCCAACCCCAAAAAATTTTGATTGGTTAAATTTTTATAAGAAATTGACATGAATTTTCTACAATTTTAGGAATTAATTTAAAATTTTTAAAGGATCAATGTTTCTTGATAAAGAAAATATATTTGGCTAATACAATTTTGAATTTAATGATTCTAATAATTTATATTGGCGTAATCCGAAAATTTTAAAAAATAAACGGGTTGGATGGGTAAGTTAATGGGAGATTATTAAAAATGAATTATGGGCTATTGGCATTGGCACATAAAAAGTTAAGACAAAGCCATAAATAGGTATACAAAGACAAATGAGTGGTCAAAATTCACTTTGACCATCGAATGATCAAACCAAGCACTGAAAAGTACAAAGAAGAGAAACTCAAATGATGTTGAGACATTTCCAAGATCAAAGAAGAAAAATCAAGTGAATCAGACACCATTTGAAGCGAAAACTGTGCAAACAATGCACATATTGGTGGGGCCCACTTTCAGATATTCAAGCAATTCAAGGCCTCCAAATTCCAACTCTAGATCATCAAGGAACATATGGAGAACATTCTCTCAAAATTTTGGAGCAAATGGAGCTAAAAGGAGGAAGATACAAGCAACCCGGCCCAAACTAAAGGGAGCCACGACCCCCCTTGGCAGTAAAGTCAATTTTTGCAACCGCAAGGGTATTTTGCAACCCTTAATCATTTTCTCACTTCAAATGGGTTCGACAGGATGTCAAGTCATCATGACACTTGTCTCAATCACTAAGTGACACGTAGCACTCGAATTCAACCCAATCAAATCCTCAAAAATGCCAAAACTGCATGACACATGTCACAAATCAGAAATTGACACATGGCACCTACATGGACCACTCCTCCAAGACCCCCTCAAGATTCTCAGCCACTACATGGCAATTGGAGGCAGTTATGCCACGATCCACATCATGCGGTCACATGGAAAGCTCCCACGACACCCCCATGACAGAATGGCCGACTGCCGCGAACCCCCAGATAGGCCCTGCGACCTTACCTTCCAAAACTGCCTATTTAGTGGAGAAAGTCGAGGAAATCATGGGGAAATGTGGCCAAACCACCCCTAAGCCATCCAAGCCTATAAATAAGCCCTCTTAATCAGGAAAATTGTCAAAAAGTTGATCGAAAAATTGGTGGAAATTCTGATCATTTGAAAAGAAAAACAAGAAGAAAGAGAAGGTTACTTGAGCAAGGAGAAGAAGAAACTCCACAACAGCTCTACCTCAGCTCTCGCACAACCTTAAAGGTGCTTAGAACCTCTGGAGCATCCCTCCGGAGGGGATTTCAATTTCATAAATTCAATTACATTCCTTTCTTTTCCTTTAATTTCTGAGTTCTTTGTCTAAATAGGGACCATGCAACTCCGGATCAAAACCCCATCATGCAAAGTTTTCTTAACCATGCTAAGAAACATAAAAATGGCCCAAGTGATGTGATGAAAAGGGTTGCGGTCGGACCAAAACTCAAACTACCCACGAGGATGCCAACTTTGAATGTTAAACCCGAGATTGACATCGAAAGTGGAAAATACAAGGAATTGAATTCCTATGTACCCAATGGTATCTGAGGGCTAAATCTGGCAGTTCAGTCGTTTCTTCCACGATTTTGTAGGATTTTCTATTATGTATTATAAATTCAGAGCAAATGTAAATCTTAGGCTATCAAAGGATACACAAAGGAATCATGTGTTCTATAAATGACTTGTCGCCTACACGTCTGAACATTGAATCCCACAACCACCTGTAAAATTCAAATTTTGTACTTAAAAATTGAGGAACATTTTCTTTTTGTAAATGCTTTCCTTTTCTACGATGGCATTTTTCATGTCGTCACTGAAAAAATGGAGAATATGGGCCTAGTAATTTGGGGCTTGTTTGGGTAGGGTGACCATATTTGTATAGTAATGGGCTTGATTTGTAGCTAATAAGGGCCCATTTAGAATCCTAACTTATGATCCTCATGGGAACTAAGTGCTTCAGTTGAGTGTGGCCCTTAATTAAGGAAAAATAACACCAAATAACCCAAAAAAGGGTCACACAAAAAAGACCTCTGTTGCAAAGTGCCGCATGATCCCTTCCTCCTCTCTCTTGTGCACGCACCTATTCGACCCTCATCCCTCTCATCCACTATCTCCCTCCCATTTGGCATTCTCTCTCTCTCTCTCTTATTTTCATCCATGTCTTTCTCTTTTTCATCTCCTTTTCTTCTTTTTTCCCATGATTCTTGGCAAGATCTAGAAGAAGACTAGAAAGCAAGGATCAACTAGGGTTTGGCGGGCTCTGATACATAGTGCAAATCAACAAGGGGAGAAAGAAACCGTCACAAATGTATCAAAGGCAAGTATGAAATATGGATTAATGAATTATACATGTTCCTCCCATTTTTTTCTATTAAAACTACCTCGTGGATCCCTAATCTCAAACATTAAATCTGGATTAGTGATTCATACATGTTTCTCCCAATTGTTTCTATTAAATCTACTTCGTGGAACCCTAATCTCAAATTTTAGTTGTTAGGGTAGATAGAACAGGTTCTAAAATCTTCTTTGGATGATGGAAAGGGTCTAGAAATTTCTCAACTAATTGTAAAAAAAGGGAGATGTTGCAGGACGAACCCCATGGGAACCCATTCCATGGTGCTTTGGTTCCCCTACCATCATGTGGAGTGGGATTTGAGAATTTTAGGGCCTTGCGTATTAGGATTATTGACTTTTTACTGTTGATCCCTCTTTGTTTCCTTCTGAATCAATGATATACAACCCTTATCCTAACCCTAGCGAGCATTGTTCAAAATAACAACCACTACACTACGTAGTGGCCACATTATCGGTAATAGCGGCTGAGGCCGCTGCGCTATTTTGAAAATAGCAATGCTACGGTCTAAGACCTAGCAGAGCCAATCAGTTTTAATTAAAAACTTGGTTTTCCCTATTTCTTCTCCTCACGAACCTTTCCGAAAGTTGTATCTATCCTTATATAGTTCCAAAGAACTATAAAGCATAAGAATGGCTGCTACACAAAATTTGACTTCTTTTGACCACTTAAAATTCGCACCACTACACCACTACGTATCGCCTACGACTTAGCATTTTGGCCACTAGCCGCTACGCTCGTGCACAACTGCTATTTTGATCTTTGGATTTATATATTAACCATCTGCAAAATTTAACCGAAGGATAAAAGGAGTTCCAAATCAAGAAAAATAAATGAGATTATGCTGAAATAGGGCAGGCTGTGCAATCCATAGTGAATTTCTCCATTGGCCGCAAGCCATGAGGTTATGTTTGACAATCTCACGATCGAAAAGAGTTTTGAATACTCTTGAGAATATATTATTCTGTGTGTCTCTCTTGGAGAACCACTACATGTATATATAGGAATTACAAGCCTTAATCAAGGCAATTTACAAAGTAAATTAGCTAATCACTAAACTAAGTTAGGAAAGCAATCAATTTAATATTTACAGCATAATCAATCAATGACTCAATCAAATCCAAATCAAATCAACGTGATATATGTAAGCTTGTTGGACTGATGGGCCTTGGGCCCCTTCATGGGTCGTGGGCCATCTTAACACCCCCCCTCAAATTGATGCGGGAGAATCAACGAGCAGCAATTTGCCAACCAAGAATTGATGGCGAGGTCTGGGAAGACCTTTAGTAAGAATATCAGCAATTTGAAACTCAGTGGAGACATGAGGAAGGCTGATGACATCACGTTTAAACTCATCCCGTATGAAGTGACAATCAACCTCGATGTGTTTAGTACGTTCATGAAAAATAGGATTCTCAGTAATCCGAATGGCACTTGTATTGTCTGCATAGAGGGGAGTAGCTCCTTCAGCAGGAAATCCAATGTCAGAGAGCAGACCACGGAGCCAAAGTATTTCTGAGCAGGCAGCGGACATAGCTCGGTACTCAGCCTCAGTAGAGGATTTAGAAACCTTTTCATGTTTCTTGCATTTCCAGGAAATGAGACTATCACCCAAGAACATGCACCATCCTGTGGTTGATCTGCGAGTATCCGGACAACCAGCCCAATCAGCATCGGAATAAGCTTTGAGAAAAAGAGGATTCTCTGATGGAAAAAACAACCCGCGAGTTGGTGTGCGAATAAGGTACCGAATGATGCGACGAACAGCAGCCAGATGAAGATGACGAGGAGTAGTCATGAACTGACTCATGAGATTGACCGCAAATGAGATATCAGGACGCGTGATCGTGAGGTAGATCAAGCTACCCACTAACTGGCGATATGCGGTAGGATCCGGAAGAAGGTCACCCTCATCTTTACTGAGTTTAACATTTAGTTCGATCGGCGTATCGACTGGAGCTGAAGAAGTAAGCCCAGCCAATTCAATAAGATCAACCGTATATTTGTGCTGACTGAGAACTATACCTTTAGGCGATTGATGAACTTCAAGGCCAAGGAAATAGTGTAAGGGGCCTAGATCCTTCATTTGAAAAGTCTGATGAAGAGAAGCTTGGAGTGCCTGAATCATTTGTGCATTAGGACCAGTAATGACAATGTCATCAACATAGAGCAGAAGGACAGTAATGCCGGACGGATCATGATGTAAGAACATGGAAGGATCATACTGGCTGGGATGAAAATCCAAGTGCAGAAGGGCATCCTGAAATTTCTCAAACCATGCACGAGGAGCTTGCTTCAGACCATAGAGGGAGCGACGGAGCTTAGCAACCATACCCTTCCCAGAAGAGGACCCCGGAGGCAGACGCATATAAACGTCTTCTTTGAGATCACCATGAAGAAACGCATTTTTGACATCCATTTGATAGAGAGGCCAAGACTGAGATGCAGCAACAGCAAGAATTATGCGAACGGTGGTCATCTTGGCAACCGGAGCAAAAGTCTCATCATAATCAATGCCATATTCCTGCCGATTCCCGAGAGCGACAAGACGGGCCTTATATCGATCTAAAGATCCATCAGATTTTAACTTGAGAGAAAATACCCACTTACAGCCAATAGGTTTGACACCCACAGGAGATGGGACAATATCCCACGTATGATTTTGCGCTAACGCCTCCAATTCTTCTTGCATAGCCTTGTTCCAACATGGGTCCTGCACAGCCTGAGAATAGGATTGGGGAATGGAAGAGGAAGATAAAGTGGCCATTAAGGAAGTATGGGAGAACCCATAACGGGATGGTGGTACTGAAATCCGAGTGGAGCGACGCAATGAAGGATGGCCAGATGGAGCAACTGCTGGTCTTGGATCAGATGCCGGAGGAAGAGCAGGAGGGGGATCCCTGGTAGGCGCTGTGCTGTTCCGTCTGTGATACACAAAATTGGGATTAAAACGAACAACTGACGTGTCGTCAGAAAAACCAGGTAAGGACACAAAAGAGAAGTCAGGAGGATCAATGTGTTTTTGAAAAAAATACTGATGTTCAAAGAAAACGACATTCCTAGAGGTACGGACACGACGAATGTGAGGATCATAACAAAGGAACCCTTTCTGGAAGGGTGCATAACCTAAAAACACACACTGAGCTGATTGTGCTGTGAGTTTTGTCCTCTCAGAAGGAGGCAAGTGCACAAAACAAGTGGAGCCAAAAACATGAAGATCCGCATAGGATGGATCGGTTTGGTACAAACGGTAATATGGGCTTTGATTCTCAATGGAGGGTGATGGCATGCGATTGATAAGATGAGCGGCTGTAGCCAGTGCCTCAACCCAAAAACGAGTAGGAACGGAGGACTCCAGAAGAAGGGAACGCGTGACATCAAGGAGATGTCGATTTTTCCTTTCAGCGATCCCATTTTGCTGGGGAGTATAAGGACAAGATTTTTGAGAAATAATGCCTTTTTGTTGCAAAAACTGTTGAAAATCAGAAGACATGTATTCCCCGCCAGAATCAGATCGTAAGATTTTAATGCAGGTGGAAAATTGATTTTCAACATAAGCCAAGAAAATTTTAAAAACAAAGAAAACATCAGATTTTGAATGGAGAAAGTAGACCCATGTAAACCGACTGAAGTCATCAATGAAAGTCACAAAATATTTGTAGTGGGCATGGGAAAGAGCTGGAGCAATCCCCCATACATCACTATGAACTAAATCAAAGCACTTAGAGGTGTGTGAAGTGGAATGAGGAAACGGAAGAGTTTTGCTCTTCCCCATTTTACAAGTAGCACAGTCAAAAGGCACACAAGAAGAGAGACCAGGAGATTTATTTAATAAACCAGAATTTAACATAAGAGAGAAAGTCTTTGAATTTGGATGTCCTAGACGATTATGCCACAATTGGCAATTATCTCTAAGAGAAAAACAAAATACATTATTGTCAAAAAGATTCCTAGAATTGTGAAAAAGATCCAGTGGAAACAAGCGCCCGCACTTAGGTCCCCTCGCGATCTCCTTCCCGGACATCTGGTCCTGCACAACACAACCAGAAGAAGAGAAAGAGACATTGCAATTATTTTCAACAAGTTGTCCTACGGACAATAAGTTGGAAGTTAAATTAGGGCAAAGGTAAACATTTCTCAATGGAATGGGACCAGGGATATCACCAACAGCAGTAATGGGAACATGTTCACCGGCAGCAGTTTGAATTTGAAGAGGACCATTGTAACTTGTCATAGTGGAGAAGGGGGTGGTGGAATTTGTCATATGATTAGATGCCCCAGAATCAATGAACCAAGTAGAAGATGAAGGTGACTTACCTGAGAGACTAAAAGCAGATAGGGCATTGATAATCATTTGTTGAACTATTTCAGGAGTGAGAGATGAGGAGGGCCCAGGCTGTGAGACAGATGAAGGAGCAGGCATAACTGAGGAAGCCACATATGCGTGTGGAGTCGGAGACTGTGAAGTCTGATACTGCTGAGGCGGATACTGTGGAGTCTGAGACTGTGTTGACGGACGTGGTGGACGACGGCGACATTCAGAGATGATATGTCCCGACCGTTTACAGTAACTGCAGACTTTCTGTTTACACTGAGAGGCAAGGTGCCCAAATTTCTAACAGCTGTAGCATTGGGTTTTGCTCAAGTCTCGAGGCGGAGGCTGAGAAGTTTTATTGGCCGAGAACGCGACTGAATAGGTATCAGTCTTCTGTTGAGCAATATGAGCCGAGGTCATAAGACGCTGTTCTTCGCGTAAGAGCTCATTCAAGCAGACATCTAATGAAGGTAGTGGCGTCCGATTCATCAGAGCAGACCGGACACTTTCAAATTCATTCCGTAGTTTCATCAAAAACTGATCTCGCTGACTAGAGGCCTGAAGATCTTGAATAACAGTCAATACATTGTCATCCACATCCGCATACTTAATACTATCGTATTCCGACCAGAGTGTACGGAAACCGGAATAGTAGTCTTGTATGGACAAATTTCCTTGTGTATATTCAGCAATTGCATATTCAAGATGGAATTGTCTGGCAGAGTTATCTTGATGGTATATTTTCTTCAAATACCCCCACATAGCTTTCGAAGTGGGGTAAGGCTTGAGATTCATTATCAGATGAGGCTCAACGGATCCCAGAATCCAGGATTTGATTTTGGCATCTTTAGTATACCAAGAGGAGATTTTCTTCTCATCCTCAGTTGGTTTAGGGTCCGTGCCAGAAACAAAACCCCATAATTCCTTTGCTTCGAGATATGTTTGAAATTGGAAAGACCAGGCAGGATAATTCTTTCCAGTAAATTTGATCAAAGTGATCTCAGATTTGTCCATCCCAACTGTATATTGTGAAACAGTGAAATAACAAGTGATAAACTCAGCAAAGTAGCTGAACTTTAGTATTGTGAGTGCTGGAGAAGGTACTGGACAGAGCCAAACACCAAAAAAAAAAACTCAGGCCAAACAGAGAACAAAACAGAATAAAAAAAAAGCCCCTGACGTCCTTGATTTTGACCAAAAAAACCTTACGTGGGACCCACAGATGATCCTAGACACTGATCAGGATCTTGATCTGTGTAGACACACAATTTTCGCTCAGATTGGAAGAAGTTTGAACTCAATCTGCTGAAGATCAAAAAATCTGTACGGTCTTGATCAAAACTTCTGCCAGTTTTGAGAAATCACAAGAATGATCAAAAAAATACCTTACAGTGTCGAAAAAAATCTGAAAAAATCACCAAAATACTGAGAAGACTTGGGCGATCTTGACTGGAAGGATCCTTGATGATGCTGTGATGATCGCAGGTGGGCCACAGTTGATCTGAGCCTATCGCAGGAACAGGATGGATGCCGATCTCTTGAAAACAGATCCTCTATCTGTTTTTTTTCTTCAAGAGAGAAGGATTTCTCTCTGATTGATTCCTTGAATGAATTTTAATGCTGAAGATTAGAACCACGCTCTGATACCATGACAATCTCACGATCGAAAAGAGTTTTGAATACTCTTGAGAATATATTATTCTGTGTGTCTCTCTTGGAGAACCAGCACATGTATATATAGGATTACAAGCCTTTAATCAAGGCAATTTACAAAGTAAAATTAGCTAATCACTAAGCTAAGTTAGGAAAGCAATCAATCTAATATTTACAGCATAATCAATCAATGACTCAATCAAATCCAAAACAAATCATCGTGATATATGCAAGCTTGATGGACTGATGGGCCTTGGGCCCCTTCATGGGTCGAGGGCCATCTTAACAATGTTCTATGGTCGTTTAGGCCTAATTTCATGTTTAAGTTAGTTTTGGGGAATCCTAGTGTATTTGGTCATTAGGGTTTTTGCACTATATTGCTAATCCAAATTATACTTAATGATTTGATGATTTAATTCCTTTGTATTGTTGTATTTCAAACTTGCCCTCTGCCTTGTAGATGATCTTAGAGCTCAATCAATTCTTGTTCAATGTTCAACATGTGAGAATCCTTTATGACATTCGCACTTGCTCCCCATACTGATTCAAATCAAGGATAGATATTTCTACAGCTTTTTAGTTTACTTGTGTAAACCCTTTATTGATGTGTCCAATTTAGAACCATTTGTTACATTAAATTTTATTTTATTTTTTTTACAGAAAAGCCCCCCCGTGTTTTGATTTCTGTTTTCCATACAAAAAGTAATTATATGGTCCGATGTTTTGTTTTTGACTGATTTACACTTGAAGTACTCAAATGACTTATCGCTTGAGTTAAAAGATAGAAAAACAATTTTACCCCTTACACTTAAAGGACCTAAAACCAAAGGCTTGGATCATTTGAATGGCTAGACGATCCAAGCTTTTTGATCGTCATGCCTCCGTTGGTCATCATGCATCTAGGTAGGCCCTACTAAAAGTAACTTGAGTTAGTGAAATTCACTCAGATTAAATGAAGGGTATTTCTTCATTTGCCCATGAAAACTAACAGTCATGTGTTACAACACAAATCAAGGGCTTTTTTGTAAAAATAGAAAAGAAAAAAAGGGAGGGGGCACCTTTTTGAGGTTGTCTGAAATAGCCTTTTTTGTAAAAACCTCTAAATAACTCCTTTCTGGATGTAATGACTGGAAATCCTACATAATCATCATAGCTCAGCACCACTAGGATTGTAACCTTTCATATGATGGAACGCTTTTAGTTAATCATTAATTCATAGCTGCAGTTTAATTTTGGGTGATGATGATCATTGAGGTGCTAATTTCAAATAGTTGGGACAAGGTTTGGCTAAGGATACATTGGAATGGAGAAACAAAATTCATGTAGCCGACCCCAACATAGTTGGGACAAGGTTTTGATGATAATGATGACGATGATGATCACATCATCAAGGTACTAATTTGAAATAAAGTGGTTAGGTGGTACCCTAATTCAGGACTATTTTGAGTGCCGCTTGTTTGAGACCAACGAGAAACAACCAGTCAGGTGTCCTATCCAACAGAGCTATAATAAAGTACTGGCCTTAGCTCATGTGGCTGCCACTTGGTGTTATTTACCTTGCACTTATCATTTTTATTCCTTTGTAGAATGTACTTTGCACAATTTATGCATAGTGTTGCAGTCTTGGAATTCTTTAAATCTTACCTGTCATTATTCAAATTGCATACATGTAACGGATACTATCGCATGTCTCTCTCTTGCAAAGTTCCTAAAATTTAACTCCCTTGTTTTGGGGTATATTCAAGATCCTCGGGTAGGACCCAATCTGAATAAATTAGCATTGGAGGCTGAGTTTGTCTAACTTAAATTTAATTTTGATTCTCTTATTTACTGAATTTAGACATTTATTAGTTGAAGAGTTATTTGTAATAAGACCTACCTTTGGCCAAGTTTATTTCATGATGGTTCATTAGTTGTTTGATAACTGATTATGTAACTTGCTTGGATTAAATAAAAGCTATAATACCCAGATACAGCATGGATACGGCAAGGACACTCCGTCGACAAGGCATGGACAAGGATTTTTAACATAAAAAGTGAAGTGTCAGATACAAAATGAAACTAGACATTGCCCATTTTGAAGTAGCCGTGCATCATATAATAAAAGTTTTTTTCTAAGAATTTCCTTATGCTTAGACTATTTTGTGAAATTGAATGTAAGTGTATTATTCTGCTGCATTTTTTTAAAGTGTTTAAATCGCACACTACGGATGATTATATCTATAGCTTGTGTCCCGAGAGCCGGATTCTAGGAATTCTGGGTTTTCGGGCGTGACAGAATGGTATCAGAGCATTAGGTTTCTTGGAAATTATAAAAAAAAATATATATCTAGGAACCTTTCAATACACGTGTGAGATTGGCAGACGATAAATGGGGCTTCGCTAACAATGAACTTGGAATTAAATGTTATTACCCTCTAAATGTTACTGATTTTGTATTAAGAAGAAAAAGAGGAATGACTGATAACAACTCCCAAGGATGTGAAGATCCCAACCCAACTGATGAGTTCAGATCCAATGACGTCCAACAGATGTTCCAGCACTTTCCTTTCCATCCACATATCAGCAGCAATCACAGTTCTAAGCTCAATTCATGGATTACATGAAAATCGAGGACACTCCTACTCCACCCGGGGATCAAGGCTAGCGTGAGGACAAGGGCCTTAAAAGGAGATTCAAAGAGATTGGCCCCACAGATTTCGAAGGTCCTATTGATCCAATATAGGCCAAAAAGTGGAAAACAAAATTGGGTAAAATGTTTGATGTTCTGGGATGCTCCGATCAGAAGAAAGTCAACTTAACATCCTTTTTGCTTCAAGGCGATATCAATCTATGGTGGAAGACAACTAATAGAACTTATGAAAGCACTGCAAAAGAAATTACTTGGAGTCTCTTTAAAAACAGGTTTGATGAGAAGTTCATCCCAGCCAATCTAAGGGATCAAAAGTTGGCAGAATTTTTACCTGCCCTAACAACTAAAATTTGAATTAGGGTTCTACTTTGTATATTTAATAGAAACAATTGGGAGAAACATGTATAAATTACTAATCCAGATTTCATACTTGACTTTGATACATTTGTGATGGTTTCTCCCCTTATTGATTTGCTCTACTCATCAAAGCACACCAAACTGTAGTCGATCCTTGCTTCCTAGCCTTCATCAGAACTCGCCAAAAAAACTCAGTGAAAAAATAAGAGAAGATGAGAGAGAAATGTGAGGGAGAGAGCGGGCAAAAGAGAGATGAGGGTCAAACAGGTGTGCGTGGAAGGGAGTGAGGAAGGGTTTGTGTGGCACTTTGCATCAAGAGTCCTTATTAGGGTTATTTGGAGTTACTTTCCTCAACTAGAGCACTTCGTTCCCATGAGAATCTTAAGTTAGGATTCTAATGGGCCCTCACTAGCAACAAAGCAAGCCCATTATCATACAGATATGGTCACCCAGCCAAAACAGCCACTAGTCCTCTCTCACACCCACCATTGGGTCTAAAATTTGTAGGCCCATAATGCATTCTTAATAATCCCCATTAACCAACCCAAGCAACCGTTTATTTTATTACATTTTAAGATTCTGCCAATGTAAATCATTAGAATCATTAAATTCAAAATTTTATGAGCCAAATATATTTTTTATCAAGAAACATTGAATACTTTAAATATTTTAAATTAATTCCTAAAATTTCAGGAAAAATCATATAAATTGCTAATAAAAATTTAACAAATCAGAAATCAGAAATTTTTCATTTTGGTTCCTTATAAGTTACAACTAGGGGCCAGGGGGAAAAATGGTCACCCTGGATATTTCGAAAAAAAAACCTAATTTTTTAGGAAAAAATTGCTTTTTTTTATGCATGGCCCCACAAGAAAAATAAACTTCATATAGTGGCCCCTCCATGGAAAATGTTCTGGTTCTGCCCCTGGGCACCTCCCATAATAGGAGCTTGGCCCAAGCATCAAATCCATAACACCTTATATACTAGCTCTACTCTTTTCCGTTGATAATGTACCGCTTACCAAACAAAAGATAAATATAATCCATGAAATGAAACGTGCATTTCACATTTTTCCCATAAAAAGATAATGTTTTCAGCATTCATATACTACATCGCCTGTTCTATAACAAACGGCCATCAGCATACCTGGCTATTGCAGTAATCTTTAATGTATTGACTATTTTGAATCCATGATTTATAGCAGCTATGCTCAGAAATGATTGACTTCCATCCTCAAATGATTCCTCAATACCTCCTCTTCTCTGTACAAAGTCAATATCGGCAATAGATGCGGCTACAGTTCCTGGTGAAATACAAAGACTAATCCATCGTAGCATCCATCAAACAAGTAAAATATACATATACAAAGGGAACAAAGTCAATTACTAACCTCCACTGAAGTATGTCTTTTTTAGTAACTCTGCAGCTTCTGTGTTAGATAATAAAATGTTTAGCAGATGCTGAACATATCAAAAGATAATAATGATTCCATATGAATTACACTCGCAGAACAGTAGCACTCAAAGCAACTTCATTGTTAGTCTTTAAATAAAATTTAACTGATCAAAACATTGAAGCGTTACTCCATCATTGGGATTGGCTTTGTGTTTTTATATTTTCTAGAACTAAACTATGCAAATAAAACAAGCAAACACAGGCATACGTGTGCAAACCTAAATGCATATTCAAAGTTCATCTACTGCTTTGGGAGAATCTTCTATAGTCATAATAAAGATAATAACAACTTATACTTCTTGATCTAAGATAATATTTCCAAAGTTTTCTGCCAGGTCACCATTAGGCCTCATTAGCGACAAAAAACTTTAAACAAGAAAAATGGGTTCGGCATAAAATGCAAAACCAATAACACGATGACATCAGATGTTGAGCCCTTCCAGTCCAGTTTGCTCTTCCTAAGTTTGGAATAATATAAGTGTATCCCTCACCAAATAAATAGGAAAACACATCATCATCATCATCATCAAATCCTTTTTCCAACTATGTTGGGGTCGGCTACAAGAATTCTGTTTCACCATTCCGATCTATCCGGAGTCAAATAGGAAAACACATATGAAAGGAATAAAACCCAAAAATCACAATAGACGAGACAATTTTTCCTCTATTTTTTTCAATTAGAACTACAGTTCTCTTCATCACCATCATCACTGAAGCCATACACCATCTAATTTGAACTACAGCACTATTATCAACAGCAATAGCAAAATGGGTAAGTGGTTGTCAACAGTAACGTCTGTATCAGCTTTAAGCTTTAACATCAAATCATTTATGGGACCTAATGGTGATCTGGCAGAAAACTTTGGAAATATTAACCAACATTGGTATGTGGTCGATCAAGTATTGCAAGCATCTGCCAATAGAGTAGCAGATTTTCTAGCAAAATTGGACCGCCCAGTTGTTTCGGTTTACTACACTCTATCTCCCTCCTCCAATTCATGTCATCTTTCTTCAGGAGCAGATTAGGCAACAGGCTCCACAAGAACCTTCTTCAGCCCTGGTACAGATATGAGGCGGTCCCAGAACCAAGGAGAAGGTTCAGATCAAAGGCAGAATTTGAGTCAGTAAAGTCAAAGGCACCAGACAATCCAGTGAATATGGTCTTTTGCCAGGAATCTGATATTGGTTGTAGAATGAATTTTGGTGTTTTGTTTTGTATGGGCCATGCCACCCAGTCTGTTGCTTCTTTTTGCAGTTTAATAGAATCATCTTTTTTGGCACAAAAAAAAAAAATTTACATATATCCACAATCCTTTCAAAAATAACAAACCATAATTGGGCATAGGATCAGTATCAGTGCTCTTTAGCCGAAGTGAAGAAACTATAAATAGATCAATATCAGTGCTCTTAGCCGAAGTGAAGAAACTATAAAAAACATATTGGAAACCCATCACATGACATTATAGAACACGGATACCAGTAATTACTAGACAGTTAAAATCATATATTATCCATATTTCAGAAGATAGACCACTTGGCAGAAAATTCATACCAGTTCTAACGATGAGAGCACCAAGCCCGGTGGGATAGCCAAATATCTAAGCAACAATATGAAATTGTTCAAAACTAAACATTGTGAATGAGTTAAAACGAAAACTGGCACATATAAGCAGAGATACCTTATAAAATGAGACGACAACAAAATCAGCAGGGTACTTTGAAAGATCAGGTGGTTGTGTTGCACATCCTTTTGCAGCATCAACCAAAACCATCCATCGCCCCTTACTTCCAAAACAAAAAAGAAAATGGATTAAGAAAACACTGAAAATCAAATTCTTTACAAATTGCTCAAGATTAATATGGATCAAAAATTTTGCACAATACATCATATACGAAGTGTTCGAGGAGAAAACTATACAGTACTATATTCTATATCATGTAAGAAATTCCATTAAATTAAGATCAGGTCAGCCTTCTATTGTGTGTCACTTCCGCCTTAATCCTGACCAGCCACTGGTTCCTATCTTCCTGGCGGAGGTGACCATCAGAGTTGGCGATGGAGTAATGCACAGGTATTGCCATGAAGGCACGTGAATTGAAACTGGTCAGAGCACATCAGCAGGCCCCCTCTTGCTTCCTTCTGCCAGACAACTGTGGATTGGCCTCTTCACCTCTTGGCTTGGTGGCCTTGAGGAAATGAGAATAATCCTTAAGGTAGCCAAATTCCATACCATTTACATACCTAATAAATGCAGACATTTTCTATAACTACCTACATATGGTTTTACAGCAACCCCATTGTATTTACGAAACAATTCTAATCCAACTTAATAAGATGAAATCTAGTAGAATTTTCAATTTTTTATAGTTTTGATGAAGTTTTAGCTATAATAATCTCATTTAATGGGACTATGCCCATTCAGTAGAATTCACATTTTTTTTCTGGTCACAATTGAGTTTTTAAAACCGAAACAGTTCCGTAACTGCTTACTTTTCCACAGCAATTAGAGTTTGCTTTTGCTTGTAGTTCTGAAGAAGCTTTTATACTCGGCAGTTTTTTATAGTTATGATACAGTTTTAATGCTAATAATCCAGTTTAATAGAACTAACCTCTGGAGAATTCGCATTTTTCTTGTTATGAGTTTGTTTTTCTCTCTCTCTCTTTTTCTTCTAGTTAAGACCCACAGTTTTTAAACTCAGCAAACCTAAGAAGTCATACAGCCATATAAATTATCCTCATCTAAGGACAATTTCAATTTTTCCATGCCCATTTCAGTTTGTCACTAATAATGAAGTTCCTCGTTGTGCCCAACAGTAATGTAAGTGAGCATATACTGCACCTACTTCTTGGTGATCAAGCTCATTAGTGTAATCAGGCTGGTCGTGGATGGATGATATTCCAAGAATCTCTCAGATTCGATGATCCTAAATCTTTAATTAAAAACCTAAAATAGATGGTAAAAAATAATAATGGCAAACATGAAAAAAGCCCAATAAAAAAGGATCAGGAATTAGGGTGTTCCAATCTGGTAGATTATTGGACATCAACCATGGTGGCACTCGTCACATCAATATCCATGTTCACCAAACTGATCCCACATGCTAACTCTGAGACACAATAAGGGACTTCCATGATGATTTGGCTCAGGATATAGATCGGAATGGAGAAACAGAATTTAATGTAGCCGAACCCAACATAGTTGTGGTGGTGATGATGATGATATTTATATAATTAAAAAGAATATGAAATAATGTCTGTAACAATTATACCCAAATAGAATAGGTTGAGGTGGTAAATGGTAATTATATCCAAGGAATTGCAATAATAAAATTAAAATTGATCGATTTGAGATAAAAAGGATGAGGCTTGTTCATATCACAGGTCACTACTGTGATGCCCATTCCATGCATCCATGTCCACGTGTAAGTGCCACGTCCATGTCATTTAGCACTTCAACGCATGGGTGCATCATGTAGATCTCATCTTGTAAGTCAGGCCAATCCAATCATCTCTGAGGCCTCTCAGCTATAATATATGAACACCACCAGACAAAAATTTTACAATGATCCATTTATTCGGTTTAACATGTCTAGGAATTGGAATCATCAGGTCTGGTACAGGTCAGTTAAACCCTTAACTGTCCCGACTCACAGATGCTGCTATATCTGATGCAGCTTTAAAAAATCCCAATTGAATAGCAAAAGAAATTCCAGCCCTAACCCAATCAACAGTAAACAATGCAAGAGAACAAGGAGATAAAAGAGATTAGTCAATGCTATTAATGAAAAATCTAATATTTATTTCAATCCCAAGGAGAGTTCAATAATCCCAATGGAGAAGAAGGTTGAAACAGTGCTCTTTATTTTTAGTTTCATGTCTCAAAAGATAGTAGAGAAAGAAAACTTTAGGTACCTTGGATCTATGGTGCAACAGGATGGAGGGATTGATACTGATGTAAGTCACAGGATTCAAGCCGGGTGGACCAAATGGAGGAGTGCTTCGGGGGTCTTGTGTGATCGGAAAGTCCCCCTCAAGGTTAAAGGAAAGTATTATAAGGTGGCGGTACGGCCAGCGTTGTTATATGGATCAGAGTGTTGGGCCGTAAAGCATAATCATGTCAAGAAGATGGAAGTTGCGGAGATGAGAATGCTAAGATGGATGTGCGGGATCACAAGGAGAGATAGGATTAGGAATGAGGAGATTAGGGGCATAGTAGGAATAGCACCGATTGGAGATAAAATGAGAGAAAATCGACTGAGATGGTTCGGCCATGTTAGAAGGCGTCCAACAGAGGCACCTGTTAAAAGGTGTGAAAGCATGCAGTTTGCCAAGAGTAGGAGAGGGAGAGGGAGACCCAAGAGAAGTTGGAAAGAAACTATTAAACATGATCTTGCCTACATGGATCTAACGGAGGACATGGCCCTAAACAGATTTGATTGGCGTCGTCAAATCCATATAGCCGACCCCACCTAGTGGGAAAAGGCTTTGTTTGGTTTGGTTTGGTTATGTCTCAAAACTGAAAAACTGAAGAAGAAAACCATTGCCCACCCCTTTCCCTTATGCAAATACAAAACTCCCTTAAAGTCCTAAGTGAATCTCAATCATCCATCTGTCCTTAAGCTAAGTCTTCTAACTCAACATAGTCTTACATAAAATCAAAATAAAAGAGAAACTACAAGAAAGAACTCCCGAACCAGAAATTGGGTTTACTAAGGTCGCTCGCTCAGACCTTAATGTACATCTGGGGTCGTGGGGCCAGGTGTACAACTAATTGGACTAGTGGGCGCGATCAGGAAATAGTAGGTAGATCGGCAACCCTGGTGGTATAGTGTTTGCATGGGTTTGGGCCCATATAAGCCAATGTAATTAAGGGCCATGTTGCATCCTATTTGATGGAATTCTACAGGAATTTTCGATAAATTGTAAGAAAATTACAGAAGCCTCCCTGCAGTCATACAATTTATCGAAAATGCCCATCTCATGTAGTTTTTATGAATAACTGGGGTATGTTAACCCCAGTTAGGGCCCAATCTCAGATCTGAAATCATCAAATCGTCAGCCAGCCCTTGCAGGTCCTCTTAGAGCTCTGAAACTGGTCCCAAAACTCTTCCGCAGGTAGAATTGTGTTTAACTTCCGAATCTTCAGCAATATCTCATATGGCCTGTGTTAGTAGGTCCATGATGCAGTACAGACCAGGCCCAAGAAATCAACTGGGCCAACAAATTGACCCAGAGAAACCGGTCCATTGGGTTCTGTCCACAGGCCCAATTGATTGCCATTCCCTTTTTATCCCATTTCAATTTTCATTCCTTGTTTAATCAGGAACTATTTCTAGTTTTATTGTTTGATTAGGATTAGCTGGTTTCCTATTTTATTTAAAAAGTCTTGCTTGCTAGGAGATCAATCCTGTTCCTATATGAGGATGATCAAACCTCATTGTAGTGCATGCTTGTTACAATTAATCAAAGATTTCTCTAAGTTTTCTTCAATTATGGTGTTTCCCTTTTTTTTTAGCATGCCCTATTGGCTGAATCCATCTTTTGATTGGATTAATCCCATTGGAGATTGATTTATTTGCCGATCGAGGATCTGGGGCTGCACCACTCTGCTTATAGAATGGCAGACTCTAGCAAAGCAACGGATAGAATGCTCCTGTAAATTAATTGCTTCTGTTATTTAGTTTTGGTTGGCGTTTTGTATATATCTCTTATAATGATATGCCCTTGTGTGGTGTTTTTGCTTAAACTGGTTGTACTATTTCTTAATCACAATATATTTCATCATTACTGATCCAAAAAAAATATTGACCCGACCTGAGATGGCTATAAGGTATGTGATACCAGACCCTCGCCATGAGGTTTGGGTAAGGTCAGGTTTCATGCATGTCATCATGTATTACTTTACTTCTAAAAGAAATGTAAAATATTTAAAGAAATTTTTATCTCATCATCTTTCATTAATCAAATACATAAATAGGTCACAAATGGGACAGAGAGTCAAGGCAGCGAAAACCCAAACCGAGGGGAAACCCAACCCAGGAAAATATATATTAAGTCTAAACACATTCCCAACCCAAACCATACAAAAACACTACTAGACCAGGCCCAAAGAGAGGCAGGTCACCCATTTAGTTCAACCCATTGCCATTCCAGTCATGGCCTATCTGATATGGAGTCCAGCCAGAACTTTAGCAGGAAAACAAACAGGGTGGGAACAAACTAGAAATCAGCTAAGATCCCGCTCATGTACATGGCTTCCAGTTTCCTTACATGGGAGGCAATAAACATCTTGTAAGCATAATCATCATGTCTCGAAAAACCAAGTTGAAATATCCAAGAAAATAAATGAACGTAATCTACCTACAATATGATGAGCCATGCAGAACACTTTCCGGATGTTTCTTCATAATATTAACCAAGTTGAGGTCAAATTTCACACCAGAGAAATTGCACTCTGACGGAAAGGCAAATAAGTTGCAAATACCACCTATAATCACCAATCCACATGAGAACCCAATGAGTACATTTAAATTGTACCACTAAATACTTTAATCGTGTTTGAATATCCATGTAGATACAATAAATATATAAATATATATATATGTGTATACATACATATAAATATATATACATACATATATATACACACTATATATGTATACATACATATATATACACTATATATATATATAGAGAGAGAGAGAGAGAGTGGGTGAGCAATTTTCCAGTAGCCAAGCCAGTATTAAGCAATTAGCCAGCTGGTCTGCGAGGCCCTCTTGTGAACATGACAATCATAGGAGAAACAGAGATTGTGCAATGATCATAAGTCTCATGTAGGTCTTATGCATGTATGTGTTTCATATGTGCAAGAAGAAAAGAGCATATATAATTGGAACACTGTATAATTTTCCTACTTTTACCTTCGTAAATCTGATATAACTAGATAAGAAAAAATATTTGTAACCAAATGATATTAAAAGCTTTGTGATGGAGGGAGAGAAGGGAATATGAGTTAGTTTAGAGTTGGATTGGAGCTAATGGATTGGGAGATGATTATTATTAATATTGAAATATTTATCCGACCTAAGAATATGTCAATAAATAGAGATGGTATTGGAGCTAATAACGATAATTGTTTATATTTATTAGGATTTCAATAATGTGGTGAATATATAAATAATAATTACTATATTTTTAATGATAAATAAATAATAATTGATATGGATTTTTTTAATATGATGGTGTAATAATAATGATAAAAATAAATATTTTATAAGGCTTTGTCGACAATGATGTTGATGAAATAACAAATGATAAAAAAAATATAAAACTATCCTAAGATAATAAAAAATTATTTTTTATTTGCTTAAATCATCTTAATTGGAGATTTTACCACCTCTCGTTAATGGATGTAGTAATTATTTTTTGTTATATATATGCTTAAATCTTAATTGGAGATTTTATGTCCTCTCTTTAATGGATGTACTAATTATTTAGTATTTCAATTTTATCTCCTCTTAGTAAGCTATCATAATGTCATATCTTATACTTCATTTCCCGAACGTATCTCCTTCCTAATTTAAGGAGAAAGAACCAATCCACTTAAAATCAATCCGGCTTCAAGAAGGCCTGAAGGAAGTCTTAAAACAAGTTCCTTTTTCAAGTTTTAAGCCATTCGAAATTTTCAAGATTAACCACGATCATTTGTATGGCATTGTTTTGAAAAATATTGTGATACTATCAGGAAGTTAATGCTATTCAAAATGTTGTGATAATATTGTGAGATTTTCTATTTGAAATACTTTTCGCACAGTATATTTGTGGATGAATTATCAGGTGAGAACCAAGTAAACCATTTTATGGTGTGAACTCCATTGAGGAGCCCACCTTGATGTCACTCATGGGGAGTGACGGAATGGAAAATGAAACTTCGCACTAAAAAGCATATCAACCAAATCACAACATCATAACTCCTCGATCTATGGGCCTCAAGTTTAATGGTTTTAAAGGATTTCTGTTTTCTAGATTTCCAATCCAAATATAAGAGAGATGAGTGTAAAAACGGGGTGGCTGCCGATTCAAGCACAGGCAGAAAATGTGAAGTGATTGACTTTATCATTGGTGCCAGGGCCATATGAATTGATTTAGTTAAGGATTAATCAGGGATTGATCAAGTAAATAAGTATTCAAAATGCTGTGATAATATTGTGAGATTTTCTATTTAAAATACTTTTCACACAGTATATTTGTGGATGAATTATCAGGTGAGAACCAAGTAAACCATTTTATGTTGTGAACTCCATTGAGGAGCCCACCTTGATGTCACTCATGGGAAGTGAGGGAATGGAAATATTTCAATGAAACCTCATGCTCTAAAGCATATGAACCAAATCACAACTTCATAACTGCTCGATCTACGGGCCTCAAGTTTAATGGTTTTAAGGATTTCTTTTTTCTAGATTTCCAATCCAAATGTCATAGAGAGATGAGTGTAAAAACAGGGTGACTGCCGATTCAAGCACATGCAGAAATGTGAAGTGATTTACTTTATCATTGGTGCCAGGGCCATATGAATTGATTTAATTATAAGGATTAATCAGAGATTGAGCAAGTAATTAAGTATTTAATTAATTAAGTCTGATCAAACTAATCTAGGCCTTTGTACATAGAATTAAATCATGAGAATAATTTAATGTCATTGATAAGGAGAACCGAGTTAAGTGATGAAATTAATAATAAGAGTGGGATGGGGTCCATGTGGGGCTCACTATAGTGATAGGCCCAAGCTTAGGGACTGTTTAGGGATTTGGAAGGCTTGTGGAAATTTTTTATGGCATCAAAAAGGAAGTTTTATGGCATCAAAAAAGTGGGGGTTTGGCACTGTGGTGGGGTGGTTT
Source organism: Litsea cubeba (assembly GCA_012931725.1). Classification (NCBI taxonomy): domain Eukaryota; kingdom Viridiplantae; phylum Streptophyta; class Magnoliopsida; order Laurales; family Lauraceae; genus Litsea; species Litsea cubeba. Next base: position 32,232,724 of record CM022951.1, read on the forward strand.
TGCACCAAGAAAACTTGAGCACATTCCAAAACCGTGTGCAAGTCACTAGATGAATACCTCTTTGAGAACAAGTGTTGGGTCCATTTTGGTGGACATCTCTCTCTCCCTTATATTCATTTGTTTCCCCCCAAAAAAAAAGAAGGGAAAAAAAACCTAGTCTATTAGAAGAGAAGAGAAAAGAAGAGAAGTTTCGAGAAAGAGGAGAACAAGGAAAGAAGAAAGGAAGAGCTTGGAGCAGACTCTAAGCTATGTTATACACCCTTCCTCAACAGAGAAAGGCCACAAGGACAGCTTTGAAAAACAACCTGATCTACCCCTCTTACAAATCTACTTTTACATCCCATGTATATAATGGATTTGCTTGAGTGAACCCTTATGTTTGATGCAAATTTATTAGGAAAAAAGATTCTTGCTGACATAGATATGAGAAGAAATATGCCCAAATAAATCAGCAGAATGTAGCATGGAGAAATAGGGGCTGGCCGAGTGGTCCATTGGGGTTTCTCCCAATGGCCGACCACTCAAAGATTGGGTGCAAGTTGGCTTGAGTTAGAATATACATTGGGGTTTCTGGTTTTCTTCAGTTTTAACGCATGGAATTTATCTCAGATTTTATAATGTGCTGCTGGTTGGTTTTATTTGAATTATCTTTATGCTTGTTTCATGTTGAATATCACAATTCTAGTTATTGTTTCATGTAGAAATCATCTCTACATATAAAATTTTGCAATGTATTGATCAAAAATCACGAAAATAATGACGGGGATTGGCATAGACATCAAGCAAACCTCAAACATGTGGTTGATGAGACTTGGCTGAATGGATACTTAAGAGAATCCATTATGGCAGATCATGATACACAACTTGTCTAAGGACATCTGCCTTATTAGATCCATCATTATTTAACTATTTTGGGAATCTGTACCATGTAAGCTCTTGGAGTTAAGATTTCCTTTGAAGATTGGGTCTCCAATGTGTAAAATTAATTGATTAAAATACAAATTTATGAATATCTGAATCTTAATTGATTTAAATGCATATTTATGAATATCTGAATCTGATGTATTGGAGTAAACTTTGGGTGCATAGAATGACGGCTCTAGAATCTAGATATGGTGTTATAACCAAACCAAACCAAGCCTTTTCCCACTAGGTGGGGTCGGCTATATGGATTTGACGACGCCAATCAAATCTGTTTAGGGCCATGTCCTCCGTTAGATCCATGTAGGCAAGGGCATGTTTAATAGTTTCTTTCCAACTTCTCTTGGGTCTCCCTCTCCCTCTCCTACTCCTGGCAATCTCCATGCTTTCACACCTTTTAACAGGTGCCCCCGTTGGACGCCTTCGAACATGGCCGAACCATCTCAGTCGATTTTCTCTCATTTTATCTCCAATCGGTGCTATTCCTACTTTGCCCCTAATCTCCTCATTCCTAATCCTATCTCTCCTTGTGATCCCGCACATCCATCTTAGCATTCTCATCTCCGCAACTTCCATCTTTTTGACATGATTATGCTTTACTGCCCAACACTCTGATCCATATAACAACGCTGGTCGTACCGCCACCTTATAATACTTTCCTTTAACCTTGAGGGGGACTTTCCGATCACACAAGACCCCCGAAGCACTCCTCCATTTGGTCCACCCGGCCTGAATCCTGTGACTTACATCAATATCAATCCCTCCATCCTGTTACACCATAGATCCAAGGTACCTAAAGTTTTCTTTCTCTACAATCTTTTGTGTGCCCAAACTTACTTCTATGTTACCAGGTGTCCTACTTTGACTAAACTTGCATTCCATATATTCCGTTTTGCATCGACTTAGCCTAAACCATTTTGTCTCTAATGTTTTCCACCACAATTCTAGTTTAGCATTCACTCCTTCTCTCGTCTCATCCACTAAAACAATGTAATCTGCAAATAGCATACACCACGGCACCTCATCCTGGATATGTCTTGTAATCTCATCCATAACTAGGGCAAACAAGTATGGGCTTAACGCTGAACCTTGGTGTAGACCAATCGTGATAGGAAACTCCTTAGTTTCGCCGCCAGTCGTCCTTATAGATGCCACGACTCTATCATACATATCCTTTATCGCCTCAATATAAGCGACACACACTCTTTTCTTTTCCAGAACTCTCCAAAGAATCTCCCTAGGAACCCGGTCATAGGCCTTCTCCAAGTCAATGAACACCATATGTAAATCTCTCTGACCTTCTCTATACTGTTCCACTAACCTCCTCAGGAGAAAGATAGCCTCCATGGTTGATCTCCCAGGCATGAAACCAAATTGATTCTCTGAAACATTTGTTGTTCTTCTGAGTCTTCTCTCAATAACTCTCTCCCATAATTTCATCGTATGGCTCATCAATTTAATCCCGCGGTAGTTCGCACAGATATGGTGTTCTATATCGTGCCTAAATTTAATGTCCTTCACACAAGATATCTAGTTTCAAGTTATCCCTTGATTCCAACCCCACTTTATTAATAGACCACTTTGTGAAAATTCTAAAACTTAAGTCATACGAACTATTTTAATGTGAAGACACCACTGTGCTGAAAATAACCTAATGCAGTGTGGACGCCTATTGTGTTATGGTAATTTCTAAGCCTTCACTAGTTGAAGTCTTAACTTTGTGTGACTTGCGTGTGATACATGTTCCCTATATTTCTTCGAGTAAAGCCTTTCGCATCGCGATACCTATCGTATCTGCTTGACCTTTCATAAGCGGGGACAGAACGAAACGGCCATAATAAAGACGCTTACTGTCTGTTCTTGATTCAACACACTTCCACTGTAGTGTTCGAGTGGATACTGCTACTTCTTCTCAAACCACGCATAGGGAGTCTAAATTGACTAGGATATCTGAGGTACTGATTCTATTCTGCTCTTCTGTTACCCACTTCAGTGGGGGATATAGCTTATGTGGTATACCTTCTGTATGTAATTTCAGTTACAAGAAACTCTTGGATACTCGGATATATTCCTAATCTGTTGAGATTATATTTCCTTTTAATTCTGTCCATATACCACATTATGCCTGCTAATGAATCACGATAACTAATGCCGTAATCAATTGCCAGGAGTTATATAATTCTCATATCCTGTGATTACTATGAAAAACTACATGTGAAGTAGACGTAGCCACATAGGATTTGTTTTCCCACCAAGCTCTCTGTACTTATCCTTGCATGGGCATTTTTAGGTAACAAGAGGTGGAGTGAGGAGCCAATCAATGATGACGAAGCTTATGGGGGTCAAGTGGTCAGATTCAACATTTATGCCAGAGGGCACAATAATCAGTGACAGTTTGAGAGATTTTAGCCTACTAAATTCCTTTATGTTTTAAATCTCTACAGACTTGGAAAGAACATTAGTTGATTAATTCATGATGTTGTTATATGTTGATCTCTAGTTAGGTATGGACTGTCATAGATAAGTTCTAAACCTTTCACTAAAGCTCTACCATCTGGTGAGGAATATAAATTGTTATTTCTTCAGATTTGCTAAACCAATAGATTTATGGTTGAATTTTATTTACATTCATGCTCCAAAACTTCCTAAGAATTAGACATCTAGTTTTAAGGTTTGACAATTGGCAATCCACATGGCCAAAAAATAAGATCGTTTTCACCTTTAGGCACATGGCTTTCATAATATCATTTTTGCATGTATGTATACATATATAATATATAATACTTTAAAAAATACTTCTGAAAGTTTCATGCACATAACCAAATGTCCAATGGGAGTACATTGCTCTTATATTATGTTAAGGGCCACTTGGAAACCCTAATCTAATTAATAACAGCTAGATAAAAGCTCTAAATTTTAAGTTCTAATTTATAATTATTAATAGAAAAAAAACTCTTATTTCATGAGGTAATTGGGGCACGCCTTTTAAGAATTGTTGCAATTTGGGCCCACCTTTTAAAATTACAATGAAGAACCCGCCATTTGCATCATTTTGAACATTTATGAGGTTATTTTCATCCAAAACACATAAATTTTGCATTGCCCACCTCTATCCACTATTCTACTTCAGCTAAAAAAAAGCTCTAAAACAAAATAAGCAGCCCCCCTTAGGTTATGTTTCTTGTAGGCAAAAGCTCTAATTTCTAAATAAGCTCTAAAATTAGAAAATTAATTAGAGGCTTATAAATATATAAATAAGCTCTAAATCAGAAAATAAGAGCTTGCTTCTAGAGTTACCAAATGGGCCCCTAAGACTTTATTCTTTTTAATGAATAACTTCATACCAATATTCGTGCATTTGTACTGGGTTTGAAAATGTCATGGTTTATCAAAATCCATAAATGTATCCACAAAAGGGAGAGTAGAAATCATCTCCATATAAATTCATTCAATAAATGCAACACATAAATTAATGCTTAGATGATAGGCCAAAAGAGTTACCGTTTGAGATTTCTGCTGGTGTCATAGCTTGGGTTCTCCTCTGTATTGGATGTTGCAAAACCTTAACAGAAGATATATTGGATTTAGATAATCCAGTGAGATGCTTAACCTCTTCAATATCTACAGCAACAGCAGCAGCTCCTTGGTTGAGAGCATATCTATAGATTATTAAGGACAATCACCACTTCATGTTCATTGCTCAATATTATGAGGACTTTTCTCTGCTGTAAATATTCATAGGAGGCTCAGTTGGCTCACTCAATTTAATAGGATTCTCGAATCATTGGATTTCTGGAATCAATGAATCTTCTGACACAAATCTGCATGGAGAACTCTAAAAGCCTGCTGATGGAACTTATTGTTTGGATGCCTGTTCGATTTCTAAAAATCTGGATTAATTCAATCATTAAAAAAAAAAACTTGTTCAGATATCCACTGGATTTTGCTTGATAATGCATCTGTCCCACTCAGAAAGCAATTTCCATAAAATAAAAGATGTGTTATGATCTCCCAGAGGTTGAGGGTTTGAAACTGCGCTACCACACTGGGGCCACAGGGGATTTACTCGGCTCCCCCTGGGCCCGTAGGGATTAGTCTAGCTGAAAGGGCTGGGACACCCTCCATTATCAATTAAAAAAAAAAGGATGTGTTATGATAGGCACGGATTGAAATGTCTATTTGGTGGCCCTTCCAATGGACGTATGATGGGATCTTTCTGTCGCATGGCATGGTGCTCAAGAGATGTTCTTGTAGTGGTATCTAAATAACAAGCCCGATAAGTGAAGTGGCATGTTGGGATCCAAAATGAACATACATCTGAATGGTTGGACCCCAGTCTAGGGCCCCCACACAGCTATGAATGGCAAAACCTACCATGGGGAGTTATGCAACTGATATTGGCTGCACTCATTAAGGTGAATGGTGGGACCAGCCACTCCAAAACAAAAGATTTTGAAAAAAAAAAAGAAGGCAAAATGAGGAACAATCCAATTTGACAACCATGTTTTGCCATCACTCTTGGGCCAATATTTTATGTCATTGAATGGGCATCCTATTGTCATTTCCATCACTGGTGGGGCACTATATAAATTCATCATTGGTGGGGCCACTATATAAATTCATCATTGGGTGCCTACCATATTTACGTCATTGGGTAGGGGTACTCCCAAAGGATTTGGCTCAATATAGATTGGAATGGAGAAACAAAACTCATGTAGCCGAACCCAACATAGTTGGGACGAGGCTTTGATGATGATGTGACGATGATGGATATGGGACCTCCCGTGTATTTTCACCACTTTGTGGGACTGTCCATGTGACCACCAATAGGTGGACCCACCATGATTTTGCTCATTGAGAGTCCTCATGAAGAATTTTGTAAGGGGTTTCAAAATAAAAATAAAAAGGGCCTAGGATGGATTTTTGTCCCCCAATCCACAATTTTAAAATTCAAGAATCCATGGATTTGTAAAACAGAAAAATAATATCTATTGAAAACTGATATTTCTGACATGGGTTCCAAACACCATGCATTTGAGGAATCCACATCAGGACATCCAAACAAGCCCTCAAAGGGTGCAACAAAGAACTACTTATAAAGAACCAATCATGTCTGGTGGATACTCTCTAATTCCAAGGACGCTATTGTGATTCTCCATCGTATACATGTAACAGCTCTCCCTGCTCCATGGGAAGGCCTCTCCCACCAGTTTCAAAGCAGATGTCGCTCCAGAAGTAAATATGCATTTGTATTCTTTAGCCGATGCATTACAATAATCAAGGACCTAGTCACAACAAATCTATCTTCAAGACCATGAAGTCATGTTATGCTAACAGTTTATACCTTTGAAATCAAAAATACCAATTTCCATATCCCATGCCATTCCATATCAAAGTAGAACTTAAAAATAAAAATAAAAAATAAAAAAAGGAGAAAGAAACTCAAACTTTGCCTGAACAAAATGAAATACTATTTCTACCACACAATCGGTTTAAGTTATGTTTGAGCTAACAATACAAAGATTTCCTAGCGCTACAAAAAATAATAATAATAATAAGGAACCCAAAGCTTTGATAGAAAACGAGAAGTATCAATGTATTATATAATCATAGAGCAGCACAAATTCCATCCATATTCCATCAAATAATTTAAATTAAAATTGTTAAAGTATAAACTTGTATTATAGTAGTCCAGGCGTCCAGCCCAGTTACATGATATTAGGCCCAGCCCAATTGTATATAAGAGATCTATTCTTATTGTGTACAGCTAGATAGATTAGTTGCCTTCCTTCTTTAGAGAGCTAATTGATCTAATTAATATTTGATTCCTTGTTTTATTCCTTGATTTGTAGCCTAATCTTAGGCATTGTAAAGGCTATTTAAGAAGATGAATCCAAGATGAAGGATCATCGAATGAGAATACATTTTCACAGAATTCTCTTCTCTCTCTTGTTTAAGTATTCTTTCAATCTGCCTGTGACTGACATGGTATTAGAGCTTGAGATCTAGGAGATCTTCTTCCTTCTTCATTTTGAGAGATTTCTAAAGCTTCGTTTCTTCTCTTATCTCTGCCTAGGATATTGTTCTTTTTCTGGAAGTCATTCCGATTCTATTCCTGCCATCTGATCGTCTGTGATCATCCCTGATCACATCTGATCAGACGTGGCCCACTTTTTTATCATCATCATCATCACAGCAGAAGCAGCCCACAGTATTCGTCTTGTTATTCTCTTATTTATGAAGATTTTTTCATGATTTTTGGATCATCAGAAGTAGGGTTTCCAACCCATTTTGTGATATTTCAGTTTTGACGGACAGTTTCCATCACAACCGTTCAACTTTGTGGATCTTGCTCCGTTTTGCATAGGATTTTTCCCCTGGGTTGCAGAAAAACATTGTTCTTCCATCCCCAACACCTGATCCAGTCCCTGATCATCTAAGCTGGGCCCACGTGGAGATCGATCCACTGTCGACAGGGACGATTTCGGCCAAACGTCTCTGTTTTCGCTCACTTACAACTGTGGACCATTTGCGATCATCATGGATCATCAAACAACTACTACAGCAGTGGTCGACTGGGTTTTCTAAGAATTCTGGTGTTTTTTCTGGATTTTTCAATCAATTTTTGAGGTATTTTCCAGCCACTTCTTCCTCTGACGATTGTGATTTTTCTGTATCAAATAGTTTTCATCATAGCCATCCAAATTTTTGGATTTTCATCCAAATCTCATCAGATTTTGGCCTGAAGGAAGAATTTTTGGACTCCTTCCGGATATTCTTATCTGATCTATGATTAGATCTGTTTCTGGGGTCCACGCACAGATTCTACATCTAATATTAAGGTCGTCTGGGCACCTTTTTGCATCTTTTGTTGCTTTCTGTTGCTGAACTGATTAACAGACTCATCTTCTGCTATTGTGAACCATCGTGGAACATCTGTATCAGTGAAATCTATTGTATCAGTCCAGTTGACTGGTGGTTATTCATTATGGAGAAAGGAGATATTAAATTGATCAAGTTTAATGGTAAAAATTATACCACTTGGGCTTTTCAATTTCAAATTTACCTTAAGGGTAAAGAACTCTGGGGACATATTGATGATTCAGATCCCAGACCTACTGATGACAAGCTCCTTGCTCAATGGGAAGTTAAAGATTGGCAGATCATGACATGGATATTGGGGTCCGTCGAGGCTCAGTTTATCCTGAACCTTCGCCCATACAGGACTGCCAAAGAAATGTGGCTTTATTTAAAGAAGATATATTTGCAAGAAAATTCTGCTCGCAGGTTTCATTTAGAACATGAAATCTCACAGTTTGTTCAAGGGACCTTGTCAATACAGGATTACTACTCTCAGTTTACAAGTTTGTGGACTGATTACGCTGAGCTTATTTATGTTGACCTCCCTGCTGCTGCCTTAGCATCTATTTAAGGGATACATCAGACGAGTCAGCGAGATCAGTTTCTAATGAAATTACGACCACAATTTGAAACTGTCCGCTCCAACTTAATGAGCCGGGTGCCATCTCCTTCACTTGAATCATGTCTTGGCGAACTCCTTAGAGAGGAACAGTGCTTGGTGACTCAGACGGCACTTACACAGAATGCTCCTCAAGTTACTCCTATCGATGTTGCTTATGTTGCCAGGGGTAAGCCTCCAGCCCGGGACATGAGCAAGGTCAAATGTTTTTGCTGCCATAAAATGGGACATGTTTCCATTCAGTGCAACCAGAAGTTTTGTTCCTACTGCAAAACCAAAGGTCATGTTCTTCCAGAATGCCGGACGCGACCTCAGAATCGGGCACCGCAACAGAGAGCATACTCTGCACATATTCCTGAAGCTTCTTCACCAGTCATGCCTGCACCACATACTGAAACTTCTTCTTCTACCCTCACTCCTGAAATGGTCCAGCAAATGATCATAAATGCTTTCTCTGCACTTGGCTTATCAGGTAAACCAAAATCTTCGGTCTCTACCTGGTATATTGATTCAGGGGCCTCCAATCACATGACACACTCTCCTGCCAATATGACTCATATTAGGGAGTATGATGGAGACCTCTGCATCAATACTGCTGATGGTGGTAATATTCCAATTTCTGCTGTTGGACAGGTCCCTCACTCCTTACCTTTGCATAATGTTTTTCTTTCCCCTCGCTTAACCACAAATTTGTTATCAGTTGGTCAACTTGTTGATAGTAATTGCTCCATCTTGTTTTCTCGCGCTGGTTGTGTTGTGCAGGATCAAGTATCGGGGAAGGTGCTAGCGAAGGGCCCTAAGCAGGGGCGACTGTTTCCCCTCCAGATTTCGTCAAAACAACATCTTCCTTCAGAGTCTGCTTTGTTTTCCCATTCTAGTCATAATAAATGCCAGTTGTGGCATAATCGTTTAGGACATCCTAATTCCAAAACTTTGATGTTTTATTAAATTCTGGTTTAATTAATGATAATAAAGTTTCTTTTCAGGATGTTTCTTTTAATTGTGATAGCTGCAAGATGGGGAAAGGGAAAACCCTTCCTTTTCCTCTTCATGATTCTTTAGCAATGAAATGTTTTGATATTGTTCATAGTGATGTGTGGGGTATTGCACCTGTTATCTCTCATTCTCATTATAAATACTTTGTTACATTCATTGATGATTATAGTCGTTTTACTTGGATTTATTTTTTGCATGCTAAGTCTGATGTTTTCTCGGTTTTTAAAGTTTTCTTATCTTATGTTGAAAATCAATTTTCCACTACCATTAAAATTCTTCGGTCTGATTCAGGGGGGGAGTATGTTTCTAAGGACTTCCAAACATTTTTGCAATCCAAAGGCATTATCTCCCAGCGATCTTGTCCTTACACCCCTCAATAAAATGGTGTGTCTGAACGAAAAAACCGACATCTCTTGGATATTGCTCGATCACTTTTGATAGCATCTTCTGTTCCAACTAGGTTTTGGCCTGAAGCCCTCTCAACCGCTGTGCATGTCATAAATCGGCTACCTTCATCTAGATTAGACAATCAGACACCGTTTTATAGACTTTTTCAAAAGAATCCACTCTGATCATCTTCGTCCTTTTGGGTGTGTTTGTTTTGTTCTTCTTCCTCCCACTGAGCGCACTAAGTTAACAGCTCAATCCTCCATCTGTGCTTTTCTTGGTTATGCTCTTAATCAAAAATGCTATATCTGTTATGATTCTAAAGCCAACAGAATTCGAGTATCTCGCAATGTCGTGTTTTTTGAAAAACAATATTTTTTTCCAAGACATGGTGATTCGAATGACTCAGTCTCGTTCTCCTTTTTACCATCATTTTCAGATACAATGCCTTCACCTGTTACTCGTTTCAAGCCGAATTTTGTGTATAAACGACGGAATGTTACAGGTGTTCCTGCCTCTGGGTCTCTCGCTACGCCTACCCTGACTACAACTGATCCTGAACCTGATCCACCTCCGGAGTCTTCTGCTCCTGATCCTGCATCTAATCCAACCCCGGAGCCTCTTGCTCTTCGCCGATCTATTCGCCACACAAAGCCACCTGATCGATATGGATTTACTCATACTTCTTTATTAACCACTTTGTCTTCTATTTCTATCCCTAACTCGTACTCTCAGGCAGTGCAGCATGATTGTTGGAAACAGGCTATGCAGGAAGAACTTACTGCTCTTCAAATAAATCATACATGGGACATTGTTCCATGTCCTTCATCTGTCAAACCCATTGGCTGCAAGTGGGTATTTTCGGTAAAATTAAAGTCTGATGGATCATTGGATCGCTACAAAGCCCGTCTAGTTGCACTTGGAAACCGGCAGGAGTATGGTATCGACTATGAGGAAACTTTTGCTCCAGTGGCCAAAATGACAACTGTACGTACAGTTCTTGCAATCGCCGCCTCTCAGTCATGGCCCCTATATCAGATGGATGTGAAGAATGCTTTTCTTCATGGGGATCTTAAAGAGGAAGTCTACATGCGTCTCCCTCATGGCATTTCTTCTTCTTCCAAGACAGATGTTGCTCGATTACGGCGCTCATTATATGGTCTTAAGCAGGCACCCAGAGCCTGGTTTGAAAATTTTCGAACCACTCTCCTTCAGCTTTCTTTCATACAGAGCCCGTATGATCCTTCGATGTTCACTCTTCATTCATCCAGAGGATCCACAATTCTCCTTGTGTATGTTGATGATATCATTATTACTGGCCCTCACAGTGATATGATCCGACAGATACAGGCCTCTCTACAAGATACGTTTCATATGAAGGATTTGGGACCTTTGAATTATTTCTTGGGTCTGGAAGTTCATCAATCAAAGAAAGGCTTGTTTCTTCACCAGCATAAATATGCTACTGACCTAGTGGATCTCGCCGATCTCAGTGATTCTAGCCCAGTCGACACACCTTTGGAAGTAAATATCAAACTTCATCAACAAGACGGCGATCTCCTTCCTGATCCTACATTCTATCGTCGTTTGGTTGGTAGCCTTGTCTATCTAACCATTACTCGACCAGATCTCTCTTATGCTGTTAATCTGGTCAGTCAGTTTATGACGGCTCCACGGCATCATCATTTGGCGGCAGTCAAACGGATTATTCGATATATCCTTGGTACATCTACCCGTGGCTTATTCTTTCCAGTTGGCACACCTCTTAGACTCACCGCTTATTCTGATGCGGATTGGGCTGGTTGTCCGGGCACTCGTCGTTCTACTACAGGATGGTGTGTTTACTTGGGAGAAGCCTTAGTCTCCTGGAAATGTAAAAAGCAAGATAGAGTCTCCAAATCTTCCACGGAATCCGAATACCGAGCCATGTCTTCCGCTTGTTCTGAGATCCTATGGCTACGAGGATTGCTTTCCGAGCTTGGATTCTCCCAGACTCAACCAACTCCTCTACATGCTGACAACACAAGTGCCATTCGGATCACTGAAAATCCAGTGTTTCATGAGAGGACAAAGCATATTGAAGTGGACTGTCACTTCATTCGGGACGAGTATGATCGCAAAGTCATTACTCTTCCTCATATTTCCACTGAATTCCAGCTTGCTGATATCTTCACCAAGGGTCTTCCACGCCCGCGGCATGAATTCCTGGTTCACAAATTGCTACTGGTTGATTCCCCGCATCAATTTGAGGGGGGGTGTTAAAGTATAAACTTGTATTATAGTAGTCCAGGCGTCCAGCCCAGTTACATGATATTAGGCCCAGCCCAATTGTATATAAGAGATCTATTCTTATTGTGTACAGCTAGATAGATTAGTTGCCTTCCTTCTCTAGAGATCTAATTGATCTAATTAATATTTGATTCCTTGTTTTATTCCTTGATTTGTAGCCTAATCTTAGGCATTGTAAAGGCTATTTAAGAAGATGAATCCAAGATGAAGGATCATCGAATGAGAATACATTTTCACAGAATTCTCTTCTCTCTCTCGTTTAAGTATTCTTTCAATCTGCCTGTGACTGACAAAAATCATACATAACCATGCTAAGATTTGCCATTTATAAGAACCAATTGAACATCAATATGAGAGACTATCAAATAATGGTGGCTTTCTAGGAGCTATGGTGCACTGATGACCATATGAAATTAAGTGTCTCTTCAAAACAAGCATTTCATTTCAATTAAGTCAACCACAAAAGAAAATTCAAACTTTGATAAAACAACAAGCTCCATAGAAACTAAGAATAATTCCGTAAACTTACTGATTAAGATTTCACTACTAAAAAGAATTCACGCCCGCCTACGGCCCAAGCCCCACCCAAAGCGGGCTAGGCCGGGTCATGAACCCTAAGAAACTGAGCTACAGCCTGGTGTGTGCGGTGTTCATCGACCGGGGCAGCCCGATCACGGCCCAGGGCCATCCCGATTTGGGCAGGGCTTGGGCCAGACTCAGACCTTTTATTTAGGCCCATTTAATAGCTGGGCCAGGCCCGCTTTCAGTGGTAAAGAGCCCAAAGCCCGGTTTCGGTGGTAAAGAGCTCAAAGCCCGGCCTGGCCTGAATATAAAAATATTGGTAGGGAGTGATAAAGAGGGGACTCGAACACGCTCCATCTCACACATACATGAGTAACAAAAACCAGTTGACCTACAGCTTGAACTATACAAGCAAGCCTATTTTTTTTATTATAAAAGCTTTTTACAAGAAAGCCCCTATATTTATATACCTCACATGACTAATGCTCAACGTTAGGAAAGGGAACCTCTAGTGTTTTCCATCTCACCTTTGTCTTGTTTGACAGTTCTATCCCTTTTCTGTGGTATAAAGTTAAAAAGACATATTTAGTCTCCTTCCTCATGACTGTAAAAGAGGATTGACCGTGTGAAATGGGCTCTCGGTTTTCTTCTTCGAGTTCTTTGAACAAATGGGGTATGAGATAATCCAAGAAAATTGATGGTAGAGCAACAAACTATATGGATTCTAAGTATACTACTTCCAAAGAAATGGGTTCTAAGTCCAAGGGCAAATGGGTAGTGAAAGAACCAATGAGAATTGATAGAAAAGCCACAATGCAGATTCAATTTCCAACAAAAATAACTCTCAGAATCCATAAAACAGATTATAAATCCTAAAATTGCCTAACACATTGTGGTGGTAGTCATCACTTGAGAGCCCTACAAGCCCACGAACCCACCCACTTCAACAGGAGTTTAAGATCACTAGAAAGAAGAAAAGAAGAAGAAAAATATTAACTCAATGGATTCTGCCTGCATTGGTCATTTTGAAATAGAAAATTCAGCACAAAAAAAAAAGTAACAAAAACTAGTAGAATGAAAAAGCAAAACTGCAGGAACATGAGAAGAACTCGATTAGAATACAATGATATCTCTTACTTTCTTCTCTATATGCCTATATGTAAACGTATTATTTTCGCTTCTTGCAAGTTGTGATTCTACTACTTTAGGGAAATTGGGATCTAGGTCTTCTTCCTTCAGCTCTTTATCAAGAGACAGAAAGGTTAGAAAGGGTACAGAGAAAATATCAGAAAAATACACATAGGGTATAGGGGTTGCAGCCTGCAGGATGATTGCTCTGTTTTGAGTACTAAAGATGAATTGGTTAATCAAAAATCCAAGGAAAATAAGAGGGGGCTTCTATTGGCACCGGATCTTTTTCTCTCCCCACCGCATAGATTTTTTTATTTTTTTTTCTTCCCAAACTACCCCTCCTCTCTCCTTCCTCTCCCCCTCCCCCTCCCCCTCCACCCTCATCCTCTCACCCCACCCCACCCCACCCCATCTCCGGCGGGGAGGGATCGCCGGCCGGAAGCCCCGCGGCGGCAGCTCCGGCCTCCCTCCCCTTTTCCTCTCTCTCCCCCTCTTTCTTCCTCCCTTCCCCTCCTCTATTTTCTCTCCCTTCCTCTTCTTCTCTCTCCTTCCCTCCCCCATCTTCCTCTCCCTCCCTCCCTCCCAGATCGGGCAGACAAACAGTCCATGTGACAAAGGTGAGGTGATCTATGAGTTGGATTCAGCATCCATAGTCCATACACTAATAAAGTCTCCCACAGAGAAAAATTAAGTGACGGGCTCATCATATTTTTGTCCAGTAGCTTTTGGAGCAGTGGCCATTGAATTTTCTTGGGAGGGTGGGGGATCTATGGTTGGAGTCATGTGAACTATTTGATTCTGTCTCCGTCTACAATAATTTCGTGAAGAGGGGTTAGGATTTTATCCAACCCATTTAATATTCATGTTCAAACTGGTTCAAAATTGCAACCCCTGCTAAACTTGGATGTTGAAATGGTCAATTTCAAATCCTTAATTACAAAAAAGAGATCAGGTTGGGTTGTTGACCCAATGCTCAGTGGCCCTGCAACCCTGCCGCCCAAGTGGGGAGGGAAGGAGAGAGAAGAAGAAGAAGAAGGGAGAAAGGGAGAGAATAGAGGAGGGGGAGGGAGGAAGCAAGAGGGGGAGAGAGGGGGAGGGGGACTGGAGCTGCCGTCGGAGACTGGGAGGGTGGGGTGGTGTGGGGTGGAGGGAGGGAGAGGATGGGGAAGAGGGTGGAGGGAGAGGGAGAGGGAGGAGGGGTAGTTTAGGAATTTTTTATTTTTTTTTTTGGTGCGGTGTGGAGAGATAAAAATGCGGTGCCAATAGAAGCCCTTAGAGATTTGTCTTTCCAACTTTAAACTGAAGGAAAGGGGTAAAATGGTCAAAAAGAACAATTTGTAAAAGGGTACCAGTAGAGATTTCCATTTCTAGCCTTGACTATCTGTCAAGGGAATTTTCAGTAAAAATACAAAGCACAGGGGCTTTTTTGAGGTCTCATAAATATATAGGCGCTTTTTTGTAAGAAAATATTATTTAAAGCAAACTCAGACCAGGCGGGCTTGGGCTAGCCACTTAAGGCCCAATTTGGGCTTGGATCGGGTTTGGGCCTATATTTTAGAAGTAAGGCCAAGCCCGGATAATCCTCAGCCCAGCCCAACCCAGCCCATGAACACCCCTATTAGGGACACCTGTTGCCCAGTATCAGGGGGTACGAGTTTGTGAGTTTAAAAAAGAAAAGAACAAAAAGGAGGAAAGGGAAAACTTAAGAAGCAAGAAAGAAAGAGAAAGCTGAAAGGCAGAGAAAGAGAAAGTTAGATTGATAGAAAAGCCCAAAAAAGTTTCATCAACCAGCTAGGGCTAGGCAACCAGACTAGTATATTATATTATTCTAAATTTTCAAGATTCTACAAACAATGCTATAATTTCTGAAAATAAAGGAGCTTTCCCAGATACAAACAACCCTTCTATCACTCCCAACAAGCCCCCTTGAGCTGGTGCACATATATCTATTATGTTCAGGATGGATAGAACATCTGATAACTACTTCTCAGTAACAACCTTTGTAAGAAAATCTGCCACTTGATCTTTAGTGCAGGCCTACGCTAATTATAATTTTGTTTTCCTGCTACTTTCTCACAAAGAAAACGACAATCAACTTGTCCTCAGCTGTTGCTCAACTGGTTGGGGACACGAGGGGGGGTGTGTGTAGAAGTGCGTGAATTCAAGTCTCCCATGTAGGGAAGAAAATGACAATCAGCTTCGATGTGTTTGGTCCGCACATGATACACTAGATTTAAAGGAATATGAATAGCCGCTATGCTGTCACTCGTTACATTGTAAAATCATATGATTCCTGTTTGAAAAACCCAACTCTTCAAGTAGAATTTTAAACTATAACAACTCATAGATAATGAGCTCATTGCTCCTCTACAAAAATTCGCCAAGAGGAACAAGTAGAAGGCCAAGAAGACACACATACAAGCGTCTTTGTGGTTAGATGATCACTGCCAAGTGTTGGATCGCGAATCTAGCAAAGATCCACCGTTGAATCGCAGCCCTACTCCATCGTTAGACCTTAATTCTGATAAAGATTAACAGTCGGATCTAGATGACGACCCTGTGTGGCAAAATCAAGAAGATCCTACCTTGGGATGTGCCACATGGGAGGGACCAACGAAGAATCTATAATTAAAGATCAAGTTAGGTCCATCCTAGGACCCATCAAAGTGACTATACGGTCAAGTTCAATTAATTTTATTAGTTTTTTTCTTTTTCAGTGGAATTGTAAGTAGGGTCCATTAGTTTTATTATTAATGTTTAATCTCAGCCTTTGATCTAATTCCTAAACTGAATTTCTGTATAAAAGGAGCAATCTGAATTTAGTTTTATAATTTTATTTGCGATGTTAAGTGTTTTATGATCTCACTACATCTAGATTAGCCTTGCACTATCCTACATCAATAGAACTATGGCATGATATTCTACTTTCGAACTTAATCAAGCAACAAAAGGTTTTTTTTTTCTTTTCTTTCGTTACTTTTTCCATAACAAAATTGCACCAACCAAGGTACATTAGCCTTTAGTTGATTTTTTGTCTCATCTATAACCCACGCAAGTGCATTAGTATAGGCTTGTACGTTCAAATGACCACGGCAAGCATAAAGTATTCCTCATCCTGGCACAAAATACGATGGTTTGCAGTCTGCACTAAGATGTCAAGTTCTTGGAGCATGCATGAACTGACAGATCACATTGATTGCATATGAGATCTCTGACCGCATGATAGTTTTATAAACAAGCTTGCCAACTAACATTGGTATGCCCTTGGATCATTCAATAAGTCGCCAGTGTCATAATCAAGCTCACAATTGTGCTTTATGGCTGTCCCCAAAAGTTTCACACCTAATTTTCTTATCATCATCATCAAAGCCCTTGCCCAACTATGTCCTGTTAGCCACATGAATTTTGTTTCTCCATTCCAATCTATCCCGCGCCAAATCTTTAGATAGGTTTCACTTTTTCAGATCTACCGGTACTACTTCCATCCACGTCCTCTGTGGCTACCCCTTCCCCTTGGTGGGATCAACCTACATAGAAAAACTCTCTCACCGGCACCATTCTTGGCCTGCATTGGACATTTTCAAACCATCTCAAATGGGTTTCTCTTATTTTATCACCTTTTAACGTTATACCTAAATGCTCTCAAAAGCGCTCAATTATGATTCCATCCTTCCTAGTTTTACCACACATCTACCTAACATACTCATCTCTACTACTTTCATTTTGTGCATGGGTTGCTTCTTGATTGCCCAACATTCTGGTCCATAGGTCATAGGTAGTGTAATCGTTGACCTGTACAATTTTCCCTTTAATCTTGTCGCTATGCGCTGATCACAAAGCACTCCAAAAGCAAGTCTCCACTTCAACCATCCCGCTTTTATCCTATGTTCAACATCGTCCTCGATCTCTCCATCCTGAACTAATTATCAAGCGAACGTATCAGAATGAATCTCTTTTCTGGTATCAAGCGAATGTATCACTATAGTTGCAATGTATCACTATAGTTGCAATTCATATTTTTAGTCATTATACTACATATTTTAAAGCCCTTGGATTTTAATGCCTCCCATCATCTTTTTTGTTTCTTTTTTTCTTTTTCTTTTTTTTGAAATGGAAGCCTCCCACCATCTTTCAAGTTTTGCATTCTCTCTCCATTCATCCACCAACACTATGGCCCTGTTTGGCAAATCTTATCCGTATGAAATAGATCTATCATCTATGTGATGTAGATTTGTTTCAAAAGGAGCAGTTCGAAATAGATGTCTTACAATGAGACCATTTCAAAAAAACTAGTCGAAATATACCTCAAAAGAATCCGACAGTTCTCAGTTTTTCACTAATTTCTTAATATCTACAATGAATCAGGGGCTGATTTCTTGCCCCGAAGTCCTTTTCAGAGTTCCAAAAAGGGTCAACAGTTTGGATTGTGGTTTTGGAGCCCATAGAAGTCTAGAAATGCAAATATATGGTTCTGTTCTTTTTAGCAAATAACTTGGGATTTGAGAAAGATCAACGACTTAAATTTGGAAATGCAGCTGTGTTTGGGCTAAGGAACGTTTCCAACGGTTTGGACATGAGTTTGTGGCACACAAATTTTAAAAAATGGAAAAAATGGACTGTTGAAAGATCATGTGGGAGGCACTGGTTTTGACCTTTGCATATCCAACACCTCTCAGTTTTTAGTCATTTTCTCAAGATGTACATTGAAACAGACTCCATAGTCATTTTTAATATTACAAATAGGATCAGCGGTTCAGATCATGATTGAGGGGCCCACATAAGTTCAGAAATGCAGATTTATGGTTATGCATTCTTTGCAAATATCCTGAGATTCGAGAAAGATCAACGGCTCAAATTTGAATACGTAGCCATGTTTGGGTAATAGAACGTTTCCAACAGTTTGGATCATGAGTTTGTGGCCAAAAATTTTAAAAATTAAAAAAAAAAAAAAAGGAATGGACTGTTGAAAAATCACGTGCAAGGCACTGGTTTTGACCTGAGCATATCAAATGGCTCTCAGCTTTTTGGCAATTTATCGAGATGTACATTGAATCATGCGCTGAAATTTGAAGCCATAGCCATTTTTAGTATTACAGAGAGAATCAACAGTTCGGATCATGATTGTGGGGACCACGGAAGTCCAAAAATGTTGATCTATGGTTATGCATTTTTTGCAAATATCTTGAGCTTCGTAAAGGTCAATGGCTCAAATTTGGATGCGTAACCATGTTTGGGATTATGAACATTTCCAACAGCTTGGATTATAGTTTTGTGGCCCACAATTTAAAAAATAAAGGAAAAACCAAAAAGGGTAAAACTAGTGTTTTTTCACTGTAGCGAGGGGCTCTGTCCACTTTAGATAATTGCATCTGTTTGAAACTGGGCATACTCTGAGGTTGTCTAAAATAGAGGTATGATGTCTTGATGAGTTTTGAAATAGATGTGTGAAAAGCGGTTGCCAAACGGTCTAAATCCGTTTGGAATCAGTTCTAAGAGAAATAGAGGTACAAAGTACAGATGCCAAATGCCACCTATATAATTTGCAAACAACATAAACTAAGGTACCTTTCCTCTTGAATATAAGCAGCTAACTCATTCATAATCAATGTAAAGAGATGAAGGGCTTAAGGTTGACCCTTGGCCTTGATGCAAACCTACGTTCATTCAATAGGTCTAATTTATAATTTCAAGGGCGAATTTTGGACCCAGCTACGTCAACACCCAAGAAATATTCCGAGACTCGTTAGATTGTATGGGCATCACTACTTGTGACAAATATAGTTTGCTTGACATCTCTTATACCCATACTTTAGCATTACCTAACTAAACCTTTCAAACCAAGCCAACCAAGCCCAGGGTGACTACTTTAGTCCATATAATGCCTTTTTCAATCAAGACACCTTTCCCACTTGGCCTTCTAGAATAAATTCGGAAGCCGAACCGTATAAACATTTTTTTGTGAATCACTTGGAAGAAAAGCATTCTTCAATAACCAATTGACATACAAACCAAGAAAAGTAAGTTATCGTCGAAAGTATAACCCAGACAAATTATTTTTCCTGCTGGAGGAATGTTCAAGATGAGCAACCTGAGTAAAACTCCTTTTTACCAATCAAGCTTTATACCTCTAAACATATCCATATGGATTATACATCTAATGCCCACACCCACGAAAAAACAACAGCACAAAGATCAATCAACTACTAGGTTCAATTCTTCTGAACTAAAGTGCTCCGTCTCATCAATTATAGCTTCTTTTCACTTCAGACGAGACAAGGCATCAGGCACAAAGGAAGGTAAACTTTTGATAATATACAAAATTCAAATACATGAAATATACAAATACATGAAATATAGGAGATAATGAATGATAGGAGATAAATTTTGTGGGCCTTTGATGAAGGGGTTAGGATGATCAAATAGGCATCATTTTTGGTAGGGAGGCCGGCCCACATAGATGTTTAGATCCCCCAGGTCCCATCCCCGAGTAACCATGTGGACCCCACAGTGAGGTGCACACAGTGATATGGTGCAGCAGACCTCATGCACTTGATCCTTACCAATGTGTGTGTAGGATAATATTCTGCTAAGAGGTACCTCTCAAGGACTTGCTTGAGATGTAACCTTTTTACAACCACGTGGGACACCCCATGACAAATCCAAACCCCCCCCCCCCCCTTCTTCCCCCAAACAATCACTAACTCCCAATGAATTATCACTCACCCTAATTTGACACTAATCTAAATAATAATCACTGTTAGATTAGATTTAAAACAGTTTCTGAAATCACCATCACCGTTGGATTAAATTTAAACAGCTTCTGAACTTACCATCACCGTTGGATTAAATTTAAATAGTTTCAGAAGTTACCTTTTTTATGAAATTTTAATTAAACAGTGATTAGTATTCAGATTAGTGCCAAATTAGGGTGAGTGCTAATTCACTAGGGGTTAATGAGTGTGATGGGGTTGGATTTGTCATGGGGTGTCCCACGCAGTGGTAAAAAGATTACCTCTCACGCAAGTACGTGAGAGATACCTCTTAGCATAACATAGCCCTATATATATAATATTAATATATATAAAGTGGAATGAAGGATTATAAAAAGGAGAAATAGTTATAGCCCTTCTTCTGCTCTTTTATCTATTTGCCATTGTTTACCTCAAAAATCTATATTCTTTTAACTATTTAGGTTCTGATTTAGGTGAACCTAAACCTTACAGCATTAGCAACCTTTGTTAAACAAATAACAATGCATTCCTTTTTTTCATTAAGGAGGTGAACTTTCAGGCACAAGCACCCACAAAATTATGTAGTTATTTTTCAACTCTGTGCCTCCCAATTACATTTTGTAGTCACTTTGCAACTTCCTGCTCTAAAAGTTTTCTTTCAGTTATAAAATTCTTTCATCAATTTCACCAAAAAATAAATAAATAAAGAAGAATGTGAAGATTGGTGCTATTATCTCAAAGATTTGGAGATCTAATATGCTTGGAATATCAACATTGGGGGCCATTAGTTAGAAATTCAGATAAACCAACACATGGTGCTCCTTGTAAAAGATGAAATACCAAGTCGCTGTAACTCTTATCCCTACATAGAAATACCTGTTGACGCACTGCCCTTATTACATCAGCTGTGATCGAGCTCGAATCACTTTGGCTATCTAAATTGCATTAAATTAAGAAATACTGATCAAACAAAAACCAATAACATATCAGCTAATGCGCATAAACACAGTGCTGAAATAAAACCAGTATGAAAACTAAAAATTACACATTAGCTGAACAACTCCATGTAAATCAATTAAACCGACGTAAGAAACCTAATTAAATCCATACCAGCCTAAAAAACTTGCTTGAAGAAGTTATAAGTAAATAAATAAACCAGGATACTTTCTACCTATCACAATAACCATATTAAAACCAAATGTTAGCAAGATTTTATTCATACAGCAAAACTACGGTTAAACAAAAATAGAAAAGGTTCACTTTTAACCGCACACCAATCCCCTTGAACTGACAATAATCCCAATTTGACCCTAATCTGACCTTGATCCACTAATGGATTGAATTACAGTCCGAGCTGCACTTGTAAAACTATTAGATTTGGAGCTCTAAAATCAAGGATTAACTGGACTAAGATTGATAAGAGGGAGATTTTTGGCCATCCCCTACACCAGTGATTGGCATGCCTATAAGGTGAGGCATAAACTAAGGTACACTCACAAAAACTTGACTGGAGTATCTATGTCTTGACCCCAGAAACAGAAGAAAGATGGAAATGGAAAGAATGGAGTGGTCTGATTTTATGAAATGAACGGCCTCCCCTTTTATAGATTCATTTAATAAAATGGCTGTAACCTAATAAAATACATTCTACTATCAGAAATAGTGGCTTGGCCTTTTGTCAGAAGAATCCCATTAGGACTTCTTGCCTTTTTTACCACTCTTTGGCTTTTTTTTTAGGGAAAAAAAAAAAGAAATACAAGCTAGAAGGAAAGAAATGGAAATACAAGAACAAGGATTGGGTTAACTGTCCAGCTTCCTTACATAAAAAAAAAAAAGAGACTTGTGCAAATAAGAAGGTTTCATCGACTTATTAAAGTTTTTGTCCACGTATTTCTTGCATGCATGAGGGAATTGATGGGCATGTCATGGGTTTCTTTTCTGTAATGGGGATGGTTCATTCATTCAAGTTGATAAGTGATTTTTTTTTTTTTTGGGGTGTGTGCAAGATACTGTCTTATAGAGACGTTTGGGCTTGGGCAAATGCAAGTCACGTGATATTGTAATCTCTTGTTCCCTTTTTGACATCTAGTTTCATGTTCCTTCTTGATATATTCGAAAATCAGTGTTCTTTACCTACACATTCTTTTTGGCATATCATATCATGTTCCTTCTAGATATATTGGAAAATTACAGTGATCCTCACTTGTGGGCACGCATAGCTCTTAGTGATGAACCAAATAAAATATAAATCTCATTTATTGTGTTTTAATCCAGATTGTTTCTCTATATTCACTCTCTATTCTACAACAGGCTGATATCAGATCCATAGTGGAAGATGCTCTTCTGCTTGCCCCATTCCTCATTTAAGTCGCAATTGGGTAGCCTATCATTTGTACAATTGTAAAGAGTTATGGAAAGATCTAGAATTCAAAAGTTTAGTTAAAGAAGTTTCATAAGGAGAATTAAATCGTAATTCACTAAGTTCAGCAGGAATTAAACAAGGTTAGACATTGTCCAGGAGAAGCGTTGATGAGCAAGGAGAATAGATGGGCTCCTTGCAAAGGAGGAGAGTGTAAGAAATTGTAACTTGGCATCTTATAGGAAGAATGTATAAGAACTTCTTGCCTTCTGCAATCCCTCATTGATTTAAATCTGTCTTTGGTAATTGCTTTTAGTAAGAAATAGGTACAACAGCTTTAAATCTCTCTTTGGTAATTGTTTCAGCTAAGAATTACTGTATTTTCCCTTGTGCTTTCCTTCGAATCTTCCCCCCTTTCTCTTTGATTGTGCTCTTTCCACGTCACAACAAACAACCCAATGTTGATTGAGCTAATTAAGCCCATAAAATGGAAGTCTAGAAGAGGATTGAAGTAGTATAACAAATGCAACTCATAGAATTTACCCAGAACAAAAAAGATTAAAGAAAAAAAGAACTATATAGAATCAAAAATTTTGAATTTTTGGATAATTCTCACTAATTCAAAGCAAACCAAACTAAAACAAATGCAACCCATATAATCAAAACATTAAAAAGTACATTTGATCATTATTTTTTTTTTTTTTTGTTTGTTTGGATACGTGGATTTCCGTACACATTAGTAGTGAAATCTTTACAGACTTCTTCCATCTGCAACTCCGAGTACAAAGTAGCTCCTGCATGATCCAAGTAAACGAGCCCTAGAAATTCCAAAAAAAAAAAAGTTTAAAAAACAAAAGATTCAATATTTGATAGAGAGATTTCATGAAAGAAACTGAGTCGAATATGAGATGGAGAGAATCTGACCGTCCAATCTCTTGAACTCGGCCGCTCGGATTTCATCGATGTTCTTGGGAGCGTTTGGATATCCGTAATCCTCTCCGAATTCCCTGAGAAACTCCTCTTTTCCTTCCTCCATTATTCTTCCTCTTCTTCTCTCGCTCTTTTTGGGGGTGAAATTAGATTCGTCGACGTTGGAACTGAGATTATGTTTGTACGGGGCAATAGATAACTGATGAGTGTGTTAGGATGCTCCACTTCGTAATGCGATTTCCGTTTGTGGAAGATGAGTATACAAACCATATGTCAGGCCTGACGTCACCCATTTTAGTCACATTAGTCAGGTTGGGCCTGCTGACTGACTAGACTTTCCAATACTGTACTTGCTCAAGCCACAAATCAGTCACTGGATTCTGAGCACCACCTTCGTCGTCGTCCTTGTGGACTTTCCAATACTTATTCAGACTTTCTAGATTATGATCAGCACATTAGTTGTGGTCCTTGGTGGGCCTGGCCCACGTAATCTCGCAGCTAATCGGGGAATATTATATGGGATTTTTACCAAAAAAAGTATTGCAAAACAGGTATACGCCCATTTTAAACAGAAATACATCTATATATCCATTTTGGTCTTCGTACAGCGTTTTTAGACGCTTTTACCCTTGCTGTGCGAACGACATCGTCATAGAATTATATAACTCTAGCAGCTCAATCGAATGATTTGGTTCTTCTTCTCTTCGCCATCTTTCTCCTCTCCCGCCTTTTCTCTCTTTCTCCTATGCTTCCTCCTCTCTCTTACCCTCATCCTGCCTATTTGAAGGTCGAATAACTCCCTAAATCAGTTTAGAGAGAGAGAGAGAGAGACATCATCGATTGGATCGTCAGGTATGTTGTTCATCTTATTCAGATTTTGAGCTCAAAAGCAAAAGCTCATCGAGGGCTCGACCCCTGAGCCCCGACTATACTACGCATCTCACAGCAAAAAGAAACCAGACCTGCATCGTATTGCATCGTATTCGTTCCTCAGGAGACTTCCATCCATTAATGGCAGATCTGCTTCCATCTCTTTCAGATCTCTACTAGTCTCCACTACTTCCTCAAATCTCTTTCAATCCTCCACTCGAAAAGATGCTTCGATTGAGGGCATTTCGTCCTTCAAACGACAAGATCGTGAAGATCCAGCTCCATCTGACGCATCCATGGCTCGTCACGGCAGACGCATCGGATCATGTATCCGTATGGAACTGGGAGCATCGCCAGGTGGGTATCTTCTTCTTCTTTGAATTTTGTCTCTTTCTCTCTCTGATGCAAGTCGTTGATTTGATTGATCATTTGTAGGTTCTTGTTTGTAGGTGATTTATGAGCTGAAAGCTGGTGGCGTAGATGAGAGGCGTTTGGTTGGGGCAAAGCTGAAGAAGCTCGCCGAAGGCGAATCGGGTGAATTCTCTGGATTTTGTGTAAGACCCCGACCCCCAATTCCTCTGTTTAGTATTGTTTAATCGTGGTTTAGCTTTTAAGCGAGATTTGAGTTGGTTTGACCTTGTTTTTTAGTTTGACTAGATTTTTCCATAGCCTTTGAGATTTTGAGGACCGTTGACTTTGGTTTGACCCGGTCCATATGATATGTATTTTTATGAGAAATTACTTCTGATTTCTAAAAATTCTGAATTTGGTGTATTTTGACTCATTTAATGAAGTTTAACAACTTTCATGTTTTGACCATTTTGATTCGATGATCAGAAAATGCGTTTTTCGAGAAAAAGGGCAAAACTGACTTTTCACATTAAATCTGTCCATGAATTTCGAAAATTTCAGAAATTGGGGAAAATATACTTTTTGGAAAGTAGATATTTTGTTGATCGATTTTGTCTTCTTCGTCGATCGCATTTGGGACCCACAAATGTTAGTATTAGCCTTTGCAATGTTGGGGCCCATGGGGCCCAGCCCATTTACACTTTATAAGAAGCCAATGGGGCTCTTTTCTTTCCCATTCTTCATTTCCTGCAACAAGAGGGGAGCTTAGGGTTTTTCTCCCAGCCCCTTTCTCTCTCCTCATGTAACTCTTCTTCTTGGATGCTAAAGGGAGATTTGATCTTCCCATCTTCTTCTCCTCCATTCAAGCTTTCCAAAGGACCCATTTGCAAGAGATTTGAGCTAGGAGAGACCACCTTTCCATGCATTTCTTCTTGGTTTGAGCTACCAAAGGTTAGCAATGGCATTTCCTTCTTGAGATCCTTGTTTTTCAAACCTTTTGGAGTATTTTCCTCATTTTTGTAATGGGTTTTCTTGGAGATTTGAGAATGATTGATTGTTAGGGTTTTCTTTGGTTTGTTTTGGGGCTTTTGTAGATGGAGGACCTTGGACCTTAGAGAATTGTGTTTGGAGTGATTTTCACTCCATCTTAACACAAGGCAAGTGAATACTCATCTAATTTGATGCTTATGTATAATATGAATTACTTTTATGATTTATTTCATTCTACTTCTTGTTCTCCTTTTTATGGATTTAGTCTTCTAATGATTTGAACAATGTTTATGAATACTTCATATGAGATTTGGATTTTTGTTAGAATATAAGTCCTTGCTCTTTCATTGATTTCATTTGGCTCAACTCCTTGTACTTCCAAAAATTTAGTATCTTGTTGAATGAAGAAAACTTTGATTTAAAAAGTGTTGTGTTTGGCTAATTAGATTGAGTTATGGATGGTGATTTGATGATTTGAGGGAGTTTAATATGATCATTGAGGACTTATTTCATTGAAGAATTGTTGTAGAAAAGGAGGGAAGAAAGAAAATCAAAAAAAAAAAAAAAAAAAAGAGTGCAAATCTGCACCCATCCGGACCCAGACAGAACTGGGTCCGCTCGAGCGACCCAGTGGGCCGCTCAAGCAGCCCAGGTTCTGGGAGGGGTCTGCTCGAGCGAGCCTTGGGTCGCTCGAGCGGACCTGGGCCCAGACTGGGGTCCGTTTGCAGCCTGTTTGGGGGGCTGTTTAGGGGATGTTTGTGGACCTGTTTAAGGCCCTTTTATACCTCCTTTTCTCCATGAATTCTAGGCCTATTTGATCCCTCTTATGTCTTGAAAACTCTCGAATAAATGGAAAGAATTGTAACGTTATGAATTGTGCAAATTCGAGTGTTAAATAAGAAAGAGTTTGAGATTATTTTGATACTTGGAAATTTGTGAAATGGGAATGGGAACAATGAGAGAATGAGCGTATGTGAAATTACCCGGGAATCGTTCGAGTCTCAATGCGCACTTTATCATTTAAATGTTGTGGATTTTCATTGGCATCAAACATATTCTCTTAATAGTCAATGTTTAAAGGTTAAATGTGCATTGAGATGGTTCCTTGGTAAGTCATTAAGTCATTCTACACAATTCCATTCCATTTCAAGATAGAAAACATATTTGTATTTGTATTTGTATTCTTTGGTAAACCAATTTGAATAGCATCGGTGATTTGTTATAAAATCATGTGGTTTTCCATGTTCGAAAGGATTGATCGTATGATTTTATACAAATCACTTTGATGTGTATTTGAGTGGTTTACCATGGATATTCGTATGTTTTCTCCGAATCGATTTGAAAGGAGATTGGAGTGGTTCGTCACATTCGGGATTTCTTCGATGAGACTATTATTTTGATAAGACCAGTATTTTGAAAATAAAACCTCGAGGCAAGACGGGGCCAGAGCTTTGTAGTGTGAGCCCCTGAGCCAAAGGGATTAGTATTATGGTTTGATTTGTATCGGCTCGAGTTTTGAAAACTAAAGGCACCACTAGGCTTAGGTCACCTTGTCGGGCTGATCACCCGGCTTGGGATCTTTAATTTGTCCGCCAGCTGCAGCTTGGATTCTGTCTGTACCGACCATGGCAACGGTTCCTATCTGCCGGTCCCATTTGTATGGCTACGGTTCTGATTTTGATCTGCCGGTCCCATTTGTATGGCTACGGTTCTGATTCTATTTCCGGTCCCATGTATAGTGGCTACGGTTCTGTCTACTCTTGTTACTTCGGTAGTAGGAGAATATAGCTATGTGTGGTTGCCAATGTTTTATCTACGTATTACTTTGTTTTATGGTTCTTGTTGTTTATACTCTTCATGCTTTGAATTAGTTAATGTTTATGATATCGATCATTTATCATATTATCGCTATTATTCGGGATTTGAAATGTATTTCCAACTATTAAATGTTTTATGTAGACTGTTACCTTTTCAAGACACTTATGCTCAGAGTCTGTTCACTTACTTGCTTTGATATTGATGTCCGTCTTTCGATCGTTTTATCGTGATTTATTGTTATTATTGTTTAGACTCTTTAAATGGGTTTACAATGATTCCATAAGGTTTTATGAATGTCTAGTTGTTACATATTACTTGTTTATTTACTTGCCAGACCGTTGTGTCTGACCCTGTTTGTTTGGTGCCAGTTTCCTCTCTTTCTGTTTTTAGGTGTTTGATCGGAGGAGGCGGTGGGACCGCCGGTTTGACGTGAGAGGCTGCCCATTGATATCATCTAGATGTCAAGTTTGGCACCGGAGCTCGTAAAATCATTTGGGGTAGTATGTCACTTAGTGGTTTATTTGTATGGCTCTGTTAGCCTTTTTCATTGGGTTTGTAATTGAGACAATTGTTAATTGTAATTTGAATATGTGGGAATAATTAGTCTTGTTACTACCAGCTCAGTATTCTATGATTTATGATTCGTGCCAGTCTGCTTATGTGATGGCTTTATGATATTGGTTGCGTGCGACACGGAACCCGATGGCCACGGATTCCGAGTCGTAACACCATGTTTAGCTTCCGCGAAAATATACTCTGATCGTGATGGAATTTGACTATCCTCATTCACGCGGATCTTGGGAAATATAACAAAAGTTTCAAATTATCCCAAAATTTCGCACCCCGAGGTCGGATCACTACAGGGCCCAGTTTCGGGGTGTGACATTTTGTGATCTGGGTCATTTGGATTTCGAGGGATTGTGATTTGATTTCTTCGGGATTTACAAAATGCCCAATTTTCCCCTTTCTCTGCCTTGATTTTGCTGAGACCCAAACAAAGAAAATCCATTTTTATGCTTCTTTTTTTTTGGGTGTCAGAAAAAACCTGTTAATGTTGAAATATCAAAATCTCTGAGTATAAATCTGAGCGTTCAATGTCTTTTTTTAGAAGCCGTAACTTCTTAGAGTTGTGGAAATATGGAATTCTAACTTTATTGTTCTTATACAAGTATAATTGTATTAAAGACTATGCTTTTAGTTTATATGACATGCAGATAGCCCTAGTTGTCAATGCTTAACACATTTAGGGCCTAAATTATGAGTCCCTAAACCTTGTGCGATGCATAAAGCATGCATTCAGCTTTTCTAAGTGCACATATATCCATAATTCAAAGGTGCTAGATGACCCTTTTCAATGTGGAATGAGGGGAACCTGGATCTTAACATGTAATGAATATTTTGTGCTCCATCAATATTGTATGATATGGTCATTTGGTTTTTAGAGTGTCTTTTCTTTTAAGCAAGGGAGCTAAGTTGTTTGACTAAACCTTTTTCCTCCGATTTGCGTGGTTGACAGAACCCAAAGGGAAACCCACAGAGGCCATGCGTGGGGGAAGGTATTGTTGTTTGCATGATTTCATCTATTTCGTACATGTCACTGGCTTCTTGTCACATTATGCTGAAGATCAGCCCATATTGGGCTGGACCATGGTTGCTGAAGTGTTAAACAGGTCAGCTTTTTTTATGATGATGTGCGTTTTTGGCAACTTTGGCACAGTCTCTCTGCAGCTGTTGAAGCTCCTTCAGCTGTCCATCAACATCCCTCTGCTTTTAGCCCTCCTGCTTCGTCCACTAGAAGAAGGCATTTTCTTGTCATCTGCTGTGAGAATAAAGCCATATTTTTTGACTTGGTGACAATGTGTGGCCGCAATGTGCCGAAGCAAGACCTTGATAACAAATCTCTTCTATGGCAAGTCCTTGCTCCATATTATTTTCTTGTCAGTACCTATACGGCTTGTTCTTTTTCAATGAAAGTAACCATTCAAAAAAAAAATAGTCCTTGCTCCATATTATTATCTCATTAAAACTCAGAAACACATATTTTCGATAAAAGAAATGGAACTACAAAGCAAAATGGTTTCAATTTAATGGAGAAAATGCTTTATGCTTTATCTAGCAATGTGCATAAATGAAAATCATCAAATGTTTCATGACACATGAAAGAAAGTGAGCTGACTTGAACAATCTTGGTATGGATCCTCTTTTTGGACCTGATTGATAATCAATTTTGGGTTTGGTCCAGTAGGTAGTACTCCGGTAATGTATGTTCCCAAATACCTGTTTATATGTATAATATGTATAAAAATGACAAAAAACTCTTATGAAACTATATTAGTTTTCCTTGTAAAAGTAACTTACAAAAACTATAGTAGGACAAGTACAGTGTTTGTGAATTGAACTGTGACCCTAAACACCCTAGAGAAGCTGCCTATTTTCTACCACCAACCCCACCCCTCCACCCAAATACCAACCCACCCACCACCCCTTTTTTTTTCTTGGTTGGTTGTTTGAGTTCGAACACATTTTCTTAAAGCACTTGTCATGCTGGATAGCTCGGATATTACCAGCTGCCACTTCAATCTGCTGCAAAATTCTTAAATTTGGCGAGAGATATAGAATCTTAACTTGTGTGATGTCTATTGTTCTTAAGGCACTTGGTCAATGTTGTCAAGAGCACTGTTGGGGACTTGGAATTTTCCTCCTCATGGTTTTAATTGTTGCTATCAAGTAATTGGGATAACCGTTTGGACAGATTCTTGATTTCCACCTACTTGGGATCCTATTGTTGAGAGAAATGGAAAGTGTGTTGCCTTCTGGAAAAAAGGTTATTTTTCCTTATAGGAAATGATCACTCTTATTATGTCTACACTTGATGCAACAAATGAATGGTCCATCAAGGAAGACATGACCACGATGATGAGCAAAGGATTTGTTATTTCTGCTACTAAAATGTGGGACTTGGATGGTTGGATTTGAGTTGACCTACTTGTAGTACTCAGATTGAATTGGTTCCATACATGTTTTGATAGTTTGGGAAAATAATTGCTTAATACGCCTTTGCTCTATTTAAATAGACAAATTATTAAGAAACTTTTAAGAATCAAACTTCAAAATGTAGGAAAGATAGGCAATACTATTGTATATTTATTTTTAGAATGAGAGGCTAACATGAATTTTTTAATATGAAAGGTGACACTTATGTGTCATTTTAACTGATGTGTTATCCTCTCACAACTTTCCAGCTCTTGGTCTTACCAGAAAAGCATATGAGTGAATCCTTGGGTCTTTTTCGACTTACCGCAACTTTCCTCTTATTTGGGTTTTCATAGCTATTTAAATTCCTTAATAGAACAACATGGACGAGTGATGTTTCTCCTCTCTATCTGGTTCATGACTTACTATCCTGAATCTTTCCTTCTTGTTGTTTCTAGTATGGAGTTTCTGTCCAGATCTTCTGCTGGTGATGGACCTCTTGTTGCCTTTGGTGGATCTGATGGGGTGATTAGAGTTATTTCAATGATAACATGGAAGGTCATAAATGGTTTCTTGATCTATTTATGGACTATCATTTCAATGGTCTAAAGTTTTTTTTTTTGGTTGGAATAGTCCGATGCTCTAAAGCATATAATTTGATAGCTGAAAATTGTGCTCCACAGCTTGTTCGGAGGTATACTGGCGGTCACAAGGGATCAATATCTTGCTTGATGACATTCATGGCTTCATCTTGCGAGGTAGTTCTCAGAATTTTATGTAATTATGTAATTATGACATTCATGGCTTTGTCTGTGAGAAATTGACGAATAATCTGATCAAGTTTGGCTGAAACAACCCTGCCTTTGGCTGTTTTGTTTTCTTAGCCGAAATGGGGTGTTTTGGCTAAAATGGACCAAAATTTATATGGCAAGGAGTGGGAAGTGAGAATCACTTCCCAGGTACTGAGGGAAAGGAATTTGCGGAATTGCAAGGATTCTGCCTTCTTGTGTTTTTTTTTTCATTTCGCACTGTTCCTACACTTCCCATAGTAAGTTGAAATCCTCTCTATCGAGGAAATGGTTTCATTTTTTATTCTTTTACACGTGGAATAAGTGTCGCACAAAACTAAGGAAGAGTGAGCTAGAGGAAGAATCTGAACAATTTTCCTATCTCGTAATCCTCCAGGTGCACAAGCACACCTTAAAATGCACATTTGTATAATGAGGATTCCACTCTGCTAAATTCCTTTTTCATGCTGGTGGAGAATCCCACGCTCCAACCCACCATTGGATTTTGTTTTCCTCTCGATTGCAAAAAATTAGGCCAGACTGTCTTTTCTTGGCAAAGTATCATTGCACCAAACTATGGAAAATTGCGTTGCAGGGATAACCAAAGTCGTTTTCTCTATTTTGGAACTCTTGTGCTATTCAAATGTGCCTTTTCTATTGGATTCTTAGCTACTTCTAGTAAAATGAGAACACGGGAATATTCGAATGGCACGATGCCAAATGCACCCTTAGGTTGTGTTCCTACAAAGCAACGTAGATATGTTTTCAAAAACCTATTAATAACTTCAGTTTGACAGTTGGATGGGGGTGATATGTATTTGATTTTCAAGAACTCAATTTTTATCTTCATTTTTAACTACCTATATATTTGATTCTTATGTATTCTAATGGAAACAAACAGGCTCCTCTTTTCATATGAGCTAAAACTCAGATAGTTTCTTAATACTTCCCATAATAAGAGTTAGAAAATTGGAGGTGACAACACCATTCCACTTTTTTATTGAAGGAAATGTTTATCCCTCCTTAAACTACAATTCCGCCCACCCCACTTTCCAATTGCTTATGCAACTACCAGGTGTTGAACAAACTACCATCTATAAAGAAAATGTAGTTCTTCTTAATATTACAAGTCACATGATCCACATTACAGATCATGGAATCCCAAGTCAACAGGGATCTTGTTCTATTCCTTTAATTTAGTGATTTGATACTGTAAATATTCATTGTATATTCTCCATCGCTTGAAGTCAGGGATTTTTGCCTTGTGATCTCTATTTATACACATAAAGAGAAAATAGCAAATGACCAGAAGATTTACATCTTTCTCAACAGTGCCACATAATTTGAGAGAGACATATATCGAGATGATCAAACTCTTTGATGCTCATTGCCATCTTTAGGACCCTCGAATTTTCGATTATTCTCCTGAAATCATCAGAGCGGCTCTCTTGTGCCAAATCCTTTACATGGCTGTCAATGGGATCACATAAGTGAGTATGACTGTAAGAATACCAATGAGATGATTTTTTTCCATGGGTTGAACTGAACTCATGTCATGACATTCACCAAATTACATCAATATAACTCTCATATTATGCACTTTATTTACCCCTTCTTGTGTTTCTCTGATTGAAGAATGATTGGGATAAGGTAAAGCAGATGGGAGAGCAGTATCCAAGTGTAATTCCAAATTATGGTCTTCATCCCTGGTGAGTTCACCTATCACACATGCAAGGAATCATTTTTTTTATGGGTCAACTCCGGTGGGGCACACTATAGAAATGGCTTGGATTGAACAAGCTGTGCAAATTTGAAGTGGTTAAATTCTCACCCTTCAGACATCTATCCAAGGTCGGATTTTCATAAAATAGATTCAACACCTTTGAATCTAATGAGTGCTGTTTCTTCTCAAGAATCACTGATGGAAATGATCTGTCTTGGAAATTTGACCGTCTATGGTGTTGATTGTAGATGACGTAAGAAGAGTATGATGATGAACAACTTAGATTGGATAGATATTTCGCTATTTTTTTCCTGCATACTAGGCTTCAATGAATGCCTTACCTCATCTCTTTCAAGGTTCATTTCACTGGATTGACACTTGACAGATGAAACCCCTTAATTAAGGCATGATTGGATTGAGGGAAGGTAGTTCAGGGAAAGAGAGATCAGATTTGTGAGAAGGATGTATAAGATTTTTAAAGAGTCAACTGAAAGATATTCTATCCTTATGTGAGGTGCCCACCTTTCTATTGGTTAGGGCCCACCCATATGTGACCACATGTAGCCCTATTAACAGATAAAAATATATGGAGCATTCAGAATTTCCTATTTGATTCATGAGATTTTAGAAATTCAGACTTCTGAAATATCACTTTTGGCCTTTGAATAAATTGTCCAAATTCCAACTTACCTAATGTTGGGTTGTACATGAGGATTTGGAAATCTTCAGGGGCATGGCACTTGGAGAATCTGCAATTCATTCAAGGAAACAAGTCCTTAATATGTCTGCCTCACTAATTCACATCCACAGTTGGATTTTCATGAAAATAAAAATTCAGCACTTTGTGATAAGTTGCTCAAATATTTAGCCTTGTTTTAACTATCCATATAGGTTGGCTGGAAGTGAACCTTCACCTACCCTGTTGGCTGTTGAGATCCACAGCTCTTAGTTTTAGCCAATGTCCACCATATCCACCAACAGCAGCAGATCCAGCAAATTTTCATAAAATAGATTCAACACCTTTGGGCCACCATGTAGAAACAAATGTGTTTTTAAGGGGGCTATTTGTAGGAGACATGGGGATTAGAAGAAATTTGAGGTTCCTCCCATGTTCACCAATTCATATCAATTTTTGAAAGACCTGTGAAGTTCAGACCTGAATGACCAATGCATTGATAGAAGCCAACAAGGACAATAATAGCTATTGTTTTACCTTCTTATGAAAATTAAATCATACTGCTATGGCTAATACACCAATAATAATGATTCGGCTGGAGAAATGTATTTCAGTTTTTAGCCCAGTCCATAGGGCATCTGTCTATGTAATTCGGGTTTCAGACTTCTGCCCCTTGGTGTGTTTGTGGGGTTTGAATATCTAACAATTGAAAGTGAAGAAGATAATTAGCAACATAACACTTCAAAATGGTTGCCAGATAAAATGTACAATGACTAACAAAAGAAACAAAAATCATATTTTTTTTTAAAAAAAACACACACATGCAAGAAATTAATCACAATTACCAAAACACTCCAGATATTCTTCCTCTAGCACAACTAATATGAGAAAAGATATGAGAACATGAAGATATGTGATCAGAAGTAGTTTGTCAGCACAAAATTCCAACATCCTTGCACAATTATGATGCAGCTCAATAATTATTGTGACCAAGATGGGAACCATGCAACAATCTTCTAAATAAAAATGACTTCCAAAAGAAGTTCTCAAATTGTCCACCAAAGCCATGGGATTAGATTCAGATAAAAATGATTGAACAAAAATAGGAACTACTGATGTACAACAAAAATAGGAAATATTATAATTTTTCTCTCCCCTATGGGTTTTAGGACTATACCCATCTTCCCGTCATCAATAACAGCACTGCTTATCTTAAACAGCTCATATAATGCTTCTATTTCGCTTATGTTGACTGCAAAAGATGAAATCACAATGCATTACAGTTTGTCATAAATTAATGATTGCAGCAAGCAAGAACAGCGCACAAAGATCATTGAATTACCCAAAATATAAGAAGGGAAGACTAAATGAAAAGATTTTACTCGAAGCCCTAATTGTTTGACTCTTTTATTGTCCACAAAGTTACATACATTTGATGATTTGAAAGATATCTGACAAAGAGTATAGGCCAATGAGATGTTTAATGGTATTTTATTAAATGCCATTTTATAATGAAACTAAAGTCCATCTTCAAAGATATATGTGATGCAAAAGGGGGAAAATGCAGTAAAATGGAGGGCATAACAACAAAGACAACTCCAAAAATTATGAGACAGCGATCATGAAACTAACAATCATCTTCATAGAGACTGATCAAATCAACCACTACGGTGAAGTCCTCAAGATTATATTAAAGCTTAAATGCAATGAAAACGTTTGGCAACATACCCACTGTTTCCCTCACTAAAACTTCAGGATCTTCGAGGCCTTTAGGCTGCTTATACAAATCGAGATCACAACATCTAAGCAGTATAGCTAACAGGTGCTTGAAAGTTGAAACCATCTAGGCACTGCAACATGATATTTCCAGGTCATCAAAACACTCCATACCTACATTTGGAAAAAGAAAATTAGAAAATGTTCAGGTCACTTCAGTGAAGATGAATATAGCCAAGATACAACCAGATGGCACCTTGCAAAAGGAAAATAAACTTTACTACTTTGTGTTTCTGCTGACCCAAGCTCAAATGCAAGGACCATAAAAACCAAAGAGAATACCTAAAAACTTTATTTGTTATTGAAATGAAAATAGTACAGTTGTGACAACTTGAGCATGCAAGAAATACACTTCAAGTCTCTATAGGAGTTCCAAACCAGCTACAGAATAAACCAACCATGTGAAAATTTTTTTAAAAAATGGATTGGACCTGGAGGTCAAATCCAATGCTGTACATGTCTGATTAAGTAAAATTATCAAATATCAATGTTCCCGGTATATCCCGAAAAACGTGAAAAGGCATAAATGGCAAGGCAAAGATTGATGGACTTGTTTCCATGATGCACATAACACAAGCGAGAATAAATTCTCTGCAGGAGAAGAAACCAAAAATGTCACACCCCGAAACCGGGCCCTGCAGTGATCCGATCTCGGAATGCGAAATTTTGGAATAAATTTGAAACTTTTGTTATATTTCCCAAGATCCGCGTGAATGAGGATAATAAAATTCCATCATGATCAGAGTATATTTTCGCGGAAGCTAATCATGGTGTTACGACCCGGAGTCCGTGGCCATCGGATTCCGTGTCGCACTCGACCAATATCATAAAACCATCATAAAAGCCGACTGACACAAATCATAATTCAAAGAATACTGAGCTGGTAGTAACAGGACTATTTATTTCCCACATATTCAAATTACAATTTACAGTGTCTTAATTACAAACCCAAGAAAAAGGCTAACAAAGCCATACAAAAATATCCAACTAAACCAAAATACTACCCCCAATATTTAGATATGAACTCCGGTGCCAAACTTGACATCTAGATGATATCAATGGGCAGCCTCTCACGTCAGACCGGCAGCTCCACCGCCTCCTCCGATCAAACACCTAAAAACAGAAAGAGAGGAAACTGGCACCAAACAAACAGGGTCAGACACGACGGTCTGGCAAGCAAATAAACAAGTAATATGTAACATGGCATTTATAAAACCTTATGGAATCATTGTAAATCCATTTAAAGAGTCTAAACAATAATAGCAATAAATCATGATAAAACGATCGAAAGACTGAACATAAAAATCAAAGCAAATAAATGAACATTCTCTGAAGTATAAATATCTCGAAAAGATAACAGCCTACATAAAACATTTCATAATTGGAAATACATTTAAAATCCTGAATAATAGAGACAATACGATAAAAGATCGATTTCATAAACATTAACAAATTCAAAGAATATACTGAGTATAAACAAACAAGAATCGTAAAACAAATTAATAAATAGATAAATCATTGGCAACCACACATAGCTATATTCTGTTGGAATTTGAGATGACTTGAGAAGTTTTTTGATGAATTGAAGAATTTAGTATCTCAAGCATCATTTTGAGTTGGAATTATTGTCAACACAATGTCACAAGCATGATGTTAATAGGTTGGTGTTAATAGAGCTTAAAAGAAAAAATCAGAATTGAAACAGTTCAGGAATTCAGAATTCCTGAAGCAGAGTGTGCGGTCGACCGGGCACCCCATGCGGTCGACCGAGCAAAGAGAAACCTGCAGAAAAAGTTTCAGGAAGCTCCCAGTTATTTTCATGACACAGTGTGTCGTCGGTCGACCGGGACCCCAGGATGTCGACCGAGCACGATAGTTGTTTATTTCCAGACTGTGTATGATGTCGACCGAGCAAGCAAGGATGTCGACCGAGCACGGGAACCAGAGTTGCGCAGAAACAGAAGTCTTGCACGAAAATTCAGCATTCTCATTTATTTCGTTTGGGACTCTTTCTAAACGAATTGTAGCCTATTTTGAACACTCTTAAGGGTTACCATAACCTATATAAAGGCATGTTTGGTTCGTTTTTAAGAAGACACACCAAGAGAGAAAGAAGAGAAGAAAGTAGAGAAGAAAAGAGAGAGTTTTGGAGAGAAGAGAGTGATGTTGCTGTGTGCAGTATTGTCAGAAGTTTCTACAGCAAGTGTGGACGAGGATGTGCTCTTGAAGATGGTGTTTTCGTCCATAAGATAAGTGTCTCTCTGTTTATGCTTTAATTTCAATTTGTAAGGGATTGAGAGAGAGAGATTGTAGAGGGGAAGGGCTATAGAAAAAGGTTTCTACTTTTATTCTGTAGAACATCAAGTTGGTGCTTGGTGTCTGGGGTTTGGTGATCCTATCTGTTGGTGCAGATAAATTGTAAAGGGAGTCGGTGCTTCCTAGATAGTTGGTGCTATCTGAAACTAAAGGGAGTAGGTGTTTCCTAGATAGTTGGTGCTATCTGAAACTAAGGGTTGGTGCTCTTTGTCGTTGGTGCGACTAAATAGATTCAGATCTGTCCCGGATTGGTGTTCGGACAGTCTTTGAACCGTGGACGTAGCCTTTCGGTGAACCACGTTAAATCTGGTGTCATTGTGTGATTTGATTTGCTTTTGTTGTTAAATTGGACCTGTTATTAAAGAATCACTGATTCACCCCCCCCCCCTCTCAGTGATCGCGATATCTAACAATTGGTATCAAAGCGTAAGGCTCCCTTGATAAGCTTAACACGCTAAGGGTGATCTCTTGTCAAATCACATGGCAACCAATACAGGGAATAAGAAAGCACCTTTGTTTGATGGTTCTAATTACTCCTTCTGGAAGATCAGAATGCAGGCTTTCATTAAGTCACTTGGCTATGATGTCTGGGAGACTGTCAGAGTCGGTTACAATATTGCCATTGTACCCAATGATGCTGCAATGAAGAAGTTAGCAGACAACGACTCTAAGGCGCAGAATGCACTCTTTAGTGGCCTTGTGGACAGCGAGCTGGTCAAAGTAATTGCATGCAAAACAGCCAAGGAAATATGGGACAAGTTGAAAAGCATTCATGAAGGAGATGAGAAGATCAAAGAAGCAAAATTGCAAACCCATCGCTCTCAATTTGAATCTCTTCGCATGGAGGAAAGCGAGAATGTTGACTCATATTTGCAACGAGTGAATGAAGTCACGAATGACATCCGTGGACTAGGGGAGGAGATGAAAG
Source organism: Litsea cubeba (assembly GCA_012931725.1). Classification (NCBI taxonomy): domain Eukaryota; kingdom Viridiplantae; phylum Streptophyta; class Magnoliopsida; order Laurales; family Lauraceae; genus Litsea; species Litsea cubeba. The sequence goes on from CM022951.1 coordinate 32,271,679, forward strand.
AACCAGTCATCGTCAAAAAGGTTCTAAGATCTCTTCTTCCCCGGTTTGATTCAAAAGTCTCAGCCATAGAAGAAGCCAAGGATCTGAATGAATTTTCCATGGATGAGTTGCATGGTTCACTCACTGCCTATGAGATGCGCATAGGTAAGACGTCTTCATCTGATAGAGAAGCGGCCTTCAAAGTTCAGAAAAAGGGAAAAGAGACTGCTGGTCATGATTCTGATACTGATGATGATGAGCTTGAGGCTCAATTTGTTAGAAAGCTGAAGAAAGGAAGCAATGGAAAGTACAAAGGGAAGCTACCCTTTAAATGCTTCAATTGTGGCGGTGTTGGTCACTTTGCTGCGAAGTGTCCGCTGAAAGAAAATAATGATGATGACTCTTATGTCGATAAGAGTAAGTGGAAGAAAAATTTTAGAAAGAGGGGCAAAGCAAAAAGCTTCATCAGTCAATATAATGACAGCACGTCTGAAACTTCAGACGATGATGAATCAGCCGAGGCAACTGAAGCTCTCTTCATGGTTACCGTTGAAGAAGAAGAGGAGCAAGAGCCGGAAGAGGAAGAGGAGGCTGAGGTCAATCTCGAAGAAGAACTCATTGCCGCACTTGAGGAGCTTAGCATGGAACGAAAAACAAGTAAGAAAAATCTGAAACTTCTTCATGAATCTGAAAGTTCAATTATTGCTTTGAAAACTCAAGTTGAAGAATATAAAAGAATGGTGGAAGTCCTTCAAAATCAAATAAGTATCAAAAAGGAAGAGGCTATGAAACTTGAAACTGAAATCGCTAGAGCAAAGGCTGAAAACTTGGAAAGTAGCCGAAAACTCAAAGCACTCCAAGCGATTGAAGGTACAATGAAACTCAATGAAATTCTGAAAGTTCAAAAGCCCTTCCACAATAAATTTGGTATTGGATTTGAAACCGGAGAGACCTCTAAAGCTGCATCTTCTTTGTTTATGAAACAAAGTGCCATACCTCTCAAGGCTACAAAGCATCAAATTCAGCCTAGTATTGAGACGGTCAATAAGAAAAGGTTTGTGGAGTTTAACCAGCCACCTAATAAAGGAAGAATGTTCAGATTCTATGGTTATTGCTATCATTGTAATAGATATGGACATAAAAGAGCTGATTGCAAATTCTATGTTAGAAACAGCCCATTTATGACTAGGAATCCTTTTTCAATCCTAAACAGCCACAAAATTGAGTGCTATATGTGTCATAATTATGGACATTTGGCTAGGGATTGTAGGTTGCCTATTGCTAACCAATTTCAGGTTGAAAAGAAACCCAAGTTAGTTAAGGCATGGAGGGCAAAGAAAAGGGATGGTAATTCCAAAGAATCTCTCATTGTGCAAACGGCATTCAATGCACAAAAGAAGACAGCACCATGGGTCCTTGATAGTGGTTGTTCAAGCCATATGACAGGTGATAAGGAAAAATTCGTCAAATTACAGCACTATGAAGGCGGATCAGTGAAGTTTGGTAACAATGATGGTGCCAAAATCTGCAGAAAAGGTGTTGTTCAGCTAAAGGCAAACAAGATCAGATCAGACGAGGTCTTATATGTGTCTGGACTGAGACACAACTTGCTTAGTGTGAGCCAGATCTGTGATAAAGGCCACGAGGTTGTCTTCACTAAGAATGGTTTTACTATCAACAAGTGTAGCAACGGCAAAACAGTGGCTACTGGATCTAGGACTGCTGGAAATCTCTATACATTGTCAGATGGAGCTGAAAAGACTTGCTTGATGAGTCGGACAGAGGAAAGTTGGTTGTGGCACAAACGCCTTGGGCATCTAAACTTTGATAACATGTCAAAGATTTACAAATCAAAGGCTGTCAGAGGTATGTCTACAGTTGAAAAGCCTTCCAATCCCATTTGCGATTCTTGTCAAAAGGGAAAGCAAACGAGGGTTATGTTCAAGTCAAAGGAGCATCATTCAAAGAAACCTCTTGAGCTAGTGCACACTGATCTCTGTGGACCGATGCGAACTCAAAGCACCAATGGAGATAAGTATTTTATGTTATGCATTGATGATTATACTCGTATGTCATGGGTATTGTTTCTTAAGCATAAACATCAAGCACTTGATCGTTTTAAAGTGTTTAAAGCACAGGTTGAAAATATGCTTGGAAAACGTATCAAGATTTTAAGGTCTGATCGAGGCGGTGAATTCACATCTGAAGAGTTCACTAACTATTGTGAGCACCATGGCATTCAAAGACAGTATTCAGCCCCTAGAACTCCACAGCAAAATGGAGTTGTGGAACGGAAAAATCGCACCGTTCAAGAGATGGCTCGTACAATGCTAACTGAGAGCAAGCTAGCTGACAAATACTGGAAGGAGGCAATCCATACGGCTGTATACATTCAGAATCGATGCTTGATAAGGCCACATGAAGACAAAACTCCTTATGAGCTATGGTTTGGGCGAAAAGCAACAGTCAAGCACTTCAGAGTCTTCGGTAGCAAGTGTTACATCAAGCGTCTTGAACAAAATCCGGGCAAATTTGATGAAAGAGCTGATGAAGGTATATTTCTTGGTTATTCCTCATCTAGTAAGGCTTACAGATGTCTTAACAAAAGAACCAGAAAAATCATAGAAAGTGCTGATGTTAGAATTGATGAAAACCATGAATCAAAGAATGGAACTCATTATGACAGTCCCGTTTATGAGGACTCGAGTGAGATTGATGATGAAGTAGCTAAACCTAATGATTCTGAGAAATCAAAGGATGACTCAGAGGATGCTACACCTAGAAAGAAAAGCACTTGGGTAGAGCAACACCCTAAGGATCAAATCATTGGAGATCCTGAGGCCAGTGTTAAAACAAGACAAAGTGTAGTTAGCAATTACTCACTTGTGTCCACCATTGAACCCAAGACTGTGGCTGAAGCCAGTCTCGATGAAAGTTGGTTGAAAGCTATGCATGAGGAGTTGGAGCAAATTGAGAAGAACTCCACATGGGAACTAGTCTCTAGACCTACCGATAAGAATGTTATTGGTACTAAATGGGTCTTTCGGAATAAGCTGAATGAAGATGGTCAGGTCATACGAAACAAAGCAAGGTTGGTTTGTAAAGGCTATGCTCAAGTTGACGGCATAGATTTTGAAGAGACCTTTGCACCGGTGGCTCGTCTGGAAGCCATTCGTATGTTTCTTGCATTGGCTGCATACAAAACCTTCAAGGTATTTCAGATGGATGTAAAGTCAGCCTTCTTGAATGGATTACTTGAAGAAGAGGTCTACATTGAGCAACCTGATGGTTTTCCTATTAGCAAAAATTCAGACCTAGTGTGCAAGTTGAAAAAGGCTCTTTATGGGCTGAAACAAGCGCCAAGGGCGTGGTATGCAAGGCTGGACCTCTATCTCCGCAAGATCGGTTTTGGAAAAGGACTGGTTGATAGCAATCTTTATGTCAAAACAGAGTTGAGCAAACAGCTGGTTGTTATTGTTTATGTCGATGACATAATCTTTGGTGGCAATGATGAAGAAATGTGCAGGAATTTCGCTGAAGAGATGAAGAAAGAATTTGAGATGTCAATGCTTGGAGAACTAAAGTTCTTCCTTGGTTTACAAGTTCAGCAGCTGAAACATGGTATCTTCATATCACAGATGAAATACATCAAGGAAATGCTGAAGCGATTTAACATGGAAGACAGCAAGCCTGTGAGCACACCAATGACAACGAACACAAAGCTAAGCAAAGATGATAAGGGTTCGTCCGTTGATCACACCACTTATCGTTCTATGATAGGAAGCTTGCTTTATTTGACTGCTACAAGACCGGATCTTCTGCAAGCAGTATGTATGGTGGCTCGATTTCAAGCATCACCAACTGAGACGCACCTTACAGCAGTAAAAAGGATATTTCGATATCTAAAAGGTACCATGGAGCTTGGCATTTGGTATCCTAAAGGCAAATCCTTCACTCTTGTTGCATACTCTGACGCCGATTGGGCTGGATGTATAGATGATCGCAAGAGTACAAGCGGTGGTGCATTCTATCTCGGTGAAAGGTTGGTGGCATGGCACAGTAAGAAACAAGACTCAGTATCCCTTTCTACAGCGGAAGCGGAATATATTGCAGCGGCAACTTGTTGTACACAAGTGTTATGGATGCGGCAAATGCTCTCTGATCTAGGAGTTCCGACAACGGATCCTACGCCGATCCTCTGTGACATCACAAGTGCAATTCACATCTCCAAGAATCCTGTTCAACATTCTAGAACGAAGCATGTAGCAATTCGCTATCACTTTCTCAAGGAAAAGGTTGCAGATGGTGAGGTAAAGTTGGAATATGTCCCAACTACTGAGCAAGTTGCTGATATCTTCACAAAACCTCTGCCAAAAGAAGTCTTCGAGTATCTCCGAAAAAAATTAGGAGTTACTCACTCTCCTAATCCTTAGGAGTTGTGCTTGAAAGGGGGAGCAAAGTATTCTTTGAATATCCTATTCGCTCCTTCGTTGGTCCCTTTGGACTTGTTGTCAAAGGGGGAGAAAGACTTAAGCTGGGAGAAAGCTATCTTAGAAGAAGTTATGCTATGATAACTTTGTGGAGATTGGTATCAAGAGTGTTAGAGATCTTGATTGATTCTATTTTTTTTAAAAGACAGGGGGAGACTATGGTTCTGAAGAAGCGTCATGAAGATCAACTGTGTTCTAAGTAGCGTCATGAAGATCAACTGTGTTCTAAGTGGTGAAGTTCCAAAAGTGTTGCCAACAATTCCAAAGGGGGAGATTGTTGGAATTTGAGATGACTTGAGAAGTCTTTTGATGAATTGAAGAATTTAGTATCTCAAGCATCATTTTGAGTTGGAATTATTGTCAACACAATGTCACAAGCATGATGTTAATAGGTTGGTGTTGATAGAGCTTAAAAGAAAAAATCAGAATTGAAACAGTTCAGGAATTCAGAATTCCTGAAGCAGAGTGTGCGGTCGACCGGGCACCCCATGCGGTCGACCGAGCAAAGAGAAACCTGCAGAAAAAGTTTCAGGAAGCTCCCAGTTATTTTCGTGACACAGTGTGTCGTCGGTCGACCGGGACCCCAGGATGTCGACCGAGCACGATAGTTGTCTGTTTCCAGACTGTGTATGATGTCGACCGAGCAAGCAAGGATGTCGACCGAGCACGGGAACCAGAGTTGCGCAGAAACAGAAGTCTTGCACGAAAATTCAGCATTCTCATCTATTTCATTTGGGACTCTTTCTAAACGAATTGTAGCCTATTTTGAACACTCTTAAGGGTTACCATAACCTATATAAAGGCATGTTTGGTTCGTTTTTAAGAAGACACACCAAGAGAGAAAGAAGAGAAGAAAGTAGAGAAGAAAAGAGAGAGTTTTGGAGAGAAGAGAGTGCTGTTGCTGTGTGCAGTATTGTCAGAAGTTTCTACAGCAAGTGTGGACGAGGATGTGCTCTTGAAGATGGTGTTTTCGTCCATAAGATAAGTGTCTCTCTGTTTATGCTTTAATTTCAATTTGTAAGGGATTGAGAGAGAGAGATTGTAGAGGGGAAGGGCTATAGAAAAAGGTTTCTACTTTTATTCTGTAGAACATCAAGTTGGTGCTTGGTGTCTGGGGTTTGGTGATCCTATCTGTTGGTGCAGATAAATTGTAAAGGGAGTCGGTGCTTCCTAGATAGTTGGTGCTATCTGAAACTAAAGGGAGTAGGTGCTTCCTAGATAGTTGGTGCTATCTGAAACTAAGGGTTGGTGCTCTTTGTCGTTGGTGCGACTAAATAGATTCAGATCTGTCCCGGATTGGTGTTCGGACAGTCTTTGAACCGTGGACGTAGCCTTTTGGTGAACCACGTTAAATCTGGTGTCATTGTGTGATTTGATTTGCTTTTGTTGTTAAATTGGACATGTTATTAAAGAATCACTGATTCACCCCCCTGTTGACACCAAAAATGTCACTTTGCCTTTTCAAGATCCAAAGAGCTACATGAAGTCGCAACCTGCCATAAATAGGCAATGCTGCTTCCAAAAATCAAATCTTGTCAGAATCAAACAAAAACTGCAAGATTCTTCCAGACAGCCAAAAGAGGAGTACACAACAAGTTTCGGGCCATTTCAAAATCATTTGGCCTAACTTCGCTTCTCCGACAGCCGAAAAGAGCTCTCGGCGACAAAAGCTCTCCGGGACCATGATTCCCAAGACAGAACCTATGGATCATCTTAAAATGACTCCAATAGGTTCCCTGTCAAATTTCAAGTCAATCGGACATCGGTTGACCGCACGTCAAACCGCGACATCTTCATCGCGACAAAAAGCAAGTCTACAGGTGATAGGACCCCAAACGGCTTCAAAACTCAAACAAAAGCCTATGGTTGGTCTTATTTATTGCTTAGGAGGCTTCACACCAAATTTCAGGTCATTCCGACATCGTTTGACCCAGTTTCAGCTTTTGACAGAAAATCGGCAGCTCTGCGCGACAAAGTCTTCGGCTTTCTCAGGAAATTGGAAACTTTGCAAAATAAAATGCAAGGATTCTCATCAGGTTTCCTACAAAGAAATCAGGCCAATAAATGGTCAAAATGTCAAGGAAAAGTACAGAAGAAAAAAGAATCAGAAAAAAGCAAAAACGGACGCAAAACGGGACCAGAAAGGGGGAAAACCCCCCCAGGGTCGCAGACCCCTGCGACCCTGGGCCAGGGTCGCCGGCGACCATGGACCCCGGGGTCGCCGGGAAAGCCCCGGAAACCCCGGTTTTCGCCGTTTTTTTCGCGATTCGAGGAGCCCAGCCTCTGGTACTTTCCAAAATTCATGCTTTTGAGACACCAAGTCCTCTGATATCCGTCCAAAACACGGGTAAAACATCAAGAGTATCGAAGACAGTATTGATCGCCACCCGGTCAACCAAAAAAAAGTGTGCTTTCCACCCGACCGATCAAGAAATCGACAGGACAGATGGCACCGACCCGTTGTTAGCAACAAACACCTGAAATTACATGGTCATCTGATGTCGATCTACATGAAGATCCATCGATGATCATCGACAGAAGAATTCCAAAAGACGTGGCACGGCCCGCGACTCTTCAGCTGCTCGGCGACCACTTAATGCGATTAATTGACTAGCTTTATTACAGTCATTAATCCATTTCTTTGGACGGCCCAATCAGAAGCAAGCATTTGGGAGTTACAAGTCAAGAGATTCATGGCATTTAACCCATGAAACTCCTCCCATCATGGCGATTAAAGGCGATTAAATGCCCTCAATCTCCTCCGGCCAATCAGAAGCCAAGAAAAAGGAGTTACAAAATAAACAATTCAATTTTGTAACTCCTCCCATTATGCGGCTTAATGACATTAAAAGCCCATAAACTCTCCTAAATGGCTACCAAGAGCCTATAAATAGGAGAGCACTCCAAAGGAATCCAGATCGGAAAAACACACAACAAACATCAGACAGCAGTCAGAAATCCAGAGAAAAGAAAAAGAGAGAAAACTCTGCAGAAGTTCTACACCGGCCACCGCAACAAGGTGACAAAAGTCCCTTGGGGGGTACCCCCCCCCAAGGTCCTTGCCTTCTCCTCCTGCCTCCAATGGCTTAGATGTGGCTTTTCAGCCCGTCTACTCGGCTTTTTATTGGACATAGGACCTTCCTTTGGTCTTTGTCTTCTAAAAACCTGAGGTTATAGCCAAGCCAAGCGAATCAATAGCATCCTCTGTTCTCATCTGCATGGATGATGGCGAAGCCCACATATGGCTTGCGACCGTCAATCTAAACGAGTCCTCCACAATCTCCTGAGAAGTTAGATCCTCCTTTTCTTGCTTTTCATTGTAGTTTGTATTTTTTTAAAAGAGACAAAAATCACAACTCTTGTCTTTCATTATTGATAAGAATTGTAAATCGGCTATAAATGCCAAAATCGGCTATAAACGCCAAAAATCGGCTATAAACGCCAAAATCGGCTATAAATGCCAAAAAAATCGCCTTTCACGGCAAATCAAGAAAATGTCTCTTTTCTTAAATATATGTGCAATGGAAAACTTGAAAGAAGTTGATTTCCTTTTTACTTGCGAAGGTTGATCTCCGGATCACCACTTGCAATTCCAAGTAAAATAGAAAATCTGGCACACCCACAAAAAAAAAAGAAATGTTGATGCACGCCCTTGCCCCCCGGTTACGAAAGGGTCGGAACCAAACGGACTCCCACGTCCGCCGACCTCGGTAGGAACCCGAGCAGGAGCGCGGTCCATCACCCCCCCTCTCAGTGATCGCGATATCTAACATATTCTCCTATTACCGAAGTAACAAGAGCAGACAGAATCATAGCCACTACACGTGGGACCGGAAACAGAATCAGACCGTAGCCACTACACGTGGGACCGGCAGATAAAAACCGTTGCCATGGTCGGTACAGACAGAATCCAAACTGCAGCTGGCAGACAAATTAAAGATCACAAGCCGGGTGATCAGCCCGACAAGGTGACCTAAGCCTAGTGGTGCCTTTAGTTTTTAAAACTTGAACCAATATAAATCAAAATACTAATCCCTTTGGCTCATGGGCTCACACCACCGGGCTCTGGCCCCATCTCGCCTCGAGGTTTTATTTTTGAAATCATAGTCTCTTTGGCTCATGGGCTCGCACTACAAAGCTCTGGCCCCGTCTTGCCTCGAGGTTTTATTTTCAAAATACTAGTCTTATCGATGAAATCCCGAATGTGGCGAACCACTCCAATCTCCTTTCAAATCGATTCGGAGAAAACATACGAATTACCATGGTAAACCACTCAAATACACATCAAAGTGATTTGTATAAAATCATACAATCAATCCTTTCGCACATGGAAAACCACATGATTTTATAACAAATCACCGATGCTATTCAAATTAGTTCAACGAAGAACACAAATACATTCTCTGACTTGAAATGGAATGGAATAGTGTAGAATGACTTAATGACTTACCAAGGTGTTGGAATTTGAGATGCCTTGAGAAGTCTTATGAAGCATTGAAGTGTTTAGTATCTCAAGTATCATCTTGTGTTGGAATTATTGTCAACACAATGTCACAAGTGTGGTGTTGATAGAGCTTCAAAGAGAAAACAGAGCTGAAATAGAACAGTACAGGAAATCAGAATTTCAACTGTCAACCGGTATTTCTACCGGTAGAACAGGGGTAGAACAGGGGTAGAAAAGGGGTAGAAAAGGCTGACCCTGAGATTTCCATCTGTCAACCGCAAGTACTACCGGTAGAAATGGCTGCCCTGAAAGTTCTACCGCAAGTACTACCGGTAGAAGTGGCTTAAATTCTAGCAGAAGCTTGGACATGAGAATTTCATCTGTTCTACCGCAAGTACTACCGGTAGAACACACGGGAAATCTGAGTTGCGCAGAAATAGAAGTTTTGCACGAAAATTCAGGAAACTTATGTATTTCGTTTGGGACTCTTTCTAAACGAATTCTAGCCTAATTTAAACACTCTTTAGGGTTACCATAACCTATATAAAGGCTTGCTAAGTTCGTTTTCAAGAACACAGAAGAGAGGAGAGAAGAGGAGAGAAGAAAAGAGAGGGTTTTGGAAAGAAGAAGGTGCTGTTGCTGTGTGCTGTTGTGCTGCATGTTTCTACAGCAAGTGTGGACGAGAATGTGCTCATGAAGATGGTGATTCGTCCATAAGATAAGTGTCTCTCTGTTTATGCTTTAATTTCAATTTGTAAGGGATTGAGAGAGAGAGATTGTAGAGGGGAAAGGCTGTAGAAAAGTTCTCTACTTTAAATCTGTAGAACATCAAGTTGGTGCTTGGTGTTAGGGGTTTGGTGATCCTATCTGTTGGTGCAGATAAATTGTAAAGGGAGTCGGTGCTTCCTAGATAGTTGGTGCTATCTGAAACTTAAGGGTTGGTGCTCTTTGTCGTTGGTGCGACTAAATAGATTCAGATCTGTTCCGGATTGGTGTTCGGACAGTCTTTGAACCGTGGACGTAGCCTTTTGGTGAACCACGTTAAATCTGGTGTCCTTGTGTGATTTGATTTGCTTTTGTTGTTAAATTGGACCTATTTTTAAGCAATCACTGATTCACCCCCCCTCTCAGTGATCGCGATATCTAACACAAGGAACCATCTCAATGCACATTTAACCTTTAAACATTGATTAATAAGGGAATATGTTTGATGCCAACGAAAATCCACAACATTTAAATGATAAAGTGCACATTGAGACTCGAAAGATTCCCGGGTAATTTCACATATGCTCATTCTCCCATTGTTCCCATTCCCATTTCACAATTTCCAAGTATCACAAGTAATCCCAAACTCTTTAAATCAGGCCCACAGCTGACCTTAACCCAAGCCCCAAAACAGTCTACTCATTTATCCCAAAACAGCCCTTAATTTGCTCAAGAAACAGGTCCTAAAACAGTCCAAAAACTGACCTTGAATGGCCCAAGAAACAGGTCTTAAATAGCCTAAAAACTGACCTTGAATGGCCCAAGAAACAGGTCTTAAAACAGCCCAAAAACTGACCTTGAGTGGCCCAAGAAACAGGTCTTAAACAACCCAAAAAAATGTCCTTGAATGGCCCAAGAAACAAGTCTTAAAACAGCCCAAAAACTGACCTTGAATGGCCCAAGAAACAGGTCTTAAAACAGCCCAAAAACTGTCCTTGAATGGCCCAAGAAACAAGTCTTAAAACAGCCCAAAAACTGACCTTGAATGGCCCAAGAAACAGGTCTTAAAACAGCCCAAAAAAAATGTCCTTGAATGGCCCAAGAAACAAGTCTTAAAACAGCCCAAAAATTGACCTTGAATGGCCCAAGAAACAGGTCTTAAAACAGCCCAAAAACTGTCTTTGAATGGCCCAAGAAACAAGTCTTTAAACAGCCCAAAAACTGACCTTGAATGGCCCAAGAAACAGGCCCAAAGAAACCCCAAAAACTGGCCCAAAATACCTGAACAGGCCCCCACGCTGGGCTGGGCTCGCTCGAGCGACCCAAGGTCCGCTCGAGCGAAGCCCAGACAGAGCCTGGGTCGCTCGAGCTACCCAGTGGGTCGCTCAAGCGAGCCAGGCAGAACCTGGTCCGCTCGAGCGGCCCACTGGGTCGCTCGAGCGGACTGGGCTCTGTCCAGTCCGGCTCGTTGGGCATTTTTTCTCATTTTTTCCATCCTTTTTGATTCTTTTTGATTCCTTTTCTTTCATACAAATTTCCAACATCAATTGGGCCCTTTCTTAAACTCTTCAACTCATCAAATCACCATTCATAATCCTTCCAATTGATCAAACACAACACTTTTTTTTTTAAATCAAAGTTTTTCTCCCTTTCTTTGAACACAATAATTAACACAAGGAAGGCTAAGTTTCAAGATGCCCAAAATGAAACCAAACTTCCAATACATTGAAAAACAATAATCTAAGTGGGAATCAACATCACATTACTCCATTCATCCCAAAATAAATCTATGAATCATAAGAAGATTGACACATAGCATGAAATACCATGAAATGAAACAAGAAAATGAAACCATCATATTAATTGAAAAATCCACTTGCCTCAAGTCTAAATGAGAGAAATAATACTCCTCAACCCAAGCTCTAGGGTCTCAAGCTCCCAATCTACAAAAACCCCAAAATTTTCCAAAGAGAACCCTAAAAATCAATATTTGTAAATCACCAAGGAAAGCTCTTGTATATGGGATGAAAACACTCCTAATAAAGAGGAAAACAAGGATCTCAAGTTTGGAAAGCCATTGCTAACCTTGAAAAGCTCAAACGAAGGAGAGAAGCTTGGATGAGAGCCTTGCCCTAGCTCAAAACCTTTGAAAAAGACATCTTTGGGAAGCTTGAATGAAGAGGAGGAACTTTAGAAGATCAATCCTCCAAGAAAACTCCAAGAGATTGGTGTTTCAGATGAGAGAGAAAGTGTGGGAAGAGAGGGAAAGAGCCCTAGCTCAAAACCTTGCAGGAAAAAGAAATGAAGGAGAAGAAGAGGGTTCCTCTTCTTATAAGATGGGTTTTGTGGGCCCCGATCTTCACAAGGCTGAAAGTGGCATTTGCGGGCCCCGAATGAAAATGACGAAGAAGACAAAAACGATCAGAGAAATTTCTACTTTCCAAAAAGTATATTTTCCCCAAATTCTGAAATTTTCAAAATTTATGGACAGATTTAGTGAAAATGTCATTTTTGCCCATTTTTCTCGAAAAACGCGATTTCAGAGCATCAAATCAAAATGGTCAAAACATGAAAGTGGTTCAACTCAATAAAATGAGTCAAAAGGAGCCAGATTTGTAATTTTTCCAAAATAATAATAATTTCTCACAAAAATATATTTTACAAAGACCGGGTCAAACTAAAGTCAACGGTCTTCAAAATCTCCAAGGCTATGAAAAATCTAGTCAAACTCCAAAAACAAGGTCAAACCAACTCTAATCTCATTTAAGAAGCTAAACCATGATTAAAATAATACTAAACAAAAGAACTGGGTGTCGGGGTCTTACAAAAAATCCAGGCAATAAATAAACCATAGGACCAGAAATATAGAATTTCTTCATGGTTACACATCCACAGACGATATGCTTCCAAGATGATATGCTTCCAAGTAAGAGATCAAAACAATGATAATCCTTATATGAGGATAAGTCCCACAACAAGACATATAATAACATGATTAGGAAGTTTATTTTGAAGTTCAAAATTATAAGCATAACATACACACCCGAAAATCCTACACCTCTGAAAGTAAATAATCTGAAGAGAGATACTGAACCAAAGATTTCCATGAAGTATTTGCTGGATAATTGATTAATAATATACAAGTTGTTAAAACAATCTCCAAGCAAAGTTATACTTAAAAACTGAAGTATGCTAGGACATCTCATATGTGAACTTCTTTTTTGAAGTGAAGTGTGGTAGGTCATCTCATCTTCCAAAGACAATGGAATCAAATCTTGACAATGATATCACCTGTAATCAAATGAATATTTAAAAAAATAAAAAAATAAAAAAACCTTCAATCTTCATCATCATACATTTTGCATTCCTAAGAAAGGACTTTTCATTAAAGGAGAAGGATCAAGTGTCAATGACAGAATCTGTATACAACAATCACTTTTTATTATTTATTTACTTATTTATTGAATGGTTACAACCATCAATTTTCATATAATGAAGAGCAGAGAACCATTTCCCTAGATAAGCTACCATCCACTTATTAAGTATCACACAATACCAACATGGATCTCTTTCTCAATGATTCATCCCCTCCCATTTCCTAGAAAAACACTTGGAAAATGCAATTATACCGAGTTCCATCACACCTGGCAACCCAGTGCCATTAGAGGAATATACACATACTGTGTCATCTTCAGCAACTCAAAAAACTTGTCAACTTCACATATGTACATCCCTTTTGAAGATTAAGCTCCAAATCGACATTCCATTCAACCCCTCAACATGCGTGTCCACACCATAATAGACTTTTCTCCCAAAGATCGAATTTCATAGTATGCCCTCTTTTTTCTACACATTCTATGACTATCTCCTTATAGACCTGCTTCACCCGCACATGGTTTTGGGCCTCTCACACACTTCATCACTTGCTTGTAATTGCTGCCATACCAAAATACAGCAATACGATAAGAAAAATAAAAGCAGTAGTGATTTGCTTGTTTATAGGAGGAAAAGAGCAAAATAGAACAAGGCAAAGGCTCTTTTTTTTCTTTTTTGTTTCCCTAATTGCAACACCAAATTACTAGACAATGGAAAAATAGAAGAGCGAAAAAGGTGTTCCTCTAACCCCAACTGGCCTTAAGGTTGTCTTTTTCATGCATCTCAAACCACAAGCATTCTTAATATGTTAGGAGAACGATGATCAACAGATATCCATTTCTCTGTGTTTGGGGCAGTACCAGGATCACATATCACATTAACTAGGTCAAACTTTTTTTACAACTTCACCCAAACAATACTAGCAATGTGCTCTTAATGACCTGAGGAGAGGGGATATAAAAAAGATCCAACCACTTGCAACTTCTAATTTTCATGTGTCCACAAACACAATTGCAATTCCCCAAAACACATCAAAAATCATCAAAGACTCCAAACACAAACCAATACAATTTCAAGATCCCTAAACAATTGAAACAGTCTAAGAGAGGCGATTGGGTGATGGAAGAAATGAAGAAAATGAGGGAAAGAAAGGTCTAACCCAACCTTGCGATTAAAGAAGGTGAACTAAAAAGAACAACCCTGACAATGAGATGCGTCCTCCACCCAATTGACTACTCGCATTAACGGCTTTACAGGAAGTCCAATCTTCTCCAACATCTTGCCTCTCCTCTCTCTCTCTCTAGTTCTAGTTTCTACACACCATAGCAATCAAAGATCTCTTAACGCCTCTTCTCCGGTGCCCTCTAGTGAACGACGATTGCCACACTTGAGGCGAGAGACGAATGAGAAGGGAAAGAGAAAAAGAAAAGGGGGTAATTTATGCTCTCCTCTGTAATCGATCTCCATGGGACACTTTTGTTTTAGTGAATTTTGAGAAAGAGAGGAAATCTGCGAGAAAATCTTTGGGGAAGAAAGGAGAACGAAGGGTAAAAGGGTATGGGATTGAAAACGATGTCGTTCGAAACAAGAGGGGGTAAAAAGAGTAAAAAATCCATGTACGAACACCAAAATGGGCATTACCTTGTATTTCACACTAAATCCGTATAATACAAGTATAGAAACACTTTTTTTGGTAAAAATCCCTTTTTTATACATACTATGATTCAAAATACAAAAAAATCTCTTTCTAATTTTGTATGAACTATTTTTAATAAGGGATTTTTACAAAAAAAGTGTCTGTAAAGTTGTATTATATGGATTTAGTGTGAAATACACGGTAATGCCCATTTTGATGTTCGTACAGGAATTTTTTACTCTTTTACCCCTCCCTGTTTTGAACGACATCGTCATCTTTTTTGCCCCAAATTTCAATCCTACTGTAGCCGGCCCTTCTTCTCTCTCTACTCAGCTTCCGACCAACTTCCCCTCTCTCCTTCCAAACGTTCCAAATTCTCTCCTTCGCCACTTGTTAAATTCTCACCGAAAACGCCCTCTTACGGTGAGTTTGATTGATGCATATCGTTCTTCATCAAAGATTTCGTTTTGATTTCGCATGACGGAACTGTAGAGATTTGAAGGGTTGTTTTCTCAGCGACTGAAAATCTCAGATTTTGTATGGTTTTTTTTTTTTGTATTGGCCTTTGATCTTGGTGTCGATTCTCGATCCTTGTTATCAGCTGCAGATGGCGAAGCCCAGCAGCAGCAATAAGAGGTGTGGAACGACTGCAGCAGCGAAGATTTCTCCGATCTCGACTTGTTGCAGGCATTCCGTGTCGAAGGCTCTGACAAATCTGGGAACCGCATCTTTCGAATCGTTGGGAAGTTCTTCCCAGGTCTCTCTTTCTCTCTATTCCTTCCTACCCCATTTCATTTTCTGTTCAAATTCATGATTTTCTCGCCACCCCATGTTCTCATTTTTGTTAGTTTGGTCGAATTCTATCTTAAATTTGGTTGTTCGGATGTGCCCAAGATTGGATATGGGCTGGGTATTATTTAGGCGCTTGTGTAACTCATTGTCCGCCATATGTTTGATGGTATGCCCCAAAGAACCCGGCTTTTGTTACTTGGGTGGAAAGGATTTGGTTTGTCAAAGATTTTTGGTGCTTTTATACTCCATGTAAGGGTCTGTTAGTAACGAAGTTCTGATCAAGTTATGGCTCTTCAATTGTAACCACAGTTCAGACATGTATAAAGTTCTACTATATACTCGAATCCAAATATATTCAATCGACAGTGTGCAAATGGATATGACTCCCTAGCTATTTACAGTGAGAGGGAGAAAGGTTTTGAAACAAGGGGGAGAATCGTGAGTATCCACTTACCCAAATGAAAAGAGGATAGATGGAGATAAAAAAACTCAATATTTCTTATAAAATTCTTACTTTCTCGGCACCCTTTTTTTATAATCATCAGATAACTTAAAAGACAACTTCTAAGAAGAGTCCTGATTCAGCATAGAATTGAAAAGGCCTTTCTAAAAGATGTTTTAAGAATAATTTGACTGTTGCTTTGATTTAAGTGCAATACTAAAGATTACAACATTTTGTCATATGTAGTTATTGTGAGAGAGACTGCTAAATAAAGATAGACATTTCATGTAGTGGGTCCCATGTATATGGCTCATTGGATCAGACAAACTTCTTACTGCATCATTTAGTGTTCTTCTAGTAACAGAATTTATGCTGGATAGTTCTCTCTTTATAAATTAGTGTCCAATCCATATTGATTTGGACTTGAAACATCTTAAATGTTGGTTGGGACAAAAGAAGGTAGACAAACTGTATTCCTTCTGATGATGCTTTTATAATTTCTAATGCCTCTCCAGAATTTTGGAGATGGTTTCAGTGATTCACTGATTTAATCGTATTGTGTACTCAAAATGATGCCATATTTAGTAAATCTCAGTTGGGGTAAGAGAAAGATATATCTATTTATTTTTCTTAACTATCCTTTTTCCTACTGTAACCATAATCTTTCTAGTCACATTTCTAAGTAAATTGCTGGAAACTATTGTTGTTGCTTGTGCAGGCTTATTTTTTTTTATATATTATCTTTTACCTTTAATAGAAAACCGATTGGTAATATAAGTATTAGCAGATCTATAGAATCAGGACTTTTCAAATTAGGCTAATTAAAAAACCTCTTCTCTAACCCCAGCTGTTATGTAACAAGAAAGCCTTTTGGAATGGAAAAACATGAATATGTATGTATATTTAGCTGTGTATTTATGAAAAGCAAGAATATTAATATAATTTTGTACCTTCGCTTGTCTATTTACACAGGCATCAAAGCTCTCATCTTCAAATGAGAAAAAAGAAGAAAAAGGGAAAAAGAAGTTCTATGCACTAAACCACTTTGTTGCCACGAGCAGTTGCTAACATCGCCCTCTGATATGGGATATGGCTCACAATAAAGAAGATTTAAAAAAAATCATTGTCTCTCCTCTTTTTCTTTTTTTCTTTTTTTTGGCTGGAAACTAATTTGCGTAGTTTCAGCATATTTGATTGGATTCATGATAATGGACTGGATAATTGAAATAACCTCCCTTTACTAATTTTTTCTAGTGAATTGCTTCTTAATTACACATTTTCTATCATGTCATTTTTGCAAATTTGCAGCTCCAGTTGTAAGTGCAGAGCGTTTGAAGAAGTATATTTTCCACAACATGTTTACTGAACTGTCACAGGGGCCATTCTGCATTGTCTACATAAACAGTACTGTCCAGAAGGAGGACAACTCTCCCTGCATATCCATCTTGAGGTGGATTTACGAAGAACTCCCACCTGACTTCAAGGACAGGCTTCATGTATTGTACTTCATTCACCCTGGGATCCAGTCGAGGCTGCTTTTTGCTACCCTTGGTCGCTTCTTCTCAAGTGGAGGGTTAGTTATGTACTCCCTTTATATCTTTAAGGAATTAATCAAATTGTGAGGGGCATTTGTTAATAAAATTAAATGATCCCATTTCCAGTTTGGTCAGTGATAGTGAAAGTTCCACTGCTGGATCTTAGCACTATACCATCAAGAGTGAACTGAGGAAAATCATGATAAGCATTAGCTTATATAATTTAATAATCCCTTTGCCAGTTTATCTGTCTCAGTGAGTATTATTGGCAAACCTTCACTGTCAAATGAAGACTCAACTATTGCAATTGTCTTCCTACTTGTTTTTAAATTCCCCCCATTTCAATAAATAATGCAAACTGGTGCGTCCGAATTGCATTTGAGTCCCCCTTCATATCATGGTCTGATGAAGTCATTTTGAAATAAGGTGTTAATTTGTGACCGATTGGTTTTATGGTATTGTATTATGTTGTATTAAGTTGAACACAATAATTCTCTGAACGATTCCTAGAATGGGCCATTTCTCAGTCAAACATCTACGACTTGCTTGGTACTAGCAAAATATCAAGAGCTTTAGTAATATCTTCTGCTGTCCAGAAATTGAGAATGATTTCTTTTATCTTTAAGGTAAAAAACAATCACTTTTCCCTGTAGTTTAGATGTTTCAAGTGAAGTATTCAGTGAGGCCTTATCAACTCTTTCCTAGAAGGGCATGTAGATTACAATCCCAAGGAAGATAAGATAGTGCATACCATTCGACCTGGAGTCTGGAAACCATTAAATTCTTTTTTAAAAATGATAAAATGATCTTAAAAAAAATATGAAGTGATTTATATTGAATCTAAAATTCTAAGACACATGTATACTAATTATTACCAATGAGTTTAAGTAGTAAGAAGAAGCTGCATTTGTTGTTTTACCAAGTCGAATGAATTATACCTTTGATCTTTGAATGCTACAGACTTCCAAGAAATGCGATGTTAATCTTCCAAAATCAGTGCAAATGGACCCCATAACCTCCCACATCTTCTCACAATATTAAATATAAAAGAAAAACTTGATCAGTTTATTTTTTTTGAAAAACATGCATGTAGTCTTTTTGGTGTATAAAACTCTACACCCCATTTATATTCTATACAATGAGGCCAATCCCTGACCAGTGCATACCCTCATGCACAGAACTATAGAAGCACCTATCTCCGTCTACTGAACAAGAACAATAGCCACACACACTAACAGACACACTCCAGCCAATTGACATACCATTTTATCCACCATTGGATTGAATAAAACAAAAGGAAAAAGAAAAATGAAATGTGTGTGACCCTAGTTTATGGGTCACATCTTGAAGATGCCAATCATGTGGGGAGGAACTAGGAAGATCTTGATGTGGATTGGCGGTTGGTGAAATTTAGAAAAAGCATTCACACAAACTTATGTATACAGATATACATATCTATATCTATTGATTTATCAAGGGTTAGGTTTATCTGATCACAGATTGATATTCAATCCACCCCTGGTTGATTCCAAATCTGCCCATGTTCCCACCCTCTATAATTATCATGATCCGGCTGGGCCCCTCTGCATGTCTAAGTGCAATGCTGTCTGTGCACCTAAAATGATTAGGTGAGCTATGTAGCTCACGGTTTTATCAAGAACTACAGCATATGTGGGGCACATCTTTGTTCCCATCCCCCTCTAGCACCAAACTAGACCCTGTAAACTGGCACACAGACATGCACACAAAGCTATTTTTAGTAGATAAATGGAGTATAACTTTAGCCATAACCAATAGGGCATCATGCTTTCTTTCCTAGATTCCTTTTTATGTTATATTTGTGCTTTCACTACCATCTCTATACTCTGGTTCTACATTACTTAAAAAGAGTTAACAACGTGATGGGTTCATGCTGTACATCCTTTCCTTTTGATGCATTTTTTTTGAACTTTTCCAAACAAAAAGAAAAAAAGGTGTTATACAAATTGCCTGTCCCCCTCCCTAAACCTCCTCAGATTGCTGAGGTATCTTGGTGCAATCCAATGTCTCCATAGGTAAAATTCCACTCTGATGGTGCTGCCTCTTCAGGCTCAGCTATTGCTGGAGGCATTTTCAGATCGCATTTGGGACAGTTTGAAATGGGCTTCAGCGTTCATCTTGGATCAACGTCCAAAGAGCGAGTGAACTTAGAACAAAGCACTTTTTGCCTTCAACTGGCCCGGAGTCTCGCGTGTAGTTATGAGTGGAACTCTTTCTCTTCCACACTTGAACTGTTACCGCATTCTGTGTTCAACTGTAGGCTTGAAAGAGCCTCGAGTACAGGCTACACTAGCAAAGGTACACGAAAGGGAGACCAAATCTTACTGTAACGGGTTTGTCGGGAAATATACGTACCCATATTTTTCCACCACGGCGTGCATATCATGTCATTGCTTGTCGTCCTGATTCTATTTGTCTAGATGTGATCCAAACGGGTTTAAGTGCCTGAAGAGCGTATCTGCCGAAACAAATATGATTGCCTCGATAAGATATTCCCTTCATTCTTCCTCTATGTTGTTTACGGAATCTGGTTCTTTTGGGGTTATAGTTGATGGTTGTTTCTCAATCCCATCTCTACTGCAGAACCGGACATGAGAGTTTCTTCTCATCCAGCTCCTCGCGAATGAAACGATTCAATAAGATTACGTATATGTATTTATTGAATGAATAATACACTGAATCATGGAATTTATTGATATTTAATCTGTCACACGGGAAGCCGTATAGTATATAGTATATACGGCTAGACGGATATTTCTATTTTATTTATATGGGATAATGCCTTTCTTTTGAAAACGAATCCTAATGATTCATTGGGTGGGATGGCGGAATCAACCAGGAACCAATTAATTTCTTCTGATAGGTCATGGGTTCACCCTACGAATGAAGCAAATATGGAAAGAGTCAATATTCGCCCGCGAAACCATTATTGGATTGCAGTATTTTGACAGATTCGGTAAAGGTCAAGGTACGGCGAGAAAGCTGTATCGCGCGAGTGCGCTTACGTTTTTCTGCCTGGTCATTTTGTGCTTTCGTCAATATTGGGTTGGTGTTCAGTCTACCGAGATATTCTTTTTTATCCTAGGGCTAAGACGGACGGCATAGATTCTCATTCACTTATGATCGCTATCGCTTGGGCTTGCCCCCATGCTGAAAAATGTGAGCACAACTTACTAGATAGTGCGATACTGTTGGGATTGGTGTATGCCCTAAAGCCCACTAGCTGCACTCTCATCTTTTGTTACTGGATATTTACTGGTTATTTAATGGAATGACTCTTTTATGCTTAAACATGTATATATGTATGGTTGTGTAAGGCCCATTGTTTCTAGTAAATGAACTAGGTGTGTAGTGTCTACACACATATAGGTTTAATTCATGGACACTGGAAACATCATATTTGTTCATAACTGAAAGATGGAGCTGGGCACTTCATCTTGGTAGAAGTTATAATGAGAGACTCTCCTGTATTCAGGGTGACTTACCTAAGTCATGGGAGGGCTTTCCCGGATTCATCTCATTAGTGCATATGCAATGCATTGAACTGGACCATGGTAGGTGTGATCTCTAAAATAGTACTATCACAGAGAGAGAGAGAGATCAAGTCACCTCATGCTACTGAGTGACCGGTGCTCTTAATCTTGAGCATTTGTGGATGAACTGACGAAGTCAAGTTCTTGTGCTTTAATTCACTATGGGTGAGATTCTTTTCATGGGTCAACAGCTCTGTGTTTTGGGTACTCGGACTTGATTAGTTGGGACGTGCAGATGCAATATAGAATCTATGCCATCGAATGATGGAATGATCGTCCCCTTAGAATTATCCGATTAATCATCAAAATCTAAGATCTTAGTATATGGATGTTCCATATGGATTTTGAACTTGTGGGTCGCTCCCTGGACCAAGAGAATGATATCCGAATGATGATTATGTTAAGGATATGAAGTTCTAAGGTTTAGATGTAATCGGGAAGGTTGATAGTACATGTGATAACCTGACTCGATTATGGATGTTACATAGAGGGGCATTCAGGTCATTACACTCAGTAGGTCGAAGACAACCGTCATTTTATGACGAGCTTATTATATTATATATTTTTCCTTGGAGTTCAACCATAACTCTTTAGTGGAATGAGTTAAGGTTAAAATGGTCTTAATGTTGCTATGGGTTTAGCATGAACATTTTGGTCATTTTGGGAGCCAATGGCAAATATGTCTTTTGGTCCCTTCTCTAGTCACTTACCAAGATTGGCATGGTTTCCTAAGATATTTAGATAACATAAGGATGAATTATTTTAGTGGAAAAATAATTTTGAGTTTAAATTCAAATAGGCCTTTGATGGCATACATGAATTTAATTCTAAATAAATTGTATGTGGGCCATGGTGTGCATTAATATGTGGGACGTCCATAATAGGATTTGAAAGAAATCGCGATTCAGATCTGAAACTTCTCATAAAGAGACTACTATGGCTGATGCAAAGCATGACAGATTTTAAAAAATCTGATTTCTGCACTATGCTGCGGAAATCAGCCATAAAGAATCGCATAGAAACTCCATTAAATCATGACCAACATGTGTCTAATTAATAGAGATGATAGAATACTATTACCTCGAAGATTTGTAGACTTCAAATCTCTGAAAAAATAGATCCAAAGGCGCGAACTCAGACTTGCAATTTGCAAACAAGTTGCTGGAATTTTCTTGCACTAGTATTGCCTTTGATCTTCTCCTCTATCTCACTTCCAAATCTGATTGGCTAAGATGGTGGGATCTTAATCTAGGAAACAAGAACTATTTTTCTCATGAAAAATCTCAGACCTACAACTTTCTTCAAGGGAGAAGAAAGGAACCCAAGGGCTGGATGTGTGGGAGTGTTTCTTGCATTAGTGATGTTGGACGTCCAAGAGAGGAACAAGTCTCCTTTTATAGAAACCATGGAAACCTTTTCCTATAAAGTTATCTCTTCTAATTCTCATTGATGTCCAAAAAGGAAAGACTTATTCCCTTTAAGAGACACTCAATTAGAAAAGGAAACTAAAAAGAACTTTCCATACAATTAGTAATACTAGTTGTAGAACACTTACTAATTTTAAGTTCCTAATCCAAAAAGGAAACTAACTCATAGGAATACTAATCCAAAGAGGAGTCCAACTTTCCAAGTAGAGTCCTACTCAAAGTTGGAAACCTTACCCATGGAAATCCTATTATGGACGTCCCACATATCAATGCACACCATGGCCCATATACAATTTATCTAGAGTTAAATTCATGTATGCCATCAAAGGCCTATTTGAATTTAAACTCAAAATTATTTTTCCACTAAAATAATTCATCCTTATGTTATCTAAACATCTTAGGAAACCATGCCAATCTTGGTAAGTGACTAGAGAAGGGACCAAAAGACATATTTGCCATTGGCTCCCAAAATGACCAAAATGTCCATGCTAAACCCATAGCAACATAAAGACCATTTTAACCTTAACTCATTCCACTAGAGAGTTATGGTTGAACTCCAAGGACAAATATATATTATAATAAGCTCGTCATAAAATGACGGTTGTCTTCGACCTACTAAGTGTAATGACCTGAATGCCCCTCTATGTAACATCCATAATCGAGTCAGGTTATCACATGTACTATCAACCTTCCCGATTACATCTAAACCTTGAAACTTCATATCCTTAACATAATCATCATTCGAATATCATTCTCTTGATCTAGGGAGCGACCCACAAGTTCAATATCCATATGGAACATCCATATACTAAGATCTTAGATTTTGATGATTAATCGGATAATTCTAAGGGGACGATTATTCCATCATCAGATGGCATAGATTCTATATTGCATCTGCACGTCCCAACTGATCAAGTCCGAGTACCCAAAACACAGAGCTGTTGACCCATGAATAGAATCTCACCCATAGTGAATTAAAGCACAAGAACTTGACTTCGTCAGTTCATCCACAAATGCTCAAGATTAAGAGCACCGGTTACTCAGTAGCATGAGGTGACTTGATCCCTTTTTTGTGATAGTACTATTTTAGAGCTCACACCTACAATGGTCCTGTTCAATGCATGACACATGCACTAATGAGATAGATCCGGGAAAGCCCTCCCGTGACTTAGGTATGTCACCCTATATAGGAGAGTATCTCATTATAACTTCTACCAAGATGAAGTGCCCAGCTCCATCTTTCAGTTATGAACAAATATGATGTTTCCAGTTGTCCATGAATTAGACCTATCTGTGTGTAGACACTACACACCTAATTCATTTACTAGAAACAATGGGCCTTACGCAACCATACATATATACATGTTTAAGCATAAAAGAGTCTTTCAATTAAATAACCAGTAAATATCCAGTAACAAAAAATGAGAATGCAGCTAGTGGGCTTTAGGGCATACACCAATCCCAACAAACTCCCACTTGCACTAAAGATCATTGCTTCCTAACCTAACACCCATAGACTCAACATGAGAAGTGAAGACTTTCTCAGTAAGAGTCTTAGTGAATGGGTCAGCTAAGTTATTTGCTGAAGCAATATGCTCCACCACTATCTCTCCATCCTGAATGAATTCCCGGATCAAGTGGTACTTTCTCTGAATGTACTTGCCTTTCTTGTGATTCCTGGGCTCTTTGCACTGTGCTACAGCACCAGTGTTATCGCAGTACATGACAATCGGTTTATGCACTGCAGGAATAACTCCCAATTCCAACAGGAATTTTCTGAGCCATACCGCTTCCTTCGCAGCTTCCGATGCCGCCACATACTCTGCTTCCATGGTAGAATCAGCTATACAGGATTGCTTGATACTTCTCCATGATATAGCCCCTCCTGACAAAGTAAAGACGTACCCTGAGGTAGACTTTCTGGCGTCACTATCAGATTGGAAATCAGAGTCTGTATACGCCAATGGCGTTAGATCATCTACTCGAAAGGTTAGCATATAATCTTTCGTTCTCCGAAGATACTTGAATATATGCTTAACTGCTGTCCAATGCATAGGTCCAGGGTTTGACTGATATCTGCTAACCATGCCAACGGCAAAGCAAATATCTGGTCTAGTACATAACATAGCATACATGAGGCTTCCAATAGCGGATGCATATGGAACTCTCCTCATGCTCTCTATCTCTTCAGATGTCTTTGGACATTGATCTTGGGACAGTGGTACTCCATGTCTAGAAGGTAGGAGGCCCTTCTTGGAGTCATGCATGTTAAACTTGACCAATATCTTCTCAATATAAGAAGATTGGGATAGGGCTAACATCTTATTCTTGCGATCACGCAAAAGCTTGATCCCTAAGATATAGTTGGCCTCGCCCAAATCCTTCATCTGAAATTGAGAGGATAACCAAACCTTTGTGGATGACAATAAACCTATATCATTTCCTATGAGTAATATGTCATCTACATATAGAACCAAAAACGCAACTGCTTTCCCATTTCCTTTCTTATACACACATGGTTCATCAATGTTTTGATCAAAGCCAAAGGATTTGACTGCCTGATTAAACTTGATGTTCCATGCTCTAGATGCTTGCTTAAGTCCATAAATGGACTTCTTAAGTTTACAAACCATGTTATCTTGGCCACTAGCAATGAAGCCCTCTGGTTGCATCATATAGATGCATTCGTCAAGACTTCCATTAAGAAAAGCTGTCTTGACATCCATCTGCCATATCTCGTAGTCATAATGACATGCGATGGCCAAGAGAATCCTTATGGACTTAAGCATAGCCACTGGTGAAAAGGTTTCCTCATAATCGATACCCTCTTTCTGAGTATATCCTTTCGCCACCAGTCTTGCTTTGAAGGTTTCCACCTTCCCATCCACTCCTCTCTTTCTCTTGTAGATCCACTTGCACCCTATGGGTTTAATCCCTTCAGGTGCATCTACAAGTTCCCAGACTTGATTGGAATACAAAGAATCCATTTCAGATTTCATCGCTTGCTGCCACATGTCAGCATCTATATCCGTTACTGCTTCATCATAACTAGCAGGATCCTCAACCAGATCTTCAGAGTCTGTCTTAAAAGATACTCCTAGATATCTTTCTGGCTGTCTAGGAATTCTCCCACTACGACGAGGCTCCGGAGTGTTTAAAGGAATATCTTGTTCATCTACTGTTTCAGGATCTGGTACAGATGTTATAGGAGATCCCGAAAGAATCTCCTCAAGGGTTTCTTTACAACCAAGCTCTTGGTGCATCATACAATCATCCTCCAAGTACCTAGCATGAGTGCTGATGAGCACTTTTTGCTCCTTTGGATGATAAAAGATGCCACCTCTTGTTCCCTTAGGATACCCAATGAAGTAGCACATTTCCGATCTGGGTTCTAGCTTGGTAGCTTTATCATTCAGTACATAGGCTGGACAACCCCAAATGTGGATATGATTTAAACTAGGTTTTCGACCTGTCCATATTTCTTGTGGTGTCCTAGGTACTGACTTAGATGGTACCAGATTTAAAATGTATGCTGCTGCTTCTAAGGCATATCCCCAAAAAGATATAGGTAGGGTTGCATGACTCATCATGGACCTTACCATATCAAGAAGGGTACGGTTTCTTCTCTCTGCTACACCATTTTGCTGGGGTGTACCCGGTGCAGACAACTGAGACACAATCCCATGTTGTGTGAGGTACTCCTTGAACTCACCCAGGAGGTACTCGCCACCTCGATCGGATCGAAGGGCTTTGATATGTTTTCCTAGTTGTAGCTCCGCCTCAGCCTTGAATTGTTTGAACTTATCAAACGCCTCAGACTTGCGTCGCATTAGGTATACATATCCATACCTAGAGTAATCATCGGTGAAGGTGATGTAATACTCATACCCTCCTCGAGCCGGTTTGTTCATAGGACCACACACATCAGTGTGAATCAATTCTAACAACTCTTTTGACCTAAGTCCCTTTCCAGAGAATGACCGTTTGGTCATCTTTCCCTTGAGACAAGATTCGCACTGAGGAAAAGGTTCGAAATCTAATGAGCTTAAGGGCCCATCTTCTACCAACCTCTGAATCCGTTTTAGGTTAATGTGACCCAAACGTAAGTGCCAAAGATATGTGTCATTGATTGAAGATACCTTCCTTTTAAGGGAAGTTGAGCTTTCTTGTTGTACATTATGCAGTGTGGGAGCAATAGGATATATATAAAATAAGTTGTCATGTATTCTACCGGAACATATAATATTTCCATCTCTACTGATATCAACACCAGAATGGAAAGAAACTGAATAATTAAATTCAATCAATCTGGAAACTGAAATTAAATTCTTCCTCATGTCCGGAACATAGAAAACATTATTTAAAACTAATATCCTATTACATGGAAAATGTAAGGTAACAACTCCTACTGCAACTGCCCAAACTTTAGCTCCAGTTCCGACTCTAAAGGCAAACTCTCCTTTCTCAATTCTCTGCATTATCTGAAACCCCTGCAATGAATTGCAGATATGATTAGTGGCTCCTGAGTCTACTATCCATGAGTCAGTAGAATCAACCACTAGACACGTTTCAATGTAGTATGAAAAAGATGTACCTTTCTTAACTGAGGCCAGGAACTTGGGACAATCTTTCTTCCAATGACCTTTGAGGCCACACTTGAAGCATTTCCCTTTGGGCTTTCCATCTGTACCCTTGTCCTTCTTATTACCAGCATTGTCCTTTCTTTGCCCTTTTCCCTTATTCTGCTTCTTCTTGGACTTCTTCCCTTTCGGGTTCAGTTTAGAGGAAGACTGGAAAAAATGAGCTTGGGCTTTGGGCTTCATGATAGCCTCTGCCGCCTGGAGTTCTTTCATTAACTCAGGTAGAGTCATGTCCATCTTGCTCATATTGAAATTGAGCTTGAACTGATTGAAAGATTCCGGCAAAGTTTCGAGAATCATGTCAGTCTGACTCCCTGCATCAATCTCAGCCCCTAGAATCTCAGCTTCATTGAAACAATCTATCATCTTGAGCATATGCTCTCTGACAGGTGTTCCCTCAGCCATCCTAGCATTCATGATGGTCCTCATAGCAGCTTGCCTAGCTGGCCTGCTCTTGTCTGCAAACATCTCAGACAAGGACATCATGATTTCATAGGCTGTGTCCATTTGCTCGTGCTGTGTTTGCAACACGTTGGACATGGAAGCGAGCATGTAGCATTTAGCCATGCTATTCGCTTTCTTCCATTTCCTCTCAGCCTCTCGCTGGTCATCAGTAGAATTAGCATCAATTTCGGGACAGTTTTCCAGCAAGACATACTTGTACTCCTCGGCTGTGAGTACTATGTTAAGATTTCTTTTCCATTCTACGTAGTTAGGGCCAGTCAGTTTGTTCTCACGAAGAATGCACATCAACGGACTAAAAGAATCTCTACCCATCTCTTTCTGGATATAAAACGGTTTATAATTAGACATGCAGTATATATGTAATATGCATATGGTGCTTGTTATAAAAGGAAAAACAAAGCACAAAACTTTTTACATTATTCAACCCCAATCATAATGTATCAGTGTTTCAACCTCCTCATAGACCCTCCATCGAAGGGATGGCCGAGCCTACAGTCACGTTGAATTAAGGCAGACTTATTTGGATTATCACTATCTGGATACACATCCAGTGGTAGTCCAATCACTGATTGGTTTGGCCTCATATGACAAATAACCCTTAACTCCTAAGGAGAGGTCATCACCGTCTTATGTCAAGTGTATAACCATCTCTTATGAAATTCCCAGAATGTCTATGATTAAGTCTTCCGAAGGGAAGAGACTTTTATCCTTCCTAGAAGTGAACTTTATTAAAGAGCTCCACCGAAGGGATGGCCGCTCCCACCAACACTTCATTGACATTCTATAGAAGTGATCTTTAGTAAAGAACTCCACCGAAGGGATGGCCGCTCCTACTAACACCTCATTACGAATATTCACATTAGTTCACCCATTAACCCATCAAAGCGGTCTTTAGTCAAAGAACTCCACCGAAGGGATGGCCGCTCCTACTAACACTTTAATGAGATAACATGAACCGAAAATGGAAGGCCGTGGGGTCTTTCCTAAAACCCCTCTCCCACTTGATTATTTATCGCTAGGGTTTATACTTTTTGACCTTTACATTGTTTTACTCAAAAACTCTTTTTAAATCTAGCAAACTTGGTTAATTAAATTCATGACTTAAGTCATCTTAAAATTAAATAACCTTTGCTTTAAAACATTTGAGCAAATCCCTTCAAAGAGTCAAAAAACCTATCTTGGGTTATGAAAACCCATAGGTAGCATCTAATTAGATTTTAGTTTAGCCTTCTTTGGAAACCAAGGGTACCAAGACAAACTAAACCCTATCCAATTTTAAACCTTAGACAAATAGAAGGTGCTGGTCTAAGTTCCGTTTAAAACAATTTGCCAAACTAAAAACAATCTAATACAATAAAGATGCCAATTTTAGAGCCTAATGGTGGCCATGTTTCTAGGTGACAATTATAGCAATTATATAAAGCATTCATCCATGCATTCCATATATAAAGGCAAATAAAAGTATGCAATCCTTGATGGCTCCTTGCTCTTAGGATTTCAAATCCTAATCGAATTAGGACTCCTCATGCATCTAGAAGTCTTGACTCCTTCATCTCCAAGGACTCCAATTTCTTGCAACCTTCTTGTCTTGAAACAAAACCAAAATTACATTGGAGATTCCTATGCTTTTCAAGAAAGCTTACATCAAGACTAGTTGGAATAAAATTAAGGAAACTTTACAACTTCCTATGATTGCTAACCGCGCAATCGTACACTTTCCAACTAATTAAAAAACATCCAAATCCACATAACAATCATGCGAACCATCAAGGATGCAATACATGGCTGCAAACAAAGAGGTTAGTGCATGCAAACTCACTATGTGCATCATTAAACAAATCTGGAAAATAAATTCCAGCAATGTTAATGAAACTTGCACACAACATAACTTTAATAGGGTGCCACCATACCCATAATCAATCTAGGATTAATTATACACAACATGGGATCATGATTTCACATGGAGTGGCTCTGATACCACTGAAAGAAATCGCGATTCAGATCTGAAACTTCTCATAAAGAGACTACTATGGCTGATGCAAAGCATGACAGATTTTAAAAAATCTGATTTCTGCACTATGCAGCGGAAATCAGCCATAAAGAATCGCATAGAAACTCCATTAAATCATGACCAACATGTGTCTAATTAATAGAGATGATAGAATACTATTACCTCGAAGATTTGTAGACTTCAAATCTCTGAAAAAATAGATCCAAAGGCGCGAACTCAGACTTGCAATTTGCAAACAAGTTGCTGGAATTTTCTTGCACCAGTATTGCCTTTGATCTTCTCCTCTATCTCACTTCCAAATCTGATTAGCTAAGATGGTGGGATCTTAATCTAGGAAACAAGAACTATTTTTCTCATGAAAAATCTCAGACCTACAACTTTCTTCAAGGGAGAAGAAAGGAACTCAAGGGCTGGACGTGTGGGAGTGTTTCTTGCATTAGTGATGTTGGACGTCCAAGAGAGGAACAAGTCTCCTTTTATAGAAACCATGGAAACCTTTTCCTATAAAGTTATCTCTTCTAATTCTCATTGTTGTCCAAAAAGGAAAGACTTATTCCCTTTAAGAAACACTCAATTAGAAAAGGAAACTAAAAAGAACTTTCCATACAATTAGTAATACTAGTTGTAGAACACTTACTAATTTTAAGTTCCTAATCCAAAAAGGAAACTAACTCATAGGAATACTAATCCAAAGAGGAGTCCAACTTTCCAAGTAGAGTCCTACTCAAAGTTGGAAACCTTACCCATGGAAATCCTATTATGGACGTCCCACATATCAATGCACACCATGGCCCACATACAATTTATCTAGAGTTAAATTCATGTATGCCATCAAAGGCCTATTTGAATTTAAACTCAAAATTATTTTTCCACTAAAATAATTCATCCTTATGTTATCTAAACATCTTAGGAAACCATGCCAATCTTGGTAAGTGACTAGAGAAGGGACCAAAAGACATATTTGCCATTGGCTCCTAAAATGACCAAAATGTCCATGCTAAACCCATAGCAACATAAAGACCATTTTAACCTTAACTCATTCCACTAGAGAGTTATGGTTGAACTCCAAGGACAAATATATATTATAATAAGCTCGTCATAAAATGACGGTTGTCTTCGACCTACTAAGTGTAATGACCTGAATGCCCCTCTATGTAACATCCATAATCGAGTCAGGTTATCACATGTACTATCAACCTTCCCGATTACATCTAAACCTTAGAACTTCATATCCTTAACATAATCATCATTCGAATATCATTCTTTTGATCTAGGGAGCGACCCACAAGTTCAATATCCATATGGAACATCCATATACTAAGATCTTAGATTTTGATGATTAATCGGATAATTCTAAGGGGACGATTATTCCATCATCAGATGGCATAGATTCTATATTGCATCTGCACGTCCCAACTGATCAAGTCCGAGTACCCAAAACACAGAGCTGTTGACCCATGTATAGAATCTCACCCATAGTGAATTAAAGCACAAGAACTTGACTTCGTCAGTTCATCCACAAATGCTCAAGATTAAGAGCACCGGTTACTCAGTAGCATGAGGTGACTTGATCTCTTTTCTGTGATAGTACTATTTTAGAGATCACACCTACAATGGTCCTGTTCAATGCATGACACATGCACTAATGAGATAGATCTGGGAAAGCCCTCCCGTGACTTAGGTATGTCACCCTATATAGGAGAGTATCTCATTATAACTTCTACCAAGATGAAGTGCCCAGCTCCATCTTTCAGTTATGAACAAATATGATGTTTCCAGTTGTCCATGAATTAGACCTATCTGTGTGTAGACACTACACACCTAATTCATTTACTAGAAACAATGGGCCTTACGCAACCATACATATATACATGTTTAAGCATAAAAGAGTCTTTCAATTAAATAACCAGTAAATATCCAGTAACAAAAAATGAGAATGCAGCTAGTGGGCTTTAGGGCATACACCAATCCCAACAGATTTCCATGGGTAAGGTTTCCAACTTTGAGTAGGACTCTCTACTTGGAAAGTTGGACTCCTCTTTGGATTAGTATTCCTATGAGATAGTTTCATTTTTGGATTAGGAACTTAAAATTAGTAAGTGTTCTACAACTAGGATTACTAATTGCATCGGAAGTTCCTTTTGGTTTCCTTTTCTAATTAGAGTGTTTCTTAAAGGAAATAAGTCTTTCCTTTTTGGACATCAATGAGAATTAGAAGAGATAAACTTTTAGGAAAGGTTTCCTCAAAGTTTCTATAAAAGAAACTCTTCCCCCCTTGGACGTCCAACACTAAGAAAGCCTCACAAGAGTCGCACACGTCCAGCTCTTGAAGTAGTTTCTTCTTCATTGGAGAAACTTTGAGATCTGAGATTTTCCCTTGGAGAAATAGTTCTTGTTTCCTAGATTAAGATCCCACCATCTTAGCCAATCAGATTTGGAAGTGAGATAGAGGAGAAGTGTTAGTTTTATGGACTGAATCCAGTAGATGATATAATAAATTGATTAAATTCTTTATTTATTAATATATTCATGCTTTCCTTTCATGAGATGAATGGTGATTTATTATATACTTGCACATAACCAATACGAATGACATGATGGTTCATGAGATGAACCGGGGTCCACAAGTATATTAGATGTAACACATGTGTATGGATGAGATCCACATACGGGAGACATGTGTGACAAATCTTATACTTAAATATCTTCACAACCAGTGATGAGACTGGACATCTCATACTGACAAGGTTGCAGCACTTTGATCACTATGAGATAGTGTGATTTGTCTCGATCATCAGAATGGAAGATTCTGGATCATAGTGTTGGTACATTGGATGTATTGAAGGACCATGAGAAGCACCTTATAAACACTGTCTTTATTTTAAGGTCTGCTCTCATAATTCCCTAGCAATAGGCTCTCAATCCTGAGACATTAATGAACTCAAGTTTCTATCTATTCATTTGCTTTGAGTTACCAATGAGTGAGGCCAACTGTAGGTCAACACCTCGGT
This sequence comes from Litsea cubeba, assembly GCA_012931725.1. Taxonomy (NCBI): domain Eukaryota; kingdom Viridiplantae; phylum Streptophyta; class Magnoliopsida; order Laurales; family Lauraceae; genus Litsea; species Litsea cubeba. Next base: position 32,304,203 of record CM022951.1, read on the forward strand.
GATTTGGGTACGTGGTAGTAGAGCTGTGGGAACATTCAATAGTCAAGATGGAATCTATCTCTAATATCCCCTTGTGCCAATTAATGGATTTATCATTGGTAAGTGCGCACCCATTCTGATTAAGAGTTAATTGGAAAGGTACCTATTGATCATTATAATTAATTGGGGCTCAAGGATAATAAGATATGGATCTATTTTGGAAGACAGGTCCAATTGATCCATGGATATTGATAGAGGGGTCTACTTGTGGTAATGTGGAAGTTTAGGGTCTTCTATGTAATATTCCTAAGACTGGAGTTCAATTGCATTTATATAGTGGAGTTATTTGCAATTAACTGTGGGCCCGGATTACACATGAGATGTGGGGTCACGTGTCCCAGTTGGAGCCAGCTTTCTAAGGAATCCCTAGTGGTCCCCACGCTAGCCCAATTATTAGAAAGTATCTAATTCTAGTTAAACTCTAAAAGGAAAGTTACTATTTCTATTTGAAGTGAGACTTCTAATAGTGGTAATAGTAGACTTACTAATTTTAGTAGAAGTGAGACTTCTATTTTAATTAGAAAGGAATTGGAAAGTTACTAATCATATCTGAAGTGAGACTTCTAATTATGATATAGTAAGTTACTAATTAATTAATGGAAGTAAGACTTCTATTTTAATTAAGAAGAGATAGTTACTAATTTTGGAAGTAAGACTTCTAATGGAAATTAGTAAGTTGGGCTTGCAAAAGCTATAAATAAAGAGGAGAAGAGGCCTTGGACGTCCCATGCAAAAACCCACCTAGGGATTCACGCCCAAGTCCCTTAGTGCAAGTGTTGCACGAGCTCTTCTCCTCTTCTCTCTTCTAGTATTCCTTCTAGTTCCTCCCTAGAGTTCCTAGTAGTTTTCTCTTGGAGATCCCACCATCTTCTTGAGAAAAGGAGAATCTGATACGGGTCATAGCGTGGAAGATCAAGAGGTCTTGGAGATCCCTATTTGATTAGTGAAAGCGTTTCATCATCAAAGAAAGACGCAACTCCTCCATTAGAGCACAACCGAGCTCCAAAGGTATAATCCACTTCCTTGCATGTTGTAGATTATTATGGATGCTTGTTAGTTGCTGTTTCTATCTTCTAGATAGATTGTATTTACTGATCATGATGACTGAGATTGAGGACATAGATCTTGGATTGGGTTTTATAGCCTTATGGATAGTTGATCCCTGCGTCAAGTGGGTCAAAAGTTTTTGAAACCTATCCTAGAGGCCCACCCTATTTCCAACAAGAAGATCAAAAGAGAACACAATTTCTGCAGCAGAATTCCAGCAACATACTTGCTGATTGCAGACCTGAGTTCACCCTTTTTGCATCAGTTTTTCAGAGGATTAAAGCTTCCAAAACATCGAGGTAATAGTCTTCTTCTTTCTCCTTTAATTATACACTTGTTGGTCATGAATTCATGGAGTTCTCATGCGATTTCTATGGCTGATTTATGCTGTCCAAATCAGATTTTTTAAAATCTGTCATGTTACAAATTAGCCATGAATGTCTTCCGCTAATTCAGATCTGAATCACAGTTTCTTTCAGTGGTATCAGAGCCACTCCATGTGAAATCATGATCCCATGTTGGGTATAATTAATCCTAGATTGATTATGGGCATGGTGGCACCCTATTAAAGTTATGTTGTGATGCATGTTGTGTGCAAGTTTCATTAACATTGCTGGAATTTATTTTCCAGATTTGTTTAATGATGCACATAGTGTGTTTGCATGCACTAACCTCTTTGTTTGCAGCCATGTATTACATCCTTGATGGTTCGCATGATTGTTATGTGGATTTGGATGTTTTTTCATTAGTTGGAAAGTGTACGATTGCACGTTTAGCAATCATAGGAAGTTGTAATTCTTTCTTTACTTTTATTCCAACTAGTCTTGATGTAAGCTTTCTTGAAAAGCATAGGTATCTCCAATGTAATTTGGGTTTTTGTTGGTTTGCTTGTATAAATTTAATTTATTGGAACAAGCAAGAAGAAGAAAGTTTCAAGAAAGGTTGCAAGTAACCGGATTCCTTAGTGGTGGAGGAGACAAGACTTCTTGGTGAAAGATGAGATCTATTCTTGATGTCCTAGTTCGATAAGGATTAGAAGTCCGAAGAGCAGGGAGCCATCAAGGATTGCATACTTTTATTTGCTTTTATATATGGAATGCATGGATGAATGCTTTATATAATTGCTATAATTGTCACCTAGAAACATGGCCACTGTCACGCCCCCGGACCGAGGTCCCGCTAAATGAGGCCTTAATCCGGGGACGCGGCGCGACGGGCCGGAAAATTCCGCCCGCACACGCTAGTTTCCCACAGGTTTCCGCGGTAAGGATTCACGGAATCCGATCCAATAGTGATGTATAAGAATCACTTTCATACAAATGAATTATGCGGAAGCATTGTAGCAAACATAAGAGTCTCACAAACGGGTATAAAAATGAGAACGCAAGAGACTAGCATCAAAAGAGAAACATTTACTGTAGGCCCCAAAGTTAGTTTAACGTTGATACAACAGTAAAGTTAATCATTAATTACAAATTTTTCCCCAAAAGAAAAGAAGCCAACAATGGCCATGACAAAAACCCAAAATGTAAATCATAAATCCCCAAAATGTGATCGCAGCTCCAAGGCAACCCGACATCTAAACGACGTCGTCGGGCCGCCACTCGCCCTCCGCTGGAACTATAGGTTCCGCCTCGAAATGCGCCTCAACCGCGAGGGGCTCGACATCTGGCACCAAACAAAAGAGAGTCAGACACGACGGTCTGGCAAGCAATTACAACAATAATAAGATGAAAGTAAAACAAAACATGATAAGTAAGAGCTACGATGAAATCACGATTAATAACAATGTCGAAGTAAAGATAGAAGAAACATCTCGATGGTTTACAAATCTAATGTCATGATGAGTAGCATAGACAAATACCATGAGATGAATATTAATGCATAAAAACATTGGCAACCCACATAAAGCTATGTTCTCCTGTCACCGAAGTAACCGGAGCAGACAAACCGTAGCCACTAAACGTGGGACCGGAATGACATAGTCGTTATCAAACAGAACCGTAGCCACTACTCGTGGGACCGGATAATTACCGTTGCCATGGTCGGTACAGACGGAATCCAAACTGCAGCTGGCAAACAAAATAAAGACCCCAAGCCGGATGATCAGTCCGACAAGGTGACCTAAGCCTAGTGGTGCCATTTTAATGAAAATCCGAAACCTCGAAGAAATGCAATTCTATTTATAAGATACATTTCCAAAGTCGATAGAGAACTACTCCAAACAAATGCATATGGGCAAAGCCAAGCAAAACAAGTGAGTAGTTTCATCATTTCTAAAGTATGGGGGTAACCCACTTCAAAACAATAAAAGACTTGGAGAAAGAATCAAAACAAAAGTCTTTTTATACAAAAGAATGTATGATGGTTCGGTCGACTAAGCGGGTAGTCTCGATATACATTTGACCCCTTTATTGTCATTAAAAGAAAGTGATTTGGTGCCACCGAAGATCATTGACAATCATAAGGGATTAAGTGTACATCTAGACTTGAGGGTTTTTCAAATGGTATGGGCCATAGTCCAAGACACTTCTCACCATGAATTCTAGGCTTGTAAAAGGTTGAATGGGCTTCACTTATAGGAGAGAGTTTGGGGCTGAATTGAGCTTGGACATAGGCCCGAAGTGGGCTTGAAATTATATAGAATGTGTCCTTAAAAGTGTAGGTTTAAATCCCTTCCTAATCAGGCCCACAACTGTCCTTCCCCAATGCTCAAACAGTCCACTAATTAGGCCCAATTCAGTCCTTAAAGTAGCCCAGGATTCAGGCCATAAAACAGTCCAATGTCAAGTCTTGAAATAGCCCATCAGTAGGTCTAAAAATGGTCCAAGAACTGACCTTAAAACAGGCCCAAAGGGGCCCTGAAAACAGGCCCAAAATTGACTGACCCGAGCCCAGACTGAGCTGGGCTCGCTCGAGCGGACCCAGACAGAAGCTGGGTCGCTCGAGCGGACCCAGACAGTGCCTGGTCCGCTCGAGCGACCCAGTGGGTCGCTCGAGCGGACTGGGCCTGCCCAGTCCGGCCCGAGTGCAGAATCCTTCTTTTCCTTTCTGTTTCTCTTCTTCTTTCTTGATCATTTCAATCCCCTTTTTAATCCTTTCTTCCATACACACTTCCACAACATCTTGGGCCTCTTCTCAACCTCCACAAATCATTAACCATCATCCATAATCATCTAATTAACACAAACTCAACTCTTTTTAAAAGAATCCATTTCTTTGAACACCCATTTGAACACAATGAAACCCATTTTTCCAAGAAACCAAATTGAGAGCAAACTTTCAATGCATGGTAAAGCAACAACATAAATTAAGATGGCTATTACAATGGTCCATTAAATCAAAACAAACCATAAACTAAAGAAGGTTAACACAAAAAGGGAAAATCATGAAATAGAACCAAATAAGGGAAAGCATCACATTAATGTTGGAATCTACTTGCCTCTAGCCAAGATGTGATCAAAATCACTCCTTAAACCAAGCCTTAGAGCTTCAAGCTCCAAATCTACAAAAACTCCCAAAAATTTTCCAAGAAACCCTAAAATGTCAACACTTGTGAATCCTCCATGAAAACCTTAGCAAATGGGATTAAAACACTCCAAATGGAGAGGAAAACAAGAATCTTGAGCTTAGGAAACCAATGCTAACCTTGAGGAACCCTAACAAAGAAGAGAGGCTTGAAGAAGGGGCTTCTCTTAGCCCAAACTCCTCAAGAATGGTATCTTTGGGAAGCTTGAAGAGGGAGGAAGAGTTTGAGGAGATCAATCCTCCAAGAGCACCTCACCAAGTGAGAGTTTCAGATGAGAGAGAGTGAGAAGAAAGGAAAGGAAAAAGCCCTAGCCAAGAGAGTTGCTGGAAATGGAAATGAAGAAGGAGAAAGAAGAGCTCTCTTCTTAAGAGACAAGCCATTGTGGGCCCCGATCTTCACAAGCCTAGAAACGGTACTTGCGGGCCCCGAACGAAAACGACGAAGAAGACAAAAATGATCGGCGAAATTTCTACTTTCCAAAAAGTATATTTTTGACAATTTCTGGAATTTTCGAAATTTGGGTACAGGTTTTGTGTGAAATGCCAGTTTTGCCCTTTTTCTCGAAAAAACGCGATTTCTGATCACAAAATCAAGTTGGCCAAAACATGAAAGTTGATGATCTAAAGGAAATAAGTCAAAATACACTTAAATTGGGATTTTACAAGCATCAAGAACAAACTCAACAATCTCACACATAATCCACGGGCGCCCCGGCCCGTGTCAAACTTAAGTTAAAGGCTAACAACGGTTCTCAAAGCTAATCAAACTTTCTAATCTAGCTTAATAAAATAAGCTAATCGTCCACTAACCCCACTTATTTACTAATCACGGTTAAAACATAATTAAATATTCAAACCTGGGTCGGGGTCTGACATCCTCCACCCCTAAGAATCACATTTGGTCCTCCAAATGATCACTAACCTCTGGGAATAGCTGAGGGTACTTCTTTTGAACTTGCTCACGAAGCTCCCAAGTGGCTTCTTCTGGTCCATGATTCTCCCAACGAATTTTTACCCACTGAATTGTCCTATTCCTCAGTTCTTGCTCTTTGGTGTCGATAATCTCTGCCGGTTTTTCGATGTATGTGGCATCCTCTCTGACATCCAACGGCTCATGTTGTAGCACGTGTGAAGGGTCTGAAACATACTTCCTTAACATTGACACGTGAAACACGTTATGCACACCCGACAGTTCTGGAGGCAAAGCTAATCTGTACGCCACTTCCCCGATTCGACTCAAGATCTCATACGGACCAATAAATCTCTTGGACAATTTGCCTTTCTGCCCAAATCTCAGCGTCCCTCTGACCGGAGATACCTTTAAGAATACCTTGTCTCCAACTTGGAATGGAGATCCTTTCTTCGAACATCGGCATAGCTCTTCTGTCGGCTCCTCGCAATCTTCAATCTCTCATGAATAATTCTGACTTTATCACTTGTTTCCTCAACTAAAGATGGACCATGAAAACTGCGTTCTCCGACTTCTTCCCAACACACGGGGGTTCTACACTTCCTGCCATATAGCGCTTCAAAAGGGGCCATTCCTATGCTTGAATGGTAACTATTGTTATAGGCAAATTCACAAAGCGGTAGATTCTCGTCCCACTGATTCTTGAAATCAAGGACACAAGCCCTAAGCATATCCTCGAGGGTCTGAATGGTCCTTTCCGACTGACCATCCGTCTGCAGGTGGTACGCTGTACTGAATTGAAGCTTCGTTCCCATCGATTCATGCAAAGTCTTCCAAAACCTCGAAACAAATCTACTATCCCGATCTGAAGTGATGGAAACCGGCTGACCATGACGACTAACGATCTCCTTTACAAAAGCTTGCGCTAAAGCCAACATGTGCATCTTCTTACCGGTCTTCAAAGGAATAAAATGTGCCGACTTCGTTAACCGATCCACTATGATCCAAATGGCATTGTTCCCCTTGCTCGTAGTCGGTAAACCTGATACAAAATCCATTGTCAGGTGTTCCCATTTCCACTCTGGGATTTCTAACGGTTGCAAAAGACCAGGTGGTTTCTGATGTTCTGCCTTCACTAATTGACAAGTCATGCATCTAGACACAAAGGCTGCTATCTCTCTCTTCTTATTGTTCCACCAAAAACGACTCTTCAAATTTTGGTACATCTTCGTACTCCCTGGGTGCACTGAATACCTCGTATTATGAGCCTCTACCATAATGTCATCCTTCAAACTGTCTACTTTAGGAACACAAAGTCTGCCACGGAAGTACAAAACTCCATCCAACATCTGAAAATCTGGCCTTTCTTAGATATGCTCCACAATTTTAACCAAGTCTGGATCTTGCATCTGATTGTCCTTAATTTTCTGAATGAAGACTGGCTCAGACACTGTCATATTTGCCAACACAACTCCTTCTCTCAAAGGTTCGAACTCTACTCCCAAATCCTCAAATTGCTGAAAATTGCAAAACCCATGCAAACTGGCCAAACAAACTGATTTCCTACTCAACGCATCTGCCACTACATTAACTTTCCCCGGATGATAGATAATCGGAAAATCGTAGTCCTTGATGTACTCCATCCACCTTCTCTGCCTCATATTTAATTCCTTTTGAGAGAACAAATACTGGAGACTACGGTGATCCGAATGAACTTCAAATTTTTCTCCGTACAAGTAGTGTCTCCACATCTTCAACGCGAAAACTATGGCTGCTAACTCCAAATCGTGCGTTGCATATTTCTTTTCATGTTCCTTCAATTGCCTCGAACCATATGCAATCACCTTTCCATTTTGCATTAACACACAACCGAGTCCTACTCCTGAAGCATCCATAAAGATAACGAAACCACCACTCCCCGAAGGTAAGGTGAGGACAGGCGCCGAAGTTAACCTCTTTTTCAACTCTTCAAAACTAGCTTCACACTTCTCTGACCATACAAACGGCACATTCTTCCGGGTTAACTTAGTCAATGGTGCTGCAATAGACGAAAAGCCTTGAACAAATCTCCTATAATAACCTGCCAAACCCAGAAAACTTCTAATCTCTGTCACGTTTTTCGGTCTCTCCCAATTGATAACGGCTTCAATCTTTGACGGGTCAACTGCTAGCCCTTCTTCAGAAATAATGTGACCAAGAAAAGAGACTTGCTCTAACCAAAACTCACACTTCCCAAGCTTCGCATACAACTGATTATCTCTCAACAACTGCAAAGAAGTCCTCAAATGCTGCTCATGATCTTCTCTTGACTTGGAATACACTAGAATATCATCAATGAAGACGACGGTGAACTGATCTAGATAGGGTGCAAAAATCTTGTTCATGAGAGCCATGAATACCGCTGGTGCATTCGTCAGTCCAAAGGGCATCACCAAAAATTCATAGTGCCCATATCTAGTTCGAAAAGCTGTCTTCGGGACGTCTGATTCTCTAACCCTCAACTGATGGTATCCGGACCTCAAATCTATCTTCGAGAAAAACTTTGCACCTTGCAACTGATCAAACAACTCGTCTATCCTAGGCAGAGGGTACTTGTTCTTGATGGTCACTTGATTCAACTTCCTATAGTCTATACACATCCTCAAACTTCCATCTTTCTTCTTGACAAAAAGCACCGGGGCTCCCCATGGGGAAACACTTGGCCTAACAAAGCCCTTATCTAGCAACTCTTGCAATTGCAACTTCAATTCACCTAACTCCGCTGGAGCCATCCTATAAGGAGCAATGGAAATTGGAGCAGTCCCTGGCACCAACTCTATTGTAAACTCAACTTCTCTGACAGGTGGTAACCCTGGAATCTCTTCTGGAAAAACATCGGGAAACTCACACACTATCGGAATATTCTCCACCCCTAGGGACTGTTCGTCCTTGGAAACAAAAGCAATAAATCCCTCACAACCTGATCTCAACAACTTAGCTGTAGAAAGAGCTGAAATAAACCTAACTGGAGAAATCCTTTTCTCTCCCTGAAACTTCACTCCAGAGGACGACCCATCCAACCTAAACATGATGGTCTTACTATAGCAATCCATGGAGGCATGATGACCCGCTAACCAATCCATGCCTAGAATAACATCGAAGTCATGCATAACTAAGGTGATAAGATCTGCAGGGAAAATGACTTCTCCTATCTTCACTGAACAACCAGGGTAAAAAGTACTACACACCACTTGCTTCCCTACTGGAGTAGTAACAGTCAAAACAAACTCTAACTCTCTAACAGGTACACTAATCTTCTTAGCAAACACAAGGGATAAGAAAGAATGGGTAGATCCCGGGTCAAACAACACTTTAGCTTCTACATCACAAATTAGGAGTTTACCTTCCACGACATCACCCGCCGCTTCTGCATCCACTTGATTGATATGATTGAGACGGCCTTGCTGACGAGGTCTATTCTGATTCTGATTTGGCCTCCCAAGCTGCATATTCCTATTTTGCTACTGTGGACGGGCATTCTGGTTCTGAGGCTGTTGACGGGGCTGCTGGTTCTGCTGCTGCCGCGGTGGATTCTGAACTACTTGTTGATTTTGCTGAGGGGCCTGCCTTGGCGGCTGCTGAGGTGCCCTATTGCCCTGGTTCCTATTATTCGGGCAATCCTTCACTTGGTGGTCTGAGCTACCACACTTAAAACATGCACCTGAAAGTCGATAACACTGCTGAGAAGGGTGATTCTTGCCACAATGCTCACACCCGCCTTGAGTTGGAGCATTCTGCTGTTTCTTTTGCTTCTTTCCTTGGTATGATTTCTGCCCACTCTGAAACTGCTGCCTCTTTCTTTGGTTGTCCTTAATAATCTGATTGTTTATATCCTCAAACCTGTAGGCCCTTTTGATAGCCTCTTGAAAGGTGGTTGGTGGTACTACACCCAAAGCATCTCTCAAAATAATGGGGTTGAGCCCATCCATAAACTTAGTGATCTTTTTCTCCTCGGTGTCCACCAACTCTGGAGCATAGCGAGATAACTTTTCAAACTTGGTAAGATATTCCAAAACAGTCATATCTTCTTGCTTAAGCAACTGGAACTCCGCTGCCTTTTGCTTCTTAATATGTGCTGGGACATATTTCTCACTAAACTGCTGCTTGAAAGTGGCCCAAGCAATCCCATCTTCAATATTCTGATAGCCTTCCTTGACAGTCTTCCACCAAATGTCTGCCAACCCAGTAAACATGGATGCTGCTAAGTGAACCCGCTGTCTGCCAGTACATACAAAAATGTCGAAGATATTCTCGGTATGAGCCAACCAATCATCCGCTGCCAAAGGTTCTTCCTGACCCGTAAATTCTTTAGGACCCCTTTTTCTGAACTTCTCAAATAGAACATTAGGGTCTCTGTCCCTATTCTGCACCGCTCCCACATTAGCTACTGGTTCCGGCCTTCTACCCAACACTTCAAGCAGTTGCCTTTGCACTTGAGTCAATTCCTCATCCTTCTTGGCCATTTGTTCTTGAAATCGAGCTTGATTTTCATTGGCTCGCTGCTGTTGTTCGACTAACATTTGCATGAGTTGTTGGAATTCACCCGTTACCGGGTTTTCAATCTCACTGTCATGATTGCTACCTGATGCATTCGCACCTGCCGGAGGTCGACGTGGAGGCATAGTGCTGCAAAACAACTTGTTAGTACAACAAGATATAATAATATAGCGTTCCCAAACCCAAATCGATGCTAACTAACGGTAATGCTAACGAATCCTTGCCACGTCCTTATGTTTCTAATCCAATTTTAATTGCCTCAAATATTTCTCGCTCTGATACCAAGCCTGTCACGCCCCCGGACCGAGGTCCCGCTAAACGAGGCCTTAATCCGGGGACGCGGCGCGACGGGCCGAAAAATTCCGCCCGCACACGCTAGTTTCCCACAGGTTTCCGCGGTAAGGATTCACGGAATCCGATCCAATAGTGATGTATAAGAATCACTTTCATACAAATGAATTATGCGGAAGCATTGTAGCAAACATAAGAGTCTCACAAACGGGTATAAAAATGAGAACGCAAGAGACTAGCATCAAAAGAGAAACATTTACTGTAGGCCCCAAAGTTAGTTTAACGTTGATACAACAGTAAAGTTAATCATTAATTACAAATTTTTCCCCAAAAGAAAAGAAGCCAACAATGGCCATGACAAAAACCCAAAATGTAAATCATAAATCCCCAAAATGTGATCGCAGCTCCAAGGCAACCCGACATCTAAACGACGTCGTCGGGCCGCCACTCGCCCTCCGCTGGAACTATAGGTTCCGCCTCGAAATGCGCCTCAACCGCGAGGGGCTCGACATCTGGCACCAAACAAAAGAGAGTCAGACACGACGGTCTGGCAAGCAATTACAACAATAATAAGATGAAAGTAAAACAAAACATGATAAGTAAGAGCTACGATGAAATCACGATTAATAACAATGTCGAAGTAAAGATAGAAGAAACATCTCGATGGTTTACAAATCTAATGTCATGATGAGTAGCATAGACAAATACCATGAGATGAATATTAATGCATAAAAACATTGGCAACCCACATAAAGCTATGTTCTCCTGTCACCGAAGTAACCGGAGCAGACAAACCGTAGCCACTAAACGTGGGACCGGAATGACATAGTCGTTATCAAACAGAACCGTAGCCACTACTCGTGGGACCGGATAATTACCGTTGCCATGGTCGGTACAGACGGAATCCAAACTGCAGCTGGCAAACAAAATAAAGACCCCAAGCCGGATGATCAGTCCGACAAGGTGACCTAAGCCTAGTGGTGCCATTTTAATGAAAATCCGAAACCTCGAAGAAATGCAATTCTATTTATAAGATACATTTCCAAAGTCGATAGAGAACTACTCCAAACAAATGCATATGGGCAAAGCCAAGCAAAACAAGTGAGTAGTTTCATCATTTCTAAAGTATGGGGGTAACCCACTTCAAAACAATAAAAGACTTGGAGAAAGAATCAAAACAAAAGTCTTTTTATACAAAAGAATGTATGATGGTTCGGTCGACTAAGCGGGTAGTCTCGATATACATTTGACCCCTTTATTGTCATTAAAAGAAAGTGATTTGGTGCCACCGAAGATCATTGACAATCATAAGGGATTAAGTGTACATCTAGACTTGAGGGTTTTTCAAATGGTATGGGCCATAGTCCAAGACACTTCTCACCATGAATTCTAGGCTTGTAAAAGGTTGAATGGGCTTCACTTATAGGAGAGAGTTTGGGGCTGAATTGAGCTTGGACATAGGCCCGAAGTGGGCTTGAAATTATATAGAATGTGTCCTTAAAAGTGTAGGTTTAAATCCCTTCCTAATCAGGCCCACAACTGTCCTTCCCCAATGCTCAAACAGTCCACTAATTAGGCCCAATTCAGTCCTTAAAGTAGCCCAGGATTCAGGCCATAAAACAGTCCAATGTCAAGTCTTGAAATAGCCCATCAGTAGGTCTAAAAATGGTCCAAGAACTGACCTTAAAACAGGCCCAAAGGGGCCCTGAAAACAGGCCCAAAATTGACTGACCCGAGCCCAGACTGAGCTGGGCTCGCTCGAGCGGACCCAGACAGAAGCTGGGTCGCTCGAGCGGACCCAGACAGTGCCTGGTCCGCTCGAGCGACCCAGTGGGTCGCTCGAGCGGACTGGGCCTGCCCAGTCCGGCCCGAGTGCAGAATCCTTCTTTTCCTTTTTGTTTCTCTTCTTCTTTCTTGATCATTTCAATCCCCTTTTTAATCCTTTCTTCCATACACACTTCCACAACATCTTGGGCCTCTTCTCAACCTCCACAAATCATTAACCATCATCCATAATCATCTAATTAACACAAACTCAACTCTTTTTAAAAGAATCCATTTCTTTGAACACCCATTTGAACACAATGAAACCCATTTTTCCAAGAAACCAAATTGAGAGCAAACTTTCAATGCATGGTAAAGCAACAACATAAATTAAGATGGCTATTACAATGGTCCATTAAATCAAAACAAACCATAAACTAAAGAAGGTTAACACAAAAAGGGAAAATCATGAAATAGAACCAAATAAGGGAAAGCATCACATTAATGTTGGAATCTACTTGCCTCTAGCCAAGATGTGATCAAAATCACTCCTTAAACCAAGCCTTAGAGCTTCAAGCTCCAAATCTACAAAAACTCCCAAAAATTTTCCAAGAAACCCTAAAATGTCAACACTTGTGAATCCTCAATGAAAACCTTAGCAAATGGGATTAAAACACTCCAAATGGAGAGGAAAACAAGAATCTTGAGCTTAGGAAACCAATGCTAACCTTGAGGAACCCTAACAAAGAAGAGAGGCTTGAAGAAGGGGCTTCTCTTAGCCCAAACTCCTCAAGAATGGTATCTTTGGGAAGCTTGAAGAGGGAGGAAGAGTTTGAGGAGATCAATCCTCCAAGAGCACCTCACCAAGTGAGAGTTTCAGATGAGAGAGAGTGAGAAGAAAGGAAAGGAAAAAGCCCTAGCCAAGAGAGTTGCTGGAAATGGAAATGAAGAAGGAGAAAGAAGAGCTCTCTTATTAAGAGACAAGCCATTGTGGGCCCCGATCTTCACAAGCCTAGAAACGGTACTTGCGGGCCCCGAACGAAAACGACGAAGAAGACAAAAATGATCGGTGAAATTTCTACTTTCCAAAAAGTATATTTTTGACAATTTCTGGAATTTTCGAAATTTGGGTACAGGTTTTGTGTGAAATGCCAGTTTTGCCCTTTTTCTCGAAAAACGCGATTTCTGATCACAAAATCAAGTTGGCCAAAACATGAAAGTTGATGATCTAAAGGAAATAAGTCAAAATACACTTAAATTGGGATTTTACAAGCATCAAGAACAAACTCAACAATCTCACACATAATCCACGGGCGCCCCGGCCCGTGTCAAACTTAAGTTAAAGGCTAACAACGGTTCTCAAAGCTAATCAAACTTTCTAATCTAGCTTAATAAAATAAGCTAATCGTCCACTAACCCCACTTATTTACTAATCACGGTTAAAACATAATTAAATATTCAAACCTGGGTCGGGGTCTGACAGCCACCATTAGGTTCTAAAATTGGCATCTTTTATATTAGATTGTTTTTTAGTTTGGCAAATTGTTTTAAACGGAACTTAGACCAGCACCTTTTATTTGTCTAAGGTTTAAAATTAGATAGGGTTTAGTTTATCTTGGTACCCTTGGTTTCCAAAGAAGGCTAAACTAAAATCTAATTAGATGCTACCTATGGGTTTCCATAACCCAAGATAGGTCTTTGATTCTTTGAAGGGATTTGCTCAAATGTTTTAAAGCAAAGGTTATTTATTTTTAAGATGACTTAAGTCATAAATTTAATTAACCAAGTTTGCTAGATTTAAAAGAGCTTTTGAGTAAACAATGTAAAGGTCAAAAGGTATAAACCCTAGTGATAAATAATCAAGTGGGAGAGGGGTTTTAGGAAAGACCCCACGGCCTTCCATTTTCGGTTCATGTTATCTCATTAAAGTGTTAGTAGGAGCGGCCATCCCTTCGGTGGAGTTCTTTACTAAAGACCGCTTTGATGGGTTAATGGGTGAACTAATGTGGATATTCGTAATGAGGTGTTAGTAAGAGCGGCCATCCCTTCGGTGGAGTTCTTTACTAAAAGATCACTTCTATAGAATGTCAATGAAGTGTTGGTGGGAGCGGCCATCCCTTCGGTGGAGCTCTTTACTAAAGATCACTTCTAGGATGGATAAAAGTCTCTTCCCTTTGGAAGACTTAATCATAGACATTCTGGGAAATTTCATAAGAGATAGTTATACACTTGACATAAGACGGTGATAACCTCTCCTTAGGAGTTAAAGGTTATTTGTCATATGAGGCCAAATCAATCAGTGATTGGACTACCACTGGATGTGTATCCAGATAGTGACAATCCAAATAAGTATGCCTTAATTCAACGTGACTGTAGGCTCGGCCATCCCTTCGATGGAGGGTCTATGAGGAGGTTGAAACACTGATACATTATGATTGGGGTTGAATAATGTAGAAAGCTTTGTGCTTTGTTTTTTCCTTTTATAACAAGCACCATATGCATATTACATACTAGCAAAACCCCGTGGATAACCACGAAACCACCAAATGCACAGACTGAGTTGAATTATTTTTAATAAATTTAATAATTAGTAAACTTGTGAGTCCTTTTTTTTTGCTAATTTGATCTTTATGTTTTTTTCCAAATGTTTTGTTCTTTAGATGATGCATGAATTGATTAAGAAAGATCAAATAATCATATACCTAACAAATTAACCTGATATATTTAAGTGGGACCAAGATGAATAGGTCCATCATCTCTATTCTAACCGTTCATAAAATCATATGATGAGGGCTGGGACCCATTAATTGATTGATAAAGATCAAATGATCATAGACCTCTCAAATTGACCAAACCTAACCTATTTAAGTGGAACCCCCAAGATGAATGGGGTCCACCATCTATATTCTAACCGCCCATAAAATCATATTATGCGGAATGGGACCCATGAATTGATTAAGAAAGATCAAAGGATCAAATGATCGTAGACCTAACAAATTAACCTAATATATTTAAGTGGGACCCAGATGAATGGGGTCCACCATCTTTATTCTAACCGTCCATAAAATCAAATGTTGCGGGCCGGGACCCATTAATTGATTGATAAAGATCAAATGATGAAATGATCATTGACCTCTCAAATTGACCAAACCTAGCCTACTTAAGTGGGACCCCCAAGATGAATGGGGTCCAACATCTATATTCTAACCGTCCATAAAACCATATGATGCAAGCTGGGACTCATGAATTGCTTGATAAAGATCAAATGATCATAGACCTCACAAATTGACCAAACCTAACCTATTTAAGTGGAACCCCCCAGATGAATGGGGTCCACCATCTCTATTCTAACCGTCCATAAAACCATATTATGCGGGATGGGACCCATGAATAGATTAAGAAAGATCAAAGGATCAAATGATCGCAGACCTAACAAATTGACCAAATATTTTTAAGTGGGACCCAGATGAATGGGGTCCACTATCTTTATTCTAACCGTCTATAAAATCAAATGATGCGGGCCGGGACCCATGAACTGATTGATAAAGATCAAATGATCATAGACCTCTCAAATTGACCAAACCTGACCTATTTAAGTGGGACCCCCCAAGATGAATGGGGTCCACCATCTATATTCTAACCGCCCATGAAATAATCTGATGCGGGCTGAGACCTATGAATTGCTTGATAATGATCAAAGTATTAAATGATCATAGACCTCACAAATTGACCAAACCTAACCTATTTAAGTGGAACCCCCTGGATGAATGGGGTCCACCATCTTTATTCTAACCGTCCATAAAATCATATTATGCGGGATGGGACCCATGAATTGATTTAAAAAGATTAAAGGATCAAATAATCGTAGACCTAACAAATTGATCAAATATGTTTAAGTGAGACCCAGATGAATGGGGACCAACATCTTTATTCTAACCGTCCATAAAATCATATGATGCGGGCCGGGACCCATGAATTGATTGATAAAGTTCAAATGATCATAGACCTCATAAATTGACAAAAACTAATTTATTTAAGTGGGACCCCAAAGATGAATGGAGTCCACCATCTATATTCTAACCGTTCATAAAACCATATGATGCGGGCTGGGACCCATGAATTGCTTGATAAAGGTCAAAGGATCAAATGATCATAGACCTCACAAATTGACCAAACCTAACCTATTTAAGTGAAACCCCCCAAATGAATGGGGTCCACCATCTCTATTTTAACCATCTCTATTCTAACCGTCCATAAAATCATATTATGCGGGATGGGACCCATGAATTGACTAAGAAAGATCAAATGATCAAATGATCATAGACCTAACAAATTGAACAAATATTTTTAAGTGGGACCCAGATGAATGGGGTTCACCATTTTTATTCTAACCGTCCATAAAATCAAATGATGCGGGCCGGGACCCATGAATTGATTGATAAAGATCAAATAATCAAATGATCATAGACCTCTCAAATTGACCAAACCTGACATATTTAAGTGGGACCCCCAAGATGAATGGAGTCCACCATCTATATTCTAACTATCCATGAAATAATCTGATGCGAGCGAGGACCCGTGAATTGCTTGATAATGATCAAAGTATTAAATGATCATAGACCTCACAAATTGACAAAACCTAACCTATTTAAGTGGAACCCCCCAGATGAATGGGGTCCACCATCTTTATTCTCTAACCGTCCATAAAACCATATTATGCGGGATGGGACCCATGAATTGATTTAAAAAGATTAAATGATCAAATGATCGTAGACCTAACAAATTGATCAAATATATTTAAGTGAGACCCAGATGAATGGTGTCCACCATCTCTATTCTAACCGTCCATAAAATCATATGATGCGGGCTGGGACCCATGAATTGATTGATAAAGTTCAAATGATCATAGACCTCATAAATTGACCAAACCTAATTTATTTAAATGGGACCCCAAAGATGAATGGAGTCCACCATCTATATTCTAACCGTTCATAAAACCATATGATGCGGGCTGGGACCCATAAATTGCTTGATAAAGGTCAAATGGTCAAATGATCATAGACCTCACAAATTGACCAAACCTAACCTATTTAAGTGAAACCACCCCAAATGAATGGGGTCCACCATCTCTATTTTAACCATCTCTATTCTAACCGTCCATAAAATCATATTATGCGGGATGGGACCCATGAATTGATTAAGAAATATCAAAGGATCAAATGATCATAGACCTAACAAATTGACCAAATATTTTTAAGTGGGACCCAGATGAATGGGGTAAAATCAAATGATGCGGGCCGGGACCAATGAGAGATTTTAGGTATTTTGAGTGTGTAATAGATATAGAGATTTTAGGGATAAGGGCAACTCCGGAAATAACATTGCAAAAAATTTGAGATTGCGCCACGTGTCATTATGTGAGGAAGTGTATACATCCCTTTAGTAATATAGATATACTGCATGTCTAATTATAAACCGTTTCATATCCAGAAAGAGATGGGTAAAGATTCTTTTAGTCCGCTGATGTGCATTCTTCGTGAGAACAAACTGACTGGCCCTAACTACGTAGATTGGAAGAGAAATCTTAACATAGTACTCACTGCTGAGGAGTACAAGTATGTCTTGGTAGAAACCTGTCCGGATATTGATGCTAATTCTACTGATGACCAGTTAGAGGCTGAGAGGAAATGGAAGAAAGCGAACAGCATGGCTAAATGCTACATGCTCGCTTCCATGTCCAACGTGTTGCAAACACAGCACGAGCATATGGACACAGCCTATGAAATCATGATGTCCTTGTCTGAGATGTTCGCAGACAAGAGCAGGCCAGCTAGGCAAGCTGCTATGAGGACTATCATGAATGCTAGGATGGCTGAGGGAACACCTGTCAGAGAGCATATGCTCAAGCTGATGGATTGTTTCAATGAAGCTGAGATTCTAGGGGCTGAGATTGATGCAGGGAGTCAAACTGACATGATTCTCGAAACTCTACCGGACTCTTTCAATCAGTTCAAGCTCAATTTCAATATGAGCAAGATGGACATGACTCTACCTGAGTTAATGAAAGAACTCCAGGCGGCAGAGGCCATCATGAAGCCCAAAGCCCAAGCTCATTTTTTCCAGTCTTCCTCTAAACTAAACCCGAAAGGGAAGAAGTCCAAGAAGAAGCAGAATAAGGGAAAAGGGCAGAAAAAGGACAACACTGGTAATAAGAAGGACAAGGGTACAGATGGAAAGCCCAAAGGGAAATGCTTCAAGTGTGGCCTCAAAGGTCATTGGAAGAAAGATTGTCCCAAGTTCCTGGCCTCAGTTAAGAAAGGTACATCTTTTTCATACTACATTGAAACTTGTCTAGTGGTTGATTCTACTGACTCATGGATAGTAGACTCAGGAGCCACTAATCATATCTGCAATTCATTGCAGGGGTTTCAGATAATGCAGAGATTTGAAAAAAGGAGAGTTTGCCTTTAGAGTCGGAACTGGAGCTAAAGTTTGGGCAGTTGCAGTAGGAGTTGTTACCTTACATTTTCCATGTGATAGGATATTAGTTTTAAATAATGTTTTCTATGTTCTGGACATGAGGACGAATTTAATTTCAGTTTCCAGATTAATTGAATTTAATTATTCAGTTTCTTTCCATTCTGGTGTTGATATCAGTAGAGATGGAAATATTATATGTTCCGGTAGAATACATGACAACTTATTTTATATATATCCTATTGCTCCCACACTGCATAATGTACAACAAGAAAACTCAACTTCCCTTAAAAGGAAGGTATCTTCAATCAATGACACATATCTTTGGAACTTACGTTTGGGTCACATTAACCTAAAATGGATTCAGAGGTTGGTAGAAGATGGGCCTCTGAGCTCATTAGATTTCGAACCTTTTCCTCAGTGCGAATCTTGTCTCAAGGGAAAGATGACCAAACGGTCATTCTCTGGAAAGGGACTAAGGTCAAATGAGTTGTTAGAATTGATTCACACTGATGTGTGTGGTCCTATGAACAAACCGGCTCGAGGAGGGTATGAGTATTACATCACCTTCACCGATGATTACTCTAGGTATGGATATGTATACTTAATGCGATGCAAGTCTAAGGCGTTTGATAAGTTCAAGCAATTCAAGGCTGAGGCGGAGCTACAACTAGGGAAACATATCAAAGCCCTTCGATCTGATCGAGGTGGCGAATACCTCCTGGGTGAGTTTAAGGAGTACCTCACACAACATGGGATTGTGTCTCAGTTGTCTGCACTGGGTACACCCCAGCAAAATGGTGTAGCAGAGAGAAGAAACCGTACCCTTCTTGATATGGTAAGGTCCATGATGAGTCATGCAACCCTACCTATATCTTTTTGGGGATATGCCCTAGAAGCAGCAACATACATTTTAAATCTGGTACCTTCTAAATCAGTACCTAGGACACCCCAAGAAATGTGGACAAGTCGAAAACCTAGTTTAAGACATATCCACATTTGGGGTTGTCCGGCCTATGTACTGAATGATAAAGCTACCAAGCTGGAACCCAGATCGAAAATGTGCTACTTCATTGGGTATCCTAAGGGAACCAGAGGTGGCATCTTTTATCATCCAAAGGAGGAAAAAGTGCTCATCAGCACTCATGCTAGGTACTTGGAGGATGATTGTATGATGCACCAAGAGCTTAGTTGTAAAGAAACCCTTGAGGAGATTCTTCCGGGATCTCCTATAACATCTGTACCAGATCCTGAGACAGTAGATGAACAAGATATTCCTTTAAACACTCCGGAGTCTCATCGTAGTGGGAGAATTTCTAGACAGCCAGAAAGATATCTAGGAGTGTCTTTTAAGACAGACTCTGAGGATCTGGTTGAGGATCCTACTAGTTATGATGAAGCAGTAACGGATATAGATGCTGACATGTGGCAGCAAGCGGTGAAATCTGAAATGGATTCTTTGTATTCCAATTAAGTCTGGGAACTTGTAGATGCACCTGAAGGGATTAAACCCATAGGGTGCAAGTGGATCTACAAGAGGAAGAGAGAAGCGGATGGGAAGGTGGAAACCTTCAAAGCAAGACTAGTGGCGAAAGGATATACTCAGAAAGAGGGTATCGATTAAGAGGAAACCTTTTCACCAGTGGCTATGCTTAAATCCATAAGAATTCTCTTGGCCATCGCATGTCATTATGACCACGAGATATGGCAGATGGATGTCAAGACAGCTTTTCTTAATGGAAGTCTTGACGAATGCATCTATATGATGCAACCAGAGGGTTTCATTGCTAATGGCCAAGATAACATGGTTTGTAAACTTAAGAAGTCCATTTATGGACTTAAGCAAGCATCTAGAGCATGGAACATCAAGTTTAATCAGGCAATCAAATCTTTTGTCTTTGATCAAAACATTGATGAACCATGTGTGCATAAGAAAGGAAATGGAAAAGCAGTTGCATTTTTTGTTCTGTATGTAGATGACATATTACTCATAGGAAATGATGTAGGTTTATTGTCATCCACAAAGGTTTGGTTATCCTCTCAATTTCAGATGAAGGATTTGGGTGAGGCCAGCTATATCTTAGGGATCAAGCTTTTGCGTGATCGCAAGAATAAGATGTTAGCCTTATCCCAATCTTCATATATTGAGAAGATATTGGTCAAGTTTAACATGCATGACTCCAAGAGGGGCCTCCTACCTTCTAGACATGGAGTACCACTGTCTCGAGATCAATGTCCAAAGACATCTGAAAAGATAGAGAGCATGAGGAGAGTTCCATATGCATCCGCTGTTGGAAGTCTCATGTATGCAATGTTATGTACTAGACCAGATATTTGCTTTGCCGTTGGCATGGTTAGCAGATATCAGTCAAACCCTGGACCTATGCATTGGACACCTGTTAAGCATATATTCAAGTATCTTCGGAGAACGAAAGATTATATGCTAACCTTTCGAGCAGATGATCTAAAGCCATTGGCGTATACAGACTCTGATTTCCAATCTGATAGAGATACTAGAAAGTCTACTTCAGGGTACGTCTTTACTCTGTCAGGAGGGGCTATATCATGGAGAAGTGTCAAGCAATCCTGTACTGCTGATTCTACCATGGAAGCAGAGTATGTGGCGGCATCGGAAGCTGCGAAGGAAGCAGTATGGCTCAGAAAATTCCTGTTGGAATTGGGAGTTGTTCTTGCAGTGCAAAAACCGATTGTCATGTACTGCGATAACACTGGTGCTGTAGCACAGTGCAAAGAGCCTAGGAATCACAAGAAAGGCAAGCACATTCAGAGAAAGTATCACTTGATCCGGGAATTCATTCAGGATGGAGAGATAGTGGTGGAGCATATTGCTTCAGCAAATAACTTAGCTGACCCATTCACTAAGATTCTTACTGAGAAAGTCTTCACTTCTCATGTTGAGTCTATGGGTGTTAGGTTAGGAAGTAGTGATCTTTAGTGCAAGTGGGAGTTTGTTGGGATTGGTGTATGCCCTAAAGCCCACTAGCTGCACTCTCATCTTTTGTTACTGGATATTTACTGGTTATTTAATGGAATGACTCTTTTATGCTTAAACATGTATATATGTATGGTTGTGTAAGGCCCATTGTTTCTAGTAAATGAATTAGGTGTGTAGTGTCTACACACAGATAGGTCTAATTCATGGACACTGGAAACATCATATTTGTTCATAACTGAAAGATGGAGCTGGGCACTTCATCTTGGTAGAAGTTATAATGAGAGACTCTCCTGTATTCAGGGTGACTTACCTAAGTCATGGGAGGGCTTTCCCGGATTCATCTCATTAGTGCATATGCAATGCATTGAACTGGACCATGGTAGGTGTGATCTCTAAAATAGTACTATCACAGAGAGAGAGATCAAGTCACCTCATGCTACTGAGTGACCGGTGCTCTTAATCTTGAGCATTTGTGGATGAACTGACGAAGTCAAGTTCTTGTGCTTTAATTCACTATGGGTGAGATTCTTTTCATGGGTCAACAGCTTTGTGTTTTGGGTACTCGGACTTGATTAGTTGGGACGTGCAGATGCAATATAGAATCTATACCATCTAATGATGGAATGATCGTCCCCTTAGAATTATCCGATTAATCATCAAAATCTAAGATCTTAGTATATGGATGTTCCATATGGATTTTGAACTTGTGGGTCGCTCCCTGGACCAAGAGAATGATATCCGAATGATGATTATGTTAAGGATATGAAGTTCTAAGGTTTAGATGTAATCGGGAAGGTTGATAGTACATGTGATAACCTGACTCGATTATGGATGTTACATAGAGGGGCATTCAGGTCATTACACTTAGTAGGTCGAAGACAACCGTCATTTTATGACGAGCTTATTATATTATATATTTATCCTTGGAGTTCAACCATAACTCTTTAGTGGAATGAGTTAAGGTTAAAATGGTCTTAATGTTGCTATGGGTTTAGCATGGACATTTTGGTCATTTTGGGAGCCAATGGCAAATATGTCTTTTGGTCCCTTCTCTAGTCACTTACCAAGATTGGCATGGTTTCTTAAGATGTTTAGATAACATAAGGATGAATTATTTTAGTGGAAAAATAATTTTGAGTTTAAATTCAAATAGGCCTTTGATTGCATACATGAATTTAATTCTAGATAAATTGTATGTGGGCCATGGTGTGCATTAATATGTGGGACGTCCATAATAGGATTTCCATGGGTAAGGTTTCCAACTTTGAGTAGGACTCTCTACTTGGAAAGTTGGACTCCTCGTTGGATTAGTATTCCTATGAGATAGTTTCCTTTTTGGATTAGGAACTTAAAATTAGTAAGTGTTCTACAACTAGGATTACTAATTGCATGGGAAGTTCCTTTTGGTTTCCTTTTCTAATTAGAGTGTTTCTTAAAGGAAATAAGTCTTTCCTTTTTGGACATCAATGAGAATTAGAAGAGATAAACTTTTAGGAAAGGTTTCCTCAAAGTTTCTATAAAAGAAACTCTTCCCCCCTTGGACGTCCAACACTAAGAAAGCCTCACAAGAGTCCCACACGTCCAGCTCTTGAAGTAGTTTCTTCTTCATTGAAGAAACTTTGAGATCTGAGATTTTCCCTTGGAGAAATAGTTCTTGTTTCCTAGATTAAGATCCCACCATCTTAGCCAATCAGATTTGGAAGTGAGATAGAGGAGAAGATCAAAAGAGAACACAATTTCTGCAGCAGAATTCCAGCAACATACTTGCTGATTGCAGACCTGAGTTCACCCTTTTTGCATCAGTTTTTCAGAGGATTAAAGCTTCCAAAACATCGAGGTAATAGTCTTCTATCATCTCTATTAATTGGACACATGTTGATCATGATTTAATGGAGTTTCTATGCGATTCTTTATGGCTGATTTCCGCTGCATAGTGCAAAAATCAGATTTTTAAAATCTGTCATGCTTTGCATCAGCCATAGTAGTCTCTTATTGAGAAGTTTCAGATCTGAATCGCGGTTTCTTTTAGATACGACTTTTCAGCAGAGCTGAGCCGTATCTTACACCCTTCGCTACCGCTCCCATGAAATACCCTTTCCATAACTGACAGACCAGTTAGACAGATAGATTTCATTATCTTACTTATCGGAGGGAGGGTATTTATGAATCAAGCCACTGTTCGGACAGACCGGCACTGAACTGATGACTCGGTCGCTCTCCTTTCTGGACAGTATCCAAAGATGGCTCACCTTTGATCTCTTTGCAGCTTATACTGGAAAATCAAGTATGTTAGCCGGTTGCAGTATCTTTGGGATGATATAAAGAAAGATCAGATTGAAATTCCTGATTTTGTTCAAAGTCATGATGATGTTCTTGAGCATAGACCATTGACGGATTATGGGATTGAACCGGATCCTCTCCATCTTACTGAGGTTCCAGCCATGGCATATTCGATGGGGAGGTATGAGGAGAGATGGGCTTCTCAGTCATATTCATGACTCATTGTTATTGCTTACAAACATTCTCTCTTCCAAGTATTGTATATATGAGCCGTATCTTTTAGAGTTTTTACTTTTATTTTCTTCCTTATCTGTTGAGTAACTTGATTAGAGATACTTACGTTTGAGGCCCTCTATCGTGTCTTTAAATTCAATTATAATACCCTAATTTTATTTGCAGTTATGAGGACTGGTGCAGTGAACGCCGCATCAGGATCTGCTTATGCTGAATTTGGAAATACTAAGGTTATTGTTTCCATGTGAGTACTTATTTTATGGCACTAGAAGGATTTTGTACTATCATTTTGTTTTGTTTCCCCCCTTTATTGGATGCTAAAGAACCTGCATTTTTTGGGTGGCGTAGTACACACACATATATGTTTGTGTTCACATGAGATCAGTTCTCATACAGCCAAGTAAGAACCAGTGTGCATGCGGCCCACTTGCATATTTCAATAAAGAGCCTCCAATGGAAATCAAATAGATCAAAGTGCAGTACATGGAAAATCAAGGAGTTTTTTCTTTTCTTTTCCTACCCCTCACTGAATGGCCTGTATGAATCATGGTTGAGAAATGATGGATTTGGGGGCTGGGGCTGATGTTACTTTAAGATTAAAATTAAAATGAGGATGGAGACGCCAAAACTTGGACTGTTTCACTTTTGACAATAAGGTTTTGATGACTTAGCTACTCATGAATGAATTTTTATTGTGATATTTGTCAAATTGAATTATAAATGCATTTTCGGAGGCTATCAAATCTCAATATCATTTTATCATTCCCTAGTTACACTTCATTTTTGATGAGCGCTGCTTCATTCTAACAACTGAGTCTTAGTTTCGTTTATTCTGCTAAGATATTACCTTTCTTATTTCCTAGTGGAATCATCCTATTGAGGTATACTTTTAGTCCTCTCTTATCAACAAGTTGCATTTTTATGGTGTTAAGTTTTCTTTGGCACTTTTGTGCATCCTGATGTTATTGTCAATGTCGTTTTGCTTCTTTTATCTGTTGTCATGTATGATGTTGATTGTTTTACTCTTCACTTGTTTAGATTTGGTCCGAGAGAAAGCAAAAAAGCAATGATGTATAGCGACATTGGTCGGTTGAACTATAGTGTGAGCTTCACAACCTTCTCCACTCAAACTCATGGACATGTGCAATAAGATGCTGATCAATGCATTATAAAGTTAACTTTGATGGTAATTCTACATGCTTTATGCTAGTACTGATGTGATGAAGAAATTTCTATCCATTCAGGGATCAGACCACAGAGAATTTTCGTCAATGCTTTATAAAGCTTTGGAGGGTGCAGTCATACTAGAGTCCTTCCCAAAGACGACCGTTGACATTTTTGCATTGGTGTTGGAATTTTTATATTGATTCTGAATCTTGTTTTCCTGGTAGCATTGGCCTTCTGTATTTAGCTAAATTTGGTTGACAGTGGTAACAGAATTGTTTTCACTGTGCTGCTAATAAGATGTTGTGCTCATGATCAGAAAATTTCTCAAAAGTGAAATGTTAGACCGCCAGCTTTTTCGATTGATAAAGATAGCTTTCAGCTAATGACAGAAACTGGTACCAGTTTCATATGTTTTTTTTAATGGTCACTATTAATGGAAGAAAAAAGTTATTGGCTATTGTGTTTAATTAGTAGAAAAGTTGTTCAAATTTTAAGTTTAGGCTGGTTGTAACCTTTTCAATTGATAAAAATAGCATCTGTTGATGAAGAAAATGGTACCAGTTTCTATATATGTTATTTTTAATTTATATTTTGGATGTATCCTTAATAACTAGAGAATAACTTATTTTGCATATGGTATGGGTTATTCTGCTTTAATGTACAGGGGAGCTCCCTTTAAAGCAGATTCTCTTTCAAGGCCTTGACGTTTCTGATTAGTGCTTGAAGGTTTGAAAACCCCAATGTGTTGTTTAAGGGTCCCAAATCAGATCAAAAATATGACATCCAACCAACACAATCAACAATTATGATTTTAGAGCTTTTTCTTTCATTTTTGTCGTGCAACAATGAGACAGGCCCTAACTATAAATTGAGATACATAAACAATTAAAAAGGATCTCGAATTTCACCCAGATTAGTGATTTCTAAATTTTTTGATAACAATATCGTTACAATCCTTTAGAGTTTTCAACGAGATTGGCCTTGATTATATATTGAGATACATAAACAATGAAAAATGCTCACAAATTTCACCCAGATTAGTGGGTTTAGGACTTTCCACGTGCACTTGTCAAAAATATGGTTTTTACGCCAAAACCCACTTGCCTATGGCTCTTAAAGGTTTCAAGCTTGTATGATGCATAGTCTGAAGAAACAAGCTCTTGCCTTATCACCTTTACTTGTCCAAAACATGATTTTTTGGCCAAAACTCACTTAAAACTTTTGAGACGCTTAGCTTGGGTGATACATAATTTTAGGCTTTCAAATTAGTAAAAAAAGGTGGAGCACTACAGTACAAAATTACAAAGATATGATGGGTGCAACAAACATTTTAGCAGTGCAACATTAACGATGAACCCAATCAATTCATAGATCCCATAAGTAAGGTAAGAATAGCAACAAAAATAAGAAAAAATATTTTATGATTGCAGATGGGATGATCTATAGATGGTTTTTAGGGAGGGAAATCTTTAAGAACTTGTTTTTCTACGCATACGAACTTGAATTTTGTGCCCGACATTGTTTTTTGATAACGATATCGTTACCATCATTTATAGTTTCTTCATCCATTTTTTTTAATAAGAAAATAATGGTGACTTTATATTGAGATGCATAAACAATAAGAAAGACTCACAATTTCACTCAAAATGGTGTTTTCAAAATTTTTCTGATAACGATATCGTTACAATTATTTATTGGTTCTTCGCCCATTTATTGTCTCCAACAGCAAAATGACAATGACTTTATAATGGGGGGCATAAACAATGAGAAAGGCTCACGGATTTGGCTCAGAAATACATTTTCCATTTGTTCAATTATTTGACACCACTTAGCTGCAACTGTTCGATACCTAAGCGTCGAACCAGCTCTCTTTGCCTAGATAACATTTAAACCATGATGAAATCAAAATAGTCTCATTGTTCAGTTCTGATAAATAATCATCCCACATTATACAATTGAAATATTGTTTCTCAAATCAGCTCTCTTTTGCCATCTTTAATTGTCCTTATTAGGGATGCTTAAAGAGATTTGAAGTAGGAAGATTCATAATCTAAGTGCATTATACAATTTAGAATTTTTATTTTTATTTTCTTCCTTTTCTGGTTTTTGGCCCAGAAAGGCAGTGAAGTGGAACCTTGGTGCTCTCTGGAATCTACCCCAGAAATGCACAAAATGGAAGGTTCGAACCCTGGCAACGAGGGTTTGAACCTTCGTCCTCTCTGGCTTTTGGCCCATAAATGCACAAAACGGAAGGTTCGAACCCTCGTTGTGAGGGTTCGAACCTTCACTTGACTGCCTTCCTCTGCCAAATTCCAGAGAGCTCGAAGGTCCGAACCCTCTCTTTGAGGGTTCGAACCTTCAGTTTTTGCCCATCCAGAACCATTTTCCAGAGAGCATAAAGGTTCGAACCCCCAAAGGTAGAATCTGCAGAAAGGCAAACTATACCTAATAGAAAAATGCATTTCTGAGCCAAATCCGTGAGCCTTTCTCATTGTTTATGCACCCCATTATAAAGTCATTGTCATTTTGTTGTTGGAGACAAAAAAATGGGGGAAGAACCTATAAATAATTGTAGCGATATTGTTATCAGAAAATCTTAAAAACTAGAATTTGAGTGAAATCATGAGTGTTTCTTATTGTCTATGCATCTAAATATAAAGTCACAATTATTTTCTTGTTGGACACAAAAAATGGATGAACAAACTATAGGTGATGGTAACGTTATCATTATAAAAAAACAATGTTGGGCACAAAATTCAAGTTCGTATGAGTAGGAATTCAAGTTCTTAAAAATTCCCCCCTTAAAAACCAACTGTAGATCATCCCATCTGCAATTATAAAATGTTTTTTCTTATGTTTGATGCTAGTCTTAACCTTTACTTATGGGATCTATGATATCGTTTGGGTTCATCGTTAATGCTGCACTACTAAAATGTTTTTATGTTTGTTGCACCTGTCAGACCCCGACCCAGGTTTGAATATTTAATCATGTTTTAACCGTGATTAGTGGATAAGTGGGATTAGGGGACGATTAGCTTATTTTATTAAGCTAGATTAGGTTGTTTGATTAGCTTTGAGAGCTTTGATTAGCCCTTAACTTAAGTGTGACACGGGCCGGGCGCCCGTGGATTTATGTGTGAGATTGTTGAATTTGTTCTTGATGCTTGTAAAATCCTCATTTACGTGTATTTTGATGTATTTCATCTAGATCGTCAACTTTCATGTTTTGGCCAACTTGATTTTGTGATCAGAAATCGCGTTTTTTCGAGAAAAAGGGCAAAACAGACATTTCACACAAAACCTGTACCCAAATTTCGAAAATTTCAGAAATTGCCAAAAATATACTTTTTGGAAAGTAGAAATTTCGCCGATCATTTTTGTCTTCTTCGTCGTATTCGTTCGGGGCCCGCAAGTACCGTTTCTAGGCTTGTGAAGATCGGGGCCCACATTAGTTGTCTCTTAAGAAGGGACTCTTCCTTCTCCCTTCTTCATTCGATTCCAGCAATTTTCTTGGCTAGGGTTCCTTTCTCTTCTCCCTTCTCACTCTCTCTCATCTGGAACTCTCACTTGGTGAGGTTTGCTTAGAGGATTGATCTCCTCAATCTCTTCCTCCCTCTTCAAGCTTCCTAGGGATACCATTCTTGAGAAGTTTGAGCTAGGAGAAGCCCTCCATTCAAGCTTTTCTTCTTTGTCAGGGTTCCTCAAGGTGAGCAATAGTTTTCCAAACCCAAGATCTTTGCTTTCCTCTCCATTTGGAGTGTTTTAATCCCTTTTGCTAAGGTTTTCTTTGAGGTTTCACAAATGTTGATGTTTTAGGGTTTCTTGGGAAATTTTGGGGTTTTTGTAGATTTGGAGCTTGAAGCTCTAAGGAGTGGTTTTAGGAGTGATTTTGAGCTCATCTTGGCTTAAGGCAAGTATTTTCCAACACTAATGTGATGTTTTCCCTCATTTGGTTTTATTTCTTGATTTTTCCCTTTTTATGTTAATCTTCTTTAGTCATGGTTTGCTTCGATTTAATGGTCCACCTTAATAGCTATCTTAATGTGTGTTATTGCTCTTCTTTGCATTGGAGTTTTATTCTCACTTTGGTTTCTTGGAAAGTTTATCTCATTTGTTCAAATGGGTTCTCAAAGAAATGGAAAAGAAGTTGATTTCTTTAAAAAGTGTGAAGTTTATGTTAATCATATGATTATGGATGATGGTTTGAGGATTTGTGGAGGTTGAGAAGAGGCCCAATAAGTTGTAGGAGTGTGTATGGAAGAAGGGAATGGAAGGGAATTGAAATGAGCAAGAAAGAAGGAGAAAAACAAGGAAAAATTGGAAGTTCTGCACTCTCGGGCCGGACTGGGCAGGCCCAGTCCGCTCGAGCGACCCAGTGGGTCGCTCGAGCGGACCAGGTTCTGTCTGGGTCCGCTCGAGCGACCCACTGGGCCGCTCGAGCGACCCAGCTACTGTCTGGGTCCGCTCGAGCGGGCCTGGGTCCGCTCGAGCGAGCCCAGCTCAGTCTGGGCTCGGGTTTTGGGCCTGATTAAAGGATTTTTTTTAGGATTGTTGATGGCCCAATTGAAGACCTGATGAGCCCAATTTCTAGGGGTCTGTTGGGCCTGATTTAAGGTCAATTAGTGGGCTGTTCTTGGGTCTTATTGTTGGGCTTTGGATGACATGAAATGTGGGCTATGTTAGGGACTGTTTGGGCTTGTTTTCAACGGACTGTTGGGCTTGAATGAGGCCAGCTGTGGGCCTGATTAAAAAGGGATTTAAACCTACTTCTAAGGAAGACTTATTCTATATAATTTCAAGCCCACTTCGGGTCTATGTCCAAGCTCAATTCAGCATTAAACTTTCCCTTATAAGTGAAGCCCATTCACCCTTTGCAAGCCCATAACTCATGGTGAGAAGTGTCTTAAACTATGACCAATACCACTTAGGAAAACCCTTGAGTCTAAGTGTACATTTAATCCCTTGTGATTGTCAACGATCTTCAGTGGCACCAAATAACTTTCTTTAATGACAATAAGGGGATTAAATGTATATCGAGACTACCTGCTTAGTCGACCGACCATCATACATTCTTTTGTATAAACGACTTTTGTTTTGGTTCTTTCTCAATTCTTTTATTGTTTTGAAGTGGATTACCCCATACTTTAGAAATGATGAAACTACTCACTTGTTTTGCGTGGCTTCGCCTATATGCATTTGTTTGGAGTAGTTTTCTATCAACTTTGGAAATGTATCTTATAAATGGAATTGCATTTCTTCGAGGTTTCGGATTTTCACCAAAATGGCACCACTAGGCTTAGGTCACCTTGTCGGACTGATCATCCGGCTTGGGGTCTTTATTTTGTTTGCCAGCTGCAGTTTGGATTCCGTTTGTACCGACCATGGCAACGGTAATTACCCGTTCCCACGTTTAGTGGCTACGGTTCTGTCTGATAACGACTATGTCGTTCCGTCCCACGTTTAGTGGCTTCGGTTTGTTTGCTCCGGTTACTTCGGTAACAGGAGAATATAGCTTATGTGGGTCGCCATTGTTTTTATGCATTGACATTCATCTCATGGCATTTATTTATGTTACTCATCATGATATTAGATTTGCAAACCATCGAGATGTTTATCCTATCTTTACTTCGACATTGATATTAACCGTGATTTCATCGTAGCTCTTTCTTATCATGCTTTGTTTTACTTTCATCCTATTATTGTTGTAATTGCTTGCCAGACCGTCGTGTCTGACTCTCTTTTGTTTGGTGTCAGATGTCGAGCCCCTCGCGGTTGAGGCGCACTTCGAGGCGGAACCCATAGTTCCAGCGGAGGGCGAGTGGCAGCCCGATGATGTCATTTAGACGTCGGGTTACCTTGGAGCTGCGATCACATTTTGGGGATTTGATGATATTCATTTTGGGTTTTTGTTATGGCCATTGTTGGCTTATATTCTTTTGGGGGAAAAGTTTGTAATTAATGCTTAACTTTACTTTTGTATCAATTCTAACTAACTTTGGGCCCACAGTAAATGTTTCTCTTTTGATGCTAGTCTCGTGCGTTCTCAATTTATATCCGTTTATGAGACTTTTATGTTTGCTACAAAGCTTCCGCGTAATTTGTTTGTATGAAAGTGATCCTTATACATCACTATTTGATCGGATTCCGTGAATCCTTACCGCGGAAACCTGTGGGAAACTAGCGTGTGCGGGCGGAATTTTTCGGCCCGCCTCGCCGCGTCCCCGGATTAGGGCCTCGTTTAGCGGGACCTCGGTCCGGGGGCGTGACAGGCTTGGTATCAGAGCGAGAAATATTTGAGGCAATTAAAATTGGATTAGAAACATAAGGACGTGGCAAGGATTCGTTAGCATTACCGTTAGTTAGCATCGATTTGGGATTGGGAACGCTTGATTATTATATCTTATTGTACTAACAAGTTGTTTTGCAGCAATATGCCTCCACGTCGACCTCCGGCAAATGCGAATGCAACAGGTAGCAATCATGACAGTGAGATTGAAAACCCGGCAACGGGTCAATTCCAACAACTCATGCAAATGTTAGTGGAACAACAGCAGCGGGCCAATGATAATCAAGCTCGATTTCAAGAACAAATGGCCAAGAAGGATGAGGAATTGACTCAAGTGCAAAGGCAACTGCTTGAAGTGTTGGGTAGAAGGCCAGAACCAGTAGCTAATGTGGAACCAGTGCAGCATAGGGACAGAGACCCTAATATCCTGTTTGAGAAGTTTAGAAAAAGGGGTCCTAAAGAGTTTACGGGTCAGGAAGACCCTTTGGCAGCAGATGATTGGTTGGCTCATACCGAGAACATCTTCGACATCTTTGTATGTACTGGCAGACAGCGAGTTCTCTTGGCAGCATCTATGTTTACTGGGTTGGCAGACATTTGGTGGAAGACTGTCAAGGAAGGCTATCAGAATATTGCAGATGGGATTGCTTGGGCCACTTTCAAGCAGCAGTTTAGTGAGAAATATGTCCCAGCACATATCAAGAAGCAGAAGGCAGCAGAGTTCCAGTTGCTTAAGCAAGAAGATATGACTGTTTTGGAATATCTTACGAAGTTTGAGAAGTTATCTCGCTATGCTCCAGAGTTGGTGGACACCGAGGAGAAAAAGATTACTAAGTTTATGGATGGGCTCAACCCCATTATTTTGAGAGATGCTTTGGGTGTGGTACCGCCAACCACCTTCCAAGAGGCGATCAAAAGGGCCTACAGGTTTGAGGATATAAACAATCAGATTATCAAGGACAATCAGAGGAAGAGGCAGCAGTTTCAGAGTGGGCAGAAGTCTTACCAAGGAAAGAAGCAAAAGAAACCTCAGAATGCTCCAACTCAAGGCGGGTGTGAGCATTGTGGCAAGAATCATTCTTCGCAGCAGTGTTATCGCCTTTCAGGGGCGTGTTTCAAGTGTGGTAGCTCAGACCACCAAGTGAAGGATTGTCCGAACAATAGGAACCAGGGCAATAGGGCACCTCAGCAGCCGCCTAGGCAAGCCCCTCAGCAAAATCAGCAAGTAGTTCAGAATCCACCGAGGCAGCAGCAGAACCAGCAGCCCCGTCAACAGCCTCAGAACCAGAATGCCCGTCCACAGCAGCAGAATAGGAATATGCAGCTTGCGAGGCCAAATCAGAATCAGAATAGACCGCGTCAGCAAGGCCGTCTCAATCATATCAATCAAGTGGATGCAGAAGCGGCAGGTGATGTTGTGGAAGGTAAACTTCTAATTTGCGATGTTGAAGCTAAAGTGTTGTTTGACCCGGGATCTACCCATTCTTTCTTGTCCCTTGTGTTTGCTAAGAAGATTAGTGTTCCTGTTAGGGAGTTAGAGTTTGTTTTGACTGTTACTACTCCGGTAGGGAAGCAAGTGGTGTGTAGTACTTTTTATCCTAGTTGTCCGGTGAAGATAGGAGAAGTCATTTTCCCTGCAGATCTTATCACTTTAGTGATGCATGACTTCGATGTCATTCTAGGCATGGATTGGCTAGCGGGTCATCATGCCTCCATGGATTGTTATAGCAAGACCATTGTGTTTAGGTTGGATGGGTCGTCCTCCGGGGTGAAGTTTCAGGGAGAGAAAAGGATTTCTCCAGTTAGGTTTATTTCAGCTCTTTCGGCAGCTAAGTTGTTAAGGTCAGGTTGTGAGGGATTTATTGCTTTCGTTTCCAAGGACGAACAGTCCCTAGGGGTGGAGAATATCCCGATAGTGTGTGAGTTTCCCGATGTTTTTCCAGAAGAGATTCCAGGGTTACCACCTGTCAGAGAAGTTGAGTTTACAATAGAGTTGGTGCCAGGAACTGCTCCGATCTCCATTGCCCCTTATAGGATGGCTCCAGCGGAGTTAGGTGAATTAAAGTTGCAATTGCAAGAGTTGCTAGATAAAGGCTTTGTTAGGCCAAGTGTTTCCCCATGGGGAGCTCCAGTGCTTTTTGTCAAGAAGAAAGATGGAAGTTTGAGGATGTGTATAGACTACAGGAAGTTGAATCAAGTGACCATCAAGAACAAGTACCCTTTGCCTAGGATAGACGAATTGTTTGATCAGTTGCAAGGTGCGAAGTTTTTCTCGAAGATAGATTTGAGGTCCGGATATCATCAGTTGAGGGTTAGAGAATCAGACATTCCGAAGACAGCTTTTCGAACGAGATATGGGCACTATGAGTTTTTGGTGATGCCCTTTGGACTGACGAATGCACCAGCGGTATTTATGGCTCTCATGAACAAGATTTTTGCACCCCACTTAGATCAGTTCACCGTTGTTTTCATTGATGATATCCTAGTGTATTCCAAGTCAAGAGAAGATCATGAGCAACATTTGAGAACTTCTTTACAGTTGTTAAGAGATAACCAGTTGTATGCGAAGCTTGGGAAGTGTGAGTTTTGGCTAGAACAAGTCTCTTTTCTGGGTCACATTATTTCTGAAGAAGGGCTAGCCGTTGACCCATCAAAGATTGAGGCAGTTATCAATTGGGAGAGACCGAAAAATGTGACAGAGATTAGAAGTTTTCTGGGTTTGGCAGGTTATTATAGGAGATTTGTTCAAGGCTTTTCGTCTATTGCAGCACCGTTGACTAAGTTAACTCGGAAGAATGTGCCGTTTGTATGGTCGGAGAAATGTGAAGCTAGTTTTGAAGAGTTGAAGAAGAGGTTAACTTCAGCGCCTGTCCTCACTTTACCTTCGGGGAGTGGTGGTTTCGTCATCTATACGGATGCTTCAGGAGTTGGACTCGGTTGTGTGTTGATGCAAAATGGAAATGTGATTGCTTATGGCTCGAGGCAATTGAAGGAACATGAAAAGAAGTATGCGACGCACGATTTGGAGTTAGCAGCCATAGTTTTCGCGTTGAAGATGTGGAGACATTACTTGTACGGAGAAAAATTTGAAGTGCATTCGGATCACCGTAGTCTTCAGTACTTATTCTCTCAGAAGGAATTGAATATGAGGCAAAGAAGATGGATGGAGTACATCAAGGACTACGATTTTCCGATTATCTATCATCCGGGGAAAGTGAACGTAGTGGCGGATGCGTTGAGTAGGAAGTCAGTTTGTTTGGCCAGTCTGCATGGATTTCACAATTTTCAGCAATTTGAGGATTTGGGAGTAGAGTTCGAACCCTTGAGAGAAGGAGTTGTGTTGGCGAATATGACAGTGTCCGAGCCAGTCTTCATTCAGAAAATTAAGGATAGTCAGATGCAAGATCCAGACTTGGTTAAAATTGTAGAGCATATCTCGGAGAGGCCAGATTTTCAGATGTTGGATGGAGTTTTGTACTTCCGTGGCAGACTTTGCGTTCCTAAAGTGGACAACTTGAAAGACGACATTATGGTAGAAGCTCACAATACGAAGTATTCAGTGCATCCAGGGAGTACGAAGATGTATCAAAATTTGAAGAGTCGTTTTTGGTGGAACAATATGAAAAGAGAGATAGCAGCCTTTGTGTCTAGGTGCATGACTTGTCAATTAGTGAAGGCAGAACATCAGAAACCACCTGGTCTTTTGCAACCGTTAGAAATCCCAGAGTGGAAGTGGGAGCACCTGACAATGGATTTTGTATCAGGCTTACCGAATACGAGCAAGGGGAACAATGCCATTTGGATCATAGTGGATCGGTTAACGAAGTCGGCGCACTTTATTCCTTTGAAGACCGGTAAGAAGATGCACATGTTGGCGTTAGCGCAGGCTTTTGTGAAAGAGATTGTTAGTCGTCATGGTCAGCCGGTTTCCATCACTTCAGATCGGGATAGTAGATTTGTTTCGAGGTTTTGGAAGACTTTGCATGAATCGATGGGGACGAAACTTCAATTCAGTACAGCGTACCACCCGCAGACGGATGGTCAGTCGGAAAGGACTATTCAGACCCTCGAGGACATGCTTAGGGCTTGTGTCCTTGATTTCAAGAATCAGTGGGACGAGAATCTACCGCTTTGTGAATTTGCCTACAACAATAGTTACCATTCCAGCATAGGAATGGCCCCTTTTGAAGCGCTTTATGGCAGGAAGTGTAGAACCCCCGTGTGTTGGGAAGAAGTCGGAGAACGCAGTTTTCATGGACCATCTTTAGTTGAGGAAACAAGTGATAAAGTCAGAATTATCCATGAGAGATTGAAGATTGCGAGGAGCCGACAGAAGAGCTATGCTGATGTTAGAAGAAAGGATCTCCAATTCCAAGTTGGAGACAAGGTATTCTTGAAGGTATCTCCGGTCAGAGGGACATTGAGATTTGGGCAGAAAGGTAAATTGTCTAAGAGATTCATTGGTCCGTATGAGATCTTGAGTCGAATCGGGGAAGTGGCGTACAGATTAGCTTTGCCTCCAGAACTGTCGGGTGTGCACAACGTGTTTCACGTGTCAATGCTAAGGAAGTATGTTTCAGACCCTTCACACGTGCTACAACATGAGCCGTTAGATGTCAGAGAGGATGCCACCTACATTGAAAAACCGGCAGAGATTATTGACACCAAAGAGCAAGAACTGAGGAGTAGGACAATTCAGTGGGTAAAAATCCGTTGGGAGAACCATGGACCAGAAGAAGCTACTTGGGAGCTTCGTGAGCAAGTTCAAAAGAAGTATCCTCAGCTATTCCCAGAGGTTAGTGATCATTTGGAGGACCAAATGTGATTCTTAGGGGTGGAGGATGTCAGACCCCGACCCAGGTTTGAATATTTAATCATGTTTTAACCGTGAT
Source organism: Litsea cubeba (assembly GCA_012931725.1). Taxonomy (NCBI): domain Eukaryota; kingdom Viridiplantae; phylum Streptophyta; class Magnoliopsida; order Laurales; family Lauraceae; genus Litsea; species Litsea cubeba. The sequence continues at coordinate 32,340,610 of CM022951.1, forward strand.
TAGTGGATAAGTGGGATTAGGGGACGATTAGCTTATTTTATTAAGCTAGATTAGGTTGTTTGATTAGCTTTGAGAGCTTTGATTAGCCCTTAACTTAAGTGTGACACGGGCCGGGCGCCCGTGGATTTATGTGTGAGATTGTTGAATTTGTTCTTGATGCTTGTAAAATCCTCATTTACGTGTATTTTGATGTATTTCATCTAGATCGTCAACTTTCATGTTTTGGCCAACTTGATTTTGTGATCAGAAATCGCGTTTTTCGAGAAAAAGGGCAAAACAGACATTTCACACAAAACCTGTACCCAAATTTCGAAAATTTCAGAAATTGCCAAAAATATACTTTTTGGAAAGTAGAAATTTCGCCGATCATTTTTGTCTTCTTCGTCGTATTCGTTCGGGGCCCGCAAGTACTGTTTCTAGGCTTGTGAAGATCGGGGCCCACATTAGTTGTCTCTTAAGAAGGGACTCTTCCTTCTCCCTTCTTCATTCGATTCCAGCAATTTTCTTGGCTAGGGTTCCTTTCTCTTCTCCCTTCTCACTCTCTCTCATCTGGAACTCTCACTTGGTGAGGTTTGCTTAGAGGATTGATCTCCTCAATCTCTTCCTCCCTCTTCAAGCTTCCTAGGGATACCATTCTTGAGAAGTTTGAGCTAGGAGAAGCCCTCCATTCAAGCTTTTCTTCTTTGTCAGGGTTCCTCAAGGTGAGCAATAGTTTTCCAAACCCAAGATCTTTGCTTTCCTCTCCATTTGGAGTGTTTTAATCCCTTTTGCTAAGGTTTTCTTTGAGGTTTCACAAATGTTGATGTTTTAGGGTTTCTTGGGAAATTTTGGGGTTTTTGTAGATTTGGAGCTTGAAGCTCTAAGGAGTGGTTTTAGGAGTGATTTTGAGCTCATCTTGGCTTAAGGCAAGTATTTTCCAACACTAATGTGATGTTTTCCCTCATTTGGTTTTATTTCTTGATTTTTCCCTTTTTATGTTAATCTTCTTTAGTCATGGTTTGCTTCGATTTAATGGTCCACCTTAATAGCTATCTTAATGTGTGTTATTGCTCTTCTTTGCATTGGAGTTTTATTCTCACTTTGGTTTCTTGGAAAGTTTATCTCATTTGTTCAAATGGGTTCTCAAAGAAATGGAAAAGAAGTTGATTTCTTTAAAAAGTGTGAAGTTTATGTTAATCATATGATTATGGATGATGGTTTGAGGATTTGTGGAGGTTGAGAAGAGGCCCAATAAGTTGTAGGAGTGTGTATGGAAGAAGGGAATGGAAGGGAATTGAAATGAGCAAGAAAGAAGGAGAAAAACAAGGAAAAATTGGAAGTTCTGCACTCTCGGGCCGGACTGGGCAGGCCCAGTCCGCTCGAGCGACCCAGTGGGTCGCTCGAGCGGACCAGGTTCTGTCTGGGTCCGCTCGAGCGACCCACTGGGCCGCTCGAGCGACCCAGCTACTGTCTGGGTCCGCTCGAGCGGGCCTGGGTCCGCTCGAGCGAGCCCAGCTCAGTCTGGGCTCGGGTTTTGGGCCTGATTAAAGGATTTTTTTTAGGATTGTTGATGGCCCAATTGAAGACCTGATGAGCCCAATTTCTAGGGGTCTGTTGGGCCTGATTTAAGGTCAATTAGTGGGCTGTTCTTGGGTCTTATTGTTGGGCTTTGGATGACATGAAATGTGGGCTATGTTAGGGACTGTTTGGGCTTGTTTTCAACGGACTGTTGGGCTTGAATGAGGCCAGCTGTGGGCCTGATTAAAAAGGGATTTAAACCTACTTCTAAGGAAGACTTATTCTATATAATTTCAAGCCCACTTCGGGTCTATGTCCAAGCTCAATTCAGCATTAAACTTTCCCTTATAAGTGAAGCCCATTCACCCTTTGCAAGCCCATAACTCATGGTGAGAAGTGTCTTAAACTATGACCAATACCACTTAGGAAAACCCTTGAGTCTAAGTGTACATTTAATCCCTTGTGATTGTCAACGATCTTCAGTGGCACCAAATAACTTTCTTTAATGACAATAAGGGGATTAAATGTATATCGAGACTACCTGCTTAGTCGACCGACCATCATACATTCTTTTGTATAAACGACTTTTGTTTTGGTTCTTTCTCAATTCTTTTATTGTTTTGAAGTGGATTACCCCATACTTTAGAAATGATGAAACTACTCACTTGTTTTGCGTGGCTTCGCCTATATGCATTTGTTTGGAGTAGTTTTCTATCAACTTTGGAAATGTATCTTATAAATGGAATTGCATTTCTTCGAGGTTTCGGATTTTCACCAAAATGGCACCACTAGGCTTAGGTCACCTTGTCGGACTGATCATCCGGCTTGGGGTCTTTATTTTGTTTGCCAGCTGCAGTTTGGATTCCGTTTGTACCGACCATGGCAACGGTAATTACCTGTTCCCACGTTTAGTGGCTACGGTTCTGTCTGATAACGACTATGTCGTTCCGTCCCACGTTTAGTGGCTTCGGTTTGTTTGCTCCGGTTACTTCGGTAACAGGAGAATATAGCTTATGTGGGTCACCATTGTTTTTATGCATTGACATTCATCTCATGGCATTTATTTATGTTACTCATCATGATATTAGATTTGCAAACCATCGAGATGTTTATCCTATCTTTACTTCGACATTGATATTAACCGTGATTTCATCGTAGCTCTTTCTTATCATGCTTTGTTTTACTTTCATCCTATTATTGTTGTAATTGCTTGCCAGACCGTCGTGTCTGACTCTCTTTTGTTTGGTGTCAGATGTCGAGCCCCTCGCGGTTGAGGCGCACTTCGAGGCGGAACCCATAGTTCCAGCGGAGGGCGAGTGGCAGCCCGATGATGTCATTTAGACGTCGGGTTACCTTGGAGCTGCGATCACATTTTGGGGATTTGATGATATTCATTTTGGGTTTTTGTTATGGCCATTGTTGGCTTATATTCTTTTGGGGGAAAAGTTTGTAATTAATGCTTAACTTTACTTTTGTATCAATTCTAACTAACTTTGGGCCCACAGTAAATGTTTCTCTTTTGATGCTAGTCTCGTGCGTTCTCAATTTATATCCGTTTATGAGACTTTTATGTTTGCTACAAAGCTTCCGCGTAATTTGTTTGTATGAAAGTGATCCTTATACATCACTATTTGATCGGATTCCGTGAATCCTTACCGCGGAAACCTGTGGGAAACTAGCGTGTGCGGGCGGAATTTTTCGGCCCGCCTCGCCGCGTCCCCGGATTAGGGCCTCGTTTAGCGGGACCTCGGTCCGGGGGCGTGACAGCACCCATCATGTCTTTGTAATTTTCACTCTATTATTCAGAAGAATGCTCATCTTCTTGTCTATTATCTATATATTATCTGGAAGCTATGCATACATTCACATCCAAAATAGGTGGCCCACATGACCTTTCTCATTTCTACTGTCCTCTTGTCACTGGTAATAACCATAATTCTACAAAATGGTTGTAAGTTTTCGATTTTCAAGTAACGATATCGTTACCATTTTTTATGGCTTCTAGGCTGATTTTTTCTGTCTAACATCCAATCTGTAATGTCTTTATACTAAGATGCATAAACATTGAGAGGAACCTTCATGATGTCAGTTCGAATGTGCAGTGGGCAGTATACTCCATCCAAGCCATCAAAGTCCACAAGTCTTTCTCATTGTTTATGCACCTCATTATAAAGTTATTTCCATTTGGTTGTTGGCGATAAGAAATAGATGGAGAACCTATAAATAATGGTAACGATATCATAGATCCCATAAGTAAGGTTAAGAATAGCAACAAACATAAGAAAAAATATTTTATAATTGCAGATGGGATGATCTATAGATGGTTTTTAAGGGGGGAAATCTTTAAGAACTTGAGTTCCTACTCATACGAACTTGAATTTTTTTAAAAAATTATTTTTTTTGATAACGATATCGTTACCATTACCTATAGTTCCTTCATCCATTTTTTGTGTCCAACAAGAAAATAATGGTGACTTTATATTGAGATGCATAAAAAATAAGAAAGACTCACAATTTCACTCAAATTCTAGGTTTTAAAATCTTTTGATAACGATATTGTTACAATTTTTCATAGGTTCTTCCCCCATTTATTGTCTCCAACAACAATATGACAATGACTTTATAATGGGGTGTATAAACAATGAGAAAGGCTGACTTTATAATGGGGTGCTACTATTATGTAAGGGGTTGGTTGATAGGTGAAATGACAGACTCCAAATGTTTTTTTTTTTTTCAACTTTAATTAATGGCATATTGAATCTTGTGATATTTTGTCTAAAGAGGCCCAAGGGGCAAGTATTCTCGTCGATTCCATTTGAAGAGAAAATTAAAAATAGAACTATTAGAAAGTGATTGATAAACCTAGAATGATTTCAGATATGAAAAGCCCTACAATTGCTGAGTACCCCTGTTTAGGAAACTTTTTAGCCCACTTCCCGAGGGTTTTTTTTTGCTGAGATTTTGGGATATCCAAGACCATATCATTAACTTAAGATCTGCTATTTTCACTTAATTACAATCTCGGTTGCCTACACTTCAAACCGTGCGCTTTTGCAACTCGGTTAAGAAAATCTGCAGAAGAAACCTTGCTAAGTACCCCTGTTTAGGAACCTTTTTAGCCACTTCCCGAGGGTTTTTTTTTTGCTGAGATTTGGGGATTTCCAAGACCATATCATGAACTTAAAATCTGCTACTTTTCACTTAATTACGATCACGGTTGCCTTCGTTTCAAACCACAAACTTTTGCAACTCGGTTAAGAAAATCTGCAGAAATCTTGTTGAGTACCCCTATTTAGGACACTATTTAGCCCACTTCCCGAGGGTTTTTTTTGCTGAGAGTTGGAGATTTCCAAGATCATATCATGAACTTAAAATATGCTATTTTTCACTTAATTACGATCACGGTTGCCTGCGTTTCAAACCGCGCACTTTTGCAACTCGATTAAGAAAAATCTGCAGAAACCTTGCTGAGTACCCCTGTTTAGGAACCTTTTTAGCCCACTTCCCGAGGGTTTTTTTGCTGAGATTTGAGGATTTCCAAGACCATATCATGAACTTAAAATATGCTATTTTTCACTTAATTACGATCACGGTTGCCTTTGTCTTAAACCGCACACTTTTGCAACTTGGTTAAGAAAATCTGCAGAAACCTTGCTGAGTACCCTTGTTTAGGACACTTTTTAGCCCACTTCCCGAGGGTTTCTTTCACTGAGATTTGGGGATTTCCAAGACTATATCATGAACTTAAAATCTACTATTTTTCACTTAATTTCGATCACGGTTGCCTGCATTTCAAACCGCGCACTTTTGCAACTCGATTAAGAAAAATCTGCAGAAACCTTGCTGAGTACCCCTGTTTAGGAAACTTTTTAGCGCCACTTCCTGAGGGTTTTTTATTGTTGAGATTTGGTGATTTCCAAGACCATATCATGAACTTAAAATCTGCTATTTTTCACTTAATTACGATCCCGTTTGCGATGTTTTCAACCCGGCTAACACAAACATGCAGAAACATGGCTGAGTACCCCTGTTTAGGGCACTTGTTGGCCCACTTCCCGAGAGTTTTTTTTGCTGAGATTTGGGGATTTCCAAGTCCATACTATGAACTTAAAATCTGCTATTTTTCAGTTAATTATGATCACATTTGCGATGTTTTCAACTTGGGCACTTTTTCAACCCGGTTAAACACAAACATGCAGAAACATGGCTTCCCCAAACAGTCCATGATTAATTTTATGGCACCCTTTGTAGTTTGTACTAACCCCACTGATAGATAAAATTGCTATTGGCCAGACAACAAAATTGCTATTGGCCGGACAACAAAAAAATCAACATGGCCTTATCAATTGAGAATTCACAATGTTATTCATGCTACAAAGAGCAAATATACATCCTCCAAAAATAGCAGTGCAACATTAACGACGAACCCAATCAATTCATAGATCCCATAAGTAAGGTTAAGAATAGCAATAAAAATAAGAAAAAATATTTTATAATTGCAGATGGGATGATCTATAGATGGTTTTAGGTGGGCAAATCTTTAAGAACTTGTTTTTCTACTCATGCGAACTTGAATTTTGTGCCCAACATTGTTTTTTGATAACGATATCGTTACCATCATTTATAGTTTCTTCATCCATTTTTTGTGTCCAACAAGAAAATAATGGTGACTTTATATTGAGATTATAAACAATAAAAAAGACTCACGATTTCACTCAAAATCTAGTTTTCAAAATTTTCTTATAACGATATCGTTACAATTATTTATAGGTTATTCGCTCTTTTTTGTCTCCAACAACAAAATGACAATGACTTTATAATGGGGTGCATAAACAATGAGAAAGGCTCACAGATTTGGCTCAGAAATGCATTTTCCTAATAGGTATAGTTTGCCACTCGCAGATTCTCCACTTGGGTCACGCGTTCCCTAGTATTGGTTCCAGTTCTCCTTGATAATGATGATTGTTGGTTAATAAACTAACATGATTTCTCCTCTTTATAGTCTCACAATCAATCATAATACTGACATCCCTAAATTTTCATTTTTCCACATCATGTTCTTTTAAATATGTTCAACTCATATGCCCTCTTGAATTTCATTTTTCTTTCTCTTCAACTTCATCCATAAGCAGAACAATGATGTCATCAAGGCCTTCATGGTCCAAATTAGTCTTGATTTGCAATCAATGTAACAAATGGGTAAGAATCTAGATTATATTGGATCATGATCTAGGTTCTTGGTCCTTTATCATGGAACCTCATGGCCTGTATGACCACCGGGCCTATATATGATCAATTTATTGTTGGAATTTGAGATGCCTTGAGAAGTCTTATGAAGCATTGAAGTGTTTAGTATCTCAAGTATCATCTTGTGTTGGAATTATTGTCAACACAATGTCACAAGTGTGGTGTTGATAGAGCTTCAAAGAGAAAACAGAACTGAAACAGAACAGTACAGGAAATCAGAATTTCATCTGTCAACCGGTAGTTCTACCGGTAGAAAAGGGGTAGAAAAGGCTGACCCTGGGATTTCAATCAGTCAACCGCAAGTACTACCGGTAGAAAGTCAACCGCAAGTACTACCGGTAGAAAAGGCTGATATTCCAGCAGAAAGTTTGGACATGAGAATTTCATCTGTTAAACCGGTAGTACTACCGGTAGAACACACGGGAAACCGGAGTTGCGCAGAAATAGAAGTTTTGCACGAAAATTCAGGAAACTTATGTATTTCGTTTGGGACTTTTTCTAAACGAATTCTAGCCTAATTTAAACACTCTTTAGGGTTACCATAACCTATATAAAGGCTTGCTAAGTTCATTTTCAAGTATACAGAAGAGAAGAGAAGAGAAGAGAAGAAAAGAAAAGAGAGGGTTTTGGAGAGAAGAAGGTGCTGTTGCTGTGTGCTGTTGTGTTGCATGTTTCTACAGCAAGTGTGGACGAGAATGTGCTCATGAAGATGGTGATTCGTCCATAAGATAAGTGTCTCTCTGTTTATGCTTTAATTTCAATTTGTAAGGGATTGAGAGAGAGAGATTGTAGAGGGGAAAGGCTGTAGAAAAGTTCTCTACTTTAATTCTGTAGAACATCAAGTTGGTGCTTGGTGTTAGGGGTTTGGTGATCCTATCTGTTGGTGCAGATAAATTGTAAAGGGAGTAGGTGCTTCCTAGATAGTCGGTGCTATCTGAAACTTAAGGGTTGGTGCTCTTTGTCGTTGGTGCGACTAAATAGATTCAGACCTGTTCCGGATCGGTGTTCGGACAGTCTTTGAACCGTGGACGTAGCCTTTTGGTGAACCACGTTAAATCTGGTGTCCTTGTGTGATTTGATTTGCTTTTGTTGTTAAATTGGACCTGTTTTTAAGGAATCACTGATTCACCCCCCCCTCTCAGTGATCGCGATATCTAACAATTGGTATCAGAGCGCCAAGGCTCCCTTGATAAGCTTAACATGCTAAGGGTGATCTCTTGTCAAATCACATGGCAACCAATACAGGGAATAAGAAAGCACCTTTGTTTGATGGTTCTAATTACTCCTTCTGGAAGATCAGAATGCAGGCCTTCATCAAATCACTTGGCTATGATGTCTGGGAGACTGTCAGAGTCGGTTACAATACTGCCATCGTACCCACTGATGCTGCAACGAAGAAGTTAGCAGACAACGACTCCAAGGCGCAGAATGCACTCTTTAGTGGCCTTGTGGACAGCGAGCTGGTCAAAGTAATTGCATGCAAAACAGCCAAGGAAATATGGGGCAAATTGAAAAGCATTCATGAAGGAGATGAGAAGATCAAAGAAGCGAAATCGCAAACTCATCGCTCTCAATTCGAGTCTCTTCACATGGAGGAAAGCGAGAATGTTGACTTGTATATGCAACGAGTGAATGAAGTCACGAATGACATTCGTGGGCTAGGGGAGGAGATTAAAGAACCAGTCATCGTCAAAAAGGTTCTAAGATCTCTTCTTCCCCGGTTTGATTCAAAAGTCTCAGCCATAGAAGAAGCCAAGGATCTGAATGAATTTACCATGGATGAGTTACATGGTTCACTCACTGCCTATGAGATGCGCATAGGTAAGACGTCTTCATCTGATAGAGAAGCGGCCTTCAAAGTTCAGAAAAAGGGAAAAGAGACTGTTGGTCATGATGCTGATACTGATGATGACGAGCTTGAGGCTCAATTAGTTAGAAAGCTGAAGAAAGGAAGTAATGGAAAGTACAAAGGGAAGCTACCCTTTAAATGCTTCAATTGTGGCGGTGTTGGTCACTTTGCTGCGAAGTGTCCGCTGAAAGAAAACAATGATGATGACTCTTATGTTGATAAGAGTAAATGGAAGAAAAATTTCAGAAAGAGGGGTAAAGCAAAAAGCTTCATCAGTCAATATAATGACAGCACGTCTGAAACTTCAGACGATGATGAATCAGCCGAGGCAACTGAAGCTCTCTTCATGGTTACTGTTGAAGAAGAAGAGAAGCACGAGCCGGAAGAGGAAGAGCAGGCTGAGGTCAATCTTGAAGAAGAACTCATTGCCGCACTTGAGGAGCTTAGCATGGAACGAAAAACAAGTAAGAAAGATCTGAAACTTCTTCATGAATCTGAAAGTTCAGTTATTGCTTTGAAAACTCAAGTTGAAGAATATAAAAGAATGGTGGAAGTCCTTGAAAATCAAATAAGTATAAAAAAGGAAGAGGCTATTAAACTTGAAACTGAAATCGCTAGAGCAAAGCCTGAAAGCTTGAAAAGTAGCCAAAAACTCAAAGCGCTCCAAGCAATTGAAGGGACAATGAAACTCAATGAAATTCTAAAAGTTCAAAAGCCCTTCCACAATAAATTTGGTATTGGATTTGAGACCGGAGAGTCCTCTAAAACTGCACCTTCTTTGTTTATGAAACAAAGTACCATACCTCTCAAGGCTACAAAGCTTCAAATTCAGCCTAGTATTGAGATGGTCAATAAGAAAAGGTTTGTGGAGTTTAACCAGCCACCTAAGAAAGGAAGAATGTTCAGATTCTATGGTTATTGCTATCATTGTAATAGATATGGACATAAAAGAGCTGATTGTAGATTCTATGTTAGAAACAGTCCATTAGTGACTAGGAACCCTTTCTCAATCCTAAACGGCCACAAAATTGAGTGCCATAAGTGTTATAATTATGGACACTTGGCTAGGGATTGTAGGTTGCCTATTGCTAACCAATTTCAGGTTGAAAAGAAACCCAAGTTAGTTAAGGCATGGAGGGCAAAGAAAAGGGAAGATAATTCCAAGGAATCTCTCATTGTGCAAATGGCATTCAATGCACAAAAGAAGGCAGCACCATGGGTCCTTGATAGTGGCTGTTCAAGCCATATGACAGGTGATAAGGAAAGATTCGTCAAATTACAGCACTATGAAGGCGGATCAGTGAAGTTTGGTAACAATGATGGTGCCAAAATCTACGGAAAAGGTATTGTTCAGCTAAAGGCAAACAAGATCAGATCAGAAGAGGTCTTATATGTGTCTGGACTGAGACACAACTTGCTTAGTGTGAGCCAGATCTGTGACAAAGGCCACGAAGTTGTCTTCACTAAGAATGGGTTTGCTATCAAGAAGTGTAGCAACGGCAAAACAGTGGCTACTGGATCTAGGACTGCTGGAAATCTCTATACATTGTCAGATGGAGCTGAAAAGACTTGCTTGATGAGTCGGACAGAGGAAAGTTGGTTGTGGCACAAACGCCTTGGGCATCTAAACTTTGATAACATGTCAAAGATTTGCAATTCAAAGGCTGTCAGAGGTATGTCTATAGTTGAAAAGCCTTCCAACCCCATTTGCGATTCTTGCCAAAAGGGAAAGCAAACGAGGGTAATGTTCAAGTCAAAGGAGCATCATTCAAAGAAACCTCTTGAGCTAGTGCACACTGATCTCTGCGGACCGATGCGAACTCAAAGCACCAATGGAGATAAGTATTTTATGTTATGCATTGATGATTATACTCGTATGACATGGGTATTGTTTCTTAAGCATAAACATCAAGCACTTGATCGTTTTAAAGTGTTTAAAGCACAGGTTGAAAATATGCTTGGAAAACGTATCAAGATTTTAAGGTCTGATCGAGGCGGTGAATTCACATCTGAAGAGTTCACTAACTATTGTAAGCACCATGGCATTCAAAGACAATATTCAGCCCCTAGAACTCCACAGCAAAATGGAGTTGTGGAACGGAAAAATCGCACCGTGCAAGAGATGGCTCACACAATGCTAACTGAGAGCAAGCTAGCTGACAAATACTGGAAGGAGGCAATCCATACGGCTGTATACATTCAGAATCGATGCTTGATCAGGCCACATGAAGACAAAACTCTTTATGAGCTATGGTTTGGGAGAAAAGCAACAGTCAAGTACTTCAGAGTCTTCGGTAGCAAGTATTACATCAAACGTCTTGAACAAAATCCGGGCAAATTTGATGAAAGAGCTGATGAAGGTATATTTCTGGGTTACTCCTCCTCTAGTAAGGCTTACAGATGTCTTAACAAAAGGACCAGAAAAATCATAGAAAGTGCCGATGTTAGAATTGATGAAAACCGTGAATCAAAGAATGTAACTCATCATGACAGTCCAGTTTATGAGGACTCGAGTGAGATTGATGATGAAGTGGCCGAACCTAATGATTCTGAGAAATCAAAGGATGACTCAGAGGATGCTACACCTAGAAAGAAAAGCACTTGGGTAGAGCAACACCCTAAGGATCAAATCATTGGAGATCCTGAGGCCGGTGTTAAAACAAGACAAAGTGTAGTTAGCAATTACTCACTTATGTCCACCATTGAACCCAAGACTGTGGCTGAAGCCAGTCTCGATGAAAGTTGGTTGAAAGCTATGCATGAGGAGTTGGAGCAAATTGAGAAGAACTCCACATGGGAACTAGTTTCTAGACCTACCGATAAGAATGTTATTGGTACTAAATGGGTCTTTCAGAATAAGCTGAATGAAGATGGTCAGGTCATACGAAACAAAGCAAGGTTGGTTTGTAAAGGCTATGCTCAAGTTGAAGGCATAGATTTTGAAGAGACCTTTGCACCGGTGGCTCGTCTGGAAGCCATTCGTATGTTTCTTGCATTGGCTGCATACAAAACCTTCAAGGTATTTCAGATGGATGTAAAGTCAGCCTTCTTGAATGGATTACTTGAAGAAGAGGTCTACATTGAGCAACCTGATGGTTTTCTCATTAGCAAAAATTCAGACCTAGTGTGCAAGTTGAAAAAGGCTCTTTATGTGTTGAAACAAGCGCCAAGGGCATGGTATGCAAGGCTGGACCTCTATCTCCGCAAGATCGGCTTTGGAAAAGGACAGGTTGATAGCAATCTTTATGTCAAAACAGAGTTAAGCAAACAGCTGGTTGTCATTGTTTATGTCGATGACATAGTCTTTGGTGGCAATGATGAGGAAATGTGCAGGAATTTTGCTGAAGAGATAAAGAAAGAATTTGAGATGTCAATGCTTGGAGAACTAAAGTTCTTCCTTGGTTTACAAGTTCAGCAGCTGAAACATGGTATCTTCATATCACAGATGAAATACATCAAGGAAATGCTGAAGCGTTTTAACATGGAAGACAGCAAGCCAGTGAGCACACCAATGACAACGAACACAAAGCTAAGCAAAGATGATAAGGGTTCGTCCGTTGATCACACCACTTATCGTTCTATGATAGGAAGCTTGCTTTATTTGACTGCTACAAGACCGGATCTTCTGCAAGCAGTATGTATGGTGGCTCGATTTCAAGCATCACCAACTGAGACGCACCTTACAGCAGTAAAAAGGATATTTCGATATCTGAAAGGTACCATGGAGCTTGGTATTTGGTATCCTAAAGGCAAATCCTTCACTCTTGTTGCATACTCTGACGCCGATTGGGCTGGATGTATAGATGATCGCAAGAGTACAAGCGGTGGTGCATTCTATCTCGGTGAAAGGTTGGTGGCATGGCACAGTAAGAAACAAGATTCAGTATCCCTTTCTACAGCGGAAGCAGAATATATTGCAGCGGCAACTTGTTGTACGCAAGTGTTATGGATGCGGCAAATGCTCTCTGATCGAGGAGTTCCGACAACGGATCCTACGCCGATCCTCTGTGACAACACAAGTGCAATTCACATCTCTAAGAATCCTGTTCAGCATTCTAGAACAAAGCATGTTGCAATCCGCTATCACTTTCTCAAGGGAAAGGTTACAGACGGTGAGGTAAAGTTGGAATATGTTCCAACTACTGAGCAAGTTGCTGATATCTTCACAAAACCTCTGCCAAAGGAAGTCTTCGAGTATCTCCGAAAAAAATTAGGAGTTACTCACTCTCCTAATCCTTAGGAGTTGTGCTTGAAAGGGGGAGCAATGTATTCCTTGAATATCCTATTCGCTCCTTGGTTGGTCCCTTTGGACTTTTGTCAAAGGGGGAGAAAGTTATGCTAGGAGAAAGCTATGCTAGAAGAAGTTATGCTATGATAGCTTGGGGGAGATTGGTATCAAGAATGTGAATGTGAAGATCTTGATTCTGTTGGTTTATGGTTCTGAAGAAGCTTCATAAAGGTCAACTGGTTCAAAGTGTTCCAAGTGTTGAAGTTCCAAGTGTTGCCAACAATTCCAAAGGGGGAGATTGTTGGAATTTGAGATGCCTTGAGAAGTCTTATGAAGCATTGAAGTGTTTAGTATCTCAAGTATCATCTTGTGTTGGAATTATTGTCAACACAATGTCACAAGTGTGGTGTTGATAGAGCTTCAAAGAGAAAACAGAGCTGAAACAGAACAGTACAGGAAATCAGAATTTCATCTGTCAACTGGTAGTTCTACCGGTAGAAAAGGGGTAGAAAAGGGGTAGAAAAGGCTGACCCTGAGATTTCAATCAGTCAACCGCAAGTACTACCGATAGAAAGTCAACCGCAAGTACTACCGGTAGAAAAGGCTGATATTCCAGCAGAAAGTTTGGACATGAGAATTTCGTCTGTTAAACCGGTAGTACTACCGGTAGAACACACGGGAAACCTGAGTTGCGCAGAAATAGAAGTTTTGCACGAAAATTTAGGAAACTTATGTATTTCATTTGGGACTCTTTCTAAACGAATTCTAGCCTAATTTAAACACTCTTTAGGGTTACCATAACCTATATAAAGGCTTGCTAAGTTCGTTTTCAAGTATACAGAAGAGAAGAGAAGAGAAGAGAAGAAAAGAGAGGGTTTTGGAGAGAAGAAGGTGTTGTTGCTGTGTGCTGTTGTGTTGCATGTTTCTACAGCAAGTGTGGACGAGAATGTGCTCATGAAGATGGTGATTCGTCGATAAGATAAGTGTCTCTCTGTTTATGCTTTAATTTCAATTTGTAAGGGATTGAGAGAGAGAGATTGTAGAGGGGAAAGGCTGTAGAAAAGTTCTCTACTTTAATTCTGTAGAACATCAAGTTGGTGCTTGGTGTTAGGGGTTTGGTGATCCTATCTGTTGGTGCAGATAAATTGTAAAGGGAGTAGGTGCTTCCTAGATAGTCGGTGCTATCTGAAACTTAAGGGTTGGTGCTCTTTGTCGTTGGTGCGACTAAATAGATTCAGACCTGTTCCGGATCCGTGTTCGGACAGTCTTTGAACCGTGGACGTAGCCTTTTGGTGAACCACATTAAATCTGGTGTCCTTGTGTGATTTGATTTGCTTTTGTTGTTAAATTGGGCCTGTTTTTAAGGAATCACTGATTCACCCCCCCTCTCAGTGATCGCGATATCTAACATTTATAACCCTCAACACTCACTATCAGATTTGGCACCCTCGACACTCGTTCAAGCTCTATAAGCCTTTGGATTGGTCGTGCTTATGGGTGGGCTGGCCTACATCCGTATGGTCGGGTTTGCCATTTCTGGAAGGAACCACATTTAGGTATGTATGTATCTGTCTATTTGTGTGTTTGGGTGTGTATGTATCTGTGTTGGACCAGTAACATTTTCTGGTGAACTAGTATCATTGTGAACTTCTCTACTATTTTACTGATACATTCGTACAGTCTTCGTAATATGCGATTGATATTTAGTACTTCAATTTATTGTTATCTTGATGCTAGATTGTTGTTGCGGGGCCAAAACTCATCATCTACATTCGTCTTTCTCAAAGAACACCAGGCCTGAGGTTTACCATCCTTCTAGAGAAGGAAGAGCTATTGAGAATCACAAAGTCGTTTTTGTGCACTGGTGGAGCTCGCTATCTGTTCCCTATAGTGTTTCAACATGATTCAAGGAAGAAATGTTGTAATTTGTTATGTGAGATGTAAAGAAAACAATTAGTAAGACCATGTGAATGCACTTGAACTACACCTTTACCCCACAGAAAACTCATTAGCAAATGTCTCTTGACCACTCAATCCTTATGATTGATTGATTCTGTATTTAAACACACGTACCTATGTTGTGGCTTCATTCAAAAATCATCCTTCTGCATTCACTTTAAGAATATTTTACAAATTAAAAATTAAAGAAGGTCACTCTTTAAGAACATTACAATCCCTTGATATGACAATCCATAACTTGACCATTAGAGGTGACATCAGCTGGTACAATGATAATCCTGCCAAAGCCAGTTCAAGAATCAAAATTGGCAAAGATGTAAACTAAAAGATAGAAAAAGATAATTAGTTGCAGCATAAGTACCACAGATGTGAAGCTCTAATCAACTATGTTGATTGAATGCAAGGAGAAAATGTCATATTTCAATGTGACAACACATTTTTTACAAGAAGGTAAGGATTAAGACACAAAATTAAGCCAAATGATCACAATGAATACAGACTACACTATTTACATGAAAAAAGATTTTAAGATTGACAACCATTTATATTTCTAGAAAGAAATACACCTAAGCAAAGATGAAATACCACTAGCTATCTAATTGAATGGATCGGCACATGCAAGGTGTCCAACGAGAATGATAATTTACTGAATTTGACACAAGTCTTTGGGTTATGGTTTATTTACTCCCAAAAGCAATAGTAGAAAAAAATATCTTACTATGAGCTAAAATGTGCATTCTCCTACCACATAAACATTAAAGGTCATACCTTCGCCAAGGCATGGGAAGCCAAAGCCAACAACCTATTATACATCACTCGCTGGGGCCTTTTTCTTAGATAATATCATTCTAACTCATTAACAAGCCATGAACTGCAAATCAATCCTAAAATGCCTTCTTGACATGATAATTCATAGACTTAAAATATGCATGTCAAACCAATAATGGAAAACATCCCTAAGGTGGAGTTGAACCTATTGCAGTGGGCTGGACATGTTGCAAGTGGGAGCAGTGCAGGGGGACGGCGGTGCAGGTGGAGTTGCAGGCTGAAATCAGTTGGAAATTCAGGCTGAAATCAGGTGGGGGTAATTCAGGCTGAAATCAGGTGGGGGTTTCAGCTGAAATGAGGTGGCTTTTTAGCTGAAATTAGGTGGTTGGGCAACGCAGGTGGAGGAGCAGTACAGGTGGCTGGACAGGGCAGTGCAAGCTGAGATCAGTGCAGGTGGAAGGGGCAGTGGCTGGGGTCAGGGGAGCTGGTTTGAGGTGGCTGGTTCAGGTTGTGCAGTTTCAGGTGGAGGAGCTGCAGCACAGCCAGGGATGAGGACTGGTTGCGGGCAGGGAAGGAGGGGTGTTCAGGTTGGCTGCTGGGGAAAGAGTTCAGGTTGGCCGCTGGCCAAAGGGTGCAGGGAGCTGACATTTTTAAAAATGTGAACCTTATTAAAAAAATCATAAAAGCTACTCTTATCATTTAACATATTCCAAATCCATTTTTCCTAGTACTGACAAATCAACCCATAGAAAACCTATAATTCTCACTTCCCATTTCTGTAACCAGTAATACCATTTCTGGATACAAGCTATTGTAAATTATAAGATTTTAAAATTATGTGCATAACAGATCACGTGTTGTTTGCATCTATCCATTTAGAAGTTATATAGAAATGCTCATAATAAATATCTACAAGAATGGAGAATCATTTTGACTTGTTTTGTGGAAGTTCCAAAGGCAAAGGGAACATAGAATAATCTTCAAGATGTGACCCATAAACTAGGGTCACACACATTTCATTTTTCTTTTTCCTTTTGTTTTATTCAATCCAATGGTGGATAAAATGGTATGTCAATTGGCTGGAGTGTGTCTGTTAGTGTGTGTGGCTATTGTTCTTGTTCAGTAGAGGGAGATAGGTGCTTCTATAGTTCTGTGCATGAGGGTATGCACTGGTCAGGGATTGGCCTCATTGTATAGAATATAAATGGGGTGTAGAGTTTTATACACCAAAAAGACTACATGCATGTTTTTCAAAAAAATAAACTGATCAACTTTTTCTTTTATATTTAATATTGTGAGAAGATGTGGTAGGTTATGGGGTCCATTTGCACTGATTTTGGAAGATTAATATCGCATTTCTTGGAAGTCTGTAGCATTCAAAGATCAAAGGTATAATTCATTCGACTTAGTAAAACAACAAATGCAGCTTCTTCTTACTACTTAAATTCATTGGTAATAATTAGTATACATGTGTTTTAGAATTTTAGATTCAATATAAATCACTTCATATTTTTTAAAAGATCATTTTATCATTTTTAAAAAAGAATTTAATGGTTGCTAGACTCCATGTCGAATGGTATGCACTATCTTATCTTCCTTGGGATTGTAATCTCCATGCCCTTCTAGGAAAGAGTTGATTAGGCCTCACTGAATACTTCACTTGAAACATCTAAACTACAGGGAAAAGTGATTGTTTTTTGCCTAAAAAGATAAAAGAAATCATTCTCAATTTCTGGACAGCAGAAGATATTACTAAAGCTCTTGATATTTTGCTAGTACCAAGCAAGTCGCAGATGTTTGACTGAGAAACGGCCCATTCTAGCTAGGAATCATTCAGAGAATTATTGTGTTCAACTTAATACAACATAATACAATACCATAAAACCAGTCGGTCACAAATTAACACCTTATTTCAAAATGACTTCATTAGACCATGATATGAAGGGGGACTCAAATGCAATTCGGACGCACCAATTTGCATTATTTATTGAAATGGGGGGAATTTAAAAACAAGTAGGAAGACAATTGCAATAGTTGAATCTTCATTTGACAGTGAAGGTTTGCCAGTAAAACTCACTGAGACAGATAAACTGGCAAAGGGATTATTAAATTATATAAGCTAATGCTTATCATGATTTTCCTCAGTTCACTCTTAATGGTATAGTGCTAAGATCCAGCAGTGGAACTTTCACTATCACTGACCAAACTGGAAATGGGATCATTTAATTTTATTAACAAATGCCCCTCACAATTTGATCAATTCCTTAAAGATATAAAGGGAGTACATAACTGACCCTCCACTTGAGAAGAAGCGACCAAGCAGCCTTGACTGGATCCCAGGGTGAATGAAGTACAATACATGAAGCCTGTCCTTGAAGTCAGGTGGGAGTTCTTCGTAAACCCACCTCAAGATGGATACGCCGGGAGAGTTGTCCTCCTTCTGGACAGTACGGTTTATGTAGACAATGCAGAATGGCCCCTGTGACAGTTCAGTAAACATATTGTGGAAAATATACTTCTTCAAATGCTCTGCACTTACAACTGGAGCTGCAAATTTGCAAAAAACATGATAGAAAATGTGTAATTAAGAAGCAATTCACTAGAAAAAATCAGTAAAGGGAGGTTATTTCAATTATCCAGTCCATTTTCATGAATCCAATCAAATATGCTGAAACTACGCAAATTAGGTTTCCAGCAAAAAAAAAAAGAAAAAAAGAAAAAGAGGAGAGACAATGATTTTTTTTTTAAAAAAAAAATCTTCTTTATTGTGAGCCATATCCCATATCAGAGTGCGATGTTAGCAACTGCTCGTGGCAACAAAGTGGTTTAGTGCATAGAATTTCTTTTTCCCTTTTTCTTCTTTTTTCTCATTTGAAGATGAGAGCTCTGATGCTTGTGTAAATAGACAAGCGAAGGTACAAAATTATATTAATATTCTTGCTTTTCATAAATACACAGCTAAATATACATACATATTCATGTTGTTCCATTCCAAAAGGCTTTCTTGTTACATAACAGCTGCGGTTAGAGAAGAGGTTTTTTAATTAGCCTAATTCGAAAAGTCCTAATTTGAAGGTACAAAATTCCCTCCATTGCTCTCTACACTCACCATATATACTTACTCTCTACGCACCCTGTACTTCCCAAAATACCCTAACCTATATTCCCTCCATTGCTCTCTACACACCCCTTCTTCATCATCGCTCTCAAAGCCATCACTCACCCTCAAATCCCTTTCTCACTGTCATATTCACTCCTTCACTCTCTTCTTATTTGCCCCCTCACTCATTCTCTTTTCTCTCCTCACTCTCTTACTCTTTCATCACTCATTGTCTCTCTAAAAGCTCATTGTCAAGGTAAATCTCACCCTCATTCTCTCCATGTTCATCTCCCCATATTTAAATTTTTTAATTTATTCATGGCATTGGTTGTTTGTTGGCCTTAAAATGGTTAATGGGCCAGAGAAAGGCCTTCTCCGAATGGGCTAGAGAAAGGCCTTCTCCATCCCTCTTCCCCCCCCCCACTCTCTCTCTCTCTCTCCATCCAGACATTTTCTTTCTTTCTCGGGACTGTTTGGCTGCACAGGTCCGAACAGTGTGCACATACTAACTTCCATTTATCAGACATGGACGTTCCCAGTAGTTCAAGAGTTCGGCCTACAACGTCGAACAAGAGACGACGTGCTCGATAGTCCGAGGTTTATCTAACGGAGGCTCAGCAACCTGAGGTTGATGAGGAAGTTATAGATGTCTAGGCTGAACCCACAGTTGTCACTGAAGAGATGACTGGACCGTTTCCTGGTGGTCTAGTAGATCTTTCCTTGCTAGCTAGTTATGGGTCGCACATTGTTGCGGCCATATTGCATCAGTAAGTCTACCTCTACTCATTTTGATAAACGTGATTTAATTAACTTTTTTTTATGAATATATGTTCTTTTGTGATATAGGAGCACCCTTCACTAAAATGCATAAACCATGCCCAAAATATCAGTGAATGGTCATGGAATTTGAAGGAAGTCATAACAAAATCTCCAATGGTTTGGTTGCCTTGACAGGCTTGGCCACATTGATTACGACTTCCTATTGATTCACCAATAGAAATGTCATGTCGGTATTTGTGGAAAGGTGGCCACCTGAGAAATACGACTTCCACATGCCATATGGTGAGACGACCATCAGCCTAGACGACGTTGGCACCATCCTTTGAATCTCAATGACAAGTTGATCAGTATCGATGAAGACTTTGTCACATGAAGGGGCTCAGACACTGCTGTGTTATGGGTTAGGAGTGGCACCCAGGGGGCACATAAAGAGGAGTTGTTAGTAGTGCGTGGGGTCGTCAGTGAGGCTGGAGTGGCTCAAGGAGCTATTAAAAGAGTTATCTGGTGCGGGCCCAGATGTGCTATTAGAAGTGGTATCCAAGGCGAATTTCATTTATTTGTCGTGAAAGGTGGTATTTTTGCCGTTGGAGGCGAATTCTGGTGCCATAAAGGGCTATTTTACAACTCTAATCGAACAAGACAAGACTTGTGATTGTGTGTCTCTTTTACAATACAAATACAGTAAGAAGTAAGAAAATGAAATCTGACTTCACAAGAGATTGTGGGGACTCGTTTGGATTGGCGGATGGAAGCCATATTTGGGCTCTTCCGACATTCCTCTGATTGATAACATGTGATGCTTTTGATTCTTTGCCGTGGTTTGATCCTCGAATTTTTAGAGAACAAGGATCGAAGAAGGATCCTATATTCAACAAAAACTCAAGTAGACGGTCTAAGGAGCATCGTCTAAGCCATGGAGATAGAAGGAAAGGGGCCTTAGGGGGGTGGCTCTCCAAGGGTCTTCAATCACTTGCCGGACTTCTTCAATGAGGGAGAGACTGTTGTAGGCGCGTAGGAGCAATGTCGGAGAATTTGTGTGCAATCTGCATCATCATGCCTTGGGATGGTGGGAGGTTTATGGGCATTCACATTGAATGCATTAATGCTCCATGATGGGAGGAGTTACACATTTTAGTGTCATAGATTTGTAACTTCTTTTTCTTGAAATTGGATTGGAGGATGCAAGGTAGTGGCCATTAATTGCATTGAATCTTCATGATGAGAGGAGTTACACCTTTTAATGTCATGATTGCATTTCGTTTGTAACCCCTTTTCTTAAATCTTGATTGTGCCGTTCACGATAATCAGTCATTAACCGCTTTAAGTAGCCGCCAAAGCACATGATGGAAATTGAAAGGTCGCGCTGCCTTGTAACTTTTGGAATTCTACCCGCGACGTAGGGAGCCTTGATCGCCGATGAATTTCTCAAATCATTTGATGTCGAGTGATAATGCAATTTTAGACATTGATCGCCGCTGGTGGGCCAATAACATCTGTCCTGTTGATTTCTCGATCAATTGAGCAGATAGTATATCTCCTTTTAACAATGTGCGATGAAATGTTAGAAAATAGTTTATTTTTCTTTCTACATGAAAAAGTTGGTCTACATATCATTTCTTCTTTGTTTCAAGTAGAAGAGAAAATTTGGCAAACCCGTACAAACCAAAAAAAAAAAAACCTCGACTTTCCGTTTGTCTTGTGCTAGGAAAGGGTCGGACTCATGGATTTCCGCATCCGCTGATTCTGGTAGTCTCCGTAATGAGCCAAAACAAGTTTTTGGCACTACCTGGTAGGACTCGTTCATTTTGATAACATGATGCTTGAAAAGAAGTACTTACATATCATTCTTTGTGTATTCTTTCCATGTTTATGCTATTTTTATGTTTATATTTATTTTCATGATTCCTTAATTTGCTTCTTTCTTATTTGGTGGCCATGGCTGAATTTTTTATAGAAAAAAACAACATGCGAGAAGGGATTCATAGGGTTTTGAATTCTACTTTTTGAGTTTGACTCCACCCTTTCTTTTTCATCAAATAAATCAAGTGACTTTTCAAATCTCATGTCATTTGTTATGATCCTTCAAATTGCCTAGCATGGGTTATTTTCATATGGATCCTCTTAAGAAAAATCTTTATAAACAAAAAAAAAAAACTTTTAAAAAAATAGTTTGGTTTTCACTTGTGAATTCAGATTTATGAGTTTATTTTTCTTCTCATTCTGAATTAAAGGTCGCAGAAATGCTAGAGTTTGCGTTCGGGTTGGGGGATCCGTTTTCTCTCTTTGATGGTTCACTTGTGACCTTTCAAAACCAATTTTTTTTAAATTAAAATAAAAATCTAATTTTCACTTGTGAATTTAGATTTGTGAGTTTTTGTTTCTTCTCATTTTGAATTAAAACTCGTAGAAATTCTAGAGTTTGCATTCGGGTTAGGGTATCCGTTTGCTCTCTTTGATGGTTTACTTGTGACCTTTTAAATCCAAAAGATTTAAAAAAATTTTTTTAAAACAAATCTGATTTTCGCTTGTGAATTCAAATTTAAGAGTTTATGTATCTTCTCATTCCGAATTAAAGCTCACAAAAATGCTAGAGTTTGCATTCGGTTTGGGGGGGGGGGGGGGCATTTTCTTTTTGAAAAACTTACTTGGTATCTCTTTTTCTAAAAAAAAAACTATGATCCCTTCTTGGGTCCATTTCTTGGATGCGATTTTCAACCAAACACTTGTGCCTAGCGGTACTAGTATGCCCTTTTGGGTCTATTATATTCGCGACCGACACATTTGTTTCATTCCTACATTTGTGCATAGTGGTGCTAGCACACCCTTTTGGCTCTACTGTGTCCGTGACCGATATATTTGCCTTTTCAGCCTTTTACTTATCTTACCTTGAGTGGGCTATGATCCTCAATAGTTTGGATTAAGGCATACAATTGTTTCTAGCAAGTACTAGTACACTCGCTTTGAATCTACTATACATGTGATCGGAACAATTGTCTGATCTATGGCTTTCTGCCTTTCACATCTCACTTGAGTTGGACCCTGTCCTCTCAAGTGATTTAAAAAGGCGGACATATAGTTTCTCATTTATTATCAATATATTCTTGTGATTACTAGTAGATGTGGAATTGTTTTAGAGTTTTTGAAAACTAACATGGTAGCTTCATTGACCATCACTTTCGATGAAAATAGGTACCAGCTCATGTTTCAAGATAAGCAGAATGCACGTGCTAGCAAGTGTTGGGATTGGTGTATGCCCTAAAGCCCACTAGCTGCACTCTCATCTTTTGTTACTGGATATTTACTGGTTATTTAATAGAATGACCCTTTTCTGCTTAAAGATGTACATATGTATGGTTGTGTAAGGCCCATTGTTTATAGTAAATGAATTAGGTGTGTAGTGCCTACACACAGATAGGTCTAATTCATGGACACTGGAAACAACATATTTGTTCATAACTGAGAGATGGAGCTGGGCACTTTATCTTGGTATAAGTTATAATGAGAGACTCTCCTGTATTCAGGGTGACTTACCTAAGTCATGGGAGGACTTTCCCGGATTTATCTCATTAGTGCATATGTAATGCATTGAACAGGACCATGGTAGGTGTGATCTCTAAAATAGTACTATCACTGAGAGAGATCAAGTCATCTCATGCTACTGAGTGACCAGTGCTCCGAATCTTGAGCATTTGTGGATGAACTGACGAAGTCAAGTTCTTGTGCTTTAATTCACTATGGGTGAGATTCTTTTCATGGGTCAACAGCTCTATGTTTTGGGTACTCGGACTTGATCAGTTGGGACGTGCAGATGCAATAAAGAATCTATGCTATCTATGTTGACACCAAAAATGTCACTTTGCCTCTTCAAGATCCAAAGAGCTACATGAAGTCGCAACCTGCCATAAATAGGCAATGCTACTTCCAAAAATCAAATCTTGTTAGAATCAAACAAAAACTGCAAGATCCTTCAAGACAGCCAAAAGAGGAGTACACAAGAAGTTTCGGGCCATTTCAAAATCATTTGGCCTAACTTCGTTTCTCCGACAGCCGAAAAGGAGCTCTCGGCGGCAAAAGCATCGGAGACACCAAATCTTCGATCAGAGCCGATGGATGGTCTCAAAATACTTCCAAAAGGCTCCACGTCAAGTTCCGAGTCAAACCGACAACGTTTGACCCTACATCAACCCTCGAACAGCTAAATCAAGCCTCTCGGCGGTGAGAACCACCAAGGCCATTACTCATCAGATAGAGCACATGGACGGCTTCAAAATGCTTATAAAGGGCTACACGTCAAATTTCAGGTCATTTCGACAACATTTGACCATAGTTTGACGCTCGGAAGCCAAATCAGGCCTCTCGGCGGCAAAGCTCTCCGGGACCATGGTTTCCAAGACAGAGCCTATGGATCATCTTAAAATGACTCCAATAGGTTCCCTGTCAAATTTCAAGTCAATTGGACATCGGTTGACCGCACATCAAACCGCGACATCTTCATCGCGATAAAAGCGAGTCTACTAGTGATAGGACCCCAAACGGCTTCAAAACTTAAACAGAAGCCTATGATTGGTCTTATTTATTGCTCAGGAGGCTTCACACCAAATTTCAGGTCATTCCGACATCGTTTGACCCAGTTTCAGCTTCTGACGGAAAATCGGCAGCTCTGCGCGACAAAGTCTTCGGCTTTCTCAGGAAATTGGAAACTTTGCAAAATAAAATGCAAGGATTCTCATCAGGTTTCCTACAGGGAAATCAGGCCAATAAATGGTCAAAAATGTCAAGGAAAAATACAAAATAAAAAAGAATCGAAAAACAGTAAAAACGGACACAAAATGGGACAAAAAGGGGGAAAACCCCCCCAGGGTCGCAGGCCGCCGGCGACCCTGGAGCCCGGGGTCGCCGGGAAGGCCCCGGAAACCCCGGTTTTCGCTGTTTTTTCGCGATTCGAAGCATCCAGCCTCTGGTATTTTCCAAAATTCATACTTTTGAGACACCAAATCCTCTGACATCCGTCCAAAACAAGGGTCAATCATCAAGAGTATCGAAAACAATATTGATCGCCACCCGATCAACCAAAAAAAGTGTGCTTTCTACCCGACCGATCGAGAAATCGACAGGACGGATGGCACCGACCTGCTATTGGCAACAAACACCTGAAATTACATGGTCATCCGATGTCGATCTACATGAAGATCCATCGATGATCATCGCCAGAAGAATCCCAAAAGACACGGCACGGCCCGCGACTCTTCAACTGCTCGGTGACCACTTAATGCGATTAATTGACTAGCTTTACTACAGTCATTAATCCATTTCTTTGGATGGACCAATCAGAAGCAAGCATCCGGGAGTTACAAGTCAAGAGATTCATGGCATTTAACCCATGAAACTCCTCCCATCATGGCGATTAAAGGCGATTAAATGCCCTCAATCTCCTCCGGCCAATCAGAAGCCAAGAAAAAGGAGTTACAAAATAAAGAATTCAATTTTGTAACTCCTCCCTTTATGTAGCTTTATGACAATCAAGGCTCATAAACCCTCCTAAATGGCTACCTAAAAGCCTATAAATAGGAGAGCTCTCCAAGAAGAAAGAACAGCAGACACACAGACAATAGACTGCAGAAAATCCGGAAACTCAGACAGAAAGAGGCATCAGAAATCTAAGAGAGAAAACTCTGCGGAAATCCTACACCGACCACCGCTACAAGGTGACACCCCCCAAGGTCCTTGCCTTCTCCTTCTGCCGCCAATGGCTTAGACATGGCTATTCAAGCCCGTCTACTCGGCTTTTCATTGGACATAGGACCTTCTTTTGGTCTTTGTTCTCTAAAAACCTGAGGTTATAGCCAAGCCAAGCGAATCAATAGCATCCTCTGTTCTCATCTGCATGGATGATGGCGAAGCCCACATATGGCTTGCGACCGTCAATCTAAACGGGTCCCCCACAATCTCCTGAGAAGTTAGATCCTCCTTTTCTTGCTTTTCATTGTAGTTTGTATTTCAAAAGAGACAAAAATCACAACTCTTGTCTTTCATTATTGATAAGGATTGTAAATCGGCTATATATGCCAAAATCGGCTATAAATGCCAAAAAAATCGCCTTTCACGGCAAACCAAGAAAATATCTCTTTTCTTAAATATATGTGCAATGGAAAACTTGAAAGAAGTTGATTTCCTTTTTACTTGCGAAGGTTGATCTCCGGATCACCACTTGCAATTCCAAGTAAAATAGAAATTCTGGCACACCCACACAAAAAAGAAATGCTGATGCACGCCCTTGCCCCTCGGTTATGAAAGGGTCGGACCCGACGGACTCCCACGTCCGCCGAGCTCGGTAGAACCGAGCAGGAGCGCGGTCCATCAAGCTGGCTCCACCCGGTGGGACCCGTTTATTTGAGAACACGATGCTAGAAATGAAATATTTGCATATCATATATTTTGCTCTATGCTTATATTTCTTTTCTCGATTCCTTGGTTACTTTATAATTGGTAGCCTATGTTGGATTCCACATCTAAAAAAAAATGAGATGAGATTTTTTGGAAATTTCTAATTCTTTGAATTTATTTCCACTCTTTCTCTTTTCAAAAACAAAAAAAAAACAAAAAAAAAAATCAGATTTTTCAGTTTGGATTCAAAATTGAGAAACCTTGATCCGTTCCTATCGTTCATCGCACTTGCAGAAATGTTGAGCATGTTCGACTAAGGTTTTGGGCCATCGTTTCTCTTCGATGAGTTCATTAAAGATCTAAAAAAAAATGAGATGAGATTTTTGTTTGGAAATTTCTAATTCTTTGAATTTATTTCCACTCTTTCTCTTTTCAAAAAAAAAAAAACAAAAAAAAAAAATCAGATTTTTCAGTTTGGATTCAAAATTGAGAAACCTGATCCGTTCCTATCGTTCATCGAGCTTGCAGAAATGTTGAGCCTGTTCGACTAAGGTTTTGGGCCATCGTTTCTCTTCGATGAGTTCATTAAAGATCTAAAAAAAAAATGAGATGAGATTTTTTGTTTGGAAATTTCTAATTCTTTGAATTTATTTCCACTCTTTCTCTTTTCAAAAACAAAAAAACAAAAAAAATCAGATTTTTTCAGTTTGGATTCAAAATTGAGAAACCTTGATCCGTTCCTATCGTTCATCGCGCTTGCAGAAATGTTGAGCCTGTTCGACTAAGGTTTTGGGCCATCGTTTCTCTTCGATGAGTTCATTAAAAATCAATATATATATATAAAAACAAAAAAAAGACATAGACCACTAAGGTTAAACCAACTGTGTTCTTTGATCATGGTTGATTCAAAGAAAAGCCTTGTCCAGAGTGTGGAGACAGCTTGACTGTTCTAGGCAAGGGTCCTCCAAACGGGTTCATTAAGTAATCCTACCCTTACCTGGGGGCAATTCTATCAATCAAGATTTCATAAGACCGGGTTTGGAGGCCTATGTGTACTTTCTCGTATTTTAAATAAATTTTTTAAAAAAATAATAACTTTTTTTTTAAAAAATAATAATTTTAAAATTTTAAAATAAAAAAATAAAAAAAATAATAAAAAAAAAAGATTTTAAAAAAAAAAATCTTCAAAATCTTAAAAAAAAAAAACTTCCGTCATTTTGGGTTTAGAATGGAGAAATCTTGTTCTTCTCCTTTCTGAGCACTGGCGCTCGCGGAAATCGCTGAGCCCGTGTTCAGATTGGAGTGCCTTTTGCTCTCTTTGATGAACCCGATATTGGCCTTTCAAAAAAAAAAAAAA
Source organism: Litsea cubeba (assembly GCA_012931725.1). NCBI lineage: Eukaryota > Viridiplantae > Streptophyta > Magnoliopsida > Laurales > Lauraceae > Litsea > Litsea cubeba. The sequence goes on from CM022951.1 coordinate 32,367,779, forward strand.
ACTCGTCATTTTTAGATTCGGATCCGAGAAATTATGGTTCATTTCTTTCTGAGCACTGGCGTTCGCGTAAATCGCTGAGCCCGTGTTCAGATCGGAATACCATCTGCTCTCTTTGATGAATCCAATCTTGACCTTTCAAAACAGAGAATCTCATCTCATAGATGCGGTCTCAAAACATTTGTGTCTAGCGGTACTAGTACGCCCTTTCAGGGTCTACTGTATTGCGACCGGCACATCTGTAACTCCAACTTTATATTCTTCTTACCTCGAGCAAGCTCTGCTTCTCGATAAGTCGAATTTAAGTTCACAATTGCTTCTAGCAGTCACTGGGATGCCCATTCTGGGCTTACCATACCTGCGATCAGAACAATTGTACCCTCTATGGCGCTTTGCCTTCTTCATGTTGCTTGGGTCATCTTCCTCTAGCAATTTGAAAAGACGAAACCATAGAACTTCCCATTTATGATCATTATATTCTTGTGATTACTAATGGATGTGGTCTTGTTTCAGAAATTTTCGAAAACTAACAATGGCAGCTTCACTAACCATTACTTTCGATGAAAACAAGCACCAACTCATGCTTCAACAGAAGCAAACCACGCGCACTTACAAGCGCCCCATCAGCTGCCGAAGCATCAACTCCCTCGGCAATTCTCTGAACTCCGGGTCGACCTCGACTCCCCGGACTATCATCTTTGGGACGCTGGGACCATTCCCACTTCCTGAGGAACAAACTGCTCCTTCTAAGAAGCAGAAACTCGCCTCTCAACGTGTCACTACCATGACACCAAAGGCGAGCACCAGCAGGCCTGAAGCCCGTGGCACCCCCACGAAGCCTCGACCTGCAAGCAACCAGGTCTATCCCAAGACTTGGTCCCCAAGACCTTCACCAAAACAAAGAAGGTCCCAAACATCCACTAAGCCAGCATTCCTGGCCCCACTCAAGGAGAACCAGTTCTACCCTCTTGCCTACATGAAAGAGGAGAAACCCATCTCCAACCTGACTTCCAAGTCATCCCAGCATGAGCCGGCTTGTTCCTACAAGCCCAAAATCAAATCATGCATCACAAGGCCTCTGCAAGCACCCGCTAAGGCCTACAAACCTGCAGTTCGACCCTTCATCTCTACAGGGGCTGTTGACACCAAAAATGTCACTTTGCCTTTTCAAGATCCAAAGAGCTACATGAAGTCGCAACCTGCCATAAATAGGCAATGCTGATTCCAAAAATCAAATCTTGTCAGAATCAAACAAAAACTGCAAGATTCGTCCAGACAGCCAAAAGAGGAGTACACAAGAAGTTTCAAGCCATTTCAAGATCATTTGGCCTAACTTCGCTTCTCCGACAGCCAAATCAAGCCTCTCGGCGGTAAAGCTCTCCGGGACCATGGTTTCCAAGACAGAACCTATGGATCATCTTAAAATGACTCCAATAGGTTCCCTGTCAAATTTCAAGTCAATCGGACATCGGTTGACCGCACATCAAACCGCGACATCTTCATCGCGACAAAAAGCAAGTCTACAGGTGATAGGACCCCAAACGGCTTCAAAACTCAAACAAAAGCCTATGGTTGGTCTTATTTATTGCTCAGGAGGCTTCACACCAAATTTCAGGTCATTCCGACATCGTTTGACCCAGTTTCAGCTTTTGACAGAAAATCGGCAGCTCTGCGCGACAAAGTCTTCGGCTTTCTTAGGAAATTGGAAACTTTGCAAAATAAAATGCAAGGACTCTCATCAGGTTTCCTACAAAGAAATCAGGCCAATAAATGGTCAAAATGTCAAGGAAAAGTACAGAAGAGAAAAGAATAAAAAAAAAGCAAAAACGGACGCAAAACGGGACACGAAAGGGGGAAAACCCCCCAGGGTCGCAGACCCCTGCGACCCTGGGCCAGGGTCGCCGGCGACCATGGACCCCGGGGTCGCCGGGAAAGCCCCGGAAACCCCGGTTTTCGCCGTTTTTTTCGCGATTCGAGGAGCCCAGCCTCTGGTACTTTCCAAAATTCATGCTTTTGAGACACCAAGTCCTCTGACATCCGTCCAAAACACGGGTAAATCATCAAGAGTATCGAAGACAGTATTGATCGCCACCCGGTCAACCAAAAAAGTGTGCTTTCTACCCGACCGATCGAGAAATCGACAGGACAGATGGCACCGACCCGCTGTTGGCAACAAACACCTGAAATTACATGGTCATCTGATGTCGATCTACATGAAGATCCATCGATGATCATCGACAGAAGAATCCCAAAAGACGTGGCACGGCCCGCGACTCTTCAGCTGCTCGGCGACCACTTAATGCGATTAATTGACTAGCTTTATTACAGTCATTAATCCATTTCTTTGGACGGCCCAATCAGAAGCAAGCATTTGGGAGTTACAAGTCAAGAAATTCATGGCATTTAACCCATGAAACTCCTCCCATCATGGCGATTAAAGGCGATTAAATGCCCTCAATCTCCTCCGGCCAATCAGAAGCCAAGAAAAAGGAGTTACAAAATAAACAATTCAATTTTGTAACTCCTCCCATTATGCGGCTTAATGACATTAAAAGCCCATAAACTCTCCTAAATGGCTACCAAGAGCCTATAAATAGGAGAGCACTCCAAAGGAATCCAGATCGGAAAAAACAGACAACGAATCACAGACAGAAGCATAGAAATTCAGAAAAGGAAAAGAGAGAAAACTCTGCGGAAGTTCTACACCGGCCACCGCTACAAGGTGACAAAAGTCCCTTGGGGGGTACCCCCCCAAGGTCCTTGCCTTCTCCTCCTGTCTCCAATGGCTTAGATGTGGCTTTTCAGCCCATCTACTCGGCTTTTTATTGGACATAGGACCTCCTTTTGGTCTTTGTCCTCTAAAAACCCGAGGTTATAGCCAAGCCAAGCGAATCAATAGCATCCTCTGTTCTCATCTGCATGGATGATGGCGAAGCCCACATATGGCTTGCGACCGTCAATCTAAACGAGTCCCCCACAATCTCCTGAGAAGTTAGATCCTCCTTTTCTTGCTTTTCATTGTAGTTTGTATTTTTTCAAAAGAGACAAAAATCACAATTCTTGTCTTTCATTATTGATAAGGATTGTAAATCGGCTATAAACGCCAAAATCGGCTATAAACGCCAAAAATCGGCTATAAATGCCAAAATCGGCTATAAATGCCAAAAAAATCGCCTTTTACGGCAAACTAAGAAAAATGTCTCTTTTCTTAAATATATGTGCAATGGAAAACTTGAAAGAAGTTGATTTCCTTTTTACTTGCGAAGGTTGATCTCCGGATCACCACTTGCAATTCCAAGTAAAAATAGAAAATCTGGCACACCCACAAAAAAAGAAATGTTGATGCACGCCCCTGCCCCCCGGTTACGAAAGGGTCGGACCCGACGGACTCCCATGTCCGCCGACCTCGGTAGAACCAAGCAGGAGCGCGGTCCATCAAGCTGGCACACCCGGTGGGACTCGTTTATTTGAGAACACGATGCTAGAAATGAAATATTTGCATATCATATATTTTGCTCTATGCTTATATTTCTTTTCTCGATTCCTTGGCTACTTTATAATTGGTGGCCTATGTTGAATTCCGCATCTAAAAAAAATGAGATGAGATTTTTTGGAAATTTCTAATTCTTTGAATTTATTTCCACTCTTTCTCTTTTCAAAAAAAAAATTATTTAAAAAAAAAACAAAAAAAATCAGATTTCTCAATTTGGATTCAAAATTGAGAAACCTTGATCCGTTCCTATCGTTCATCGCGCTTGCAGAAATGTTGAGCCTGTTCGACTAAGGTTTTGGGCCATGGTTTCTCTTCGATGAGTTCATTAAAAATCAAAAAAAAAAATATATATATATATATAAAAAAATTTTTTTTTAGATTTCTCAATTTGGATTCAAAATTGAGAAACCTTGATCCGTTCCTATCGTTCATCGCGCTTGCAGAAATGTTGAGCCTGTTCGACTAAGGTTTTGGGCCATGGTTTCTCTTCGATGAGTTCATTAAAAATAAAAAATATATATATATATATATAAAAAATTTTAGATTTCTCAATTTGGATTCAAAATTGAGAAACCTTGATCCGTTCCTATCGTTCATCGCGCTTGCAGAAATGTTGAGCCTGTTCGACTAAGGTTTTGGGCCATGGTTTCTCTTCGATGAATTCATAAAAATAAAAAAAAAAAATAATATATACATATATAAAAAAAAAAAGACATAGACCACTAAGGTTAAACCAACTGTGTTCTTTGATCATGGTTGATTCAAAGAAAAGCCTTGTCCAGAGTGTGGAGACAGCTTGACTGTTCTAGGCAAGGGTCCTCCAAACGGGTTCATTAAGTAATCCTACCCTTACCTGGGGGCAATTCTATCAATCAAGATTTCATAAGACCGGGTTAGGAGGCCTATGTGTACTCTCTCGTCTTTTAAAATTTTTTCAAAAATAAAATTTTTTTTAAAAAATAAAAATTTTAAAATAAAAAATAAAAAATAAAAAAATTTTCAAAAAAAAAAATCTTAAAATAAAAAAAAATAAATAAAAAAAATAATAAAAAATAATAAAAAATAATAAAAAAAAAAAAAAAAAGATTTTTTTTTTAAAAAAAAATCTTCAAAAAAAAAAAAAAAAAAAAAACTTCCGTCATTTTGGGTTTAGATTAGAGAAATCTTGGTCTTCTCCTTTCTGAGCACTGGCGCTCGTGGAAATCGCTGAGCCCGTGTTCAGATTGGAGTACCTTTTGCTCTCTTTGATGAACCCGATATTGGCCTTTCAAAAAAAAAACTCGTCATTTTTAGATTCAGATCCGAGAAATTATGGTTCATTTCTTTCTGAGCACCGGCGCTCGCGGAAATCGCTGAGCCCGTGTTCAGATTGGAATACCATCTGCTCTCTTTGATGAATCCAATCTTGACCTTTCAAAACAGAGAATCTCATCTCATAGATGCGGTCTCAAAACATTTGTGTCTAGCGGTACTAGTACGCCCTTTCAGGGTCTACTGTATTGCGACCGGCACATTTGTAACTCCAACTTTATATTCTTCTTACCTCGAGCAAGCTCTGCTTCTCGATAAGTCGAATTTAAGTTCACAATTGCTTCTAGCAGTCACTGGGATGCCCATTCTGGGCTTACCATACCTGCGATTAGAACAATTGTACCCTCTATGGCATTTTGCCTTCCTCATATTGCTTGGGTCATCTATCTCGAGCAATTTGAAAAGACGAAACCATAGAACTTCCCATTTATGATCATTATATTCTTGTGATTACTAATGGATGTGGTCTTGTTTCAGAAATTTTCGAAAAAACTAACAATGGCAGCTTCACTAACCATTACTTTCGATGAAAGCAAGCACCAACTCATGCTTCAACAGAAGCAAACCACGCGCACCTACAAGCGCCCCATCAGCTGCCGAAGTGTCAACTCCCTCGGCAACTCTGTGAACTCCGGGTCGACCTCGACTCCCCGGACTATCGTCTTCGGGACGCTGGGACCATTCCCACTTCCCGAGGAACAAACTGCTCCCTCCAAGAAGCAGAAACTCGCCTCTCAACGTGTCACTACCGTGACACCAAAGGCGAGCACTAGAAGGCCTGAAGCCCGTGGCAGCCCCACGAAGCCTCAACCTGCAAACAACTAGGTCTACCCCAAGACTTGGTCCCCAAGATCTTCACCAAAACAAAGAAGGTCTCAGGCATCCACTAAGCCAGCATTCCTGGCCCCACTCAAGGAGAACCAGTTCTATCCTCTTGCTTACATGAAAGAGGAGAGACCCATCTCCAACCCGACTTCAAAGTCAACCCAGCATGAGCCGGCTTGTTCCTACAAGCCCAAAATCAAATCATGCATCACAAGGCCTCCACAAGCACCTGCTAAGGCCTACAAATCTGCAGTTCGACCCTTCATCTCTACAGGGGCCGAACTTCACAAATTCAAAGCTTCGCTGCAACTGGCGAAGGATAGGGTTCGCATCCTGTCCTTGCCCAGCTACAAAGAAGACAGAGTCGGCTGCTGCGCCCGAGGGAGCACATCCATCATTGTCAAAGCCCAGTCAGAGCTGACTGAAGCTCAAATTGCTCGTCGTATACGCCGCCGCGCGTCGTACCGACAAAAGAGACTACAGAAGCAAAGGACCCAGCCTCCCACACTTCAAGTCTCTCCCAAATGGGTCGAAAAAGAAAGACCCAACCAAGTTGCTGCCGTCCATATGGTTGGAAAAACCAGAAGGCGCCAAAAATCAGCAACAAAAATCCATGTCCGACGTCCAATGACCCGCAGCGTCTCCAGGACAAGAAGACATTCAGAAGAATCCCCTGCTCCTTCAAGCAAAGGACAGCAGAGTGATTCTTCCTCAAGCTCCTCTTCGAAAAGAACGAGCCCCAGCTCAGTCACCAGGACAGTTTCTTCGTTCGAATCACGAAGGATGAATGTCTTGGCTACAAATTCTGAGCCACCACCCCGCAATCCACCTCCAGAAGATGCGATCACCCGCATCCAGCAGTTGGAACAGGGCCAGCAGAGGATTGAAACTCTGATGGAAAACCTTCTCCTCGCCTTCCAAAATCAGGCGAACAATGAACCTCCTCCGAATCATCAAGACGACGAGGTTAATAGAGAAGAAAATGAGTCACGCGCCCTTACCAAAAAGGACGTAGACGGTATCCTCGCCAAAGCAAAAGAAGAGGATATACTCAAGGAGCATGGGATCAAGCCACCATATCCCTTATGGATGGACTCGGTCCCGTTCCCCACCAAATTCAAGCATCCTACTCTCCAAACATATACGGGGAAAGGATCAGCCAGACAGCACGTCATCCACTTCAAGATCCTGACGGGAGCTATTGCGGATCAAGATGCACTCAAGATTCGCCTCTTTGCAAGTACCCTAAAAGGTACGGCCTTCGATTGGTACTCCACTCTGCCGGAGGACTCAATCCAAAACTGGGCCATGCTAGAGACACGCTTCCTGACTCACTTCAAAGGTGAGGATCACCCCGCTACTATGGCTCAGCTGTGCAGCCTAAAACAGGGGGAGAATGAGTCAACATATGACTTCATTCACAAGTGGAAAGCAATGGCATACAAATGCTCTGATGTATTGCCACAAGCGTCGCTAGTCGACATCTGCCGAAACAACATGAGAGCCAGAATCCGCTCCATGATTATCGGCAACAAATCAAAAAACCTGGGAGAACTCCTAGAAGCTTCCATGGAAGCTGAAACGGTGATTAAAGACCTCAACAGTCAGAAATCATCAAGAAAAGAGCCAACCGCCATTGCAACCTCTAAACCAAAGAAAAAAGAGGTCCTCAATGTGCAGACCAAGCCAGCTCCTCAGCCACCAAAGAAAGCTGAAAACAAAGCTGCTGGTAAGAGACCTGAACTCTCAGACGCCTTCAAAGAACGAGTAGAGAAAAAATACCCGTTTGATGAAGATGTTGATGAAATCTTCGGGGCTCTTGTGGCAAACGGCAAGCTCACCTTGCCTGAACCAAAAAGACCGGGTGATGTTGGCAAAACCAACGATCCTCGGTACTGTCCATACCACCAGATGATCTCGCATCCTCTCAATCAATGCTTCGTTGTGAGAGAGAAAATAAATGAGATGTGGAAAAACGGAGTCATCACCTTTGACAAAAACTATGGGTCTGCCTCCGTCAACATGGTGACATGTGGACAAACACCAAGATCACCGAAGAAGAAGATCACTACTTCCTTCAAGGTGATAAACTCAATCGAAGCGTCCGAGGAACTGGTTCCTTACCCGACACCAGACGGACAACCGATATGGGTACATCCCGATCTCCTGGAAGATGAAAATTGGGAGGTCGTGAAAATAAAGCCTACAGCTCAACAGCGAAGGCAGGCTAGGAAACATCTCCTCAAGCTCAAACGGCAAGAGAAGACCCAGCCAAAACTAGAGGTCAAAGAAAAGGCAGAGGCTTCCTCTACCGCTTCACTGGAGGCAACAAAAACATCCCTTCCAGAGACTTCAAAGGGGGTAAGGAAATTCACTCTCAGTGATTTCATGCCACCTCAATTTAAAGAAGCCATGCAGGAGGCATCATACTCTTGCAATTCAGTAGTTGGATTCTCCATTGATGGATACGAATCCAGCGACACCGATGATGGATTCGAATCCAACTACACAGATGAGTGGGAGGAATCCCTTGAAACAGGAGAATATCTCTCCGATGAAGAATGGGTTCCTGAGTCTCATCTTATGCCAGTAATCTGGTATAACCCCCTACAGCCACAAGGATCCTGGTCTGATGATGAAGAAGACCAAGAGGCTGTACAAGAAAATGCTGCTGACCCAGCACCTCTCATTACTCTAGTGGAAATCAACAATGTTGAGCCACAAAGAGATGATGAAGAAGAAGATCCGGCTCCCATGCCTGATCTTGAAGAATATGCAAGGATCTTGCAGCGACTCGCTCTAGAACAAGAGCAAGAACGCGTCAACGAGCCTCCTCGCAATCCAGAGCCTGAAGTCCCTGAAGACCATCAGGTACATCCTCCCTTAACTCCTGAAAATGGAGAAAATTGCTGGATAGACGATCCTCTCACATCCGAGGATGAGTCTGACTCCGATCAGGCAACGTCTCCCGTCAGAGCTTCCTGTAATGTGATAATTCGGGATTATAGCTCTTCCGAAGCATCGTCTGATGAGAGCACTTACACTCCGGCGACGCCTAGCAATGTATCTTCTGGAGCCACCTCGTCTCACGTGACTTTCACTGAGATGACACCCTCTCAGGTTTCTTCTCCTGAGACTGTGACTTCAAAGTTCACACCCTTCCTGACTGAAGAATTCCCAGCCATTGATGCTTGGGACGATGAATTAGTCAACGAAGAAGAAAGATTGCTGGATGCTGTTCAGGACTTGTTCCCGGAAAATGCTCCATGCAACACAATCACTGAGGATGGTAACTCTGCTGCTGATGCATCCTCAGCAAATGAAAAACGACAGCCTCTTGATCCTGAAGACAATCTTCCAAACGAAGACCCTTCTCAAGAAGCTCTCGAAGTTGGTAGAGGCACCCGCTCTGGCCGGGACTACCACAAAAATTACAACCAATCTTCCTTTACATATGTAAATCCTTCGGGAAAAGATGTTGTAAGCGCCCCTAGTGGCAACAATGATGAACATGCAGGCCCTAAGGAGGCTTTCAAGTATGACTTGATTGAACACTTCAAGCACATACCTGCACGTCTGCACATCCTAGATTTGTTGCGAATGTCTCCGCACACTCGTGATAATCTCATCTCAGAATTACAAAAACTGAATGAGGATGTCGACAAACATGCCCCGCAAGTCCTCCAAATTGAAATGGATTACCGGGTCAAAAACTCAGAAGCCTCCTCAAAGGGAGAAAAGAAGAAAACTGAGGGATCATGCATTGAATGCCTCTCGGTTAAAAAAGCAGCCAGTGCAACCATCGCCTTCACAAAGGATGACCTCCTACTTGGCGAAACCAGGCATAACCGACCCCTGTACTTCACAGGGTATATCAAGGAAATGCCTATGCATAGAGTTCAGATCGACCCAGGTTCTGCACTCAACCTCATCTCCACATCGGCTCTTGAAGAGTTGTGCATCCCACCCAGCAAACTGAGCCACACATCTGTATCTATCTTTGGATACGATGGGAGTACTCAAAGGCCTATCGGCAAAATCAGGTTCAAATTGCAGATCGGTGATCTTATCTCTGAGGTCACAGTGTATGCAATAAAGACCCCTTCATGCTACAACATCCTTCTCGGACGCCCTTGGATCCATGAGAATGGTGTTGTCCCTTCAACTCTACATCAATGCATCAAGTTTGTTGGCGACGACGGCATGATACATCGAGTCTTTGCGGACAGAAAACCCTTCAAAGGTAAAGAAATCCACTTCGCAGACTCACAGATGTATGAAGGTGAAAAAGAAGAAGAGGAGAAGCATACAGCATCCTTTGCCGAAAATCTCCAGAAAGATAAAGGCAAAGCTCCTCAACAATCACCGGAAGAAAACAAACCATCCGGTAAATCTGAAGAGAGCATGCAAACTCCCTTCATCATCTCCCTCAAATCTTCAAAGCCTTTGGTCATCACAACTAAAGTGAAGAAGGCAAAACAAAAGCCTGGGGGCAAATTTGTTGTCTCTTTCGTGTCTATCATGCAAGACACGGACTCGGATTCAGAGCCAGAAGACGACACAACGTCAAGCCAAGCTGACACTCAGCAAGTTCAGCCTGCTCTTACTCCAATAGAGACAACTTCTGACATAGAAGATCCTACGTCAGCTTCCTTCGTTGTTCCAGCAACTTCAGCAAAGGAAAAACCGATCTTCTTCCATAGATCGGATGCTTCTTCATCAAACTCCATGCTTGAACCTTTCCAAAATAAAGGTACGCCTCAACTATCCTTATACAGTTCTGTGGCACAAGCTATTATGAAGAAAATGGGCTATGACGCTCAAAACCCAGTCGGTTTGGGAGAAGGACGCGGTATTCTCACGCCATTGGGGCCCGTCTTGACCAAAAGCCAGCTGGAAGATTGGAGACTCTACGGCTATGTAGAAAAGTCTTCACACGGGTTAGGGTATGATCCGACACTCCCTTGAGACAGTTGACACAAAGGCTTAAAAGTCAATATACTGACCAAGCCTCAACATCTCAAGTCCATGAAGACATCGATCTCCCTGGATATCTCTTTGATGAGTCACCTGACAAAGATCCAGGAAGCTCATCTAATTGGCACGATTTCTCCGAAAATGAAGAGGAATTGTCCGATGGCACAGACGTGTGGACTTCTGACCCAGAAGAACCCTCATCTCCAAAAGAAGTAGCCTACTTCGACTCAGTTTCAACAGGCGATTGGGATCATCTCATAGCAAGCCTTGGGAAAATTACCGATCAAGAAGACCCGTGGAAAGGAACAAAACCTTGGTCTGGAAATGCCCTTGAAACTCCAGAAGGTTTCGTTGAGCTGGAAGCCTCCGAAAATATTGTGGAGGAACCACCTTCGAACCTTCCAACAGAAGATCCTGTTCAAAAGATAGACTTGGGAACACCAGATAACCCACGTCCTGTATTCATAAGCAAGAATATAAAGGATGATGAGTTACCCGAGTATATCGCTTTTCTTCGTGAGTTCGTTGATTGCTTTGCATGGTCTTATGCTGAAATGCCAGGCTTAGACCCCAAAATAGCAGTTCACAAACTCAATCTTCAAGAAGACATCAAGCCTGTCAAGCAAGGCCAAAGAAGATTCCGTCCAGATGTGATGGATAAAATTGAACAAGAAGTTCAAAAACTCAAAAGCGTCGGCTTCATCCGTGAGGAACAACATCCTGAATGGTTGGCCAACATTGTCCCCGTGACAAAGAAAAATGGGCAGATCAGGGTCTGTATTGACTATAGAGACCTGAATGGCGCATGCCCAAAAGATGAATTTCCGCTCCCCATACCAGAGGTAATGATTGATAATACCTGTGGATTCGAGCGAATGACATTCATGGATGGTTTCTCTGGCTACAATCAGATAAAGATGCATCCTGAGGATGAAAAACATACATCCTTTCGAACCCCATTTGGCGTGTATTGTTACACTGTCATGCCATTTGGTCTGAAGAATGCTGGTGCCACATATCAGAGGGCTATGATGAAAATATTCCAAGATATGCAGCACAAGACGGTTGAATGTTACGTTGATGACCTCGCCGTCAAAAGCAAAAGAAAAGAAGATCATCTCGAAAACCTTCGAGAAGTCTTCCTCCGGCTTCGCAAACACAAACTGCGAATGAATCCATTGAAATGCTTCTTCGGCGTCTCGTCGGGTAAGTTCCTCGGGTTCTTAGTTCGGAAAGCTGGAATAGAGCTTGACCCCATAAAAGTCAAAGCCATTCTAGAAATGCCCTCTCCAAGAACCTTGAGAGAACTCAAAGGGCTTCAAGGGAGATTGGCCTACATCAGACGGTTCATCTCCAATCTTTCGGGGAAATGCCGTCCATTCTCCCGGTTGATGAAAAAAGGTGTAAACTTTGTCTGGGATGCTGACTGTGAAGCTGCTTTCCAAGACATCAAGTCATACCTGACAAAACCTCCAGTGTTAGCTGCTCCTACCACTGGAAAACCATTCATCTTGTACACAAGAGCCCTTGATCACTCTCTGGGAGCTCTGCTTGCGCAAGAAAATGATCAGAGAAAAGAAGCTGCTCTATATTACCTCAGCCGCATGCTAGTAGGTGCAGAGCATCGCTACTCTCCAGTCGAAAAAGAATGTCTTGCAGTGATGTTCGCCGTACAAAAGCTGCGTCACTACTTGCTTTCCAATACAGTCTACCTGGTCTCGAGGGTCAACCTCTTGAAGGTCCTTGTCACAAAGGCAGGTTCTCTCAATGCTCGACTGGCAAAATGGTCCATACTCCTGTCACAATTTGATATTAGGTATGTACCACAAAAAGCAATCAAAGGGCAAGCTCTAGCAGACTTCCTCGCAGAGCATCCATTGCCTAAAGATTCTCCACTAAGAGATGATCTCCCAGACGAACCAGTCTACAATGTGGAGACTTTCTCACAAAGTGCCTCCTGGGACATGTACTTTGACGGTGCAACCAGGACAAATGAAAAAAGACAGCTGATCTCGGGAGTTTGCATCCTCTTTGTTAACCCCGACAAATACATGATTCCACACGCCTTCTCGCTACTGGAACCATGCACAAACAATGCAGCTGAATATCAAGCTCTGATCTTAGGATTGGAACTCGCCATCGAATCCGGTATCACCATGCTGGAAGTCTTTAGAGACTCTCAACTGATCGTCAACCAGATGAATCAGAAATTTGAAGTCAGGAAGCCAGATTTGCTGCCCTACTACAACAAGGCACAATCACTTCTGCAAAAGTTTGACATCTGTCACATCACCCACATTCGTAGAGGTGAAAATATACGTGCAGATGCCCTAGCCGGACTTGCCGCATCCATGGCAATCCAGGAAGGGGAAAACATGCAAGTCACAGTGTGCGAAAGAAGAATCCTTCCTCCTCTTAACACACACCAAGCAGTTGCTGAATGCCACCAAGTGGTCGGAAGTCGGATTTCAATCCTTCAAACTTCAATTGGCGACTGGAGGGATCCGTTCATTGATTACATTATGTTCGGAATCCTACCTGAAGATCCAAAAGAACGGGTAAGCATCCAAAGGCGAACCCCAAGCTTCCATTTGGATATTCCTTCAAAAATCCTTTATAGGAAATCCTTCAACGGAGTACTTCTACGCTGCTTGTCACAACAAGAGGCTGGAGAAACACTCAAAGAAGTTCATGCTGGTCTTTGTGGAGCTCATCAGGCTGGACCTAAGCTCTATGATCAGATAAAAAGGTTAGGATATTACTGGCCTACCATGGTAGCTGACGCAATGCAATTTGCTAAGCGCTGCCAACAATGCCAAGTTCATGGAGATTACATTCACATGCCTCCAGAATGGCTACATCCTACAGCGATCTCATGGCCTTTCGAAGCCTGGGGTATGGACATCATAGGTCCTATTTCTCCCCCTTCAAGCAAAGGTCATCGCTTCATCTTCGCCGCTACGGATTATTTCTCCAAGTGGTCAGAAGCATTTGCGTTTAACGAAATGAAGACCTCATCAGTCCTTCAGTTCCTACGCACCAACATCATTTGTCGTTTCGGCATACCCAAAAGATTCGTCCATGATAACGGACCACAGTTCCGGGATCATTGATTCTACAGGTTCTGCGACAAATACAAAATCCAAAGCTGTCCTTCAACTCCATACAATCCGGCAGCAAACGGGTTAGCAGAAGCTTTCAACAAGACACTCTGCAAAATCCTCAAAAAAATGGTCTCTAATCACAAAAGAGACTGGAGCGACAAAATGTCTGAAGCTTTATGGGCCTATCGAACCACCGTTCGAGGACCAACCCATAGCACACCATTCTCCTTGGTCTATGGATGCGAAGCTGTCGTGCCCTTGGAAGTACAAATTCCTTCCTTGAGGGTATCCTTGCAAAATGACATGACTCAAGAAAGCAATGTCAAATTGCGGCTCCATGAGCTGGACAATCTCGATGAGAGACGGCTCGAAGCTCAACAAAGCATTGAACTTTACCAAGCACGTATGGCAGGATCTTTCGATAAAAAGGTCAGGCAACGTGCCTACAAAAAGAGTGACTTGGTTCTTGCGGTAAAAAGACCAATGGTCTTCGCTCACAAGTCCAAAGGCAAATTTGAGCCAAAATGGGAGGGACCCTACGTCATCGACAAGGTTTTCTCTAACGGCGCATACGCACTCCTAAACATGGAAGGTGACAGATGTATGCTGCCCATCAACGGCAAGTTCTTAAAGCGGTACTACCCTTGAAGACTTACCCAACTGGGTAAGAGCAATGCCTGTATGGCCAAAACCGGTTTCCAGGTACACGCTCGCTAAACCCACCCTTTTTTTAGAATTTTCATGTCAAATACTGAAATTTCTAGAAATCTAAAACAATGCTTACTTTCATCGTTTCATTGTTCAAAAAAAATATATATCCAAGTTTAGGAACCTTTCCCTAACTTGACCAAAATTTTCAACCCTTGAACCCAAAATTCATGGTTTGAAACAAAATCCGGATTCAGGGATTTCCACCCTAGTCCACCCTGCCTTTTACCGCCAAAATGGTTTTAGGTCAAAACTTATGACCCTTGTGTCTTTAAACAAAAAAAAATGGTTTTTCAAAAACCGCGAGGAAGCGACGCTTAGTCGATACTCTCACAAATCGGAAGCAAGCGAACCACGTTCGACACTTCCAAAATCGCAGGAAAGCGACATTTCGTCGATACTTGCAAAATCCAAAACCGTGGAAACGCAACATTTCAGTTGATATCCACAACCCAAATTTCAAAGGTTCGAAAAAACCTAAAAAACTGTGGAGATGCAACATTTCAGTTGATATCCACAAACCCAAATTTCAAAGGTTCGAAAAAAACCTAAAAAAAACATGGAGACGCAACATTTCAGTTGATATCCATAACCCAAAGGTTCGAGAAAACCACAAATTTCAAAAATCGTGGGGAAACGACATCAAGTCAGTACCCGCAAAACCAAAAT
Source organism: Litsea cubeba (assembly GCA_012931725.1). Classification (NCBI taxonomy): domain Eukaryota; kingdom Viridiplantae; phylum Streptophyta; class Magnoliopsida; order Laurales; family Lauraceae; genus Litsea; species Litsea cubeba. The sequence continues at coordinate 32,382,863 of CM022951.1, forward strand.
TTTTGAAAAGCAAGGATGCGACATTCCATCGATACTTGCACCCAAATCCGCGAGGATGCGACATTCCATCGATACTCGCAACCGAATGAGCAAGGATGCGACATTCCATCGATACTTGCAAGAACATTCAGCAGGGAGGCGACTTTTAGTCGATACTTGCATTTTTTGAAAACCAAACCGGCTATAAATGCCATCAAAACAGGCTATAAATGCCACAAACCGGCTATCAATGCCACCAAAACAAAACCGGCTATCAATGCCACAAACAAAAAAAAAAAACTTGGATTTCAAAAAAAAAAACAAACCGGCTATCAATGCCACAAAACAAAACTGGCTATCAATGCCACCAAAACAAAAAACGGCTATAAATGCCACAAAACAAACCGGCTATCAATGCCACCAAAACTGGCTATAGATGTCACAAAAAAAAAACTCGGCTATCAATGCCACAAGAAAAGCTGGCTCTCATGCCAAAATTGGCCTCCATGCCACAGACAAAAACCTGGCTTTCATGCCAAAACAATCACTTGACAAAAGATTTTCACAAAATGACAACCTTTTGATCAAATCCCATTTAGCAATTACTTTTATCACAAAAAGATTCAAGTGAGCGTAGGGATAACAAAAAAAAAGAGAAAAGAGTACCAAAAAATACATGTGGTACCAAAAAAAAGAAAGTGTTCACAAACACTACAAAAAATAAGTACCAAAAAAAATACAAGTGGTACCAAAAAAAAGAAGGATGGTTTCTGTATACAGGAGCTCAATCAAAAATGGTCTCCAGCCAAGAGTTCAGCTCCCCAAGCAGACTTTTAGCCTCAGCCGTCAAGGATTCCAAGGCACGCTTCTTCAGGAACTTGCCATGAGATGCTGGAGTGGGCTGTACCCCTTCTCTCACACCAGGAAGCTTACCTCGAGCAGTTTGCCATTGTTCATCCTCATCAGACTTCCTTTTGAGAACCTGTTCGGCCTCTGCAACCTGGTGAATCAGGGCACTCTCCCTGTCGCGAGCTTCTATTATGGCAGTCCACTTGGCAGCGACTTGTGCCTGCAAATGCTCAAGACGTTTCCTGGCCTCATCGACCTCCCTGTCAAGGATGTTGAGGTCATGTGTCAGCCTGATGATGGCTATCTCTTCTAAGTTCCTCTTTCGGACTGCCAGCTTCCTGCTTTCTGTAGCCTCATCCAGGTCAGACTTAGCCTTATCAGCAGGGTCCAGGAACATCTCCTTGAAGAACTGGTCATCAGCCAAACTCACGGTCTCAAACCACTTGTCACCCAGTGCAATGATCCTATCAACGATCGCCCTGGCACCTGTGACATCCAGACCAGCCTCTTCAGCATCGCTGAGAATCTCCTGCACATGCTGGATCATGCCAAATCCGACTTCCAAGTGCCCAGAAAAGAGAGTCTCAATCCAAGAGCTCACAACTCGCACCACCACCTTCTTCGCAAAAAGAAGAGATGGCCCAGCTGAGGATTCGCCCAACTCCGTTGGTCGGCTACTCATATCATCATCTATTGAAAGAGTAACAAAAGAACTCTTTCCAGCTGAAGCTGCTCCTGCTCGGGAAGGAATCTCAGCGCGAGGAATCTCCTCAATATTGTCAGAGCTGGTCCCAGGAATCTCTACCTCTGGATCAACCTCTGGCATCTCTTGCTCTGGAAGCGACGGATCCTCCTCTGCCACTTCAAAACCTGCAAAGGAAACACAAAAAGGTATGAGTATGACCCTGTTTGAAAATCATTATCAGAGTTATAACTACAAAATACCTTCTTCGACGACTGGCGGAACACTTTCTTCCTCCATGAACTCATCGAAAGCATCATCAACATTTGCGTCCATCGATGGTTCAAAGTCATCAGAACCCTGTGGCAAGTCAGCTGACAAAAAAAAAAATGTGTGTTAGCAAGCCAAGTCACAAAAAGAAAAAAAAAAGAGAGCAAAAGAAGTCGTACCAATTGGAGATTCTGGATTTACTCCAGAGTCCCTCGGTTCTTCTTCAGGTGCCTCGACAGGATCCATCACCACCTCATCGGTTGGGACCTCAGGCATCACCAAGTCTTCCTCTGCTAAAAAAAAAAAAAAAAGAAAAGCAGAAACAGGAAGCAAATCATAACATGGAAAAAATCCCATGAAAAGAAATGGAAAGAGAAAAAGGAAGAATCATACCTTCACCGACGGTCTCTTCTTCTCGGCTTCTCTTCTCTGGAGGCTCGTCAGCATCCACTGGCACATCCTCATTGATAGTAAGAGGAACTTCCAAGTTAGGAGAGTCCTCATGCTGCCCCTTGCTGCGATGATGACTCCTCCTCCTCTTACCTCTGCGGGCTCGCTTCTTAGAGGAACCTGCCCCGCTGTCAGAGTCAGGTTTCCCACTTGACTCATCACTGGATGGTCTGCTCTTGCCAGTAGACTCCACGGAAGCTTGCCTCTGTGCCGCCTGAATCCAAGCGCCAAGTTGGGCTTCCTCCTGTTCTAGCTGCTCCAAAGCCTCGTCAGGTATTTCTCGAACAGCTTCAGAACCGATGACGCCCTGGTCACCGAGAAAGCCTATCTTGTGCTTCTCTCCAGAAAGGAAGGCCCAAACTTCCTCTCGCCGGATGCCATCCGACTTTCCAAGGCCCTTGCCAGATGCCAGCTTCACATCAAGCTCCTTCTTGGAAAGCCCCCGATATGCCGAAAAGCTCTCCGCGAACCACTTCGCAAAGCCGGCAGTCCGGGAAGTCAGCAACACAGGATAAGAAATCATGGCTGTAGTGTCTTCAGCACTATAAAAAGCCCATGCATTTCTCCCGTCCTGTAAGCCTCCAAAGCGCTTCACCATGCTTGAAGGCGCTCCAACAACGCCTTGAGAAAAGCCAAGCTGCAAAGCAAAGCGAGAGGGTACATACGGCTGGATGTCGACGAAAAGATGTCTACGGTACACCATCGTGCCGACACGTATGCTGAAAAGCCACTCTCTCTCTGCATTTGTCAAGGAATAATGCCTTCCCGACCCCGCCCTGGTAGAGTCTCGGGAGGCACCAAAATCAAAAGCCTTCTTCCGCAACTCCGGAGAAAGCTTTACTGAAGATTGCCCCATCTCGACGTCCCTGAACCGTCGGATCCTCATGCGGGCAAACAAAAGTGATTCGGGCACGGCTTTGCCCTTAGCCAGTCGAATCATCAGAGGATCATCATCCTGTGCAGCACCCAGCCGATGGAAGCCAGGACAGTGGTATACATACCATGAATAAAAGATATGGGCTGAAAATACCCTATTCATGGGAAGCCCAAGCCGAACCAGAAAAGCAGCAGCCTGCAGTTCGGTACACAGGTAGGAGTAAAGAGCAGGCACCAAAGCAAGCTGCTCTCCAAACGCCATCTGACAAGCCGGGAAAATACAATGCGGCCTGATGTGCGTTCCATCTCCTCCAGCAAAAACAGCCTCACCAAGCCAATAAGTGAGGTAAACAGCGAGATCTCTCCGCAGTGCAATGTCAGGACATATGGCGTTTGTACTTGCACAGAAATCTCTCAACTCTTCTTGCATGGCCAAGATCTTCTTTGGATCCTGAGCTCCGGCTTCCTGGGTCATGCTATCAGAAGACTCCCTACTATCAAAAAAGTTAGGGAATGAAGAGCTAAAACTCTTCCAGCTGCTGGATCTAACTTTCGAACCCCCCTTCTCCTTCAAAAAATCATAGAAGGCGACGAGCTGAAAGTATAAAAGCCTGAACTCCTCAGACTGCCCCTCGAGGACGCTGTCAATCGGCATAAACTCCTCATAGAGTTTGCCGAGGATGGGCAATCCGGTAATAGCGCTCAGCTCCTTCAAAGAAAAACCAATCTCACCATTCGTCACAACGAAGGTATTGGTTTGAGGGAGGAACGACTCCAGCATTGCCATGAAGGCCTCGTCGGAAAAGATCACGGTCTCCCTAAAGGCGCGGACCGCATCAAAAATCCCGGCTTCCTTCAAAACGGCGCCACCAATCAGCAGGACGCGATCAGTCCACGACTTCCACTCGGAGTCAGCATTGAAACGACCTCGAAGTCGAAAAGGCTTGATCCAATTGCTGCCGTCACCGCTGAAAATACCAAGGCCCACCGGTCTCAAATCGACCGACGGATAATCAGAGCCCTGGTAGCCGCTGGATGGCATCAACAGGTCCATGTCAACAGGCGACCTCTCCGTATATCCAGGAGAACCGCCAACAAAAACCCCGGTCTTGATTACATTTGTCCTTCTCACCCAACTTGGAGGATCTTCCCTCTTAGGGCACGTGGGAGCAAGGCTCAGAATCGAGACGGTGTGATCAAACATCGACCGGGTAGTAACAGTCTTCTTCTCGCCATCTGCTGTGAAGGAAAACTGAAAAGATCTCCTCTGGTATGTCATGTCATCAGGGACTGCATCACCAAAGAAGAAGGTAGGCTTGGGCAAAACGCTCTGATCTTCCATCAGCCATGGACGACTGCTTACCATGATCTTATAGAATTCCTCTCCCTTGAGAGTGATCAGTCGCTGCCTCATCTCATCTCTGTTGAGGGAGTCGCACTCTTCCAGGTTTCTCTCAACATACTGGACCTTCTCGAAAGCCTGCTGAACGGCCGGATTAGAAGATCTAGAAGATCGACGAGGTACGCTTGTAGCAGGCTCTTTACCCTTGTTCGCTCTGGAGGAACCACCTGAAAAGGATGGAAAAGAAAAAGATCAAACATCAAACATCAAAATGACAGAATCTCGCTAAAAAAAATCTGGCGAAATTTTGACATGATGACGGGGCAATTCCGAAGAAAAGGAACTATCCCGAAAGAAATAGAAAGCTTGAAGATGGGCTCAACATCGCTGCGAGCTCCGAAACTCCAAACTTTCGAAACCTCAAAGTTTCCGCAAAATCAGGAAGGGCTCAACATCACTGCGAGCTCCGAGTTCCCAAATTTGCAAAAACTTTAAGGTATGCTATCACATCATGCTACAAATTTAATTTACAAATTGAATGCATGCATGAACATCTTGGTTTGCGAAAAAAAATGCATTATCATGATGAGCAAAAAAAGAAAAAAAAAAGAAAAGAAACTTTCTCCAAAAAAAAAGGGGAAAGAAAACAAAAAAAAAAAGAAAAAGAAACTTTCTCTAAAAAAAAAAAGAGAGGGGAGAGAAAACAAAAAAAGAAAGAAAAGAAACTCTCTCAAAAAAAAAGGGGGGAGAAAAAAAAAAGAGAAAAAAAAGAGGGCTGGCCCACAGGCCGTGGCCCACAGACCACGTGGCCGTACGGCCAGATCTGTACGGATCTGTCCGTACGGCCCACAAAAAAAAAAAAAAACAACAAAAACATGAGAAAAAAAAAGAGAAAGAAGAAAAAAAAAACGTGTGAAAAGAAAAAAAGAAGGGAAAACACGTGGAAAAGAAAAAAAAAGAAGAAAAGAAAGAAACAAAAAAAAGAAAGAATTTATTTTTCCTACAATGGAGTTTTCTTGAAAAAAAAAAAGGGAGAACTTACTTGAAGCCATTGATGGAGAAGAAGAAGAAAACTCTTGAAGATCTTGAAGAAGAAAAGCTCTTGGTCTTGAAGCCCTCTTGAGATTATTGCAAAAGAAAGTAATAAGAGCAAGAGATCCAACCTTCTCCTTGCTTTTATAGAGGAGAGCAAACCAAAGAAGGAAAGAAGAAAGAGGTAAGTGTTACTAATTAGTAACCTTACCAAAAGAAAGAAATTAGAAAGATTCTTTCCCAAAAGAAAGATATCTTGACGGATTCTCTCCCAAAAAGAAATCAATGAGAGATTTTCTCCTAAAAGATATAATCTATGACGGATTCTTTCCCAAAAGAAAGATATCTTGAGATATTCTATCCCAAAATAAAGGGATCATGAGAGATTCTCTCCAAGTAAAGATATTCTTAGATATTCTCTATCCAAATGAGATATTTTTGGATATTCTTTACAAAAATGACACCATATGAGATCTAAGCCATTTCAAAAGCTTAAGGTCCCATGGGTTAGCCCATATGAGCCAGGTTTGACCACCTAGGCACAAAAAAAAAAAAAAAAAAAAAAAAAAAAGAAAAATTTTGGGCTTTTAGTCAAAGAGAAATCCCTCTTACCAAGAGCATACAAAAATGGTTCCATGCCTCTTTTGAGTTGATTGGACCATACAAAAGAAAATTCCAAAGCCCCATGAGCTTCCAAAAATCAAACCATTCAGCCTCATCTACCAAATTGAGCCAAAATCTTGAAATTGACATTCCACAAAAATCAAACCAAATCCTGGTCCCCTAACTTGCCACATACAGCCTGTTAGGTCACAAGACCAAAACCAAAAACCAAAACCTGATCCCCTAACTTGCCACATACAGCCTGTTAGGTCACAAGATCAAAACCAAAATTGATCCCCCAACATTCCACATACAGCTTGTTGGGTCACACGATCAAAACCAAACCCGACCCCCTAACCTGCCATATATAGCCTGTTAGGTCACAAGGTCAAAACCCAAAATCCACATCCCTGATGTCATCTTCAAAACTTTGCCTCGAGATGGTACGTGATCCCTTTCACTACCATAAAATTCCCCTGGAAGCTCAAAAGGCTACAAATACCAAAAAGAAAGACTGCTCAAAGACTCTTGGTCAAGTCACAGGCTCTCCTTCAAAAAAATCTCTTCGAGGCACATCGACTACAAAAGTTAAGCAACTCGCCGCTGTACCTCGAGGGGGCATTTGTTGACACCAAAAATGTCACTTTGCCTTTTCAAGATCCAAAGAGCTACATGAAGTCGGAACCTGCCATAAATAGGCAATGCTGCTTCCAAAAATCAAATCTTGTCAGAATCAAACAAAAACTGCAAGATTCGTCCAGACAGCCAAAAGAGGAGTACATAAGAAGTTTCAAGCCATTTCAAGATCATTTGGCCTAACTTCGCTTCTCCGACAGCCAAATCAAGCCTCTCGGCGGTAAAGCTCTCCGGGACTATGGTTTCCAAGACAGAACCTATGGATCATCTTAAAATGACTCCAATAGGTTCCCTGTCAAATTTCAAGTCAATCGGACATCGGTTGACCGCACATCAAACCGCGACATCTTCATCGCGACAAAAAGCAAGTCTACAGGTGATAGGACCCCAAACGGCTTCAAAACTCAAACAAAAGCCTATGGTTGGTCTTATTTATTGCTCAGGAGGCTTCACACCAAATTTCAGATCATTCCGACATCGTTTGACCCAGTTTCAGCTTTTGACAGAAAATCGGCAGCTCTGCGCGACAAAGTCTTCGGCTTTCTTAGGAAATTGGAAACTTTGCAAAATAAAATGCAAGGATTCTCATCAGGTTTCCTACAAAGAAATCAGGCCAATAAATGGTCAAAATGTCAAGGAAAAGTACAGAAGAGAAAAGAATAAAAAAAAAGCAAAAACGGACGCAAAACGGGACACGAAAGGGGGAAAACCCCCCCAGGGTCGCAGACCCCTACGACCCTGGGCCAGGGTCGCAGGCCCCTGCGACCCTGGCCCAAGGTCGCAGGCCCCTGTGACCCTGGGCCAGGGTCGCCGGCGACCATGGACCCCGGGGTCGCCGGGAAAGCCCCGGAAACCCCGGTTTTCGCCGTTTTTTTGCGATTCGAGGAGCCCAGCCTCTGGTACTTTCCAAAATTCATGCTTTTGAGACACCAAGTCCTCTGACATCCGTCCAAAACACGGGTAAATCATCAAGAGTATCGAAGACAGTATTGATCGCCACCCGGTCAACCAAAAAAGTGTGCTTTCTACCCGACCGATCGAGAAATCGACAGGACAGATGGCACCGACCCGCTGTTGGCAACAAACACCTGAAATTACATGGTCATCTGATGTCGATCTACATGAAGATCCATCGATGATCATCGACAGAAGAATTCCAAAAGACGTGGCACGGCCCGCGACTCTTCAGCTGCTCGGCGACCACTTAATGCGATTAATTGACTAGCTTTATTACAGTCATTAATCCATTTCTTTGGACGGCCCAATCAGAAGCAAGCATTCGGGAGTTACAAGTCAAGAAATTCATGGCATTTAACCCATGAAACTCCTCCCATCATGGCGATTAAAGGCGATTAAATGCCCTCAATCTCCTCCGGCCAATCAGAAGCCAAGAAAAAGGAGTTACAAAATAAACAATTCAATTTTGTAACTCCTCCCATTATGCGGCTTAATGACATTAAAAGCCCATAAACTCTCCTAAATGGCTACCAAGAGCCTATAAATAGGAGAGCACTCCAAAGGAATCCAGATCGGAAAAAAACAGACAACGAATCACAGACAGAAGCACAGAAATTCAGAAAAGGAAAAGAGAGAAAACTCTGCGGAAGTTCTACACCGGCCACCGCTACAAGGTGACAAAAGTCCCTTGGGGGGTACCCCCCCAAGGTCCTTGCCTTCTCCTCCTGTCTCCAATGGCTTAGATGTGGCTTTTCAGCCCGTCTACTCGGCTTTTTATTGGACATAGGACCTCCTTTTGGTCTTTGTCCTCTAAAAACCCGAGGTTATAGCCAAGCCAAGCGAATCAATAGCATCCTCTGTTCTCATCTGCATGGATGATGGCGAAGCCCACATATGGCTTGCGACCGTCAATCTAAACGAGTCCCCCACAATCTCCTGAGAAGTTAGATCCTCCTTTTCTTGCTTTTCATTGTAGTTTGTATTTTTTCAAAAGAGACAAAAATCACAATTCTTGTCTTTCATTATTGATAAGGATTGTAAATCGGCTATAAACGCCAAAATCGGCTATAAACGCCAAAAATCGGCTATAAATGCCAAAATCGGCTATAAATGCCAAAAAAATCGCCTTTTACGGCAAACTAAGAAAAATGTCTCTTTTCTTAAATATATGTGCAATGGAAAACTTGAAAGAAGTTGATTTCCTTTTTACTTGCGAAGGTTGATCTCCGGATCACCACTTGCAATTCCAAGTAAAAATAGAAAATCTGGCACACCCACAAAAAAAGAAATGTTGATGCACGCCCCTGCCCCCCGGTTACGAAAGGGTCGGACCCGACGGACTCCCACGTCCGCCGACCTCGGTAGAACCAAGCAGGAGCGCGGTCCATCAGGGGCCGAACTCCAAAAATTCAAAGCTTCGTTGCAACAGGCGAAGGACAGGGTTCGCATCCTATCCTTGCCCAGCTGCAAAGAAGACAGGCTCGGCTGCTGCACCCGAGGAAGCACATCCTTCATCGTCAAAGCCCAGCCAGAGTTGCCCGTCGCATACGTCGCCGTGCGTCATACCGGCAAAAGAGACTAGAGAAGCAAAGGACCCAGCCTCCTACACTCCAAGTCTCTCCCAAATGGGTCGAAAAAGAAAGACCCAACCAAGTTGCTGCCATCCATATGGTTGGAAAAACCAGAAGGCGCCAAAAATCAGCAACAAAAATCCATGTCCGAGGTCCGATGACCCGCAGTGTCTCAAGGACAAGAAGACATTCAGAAGAATCCCCTGCTCCTTCAAGCAAAGGACAGCAGAGTGATCCTTCCTCAAGCTCTTCTTCAAAAAGAATGAGCCCCAGCTCAGTCACCAGGACAGTTTCTTCGTTCGAATCACGAAGGATGAATGTCTTGGCTACAAATTCTGAGCCACCACCCCGCAATCCACCTCCAGAAGATGCGATCAACCGCATCCAGCAGTTGGAATAGGGCCAGCAGAGGATTGAAACTCTGATGGAAAACCTTCTCCTCGCCTTCCAAAATCAGGCGAACAATGAACCTCCTCCGAATCATCAAAACGACGAAGTAAATGGAGAAGAAAATGAGTCACGGGCCCTTACCAAAAAGGACGTAGACAGTATCCTCGCCAAAGCAAAAGAAGAGGATATACTCAAGGAGCATGGGATCAAGCCACCATATCCCTTATGGATGGACTCGGTCCCGTGCCCCACCAAATTCAAGCATCCTACTCTCCAAACATATATGGGGAAAGGATCAGCCAGACAGCACGTCATCCACTTCAAGATCCTGACGGGAGCTATCACGGATCAAGATGCACTAAAGATCCGCCTCTTTGCAAGTACCCTAAAAGGTACGGCCTTCGATTGGTACTCCACTCTGCCGGAGGACTCAATCCAAAACTGGGCCATTCTAGAGACACGCTTCCTGACTCACTTCAAAGGTGAAGATCATCCCGCTACTATGGCTCAGCTGTGCAGCCTAAAACAGGGGGAGAATGAATCAACATATGACTTCATTCACAAGTGGAAAGCAATGGCATACAAATGCTCTGATGTATTGCCACAAGCATCGCTAGTCGACATTTGCCGAAACAACATGAGAGCCAGAATCTGCTCCATGATCATCGGCAACAAATCAAAAAACCTGGGAGAACTCCTAGAAGCTTCCATGGAAGCTGAAACGATGATTAAAGACCTCAACAGTCAGAAATCATCAAGAAAAGAGCCAACCGCCATTGCAACCTCTAAACCAAAGAAAAAAGAGGTCCTCAATGTGCAGACCAAGTCAGCTCCTCAGCCACCAAAGAAAGCTGAAAATAAAGTTGCCGGTAAGAGACCTGAACTCTCAGATGCCTTCAAAGAACGAGTAGAGAAGAAATACCCGTTTGATGAAGATGTTGATGAAATCTTCGGGGCTCTTGTGGCAAACGGCAAGCTCACCTTGCCTGAACCAAAAGACCGGGTGATGTTGGCAAAACCAACGATCCTCGGTACTGTCCATACCACCAGATGATCTCGTATCCTCTCAATCAATGCTTCATTGTGAGAGAGAAAATAAATGAGATGTGGAAAAACGGAGTCATCACCTTTGACAAAGACTATGGGCCTGCCTCCGTCAACATGGTGACATGTGGACAAACATCAAAATCACTGAAGAAGAAGATCACTACTTCCTTCAAGGTGATAAACTCAATCCAAGCGTCTGAGGAACTGGTTCCTTACCCGACACCAGACGGACAACCGATATGGGTACATCCCGATCTCCTGGAAGATGAAAATTGGGAGGTCATGAAAACAAAGCCTACAGCTCAACAGCGAAGACAGGCTAGGAAACATCTCCTCAAGCTCAAACGGCAAGAGAAGACCCAGCCAAAACTAAAGGTCAAAGAAAAGGCAGAGGCTTCCTCTACCGCTTCACTGGAGGTAACAAAAACATCCCTTCCAGAGACTTCAAAGGGGGTAAGGAAATTCACTCTCAGTGATTTCATGCCACCTCAATTCAAAGAAGCCATGCAGGAGGCATCATACTCTTGCAATTCGGTAGTTGGATTCTCCATTGATGGATACGAGTCCAGCGACACCGATGATGGATTCGAATCCAACTACACAGATGAGTGGGAGGAGTCCCTTGAAATAGGAGAATATCTCTCCGATGAAGAATGGGTTCCTGAGTCTCATCTTATGCCAGTAATCTGGTATAACCCCCTACAGCCACAAGGATCCTGGTCTGATGATGAAGAAGACCAAGAAGCTGTACAAGAAAATGCTGCTGACCCAACACCTCTCATTACTCCAGTGGAAATCAACCATCTTGAGCCACAAAGAGTTGATGAAGAAGAAGATCCGGCTCCCATGCCTGATCTTGAAGAATATGCAAGGATCTTGCAGCGACTCGCTCTAGAACAAGAGCAAGAACGTGTCAACGAGCCTCCTCGCAATCCAGAGCCTGAAGTCCCTGAAGACCACCAGGTACATCCTCCCTTAACTCATGAAAATGGAGAAAATTGCTGGATAGACGATCCTCTTACATCCGAGGATGAGTCTGACTCCGATCAGGCAACGTCTCCCGTCAGAGCTTCCTGTAATGTGATAATTCGGGATTATAGCTCTTCCGAAGCATCGTCTGATGAGAGCACTTATACTCCGGCGACGCCTAGCAATGTATCTTCTGAAGCCACCTCGTCTCACGTGACTTTCACTGAGATGACACCCTCTCATGTTTCTTCTCCTGAGACTGTGACTTCAAAGTTCACACCCTTCCTGACTGAAGAATTCCCAGCCATTGATGCTTGGGACGATGAATTAGTCAACGAAGAAGAAAGGTTGCTGGATGCTGTTCAGGACTTGTTCCCGAAAAATGCTCCATGCAACACGATCACTGAGGATGACAACTCTGCTGCTGATTCATCCTCAGCAAATGAAAAACGACAGCCTCTTGATCCTGAAGACATTCTTCCAAACGAAGACCCTTCTCAAGAAGCTCTCGAAGTTGGTAGAGGCACCCGCTCTGGCCGGGACTACCACAAAAATTACAACTAATCTTCCTTTACATATGTAAATCCTTCGGGAAAAGATGTTGTAAGCGCCCCTAGTGGCAACAATGATGAACATGCAGGCCCTAAGGAGGCTTTCAAGTATGACTTGATTGAACACTTCAAGCACATACCTGCACATCTGCACATCCTAGATTTGTTGCGAATGTCTCCGCACACTCGTGATAATCTCATCTCGGAATTACAAAAGCTGAATGAGGATGTCGACAAATATGCCCCGCAAGTCCTCCAAATTGAAATGGATTACCGGGTCAAAAACTCAGAAGCCTCCTCAAAGGGAGAAAAGAAGAAAACTGAGGGATCATGCATTGAATGCCTCTCGGTTAAAAAAGCAGCCAGTGCAACCATCGCCTTCACAAAGGATGACCTCCTACTTGGAGAAACCAGGCATAACCGACCCCTGTACTTCACAAGGTATATCAAGGAAATGCCTATGCACAGAGTTCAGATCGACCCAGATTCTGCACTCAACCTCATCTCCACATCGGCTCTTGAAGAGTTGGGCATCTCACCCAGCAAGCTGAGCCACACATCTGTATCTATCTTTGGATATGATGGGAGTACTCAAAGGCCTATCGGCAAAATCAGGTTCAAGTTGCAGATCGGTGATCTTATCTCTGAGGTCACAGTGTATGCAATAAAAACCCCTTCATGCTACAACATCCTTCTCGGACGCCCTTGGATCCACGAGAATGGTGTTATCCCTTCAACTCTACATCAATGCATCAAGTTTGTTGGCGACGACGGCATGATACATCGAGTCTTTGCGGACAGAAAACCCTTCAAAGGTAAAGAAGTCCACTTCGCAGACTCACAGATGTATGAAGGTGAAAAAGAAGAAGAGGAGAAGCACACATCATCCTTTGCCGAAAATCTCTAGAAAGATAAAGGCAAAGCTCCTCAACAATCACCGGAAGAAAACAAACCATCCGGTAAATCTGAAGAGAGCATTCAAACTCCCTTCATCATCTCCCTCAAACCTTCAAAGCCTTTGGTCATCACAACTAAAGTGAAGAAGGCAAAGCAAAAGCCTGGGGGCAAATTTGTTGTCTCTTTCGTGTCTATCATGCAAGACACAGACTCGGATTCAGAGCCCGAAGACGACACATCGTTAAGCCAAGCTGACACTCAGCAAGTTCAACCTGCTCTCACTCAAATGGAGATAATTTCTGACATAGAAGATCCTACGTCAGCTTCCTTCATTGTTCCAGCAACTTCAGCAAAGGAAAAGCCGATCTTCTTCCATAGATCGGATGCTTCTTCATCAAACTCCATGCTTGAACCTTTCCAAAATGAAGGTATGCCTAAACTATCCTTATATAGTTCTGTGGCACAAACTATTATGAAGAAAATGGGCTATGACGCTCAAAACCCAGTCGGTTTGGGAGAAGGACGCGGTATTCTCACGCCATTGGGGTCCGTCTTGACCAAAAGCCAGCTGGAAGATTGGAGACTCTACGGCTATGTAGAAAAGTCTTCACACGGGTTAGGGTATGATCCTGACACTCCCTTGAGACAGTTGACACAAAGGCTTAAAAGTCAATATACTGACCAAGCCTCAACTTCTCAAGTCCATGAAGACATCGATCTCCCTGGATATCTCTTTAATGAGTCACCTGACAAAGATCCAGGAAGCTCATCCAATTGGCACGATTTCTCCGAAAATGAAGAGGAGTTGTCCGATGGAACAGACGTGTGGTCTTCTGACCCAGAAGAACCCTCATCTCCAAAAGAAGTAGCCTACTTCGACCCGGTTTCAACAGGCGATTGGGATCATCTCATAGCAAGCCTTGGGAAAATTACCGATCAAGAAGACCCGTGGAAAGGAACAAAACCTTGGTCTGAAAATGCCTTTGAAAACCCAGAAGGTTTCGTTGAGCTGGAAGCCTCCGAAAATATTGTGGAGGAACCACCTTCGAACCTTCCAACAGAAGATCCTGTTCAAAAGATAGACTTAGGAACACCAGATAACCCACGTCCTGTATTCATAAGCAAGAATATAAAGGATGATGAGTTACCCGAGTATATCGCCTTTCTTCGTGAGTTCGTTGATTGCTTTGCATGGTCTTACGCTGAAATGCCAGGCTTAGACCCCAAAATAGCGGTTCACAAACTCAATATTCAAGAACACATCAAGCCTGTCAAGCAAGGCCAAAGAAGATTCCGTCCAGATGTGATGGATAAAATTGAACAAGAAGTTCAAAAACTCAAAAGCGTCGGCTTCATCCATGAGGAACAACATCCTGAATGGTTGGCCAACATTGTCCCCGTGACAAAGAAGAACGAGCAGATCAGGGTCTGTATTGACTATAGAGAACTGAATGGCGCGTACGCACTCCTAAACATGGAAGGTGACAGATGTATGCTGCCCATCAACGGCAAGTTCTTAAAGCGGTACTACCCTTGAAGACTTACCCAACTGGGTAAGAGCAATGCCTGTATGGCCAAAACCGGTTTCCAAGTACACGCTCGCTAAACCCACCCTTTTTTAGAATTTTCATGTCAAATGTTGAAATTTCTAGAAATTTAAACAATGCTTACTTCCATCGTTTCATTGTTCAAAAAAAAAAAAAAAAAACCAAGTTTAGGAACCTTTCCCTAACTTGACCAAAATTTTCAACCCTTGAACCCAAAATTCATGGTTTGAAACAAAATCCGGATTCAGGGATTTCCACCCTAGTCCACCCTGCCTTTTACCGCCAAAATGGTTTTAGGTCAAAACTTATGACCCTTGTGTCTTTAAACAAAAAAAATGGTTTTTCAAAAAAAAAAAAAAAACCGCGGGGAAGCGACGCTTAGTCGATACTCACACAAATCGGAAGCATACGAACCACGTTCGACACTTCCAAAATTGCAGGGAAGCAACATTTCGTTGATACTTGCAAAATCCAAAACTGTGGAGACGCAACATTTCAGTTGATATCCACAACCCAAATTTCAAAGGTTCGAAAAAACCTAAAAAAACCATGGAGACGCAACATTTCAGTTGATATCCATAACTCAAAGGTTCGAGAAAACCACAAATTTCAAAAATCGTGGGGAAACGACATCAAGTCAGTACCCGTAAAACCAAAATTTTTAAAAAGCAAGGATGCGACATTCCATCGATACTTGCACCCAAATCCGCGAGGATGCGACATTTCATCGATACTCGCAACCGAATGAGCAAGGATGCGACATTCCATCGATACTTGCAAGAACATTCAGAAGGGAGGCGACTTTTAGTCGATACTTGCATTTTTGAAAACCAAACCGGCTATAAATGCCATCAAAACAGGCTATAAATGCCACAAACCGGCTATCAATGCCACCAAAACAAAACAGGCTATAAATGCCACAAACCGGCTATCAATGCCACCAAAACAAAACCGGCTATCAATGCCACAAACAAAAACTTGGATTTCAAAAAACCGGCTATCAATGCCACCAAAACAAAACAGGCTATCAATGCCACCAAAAACCGGCTATAGATGCCACAAAACAAACCGGCTATCAATGCCACCAAAACTGGCTATAGATGCCACAAAAAAAAAAACTCGGCTATCAATGCCACACAAAAAAAAGCTGGCTCTCACGCCAAAATTGGCTTCCATGCCACAAGCAAAAATCTGGCTTCCATGCCAAAACAATCATTTGACAAAAGATTTTCACAAAATGACAAGCTTTTGATCAAATCCCATTTAGCAATTACTTTTATCACAAAAAGATTCAAGTGAGCGTAGGGATAACACAAATAGAGTACCAAAAAAAAATATACATGTGGTACCAAAAAAAAAAGAGAAAGTGTTCACAAGCACTACAAAAAAAATAAGTACCAAAAAAATACAAGTGGTACCAAAAAAGAGAGAAGGATGGTTTCTGTTAAAAAAAAAAATATACAGGAGCTCAATAGCAAATGGTCTCCAGCCAAGAGTTCAGCTCCTCAAGCAAACTTTTAGCCTCAGCCGTCAAGGATTCCAAGGCACGCTTCTTCAGGAATTTGCCATGAGATGCTGGAGTGGGCTGTACCCCTTCTTTCGCACCAGGAAGCTTATCTCAAGCAGTTTGCCATCGTTCGCATTCTTCAGATTTCCATTCAAGAACTCGATTGGCATCTGCAACCCGGTGAATCGGAGCAGTCTCCCTTTCACGAGCCTCTGTTATTGCAGTCCACTTGGCAGCGACTTGTGCCTGCAGATGCTCAAGACGTCTCCTGGCCTCATCGACCTCCCTATCAAGGATGTTCAGGTCATGTGCCAGCCCAATGATGTTTAGCTCTTCTAAGTTCTTCTTTCGGACTACCTACTTCCTGCTTTCTGTAGCCTCATCCAGGTTAGACTTAGCCTTATCAGCAGGGTCCAGGAACATCTCCTTGAAGAACTGATCATCAGGAAAACCAATGGCCTCAAACCACCTGTCACCCAGCTCAATGATCCTATCAACGATCGCCCTGGCACTTGTGACATCTAGACCAGCCTCTTCAGCATCACCAAGAATCTCACGCACATGCTGGATCATCCCAAATCCGGCATCTAAGTGCCCAGAAAGCAGAGTCTCAATCCAAGAGCTCAGAACTCGCACCACCACCTTCTTCGCAAAAAGAAGAGATGGCCCAGCTGAAGATTCGCCCAACTCCGTTGGTCGGCCGCTGATATCATCATCTGTTGGAAGAGTAACAAAAGAACTCTTTCCAGTTGAAGCTACTCCTGCTTGGGAAGGAATCTTAGCACGAGGTATCTCCTCAACATTGTCAGAACTGGTCCCAGGAGTCTCTACCTCTGGATCAGCCTCTGGCATCCCTTGCTCTGGTTCTGAAGGAAGTGATGGACCCTCCTCTGTCACTTCAAAACCTGCCAAAGAAACACAAAAAGGTATGAATATGACCCTGTTTGAAAATCATTATCAGGGTTATAACTACAAAATACCTTCTTCGACGACTGGTGGAACACTTTCCTCCTCCATGAACTCATTGGAAGCATCATCAACATTTGCGTCCATCGAGGGTTCAAAGTCATCGGAATCCTGTGGCAAGTCAGCTGGCAAGAAATGTGTTAGCAAACCAAGTCACAGATATAAAAAAAAAGGAAGTCGTACCAATTGGAGATTCTGGATTCACTCCAGAGTCCCTCGGTTCTTCTTCAGGTGCCTCGACAGGATCCGTCACCACCTCATCGACTGGAACCTCAGGCATCACCAAGTCATCCTCTGCTAAAAAAAAAGAAAAGCAGAAACAAGAAGCAAATCAGAACATGGAAAAATCCCATGAAAACAAATGGAAAGAGAAAAAGGAAGAATCATACCTTCACCGACGGTCTCTTCTTCTCGGCTTCTCTTCTCTGGAGGCTCGTCAGCATCCACTGGCACATCCTCATTGATAGTAAGAGGAACTTCCAAGTCAGGAGAGTCCTCATGCTGCCCCTTGCTGTGATGATGACTCCTCCTCCTGTTACTCCGACGGGCTCGCTTCTTAGAGGAACCTGCCCCGCTGTCAGAGTCAGGTTTCCCACTTGACTCCTCACTGGATGGTCTACTCTTGCCAGTAAACTCCACGGAAGCTTGCCTCTGTGCCGCTTGCATCCAAGCGCCAAGTTCGGCTTCCTCCTGTTCTAGCTGCTCTAAAGCCTCATCAGGTATTTCTCGAACAGCTTCAGAACCAATGACGCCCTGGTCACCGAGAAAGCCTATCTTGTGCTTCTCTCCAGAAAGGAAGGCCCAAACTTCTTCTCGCCGGACGCCATCCGACTTTCCAAGGCCCTTTCCAGATGCCAGCTTCACATCAAGCTCCTTCTTGGAAAGCCCCCGATATGCCGAAAAGCTCTCCGCGAACCACTTCGCAAAGCCGGCAGTCCGGGAAGTCAGCAACACAGGATAAGAAATCATGCCTGTAGTATCTTCAGCACTATAGAAAGCCCATGCATTTCTCCCGTCCTGTAAGCCTCCAAAGCGCTTCACCATGCTTGAAGGCGCTCCAACAACGCCTTGAGAAAAGCCCAGCTGCAAAGCAAAGCGAGAGGGTACATACGGTTGGATGTCGACGAAAAGATGTCTACGGTACACCATCGTGCCGACACGTATGCTGAAAAGCCACTCTCTCTCTGCATTCGTCAAGGAATAATGCCTTCCCGACCCCGCCCTGGTAGAGTCTCGGGAGGCACCAAAATCAAAAGCCTTCTTCCGCAACTCCGGAGAAAGCTTCACTGAAGACTGCCCCATCTCGACGTCCCTGAACCGTCGGATCCTCATGCGGGCAAACAAAAGTGATTCGGACACGGCTTTGCCCTTAGCCAGTCGAATCATCAGAGGATCATCATCCTGTGCAGCACCCAGCTGGTGGAAGCCAGGACAGTGGTATACATACCATGAATAAAAGATGTGGGCTCAAAATACCCTATTCATGGGAAGCCCAAGCCGAACCAAAAAAGCAGCAGCCTGCAGTTCGGTACACAGGTAGGAGTAAAGAGCTGGCACCAAAGCAACCTGCTCTCCAAACGCCATCTGACAAGCTGGAAAAATACAATGCGGCCTGATGTGCGTTCCATCTCCTCCAGCAAAAATAGCCTCACCAAGCCAATAAGTGAGGTAAACAGCGAGATCTCTCCGCAGTGCAATGTCAGGACATATGGCGTTTGTACTGGCACAGAAATCTCTCAACTCTTCTTGCATGGCCAAGATCTTCTTTAAACTTGGATCCTTAGCTCCGGCTTCTTGGGTCACGCTATCAGAAGACTCCCTGCTATCAAAAAAGTTGGGGAATGAAGAGCTAGAACTCTTCCAACTGCTGGATCTAACTTTCAAACCCTCCTTCTCCTTCAAAAAATCATAGAAGGCGACGAGCTGAAAGTACAGAAGCCTGAACTCCTCAGACTGCCCCTCGAGGACGCTGTCAATCGGCATAAACTCCTCATAGAGTTTGCCGAGGATGGGCAATCCAATAATGACGCTCAGCTCCTTCAAAGAAAAACCAATCTCACCATTCGTCACAACGAAGGTATTGGTTTGTGGGGGAATGATTCCAGCATAGCCATGAAGGCCTCGTCGGAAAAGATCACGGTCTCCCTAAAGGCGCGGACCGCATCAAAAATTCCGGCTTCCTTCAAAACGGCACTACCAATCAGCAGGACGCGATCAGTCCACGACTTCCACTTGGAGTCAGCATTGAAACGGCCACGAAGTCGAAAAGGCTTGATCCAATTGCTGCCGTCACCGCTGAAAATACCAAGGCCCACCGGTCTCAAATCGACCGACGGATAATCAGAGCCCTGGTAGCCGCTGGATGGCATCAACAGGTCCATGTCAACAGGCGACCTCTCCGTATATCCAGGAGAACCGCCAACAAAAACCCCGGTCTTGATTACATTTGTCCTTCTCACCCAGCTTGGAGGATCTTCCCTCTTAGAGCACGTGGGGGCAAGGCTCAGAATCGAGACGGTGCGATCAAACGTCGACCGGGTAACAACAGTCTTCTTCTCACCATCTGCTGTGAAAGAAAAGTGAAAACACCTCCTCTGGTATGTCATGTCATCAGGGACTGCATCACCAAAGAAGAAGGTAGGCTTGGGCAAAACGCTCTGATCTTCCATCACCCATGGACGACTGCTTACCATGATCTTATAGAATTCCTCTCCCTTGAGAGTGATCAGTCGCTGCCTCATCTCATCTCTGTTGAGGGAGTCGCACTCTTCCAGATTTCTCTCAACATACTGGACCTTCTCAAAGGCCTGCTGAATGGCCGGATTAGAAGATCTAGAAGATCGACGAGGTACGCTTGTAGCAGGCTCTTTACCCTTGTTCGTTCTGGAGGAACCACCTGAAAAGGATGGAAAAGAAAAAGATCAAACATCAAAATGACAGAATCTCGCTAAAAAAAATCTGGCGAAATTTTGACATGATGACGGGGCAATTCCGAAGAAAATGAACTATCCCAAAAGAAATAGAAAGCTTGAAGATGGGCTCAATATCGCTGTGAGCTCCGAAACTCCAAACTTTCGAAACCTCAAAGTCTCCGCAAAATCAGGAAGGGCTCAACATCGCTGAGAGCTCCAAATTCCCAAAATTGCGAAAACTTTCAGGTATGCTATCACATCATGCTACAAATTTAATTTACAATTGAATGCATGCATGAACATCTAGGTTTGCCAAAAAAAAAAGGGGCATTATCATGATGAGCAAAAGAAAAAAAAAAGAAAAGAAACTTTCTCAAAAAAAAAAGAGGGGAAAGAAAACAAAAAAAAAAGAAACTTTCTTGAAAAAAAAAGGAGGGAAAGAAAACAAAAAAAAAAGAAAAAAGAAGAAAAAAAAGGGGGATGGCCCACAGGCCACGTGGCCGTACGGCCAGATCCGTAAGGATCTGTCCGTACGGCCCACAAACAAAAAAAAAAAACAAAACATGAAAAAAAAAAAGAAGAAAGAAGAAAAGAAAAAGAAACACGTGTAAAAAAAAAAAGGAAAACACGTGAAAAAAAAAAAGAAAAGAAAAAGAAAGAAACAAAAAAAGAGAGAAAGAACTTTTTATTTTTCCTACAATGGAGTTTTCTTGAAAAAGGGAACTTACTTGAAGCCATTGATGGAGAAGAAGAAGAAAAGTCTTGAAGCCCTCTTGAGATTATTGCAAAAGAAAGTAATAAGAGCAAGAGATCCAACCTCCTCCTTGCTTTTATAGAAGAGAGCAAACCAAAGAAGGAAAGAAGAAAGAGGTAAGTGTTACTAATTAGTAACGTTACCAAAAGAAAGAGATTAGAAAGATTCTTTCCCAAAAGAAAGATATCTTGAGGGATTCTCTCCCAAAAAGAAATCAATGAGAGATTTTCTCCTAATAGATAGGATCAATGAAGGATTCTTTTCCAAAAGAAAGATATCTTGAGATATCCTATCCCAAAATAACGGGAATATGAGAGATTCTCTCCAAGTAAAGATATTCTTAGATATTCTCTATCCAAATGAGATATTTTTGGATATTCTTTACAAAAATGACACCATATGAGATCTAAGCCATTTCAAAAGCTTAAGGTCCCATGGGTTAGCCCATATGAGCCAGGTTTGACCACCTAGGCACTAAAAAAAAAATTTGGGCTTTTAGTCAAAGAGAAATCCCTCTTACCAAGAGCATACAAAAATGGTTCCATGCCTCTTTTGAGTTGATTCAACCATACAAAGAGAATTCCAAACCCCATGAGCTTCCAAAAATCAAACCATCCAGCCTTATATACCAAATTGAGCCAAAATCTTGAAATTGACATTCTATAAAAATCAAACCAAATCCTGGTCCCCTAACTTGCCACATACAGCTTGTTGGGTCACAAGACCAAAACCAAAAATCAAAACCTGGTCCCCTAACTTGCCACATATAGCCTGTTAGGTCACAAGATCAAAACCAAAATTGATCCCCCAACATTCCACATACAGCTTGTTGGGTCACACGATCAAAACCAAACCCGACCCCCTAACCTGCCACATATAGCCTGTTAGGTCACAAGGTCAAAACCCAAATCCACATCCCTGATGTCATCTTCAAAACTTTGCCTCGAGATGATCCCTTTCACTACCATAAAATTCCCCTGGAAGCTCAAAAGGCTACAAATACCAAAAAGAAAGACTGCTCAAAGACTCTTGGTCAAGTCACAGGCTCTCCTTCAAAAATCTCTTCGAGGCACATCGACTACAAAAGTTAAGCAACTCGTCGCTGTACCTCGAGGGGGCATTTGTTGACACCAAAAATGTCACTTTGCCTCTTCAAGATCCAAAGAGCTACATGAAGTCGTAACCTGCCATAAATAGGCAATGCTACTTCCAAAAATCAAATCTTGTCAGAATCAAACAAAAACTACAAGATCCTTCAAGACAGCCAAAAGAGGAGTGAGTACACAAGAAGTTTCGGGCCATTTCAAAATCATTTGGCCTAACTTCGCTTCTCCGACAGCTGAAAAGGAGCTCTCGGCGGCAAAAGCATCGGAGACACCAAATCTTCGATCAGAGCCGATGGATGGTCTCAAAATACTTCCAAAAGGCTCCACGTCAAGTTCCGAGTCAAACCGACAACGTTTGACCCTACATCAACCCTCGAACAACTAAATCAAGCCTCTCGGCGGCGAGAACCACCGAGGCCATTACTCATCAGATAGAGCACATGGACGGCTTCAAAATGCTTATAAAGGGCTACACGTCAAATTTCAGGTCATTTCGACAACATTTGACCATAGTTTGACGCTAGGAAGCCAAATCAGGCCTCTCGGCGGCAAAGCTCTCCGGGACCATGGTTTCTAAGACAGAGCCTATGGATCATCTTAAAATGACTCCAATAGGTTCCCTGTCAAATTTCAAGTCAATCGGACATCGGTTGACCGCACATCAAACCGCGACATCTTCATCGCGATAAAAGCGAGTCTACTGGTGATAGGACCCCAAACGGCTTCAAAACTTAAATAAAAGCCTATGGTTGGTCTTATTTATTGCTCAGGAGGCTTCACACCAAATTTCAGGTCATTCCGACATCGTTTGACCCAGTTTCAGCTTCTGACGGAAAATCGGCAGCTCTGCTCGACAAAGTCTTCGGCTTTCTCAGGAAATTGGAAACCTTGCAAAATAAAATGCAAGGATTCTCACCAGGTTTCCTACAGGGAAATCAGGCCAATAAATGGTCAAAATGTCAAGGAAAAATACAGAAGAAAAAAGAATCGAAAAACAGCAAAAACGGACACAAAACGGGACAAAAAGGGGGAAAACCCCCCAGGGTCGCCGACGACCCTGGAGCCCGGGGTCGTCGGGAAGGCCCCGGAAACCCCGGTTTTCGCCCTTTTTTCGCGATTCGAAGCGCCCAGCCTCTGGTATTTTCTAAAATTCATACTTTTGATACGCCAAATCCTCTGACATCCGTCCAAAACACGGGTCAATCATCAAGAGTATCGAAAACAATATTGATCGCCACCCGGTCAACCAAAAAAAGTGTGCTTTCTACCCGACCGATCGAGAAATCGACAGGACAGATGGCACTGACCTGCTTTTGGCAACAAACACCTGAAATTACATGGTCATCCGATGTCGATCTACATGAAGATCCATCGATGATCATCGCCAGAAGAATCCCAAAAGACACGGCACGGCCCGTGACTCTTCAACTGCTCGGCGACCACTTAATGCGATTAATTGACTAGCTTTACTACAGTCATTAATCCATTTCTTTGGATGGACCAATCAGAAGCAAGCATCCGGGAGTTACAAGTCAAGAGATTCATGGCATTTAACCCATGAAACTCCTCCCATCATGGCGATTAAAGGCGATTAAATGCCCTCAATCTCCTCCGGCCAATCAGAAGCCAAGAAAAAGGAGTTACAAAATAAAGAATTCAATTTTGTAACTCCTCCCTTTATGTAGCTTTATGACAATCAAGGCTCATAAACCCTCCTAAATGGCTACCTAAAAGCCTATAAATAGGAGAGCTCTCCAAGAAGAAAGAACAGCAGACACACAGACAATAGACTGCAGAAAATCCGGAAACTCAGATAGAAAGAGGCATCAGAAATCTAAGAGAGAAAACTCTGCGGAAATCCTACACCGACCACCGCTACAAGGTGACAAAAGTCCCTTAGGGGGTACCCCCCTAAGGTCCTTGCCTTCTCCTTCTGCCGCCAATGGCTTAGACATGGCTTTTCAAGCCCGTCTACTCGGCTTTTCATTGGACATAGGACCTTCTTTTGGTCTTTGTTCTCTAAAAACCTGAGGTTATAGCCAAGCTAAGCGAATCAATAGCATCCTCTGTTCTCATCTGCATGGATGATGGCGAAGCCCACATATGGCTTGCGACCGTCAATCTAAACGGGTCCCCCACAATCTCCTGAGAAGTTAGATCCCCCTTTTCTTGCTTTTCATTGTAGTTTGTATTTTCTCAAAAGAGACAAAAATCACAACTCTTGTCTTTCATTATTGATAAGGATTGTAAATCGGCTATAAACGCCAAAAATCGGCTATAAACGCCAAAATCGGCTATAAATGCCAAAAAAATCGCCTTTCACGGCAAACCAAGAAAATGTCTCTTTTCTTAAATATATGTGCAATGGAAAACTTGAAAGAAGTTGATTTCCTTTTTACTTGCGAAGGTTGATCTCCGGATCACCACTTGCAATTCCAAGTAAAATAGAAAATCTGGCACACCCACACAAAAAAAAAATGCTGATGCACGCCCTTGCCCCCAGTTACGAAAGGGTCAGACCTGACGGACTCCCACGTCCGCCGACCTCGGTAGAACCGAGCAGGAGCGCGGTCCATCAATCTAATGATGGAATGATCGTCCCCTTAGAATTATCCGATTAATCATCAAAATCTAAGATCTTAGTATATGGATGTTCCATAT
Organism: Litsea cubeba; assembly: GCA_012931725.1. Classification (NCBI taxonomy): domain Eukaryota; kingdom Viridiplantae; phylum Streptophyta; class Magnoliopsida; order Laurales; family Lauraceae; genus Litsea; species Litsea cubeba. Next base: position 32,407,417 of record CM022951.1, read on the forward strand.
GGATATTGAACTTGTTGGTCGCTCCCTAGACCAAGAGAATGATATCCGGATGATGATTAAGTTAAGGATACGAAGTTCTAAGGTTTAGATGTAATCAAGAAGGTTGATAGTACATCTGATAACCTGACTTGATTATGGATGTTACATAGAGGGGCATTCAGGTCATTACACTTAGTAGGTAGAAGACAACTGTCATTTTATGACGAGCTTATTATATTATATATTTGTCCCTGGAGTTCAACCATAACTCTTTAGTGGAATGAGTTAAGGTTAAAATGGTCTTTATGTTGCTATGGGTTTAGCATGGACATCTTGGTCATTTTGGGAGCCAATGGCAAATATGTCTTTTGGTCCCTTCTCTAGTCACTTTCCAAGATTGGCATGGTTTCCTAAAATGTTTAGATGACATTTGGTTGAATTATTTTAGTGAAAAAATAATTTTGAGTTTAAATTCAAATAGGCCTTTGATGGTATACATGAATTTAATTCTAGATAAATTATTTGTGGGCCATGGTGTGTATTAGTATGTGGGACGTCCATAATGGGAATTCCATGGGTAAGGTTTCCAATTTTGAGTAGGTCTCTCTACTTGGAAGGTTGGACTCCTCTTTGGATTAGTATTCCTATAAGAAAGTTTCCTTTTTGAATTAGAAACTTAAATTAGTAAGTGTTGTACAATTAGGATTACTAATTGCCAAAGTTTGTGGGATGTTCCTTAGTTTCCTTTTCTAATTTGAGTGTTTCTAAAAGAAAATAAATCTTTAGATTATCTTTCCTTTTAGGACATCTATGAGAATTAAAAGAGATAGTCTTTAAGGAAAGTAATTCCAAAAGTTTCTATAAAAGAGGAAACACACCCCCTTGGACGTCCATCCCTATGAAAAGTGTCCCACATGTCCAGCCCTCTTCTTGATTGATGAGAGCACAAGGTCTGAGATTTTTCCATAGAAAATAGTTCTCAAAATCTACCTAGAAACCTAGATTAAGATCCCACCATCTTAGCCAATCAGATTTAGAAGTGAGATAGAGAAGAAGATCAAAGGCAATTCTACTGCAGAAAATTCCAGCAAGTTGTTTGGTAATTGCAAGTCTGAGTTCGGCCCTTTGGATCTATTATTTCAGAGATTTGAAGTCTACAAATCTTCAAGGTAATAGTCTTCTTGAATCTCCTTTAATTATACACTTATTGGTCATGAATTCATGGAGTTCTTTTGCGATCACTATGGCTGATTTATCCTGCCCAAATCAGATTTTTTAAAATCTGTCATGTTACAAATCAGCCATGAACGTCTTTCCCTAGTGATGTTCAGATCTGAATCGCAGTTTCTTTCAGCAAGCACCTTGCTAGTTGCCGAAGTGTCATCTCCTTTGGCGACTCTGCCGACTCCAGGTCGACTGCTACTCCCGAACCATTCAACTTCCCGAAGAAGAAGCTAAACCAATAAAAATCCAAAGGACTTCCTTGGGACATGTCACCTCCGTGACACCCAAGGCAAACATCAGGAAAGCTAAAGCACCTGACATTCCCATAAAAGCTTCACCCTTCCAGCAACCAGGTCAACTCCAAAACCTGGTCCCCACGCCTTCTTCTCTAAAACAAAGGAGTTTCCAAAGATCTGCAAGGCCAACATACTTGGCCACACTCAAAGATAATAGGTTCTAGCCTCTCACATGAAGGAGGAGAAGCTTGTCTTCCATTCAATACAAATTCCACGTGAACAAACTCGCTTTTACAAGCCCAAAGTCAACTCACTCATCCTAAGGCCTATAACCCTTTAGTTAGACCCCTCGTCCTCACGAGTCCGAGCTCAAAGAACTCAAGGCATCGATTTGACAGGCAAAAGACCGATATGAATCTTGTCTGTGCCAAACTTCAAAACAGACAGACTAGGTTGCTTCCATTGATGGAGTACATCCTTCATCGCCAGAGCCAACCGATGCTCAGATTGCTCGCCGTATATGCCGTCATGCGCAATCCAGTAAAAGAGGCTTGAAAGACAAAGGAGTCAGCTTCCTTCACTCCGAGTCTTTAAAAAATGGGTCCAAAACGACAGACCCAAAACGATATACCTATCTATTTCAAGCAAGTTGGGAATTTTCAAAACCAAAACATGTGATGCATAAGGACTTCAATCAATTTTAAAATGTAGCTCAACAAATGTATGCTAAAAGCATTTGAAAGTGTAAAACACAAAAAGAGATTTGATTGAAGTGAAAAGACAAATCACATGTAATTTAAAAAACCAACTTAAGAATGATATGCCTATCAATGCTAAGCAAGTTGTGTGAAACTTTAAAAATCAATTACATGCGATTTATGAGTGTTGTTGAATCCAAAACATAAGATAGATTGAAAGTGATTTTCTTGTGATGGAAATTAACAACCAAAGATTCAACCAAGTATATGAATATTATTACATGTGATATCAAAGGTGATTCCAAAACATAATTCACTTAGATATACCAATTTGAGTTCAACTTGGTGTGAATCTCCATTTGTGAAATCCAAACCATCCAATCTCTTCAGAATGCCTAAAACCATTACGGGTCTAAATTTGGCAACCTGATTGAACATGGATCATGATAAAATTGGCCAATACTACCGACCTTTGATTTCACACAAAGCTAAAAACGGGATAACCAAAAATGACTTTGAGTGAAAAGTTGAGATCTTGATTCTTCACAGATCTTGAGTTATTTCCAAAAAACTTAGAATTATTAGATCATATATTCTACTAATGGTGGGAATCCTCTTTCAATGCCAAACCTAGAACTCTCTTTACAAATCCATTGGAAGAAAGGAATCATCTAAAGCATAGAATCTCCTCCCTACCATCGATATTTACCAAACGTGCCATTAAAGTTTAAGCAAGGTGCCTCTAAATGCTTTGCCAATGCGTAGCGGAATGTACAGTCGATTCAATCTGCCTCCAAATAGAGATAAAATAATTATAAAAATTAGTTTCATATATTTGCATACACATGACAAATTTTCCTGTGGATAGCGTGTGTAAGACACCGACCCTTAATTTTTGTGATTTGTGCTAATCTAGTTCTGTATTAGCTCTCTAAGTGGGATTAGAGTTTAATCGAGTTAGTTTGTGGGTTAGGATAGTTTTTCCATAACTTTGAAAAACTTTGAGAGCCACTGAGCCCAATTTGATACTCGAGGGATCCTGTGTCATTCGTGATAAGTGTGGGGGCTATTCATAAATTCTAAAAAATCCCCATTTCGACTTTAGTAGACTGATCTCATCATTCCCTACAACTTTTGTGTTCACTATGTGCCCATTCAGAGCCCGAAAAAAAATCTCGCGGTCCTAGGGGCAAAACAGTCTTTTCACATTGAAATCTGGACCTAAAATCCGACACCTCTAAACCATATTATGAGTTGCAGAGAAGAGAGAGGGCTTCTAGCAATGATAGTTGCAGATGGGACCAGAGCGATGGGTGCAGATGCGATCGGCACTTCATAGGGGTCGGGCGATGAAAGAAGATGAAAAAGAAAGGGCTGTTTTGGACGATGAACATCAGAGGGTTTTCTGAGAGGGGGGTGATTTTTTGAGAAAGTGGAGTTCTGATAGTCCCATGTAGGAACTTAAAATCCTTACCTTTTGAGGAAAAAAAGGGACCCTGTAGATTTTAAACTCCACGGAAAATGGCTGCACCAAACATTAGAAAATTCACTTTTCTGTAGAAAATTGCTGAGTTTTCAATAAAATCGAATTATGCTGCTTTCTGCGAAATTGGAATAAACAAACACGCTCTTGGATTCCAACAGATGAAGAGAATCATCTCAATAGACGATTTCATCCCATGTACCAAAACCCCCTAAAACACTTTTAATTATGTTACCGCTCACCGCTAAGAAGTCTTTTATCCGTCTCAATATCTGTATTTTCTTAAAGGGAAGTTCTATATGCACCACCAATTTTGATGAAAACACCCACTTTTAAGTTTATTTTTAATTACCAAATTGCCCTCTAGTGAAAGGACGAACCAACCCTTCACCATCAACCTCATCTCTCTTCCTTTCGTTCTTTTATAGCGGGGGTGAGCCGTTTCTCTACACTCTGTCTCGTCCCTCGAACCCGATTAAAGAAATAATCGGATCTGGAGAGTGAGTTTTAGGACTAATTAAAAATTTTGTCCTTTGGGCCCACGGATCGTAGTCCGCGGTAAGGACTTAATATTTCAAACCTCTTGTGGTACAATAAATGTAGAGTTAATACAACTCTAGGCAAATGGAATATCAAGCAATGGATAATAACTCTCATTAAATTAAAGTTGCAAGAAAGAATAAACGGAACTAAGAATTAAGTTATTTATTACATTGGCCATCCCAAGATACAAGGCCAATAAAAGAACTGAAGTCAAAGGAAGGAAAGGTCCAACGAGAGAAATAAATGAATGAAAGATAAATCTAATGGATCCCCATGTATCTCTCTCGTGCCCGAAGTGATGACGCTACTCTACATCATCGGCACGCCACTCTCGTGTCTCCTCTGCTGGTTGGAGATCCTCTGGGATCTCCTCACCTACCTGCTCCTCGTAGAAGAAGTATTCACCGGATGTGTCCGCACACCAAGAAACAAAGTCAACGACATGTTGAGCAATAGATATACAAAGCATAATAAACACGACATGCATCAAGTATAGAGTAATGACAGGTAAAAGATCATATGAATACAAGAATGCGAAGCTAGGCATAAAGCGAGATTAATATATAGAAACAATAACATGAATCCTAGCAATCATCTAACAATAACCACTATCCATGCAAATGCAAGCAAGACAAGCAAGAGGGAGACTTCGAGGATGTCCTATGCCATCTCCTGGGGTACCAGTAACAATCCCCTTGGACTATTGATACCATAGTCCGGCTCCAGTGGGATCCTAGCTCCCTATCCTGGGAATAGCAGCACGGTCCTAGCCCGCTCCCAGCTATTCAACGCCATGGACGCCGTCCTACTCCGACTGCCCACCCCGACAACCGGAGTAACCGATTCGTCATTAAATCCCAAACTGCAGATGGCCATGATATGCAATAATAATAAAGTGGTTCTGACACAAGAATAACAAGACAAGCAAGTCTGGCTAGTTCCATGTACAAGACAAGATCCTAGGGATTATCTTATTCAAGATATCACAAGACAAGCAACACGAGATAATCCCTTCCATCACTAGCCAGTCATGTTTATCAAAACAAGACACGGTTTCCTAAGGTACACTCTAAGTCAGGTCCAAGTCCTAAATTCTATAAGAATTTATGTTTCATAATTGATTACATGTTTTATGTTAAGAGAGTGTACAAGGAACATAAACAACGGATACAAGTCAAAGTCAAGGAGGAATTACAATCCAATCCTAAGTAAGTGGTGTCATCCCTGTATTCCCCGTATTCTAACGGAGTATATATGGAATTTGGATTAATGATGCTTTTAGGAAAGTCCTTTGGTGTACAATCATGTTAAGCATCATTCAATTCAACTCCATATACATTCGGTTACACTACGTATAATACATGAATACCTAGACAACCCATCGAATTCACACCAAGCACGTGATTCGATTTCAAATCCATTTATGGTCAAGTGATAGTAATTTAAAGATTTCCATCATCTAAGTCCCAAATCCTAGGTTACAGGTCTCATTTCCAATAAAACATGAGCTGGATTAATAATCCAAGTATTTACATCACTTCCCACCTCTGATTGTAATGAAACTAGAACCATTGGATTCTACGTTTCAAGAGCTTTCCAACGGTATATTATACGTAGAATTCCAACGGGCGGATTAAAAGTTATGAGCATTCCAAAATGGTAATTTCGGCTGACCCTCATGCTGGTTGTCGGCTGACCGACCCTAACCGACGAGTGAACCGGCAGTTCATATTTTGCTCTCTGTTTTTGGAACCGAGAACAGTGTCGGTTGACCGACGATATAGTGTAGGCTGACCGACCAGAACCGATGAGTGAATCGACAGTTCAGCAGGCCAAATATGGCTCTCTGTTTTTTGGAACCGACATGGCTTTCGGCTGACCCACACCATGCTGTCGGTTGACCGACACTGAACCGACAAGTGAACCGACAGTACGAAATGTTAGAGTGTTTATTTTGTTGCAATTTGATTGGATGCATTCATTGTCTCATCTTGATATCTCTCTCATTCATGTTCTCCTTCTTAGGATCCTCTTGCATATCTTTCTATCATAAGCTTTGTTTTTACTTGGAAAATCTTCAGATCTTTGCGTTTTCTGCTTGCACATTCTGTCGGTCCATCTGTCGGCTCTCATCGGTCAGCCGACACAAGAACCGAGCCCAGCCGATAGATCGTCGGTTCCAGTTCCAGAGAGCTTCAACTTTCAGATCTTCTCTGTCGGTCAGATCTTCGGCTCCTATCGGTCAACCGATAGTGCTTAAATCTCTAGACCGAGAGTTCATCGGTCCCAATATCAGAAAGCTTCATTTTTAGCCTTTTTGCTCTATCGGTTCCTAGGTCGGTCGACCGATGCTGTCGGTCAAACCGACAAGTGTTTCTTGGTCAGCAATTTTTTTAAAAAATATAGCCGTTGCGTATGACCGTTAGGCTATCAGTTGACCGACACCAAGTTGTCGGCTAGCCGATAGCTATCCGTTGGGAACACTTTTTCCATAAAAAGTGACTTTCTCTTTGGGGAAAGTTACTGATTTTTTGAGAACTTTTGAGCCAAAAGGAGAGGAGCTTTTCAAGAACTTTTCAAAAGGGATTATGTAAGCATGTCATCTTTTCAAATCTTTGATCTTGAAAATGGGTGTGCTTTCTAAATCTCTACCTCTATTTCATGCTTAGACTTTTAATCTTTGCTTTCTTTTAAGCATGATCAAAGTGTTAGTCCTCTTCTAAAGATGTTGTTTCTTTTCATAACATGCCTTGATCTTTGAAAAGTATTTACATTATGAAATCAACATATGTCTTCTCATTCACATGTGTTTTTGAACATTAACTTTCAAAACTATTGTTTTAAGTTTGATCTTTTGACAAACCATGTGTTGAGTAATACAACTCTTTCTCTTACATTTGATCATCATCCTTTGCATTAATTGAAGTTACATCCTTTTAAAAGAGAAAGTGAGCTTTCTAGTTCATGCATTAGTCATAAACATTATCATTCATATGCATGCTTCTAGTAGTATGTTATCATTGTCCATTCAGCCTATACAGAGGCAAACCACTGTGTTTAATTTGTTCTCTTACCAATGCACAAATAGGCATTTCACTTAAGAGAAAAATCAATGTTGTAAAGGTTGGTGCTTAGCCTTGAAAAGCACATATTGTGTTGTAAAGGTTCATGCTTAGCCTTGAAAAGCATAATGATGTGGTTGTAAGGTTTGAGGTGTGTTGACACCAAAAATGTCACTTTGCCTTTTCAAGATCCAAAGAGCTACATGAAGTCGCAACCTGCCATAAATAGGTAATGCTGCTTCCAAAAATCAAATCTTGTCATAATCAAACAAAAACTGCAAGATTCTTCCAGACAGCCAAAAGAGGAGTACACAAGAAGTTTCGGGCCATTTCAAAATCATTTGGCCTAACTTCGCTTCTCCGACAGCCGAAAAAGAGCTCTCGGCGACAAAAGCTCTCCGGGACCATGATTTCCAAGACAGAGCCTATGGATCATCTTAAAATGACTCCAATAGGTTCCCTGTCAAATTTCAAGTCAATCGGACATCGGTTGACCGCACATCAAATCGCGACATCTTCATCGCGACAAAAAGCAAGTCTACAGGTGATAGGACCCCAAACGGCTTCAAAACTCAAACAAAAGCCTATGGTTGGTCTTATTTATTGCTCAGGAGGCTTCACACCAAATTTCAGGTCATTCCGACATCGTTTGGCCCAATTTCAGCTTCTGACGGAAAATCGGCAGCTCTGCGCGACAAAGTCTTCGGCTTTCTCAGGAAATTGAAAACTTTGCAAAATAAAATGCAAGGATTCTCATCAGGTTTCCTACAAAGAAATCAGGCCAATAAATGGTCAAAATGTCAAGGAAAAGTACAGAAGAAAAAAGAATCGAAAAAAAGCAAAAAACGGACGCAAAACGGGACACGAAAGGGGGAAAACCCCCCCAGGGTCGCAGACCCCTGCGACCCTGGGCCAGGGTCGCCGGCGACCTTGGACCCCGGGGTCGCCGGGAAAGCCCGGAAACCCCGGTTTTCGCCGTTTTTTTCGCGATTCGAAGGGCCCAGCCTCTGGTACTTTCCAAAATTCATGCTTTTGAGACACCAAGTCCTCTGACATCCGTCCAAAACACGGGTAAATCATCAAGAGTATCGAAGACAGTATTGATCGCCACCCGGTCAACCAAAAAAGTGTGCTTTCCACCCTACCGATCGAGAAATCGACAGGACAGATGGCACCGACCCGCTGTTGGCAACAAACACCTGAAATTACATGATCATCTGATGTCAATCTACATGAAGATCCATCGATGATCATCGACAGAAGAATTCCAAAAGACGTGGCACGGCCCGCGACTCTTCAGCTGCTCGGCGACCACTTAATGCGATTAATTGACTAGCTTTATTACAGTCATTAATCCATTTCTTTGGACGGCCCAATCAGAAGCAAGCATTCGGGAGTTACAAGTCAAGAAATTCATGGCATTTAACCCATGAAACTCCTCCCATCATGGCGATTAAAGGCGATTAAATGCCCTCAATCTCCTCCGGCCAATCAGAAGCCAAGAAAAAGGAGTTACAAAATAAACAATTCAATTTTGTAACTCCTCCCATTATGCGGCTTAATGACAATAAAAGCCCATAAACCCACCTAAAAGGCTACCTAAAAGCCTATAAATAGGAGGGCTCTCCAAGAAGAAAGGACATCACAGAAAAATCAGAAACATCAGAGAAAAAAGCACAAGCACACAGACAGAAATCCAGAGAAAGGAAAAAGAGAGAAAACTCTGCGGAAGTTCTACACCGGCCACCGCAACAAGGTGACAAAAGTCCCTTGGGGGGTACCCCCCCCCCAAAGGTCCTTGCCTTCTCCTCCTGCCTCCAATGGCTTAGATGTGGCTTTTCAGCCCGTCTACTCGGCTTTTTATTGGACATAGGACCTTCCTTTGGTCTTTGTCCTCTAAAAACCTGAGGTTATAGCCAAGCCAAGCGAATCAATAGCATCCTCTGTTCTCATCTGCATGGATGATGGCGAAGCCCACATATGGCTTTCGACCGTCAATCTAAACGAGTCCCCCACAATCTCCTGAGAAGTTAGATCCTCCTTTTCTTGCTTTTCATTGTAGTTTGTATTTTTTCAAAAGAGACAAAAATCACAATTCTTGTCTTTCATTATTAATAAGGATTGTAAATCGGCTATAAATGCCAAAAATCGGCTATAAACGCCAAAAATCGGCTATAAACGCCAAAATCGACTATAAATGCCAAAAAAAATCGCCTTTCACGGCAAACCAAAAAAATGTCTCTTTTCTTAAATATATGTGCAATGGAAAACTTGAAAGAAGTTGATTTCCTTTTTACTTGCGAAGGTTGATCTCCGGATCACCACTTGCAATTCCAAGTAAAAATAGAAAATCTGGCACACCCACAAAAAAAATAAATGTTGATGCACGCCCCTGCCCCCCGGTTACGAAAGGGTCGGAACCAAACGGACTCCCACGTCCGCCGACCTCGGTAGAACCAAGCAGGAGCGCAGTCCATCAAGCTGGCATCACCCGGTGGGACTCGTTTATTTGAGAACACGATGCTAGAAATGAAATATTTGCATATCATATATTTTGCTCTATGCTTATATTTCTTTTCTCGATTCCTTGGCTACTTCATAATTGGTGGCCTATGTTGAATTCCGCATAATAAAAAATGAGATGAGATTTTTTGTTTGGAAATTTCTAATTCTTTGAATTTATTTCCACTCTTTCTCTTTTCAAAAAAAAAAAAAAAAAACAAAAAATCAGATTTGTCATTTTTGGATTCAAAATTGAGAAACCTTGATCCGTTCCTATCGTTCATCGCGCTTGCAGAAATGTTGAGCCTGTTCGACTAAGGTTTTGGGCCATTGTTTCTCTTCGATGAGTTCATTAAAAATCTAAAAAAATATATATATATATAAAAAAAGTAAAAAAAAATCAGATTTGTCATTTTTGGATTCAAAATTGAGAAACCTTGATCCGTTCCTATCGTTCATCGCGCTTGCAGAAATGTTGAGCCTGTTCGACTAAGGTTTTGGGCCATTGTTTCTCTTCGATGAGTTCATTAAAAATCTAAAAAAAATATATATATATATATATATATAAAAAGTAAAAAAAAAAGTTTTAGATTTCTCAATTTGGATTCAAAATTGAGAAACCTTGATCCGTTCCTATCGTTCATCGCGCTTGCAGAAATGTTGAGCCTGTTCGACTAAGGTTTTGGGCCATTGTTTCTCTTCGATGAGTTCATTAAAAATCTAAAAAATATATATATATATATATATATATAAAAAAGTAAAAAAAAAAGTTTTAGATTTCTCAATTTCGATTCAAAATTGAGAAACCTTGATCCGTTCCTATCGTTCATCGCGCTTGCAGAAATGTTGAGCCTGTTCGACTAAGGTTTTGGGCCATTGTTTCTCTTCGATGAATTCATAAAAAAAAATAAAAAAAAAAAAAAAAAAAAAAAAAAGACATAGACCACTAAGGTTAAACCAACTGTGTTCTTTGATCATGGTTGATTCAAAGAAAAGCCTTGTCCAGAGTGTGGAGACAGCTTGACTGTTCTAGGCAAGGGTCCTCCAAACGGGTTCATTAAGTAATCCTACCCTTACCTGGGGGCAATTCTATCAATCAAGATTTCATAAGACCGGGTTAGGAGGCCTATGTGTACTCTCTCGTCTTTTAAATAAATTTTTTTAAAAAATAAAATTTTTAAAAATAAAAATTTTAAAATAAAAAATAAAAAATAAAAAAAATTTTCAAAAAAAAAATCTTAAAAAAAAAATAATAAAAAAAAATAAATAAATAAATAAAAAAAGATTTTTTAAAAAAAAAAAAAAATCTTCAAAAATCTTCAAAAAAAAAACTTCCGTCATTTTGGGTTTAGATTAGAGAAATCTTGGTCTTCTCCTTTCTGAGCACTGGCGCTCGCGGAAATTGCTGAGCCCGTGTTCAGATTGGAGTGCCTTTTGCTCTCTTTGATGAACCCGATATTGGCCTTTCAAAAAAAAAAACTCGTCATTTTTAGATTCAGATCCGAGAAATCATGGTTCATTTCTTTCTGAGCACTGGCGCTCGCGGAAATCGCTGAGCCCGTGTTCAGATTGGAATACCATCTGCTCTCTTTGATGAATCCAATCTTGACCTTTCAAAACAGAGAATCTCATCTCATAGATGCGGTCTCAAAACATTTGTGTCTAGCGGTACTAGTACGCCCTTTCAGGGTCTACTGTATTGCGATCGGCACATCTGTAACTCCAACTTTATATTCTTCTTACCTCGAGCAAGCTCTGCTTCTCGATAAGTCGAATTTAAGTTCACAATTGCTTCTAGCAGTCACTGGGATGCCCATTCTGGGCTTACCATACCTGCGATCAGAACAATTGTACCCTCTATGGCATTTTGCCTTCCTCATATTGCTTGGGTCATCTACCTCGAGCAATTTGAAAAGACGAAACCATAGAACTTCCCATTTATGATCATTATATTCTTGTGATTACTAATGGATGTGGTCTTGTTTCAGAAATTTTCGAAAACTAACAATGGCAGCTTCACTAACCATTACTTTCGACGAAAACAAGCACCAACTCATGCTTCAACAGAAGCAAACCACGCGCACCTACAAGCGCCCCATCAGCTGCCGAAGTGTCAACTCTCTCGGCAACTCTCTGAACTCCGGGTCGACCTCGACTCCCCGGACTATCGTCTTTGGGACGCTGGGACCATTCCCACTTCCCGAGGAACAAACTGCTCCCTCCAAGAAGCAGAAACTCGCCTCTCAACGTGTCACTACCGTGACACCAAAGGCGAGCACCAGAAGGCCTGAAGCCCGTGGCAGTCCCACGAAGCCTCAACCTGCAAACAACCAGGTCTACCCCAAGACTTGGTCCCCAAGACCTTCACCAAAACAGAGAAGGTCCCAAACATCCACTAAGCCAGCATTCCTGGCCCCACTCAAGGAGAACCAGTTCTATCCTCTTGCTTACATGAAAGAGGAGAGACCCATCTCCAACCTGACTCTCAAGTCAACCCAGCATGAGCCGGCTTGTTCCTACAAGCCCAAAATCAAGTCATGCATCACAAGGCCTCCACAAGCACCTGCTAAGGCCTACAAATCTGCAGTTCGACCCTTCATATCTACAGGGGCCGAACTTCAAAAATTCAAAGCTTCGCTGCAACAGGCGAAGGACAGGGTTCGCATCCTGTCCTTGCCCAGCTACAGAGAAGACAGGCTCGGCTGCTGCGCCCGAGGGAGCACATCCTTCATCGTCAAAGCCCAGTCAGAGCTGACCGAAGCTCAAATTGCTCGTCGTATACGCCGCCGCGCGTTATACCGGCAAAAGAGACTACAGAAGCAAAGGACCCAGCCTCCCACACTTCAAGTCTCTCCCAAATGGGTCGAAAAAGAAAGACCCAACCAAGTTGCTGCCGTCCATATGGTTGGAAAAACCAGAAGGCGCCAAAAATCAGCAACAAAAATCCATGTCCGACGTCCGATGACCCGCAGCGTCTCCAGGACAAGAAGACATTCAGAAGAATCCCCTGCTCCTTCAAGCAAAGGACAGCAGAGTGATCCTTCCTCAAGCTCCTCTTCAAGAATGAGCCCCAGCTCAGTCACCAGGACAGTTTCTTCGTTCGAATCACGAAGGATGAATGTCTTGGCTACAAATTCTGAGCCACCACCCCGCAATCCACCTCCAGAAGATGCGATCACCCGCATCCAGCAGTTGGAACAGGGCCAGCAGAGGATTGAAACTCTGATGGAAAACCTTCTCCTCGCCTTCCAAAATCAGGCGAACAATGAACCTCCTCCGAATCATCAAGACGACGAGGTAAATAGAGAAGAAAATGAGTCACGCGCCCTTACCAAAAAGGACGTAGACGGTATCCTCGCCAAAGCAAAAGAAGAGGATATACTCAAAGAGCATGGGATCAAGCCACCATATCCCTTATGGATGGACTCGGTCCCGTTCCCCACCAAATTCAAGCATCCTACTCTCCAAACATATACGGGGAAAGGATCAGCCAGACAGCACGTCATCCACTTCAAGATCCTGACGGGAGCTATCGCGGATCAAGATGCACTCAAAATCCGCCTCTTTGCAAGTACCCTAAAAGGTACGGCCTTCGATTGGTACTCCACTCTGCCGGAGGACTCAATCCAAAATTGGGCCATGCTAGAGACACGCTTCCTGACTCACTTCAAAGGTGAGGATCACCCCGCTACTATGGCTCAGCTGTGCAGCCTAAAACAGGGGGAGAATGAATCAACATATGACTTCATTCACAAGTGGAAAGCAATGGCATACAAATGCTCTGATGTATTGCCACAAGCGTCGCTAGTCGACATCTGCCGAAACAACATGAGAGCCAGAATCCGCTCCATGATCATCGGCAACAAATCAAAAAACCTGGGAGAACTCCTAGAAGCTTCCATGGAAGCTGAAACGGTGATTAAAGACCTCAACAGTCAGAAATCATCAAGAAAAGAGCCAACCGCCATTGCAACCTCTAAACCAAAGAAGAAAGAGGTCCTCAATGTGCAGACCAAATCAGCTCCTCAGCCATCAAAGAAAGCTGAAAACACAGCTGCTGGTAAGAGACCTGAACTCTCTGATGCCTTCAAAGAACGAGTAGAGAAGAAATACCCGTTTGATGAAGATGTTGATGAAATCTTCGGGGCTCTTGTGGCAAACGGCAAGCTCACCTTGCCTGAACCAAAAAGACCGGGTGATGTTGGCAAAACCAACGATCCTCGGTACTGTCCATACCACCAGATGATCTCGCATCCTCTCAATCAATGCTTCATTGTGAGAGAGAAAATAAATGAGATGTGGAAAAACGGAGTCATTACCTTTGACAAAAACTATGGGTCTGCCTCCGTCAACATGGTGACATGTGGACAAACTTCAAGATCACCGAAGAAGAAGATCACTACTTCCTTCAAGGTGATAAACTCAATCGAAGCGTCCGAGGAACTGGTTCCTTACCCGACACCAGACGGACAACCGATATGGGTACATCCCGATCTCCTAGAAGATGAAAATTGGGAGGTCGTGAAAACAAAGCCTACAGCTCAACAGCGAAGGCAGGCTAGGAAACATCTCCTCAAGCTCAAACGGCAAGAGAAGACCCAGCCAAAACTAGAGGTCAAAGAAAAGGCAGAGGCTTCCTCTACCGCTTCACTGGAGGTAACAAAAACATCCCTTCCAGAGACTTCAAAGGGGGTAAGGAAATTCACTCTCAGTGATTTCATGCCACCTCAATTCAAACAAGCCATGCAGGAGGCATCATACTCTTGCAATTCAGTAGTTGGATTCTCCATTGATGGATACGAGTCCAGCGACACCGATGATGGATTCGAATCCAACTACACAGATGAGTGGGAGGAATCCCTTGAAACAGGAGAATATCTCTCCGATGAAGAATGGGTTCCTGAGTCTCATCTTATGCCAGTAATCTGGTATAACCCCCTACAGCCACAAGGATCCTGGTCTGATGATGAAGAAGACCAAGAAGCTGTACAAGAAAATGTTGCTGACCCAGCACCTCTCATTACTCCAGTGGAAATCAACAATGTTGAGCCACAAAGAGATGATGAAGAAGAAGATCCGGCTCCCATACATGATCTTGAAGAATATGCAAGGATCTTGCAGCGACTCGCTCTAGAACAAGAGCAAGAACGCGTCAACGAGCCTCCTCGCAATCCAGAGCCTGAAGTCCCTGAAGACCACCAGGTACATCCTCCCTTAACTCCTGAAAATGGAGAAAATTGCTGGATAGACGATCCTCTCACATCCGAGGATGAGTCTGACTCCGATCAGGCAACGTCTCCCGTCAGAGCTTCCTGTAATGTGATAATTCGGGATTATAGCTCTTTCGAAGCATCGTCTGATGAGAGCACTTATACTCCGGCGACGCCTAGCAATGTATCTTCTGGAGCCACCTCGTCTCACGTGACTTTCACTGAGATGACACCCTCTCAGGTTTCTTCTCCTGAGACTGTGACTTCAAAGTTCACACCCTTCCTGACTGAAGAATTCCCAGCTATTAATGCTTGGGACGATGAATTAGTCAACGAAGAAGAAAGATTGCTGGATGCTGTTCAGGACTTGTTCCCGGAAAATGCTCCATGCAACACAATCACTGAGGATGGTAACTCTGCTGCTGATGCATCCTCAGCAAATGAA
The DNA here is from genome assembly GCA_012931725.1 of Litsea cubeba. Classification (NCBI taxonomy): domain Eukaryota; kingdom Viridiplantae; phylum Streptophyta; class Magnoliopsida; order Laurales; family Lauraceae; genus Litsea; species Litsea cubeba. The sequence continues at coordinate 32,422,799 of CM022951.1, forward strand.
AAACGACAGCCTCTTGATCCTGAAGACAATCTTCCAAACGAAGACCCTTCTCAAGAAGCTCTCGAAGTTGGTAGAGGCACCCGCTCTGGCCGGGACTACCACAAAAATTACAACCAATCTTCCTTTACATATGTAAATCCTTCGGGAAAAGATGTTGTAAGCGCCCCTAGTGGGAACAATGATGAACATGCAGGCCCTAAGGAGGCTTTCAAGTATGACTTGATTGAACACTTCAAGCACATACCTGCACGTCTGCACATCCTAGATTTGTTGCGAATGTCTCCGCACACTCGTGATAATCTCATTTCGAAATTACAAAAGCTGAATAAGGATGTCGACAAACATGCCCCGCAAGTCCTCCAAATTGAATTAGATTACCGGGTCAAAAACTCAGAAGCCTCCTCAAAGGGAGAAAAGAAGAAAACTGAGGGGTCATGCATTGAATGCCTCTCGGTTAAAAAAGCAGCCAGCGCAACCATCGCCTTTACAAAGGATGACCTCCTACTTGGCGAAACCAGGCATAACCGACCCCTGTACTTCACAGGGTATATCAAGGAAATGCCTATGCATAGAGTTCAGATCGACCCAGGTTTTGCACTCAACCTCATCTCCACATCGGCTCTTGAAGAGTTGGGCATCCCACCCAGCAAACTGAGCCACACATCTGTATCTATCTTTGGATACGATGGGAGTACTCAAAGGCCTATCGGCAAAATCAGGTTCAAATTGCAGATAGGTGATCTTATCTCTGAGGTCACAGTGTATGCAATAAAGACCCCTTCATGCTACAACATCCTTCTCGGACGCCCTTGGATCCATGAGAATGGTGTTGTCCCTTCAACTCTACATCAATGCATCAAGTTTGTTGGCGACGACGGCATGATACATCGAGTCTTTGCGGACAGAAAACCCTTCAAAGGTAAAGAAATCCACTTCGCAGACTCACAGATGTATGAAGGTGAAAAAGAAGAAGAGGAGAAGCACACAGCTTCCTTTGCCGAAAATCTCCAGAAAGATAAAGGCAAAGCTCCTCAACAATCACCGGAAGAAAACAAACCATCCGGTAAATCTGAAGAGAGCATGCAAACTCCCTTCATCATCTCCCTCAAATCTTCAAAGCCTTTGGTCATCACAACTAAAGTGAAGAAGGCAAAACAAAAGCCTGGGGGCAAATTTGTTGTCTCTTTCGTGTCTATCATGCAAGACACGGACTCGGATTCAGAGCCAGAAGACGACACATCGTCAAGCCAAGCTGACACTCAGCAAGTTCAGCCTGCTCTTACTCCAATGGAGACAACCTCTGACATAGAAGATCCTACGTCAGCTTCCTTCGTTGTTCCAGCAACTTCAGCAAAGGAAAAGCCGATCTTCTTCCATAGATCGGATGCTTCTTCATCAAACTCCATGCTTGAACCTTTCCAAAATAAAGGTACGCCTCAACTATCCTTATACAGTTCTGTGGCACAAGCTATTATGAAGAAAATGGGCTATGACGCTCAAAACCCAGTCGGTTTAGGAGAAGGACGCGGTATTCTCACGCCATTGGGGCCCGTCTTGACCAAAAGCCAGTTGGAAGATTGGAGACTCTACGGCTATGTAGAAAAGTCTTCACACGGGTTAGGGTATGATCCTGACACTCCCTTGAGACAGTTGACACAAAGGCTTAAAAGTCAATATACTGACCAAGCCTCAACATCTCAAGTCCATGAAGACATCGATCTCCCTGGATATCTCTTTAATGAGTCACCTGACAAAGATCCAGGAAGCTCATCCAATTGGCACGATTTCTCCGAAAATGAAGAGGAGTTGTCCGATGGCACAGACGTGTGGACTTCTGACCCAGAAGAACCCTCATCTCCAAAAGAAGTAGCCTACTTCGAATCGGTTTCAACAGGCGATTGGGATCATCTCATAGCAAGCCTTGGGAAAATTACCGATCAAGAAGACCCGTGGAAAGGAACAAAACCTTGGTCTGGAAATGCCCTTGAAACCCCAGAAGGTTTCGTTGAGCTGGAAGCCTCCGAAAATATTGTGGAGGAACCACCTTCGAACCTTCCAACAGAAGATCCTGTTCAAAAGATAGACTTGGGAACACCAGATAACCCACGTCCTGTATTCATAAGCAAGAATATAAAGGATGATGAGTTACCCGAGTACATCGCTTTTCTTCGTGAGTTCGTTGATTGCTTTGCATGGTCTTACGCTGAAATGCCAGGCTTAGACCCCAAAATAGCAGTTCACAAACTCAATCTTCAAGAAGACATCAAGCCTGTCAAGCAAGGCCAAAGAAGATTCCGTCCAGATGTGATGGATAAAATTGAACAAGAAGTTCAAAAACTCAAAAGCGTCGGCTTCATCCGTGAGGAACAACATCCTGAATGGTTGGCCAACATTGTCCCCGTGACAAAGAAAAATGGGCAGATCAGGGTCTGTATTGATTATAGAGACCTGAATGGCGCATGCCCAAAAGATGAATTTCCGCTCCCCATACCAGAGGTAATGATTGATAATACCTGTGGATTCGAGCGAATGACATTCATGGATGGTTTCTCTGGCTACAATCAGATAAAGATGCATCCTGAGGATGAAAAACATACATCCTTTCGAACCCCATTTGGCGTGTATTGTTACACTGTCATGCCATTTGGTTTGAAGAATGCTGGTGCCACATATCAGAGGGCTATGATGAAAATATTCCAAGATATGCAGCACAAGACGGTTGAATGTTACGTTGATGACCTCGCCGTCAAAAGCAAAAGAAAAGAGGATCATCTCGAAAACCTTCGAGAAGTCTTCCTCCGGCTTCGCAAACACAAACTGCGAATGAATCCATTGAAATGCTTCTTCGGCGTCTCGTCGGGTAAGTTCCTCGGATTCTTAGTTCGGAAAGCTGGAATAGAGCTTGACCCCATAAAAGTCAAAGCCATTCTAGAAATGCCCTCTCCAAGAACCTTGAGAGAACTCAAAGGGCTTCAAGGGAGATTGGCCTACATCAGACGGTTCATCTCCAATCTTTCGGGGAAATGCCGTCCATTCTCCCGATTGATGAAAAAAGGTGTAAACTTTGTCTGGGATGCTGACTGTGAAGCTGCTTTCCAAGACATCAAGTCATACCTGACAAAACCTCCAGTGTTAGCTGCTCCTACCACTGGAAAACCATTCATCTTGTACACAAGAGCCCTTGATCACTCTCTGGGAGCTCTGCTTGCGCAAGAAAATGATCAAAGAAAAGAAGCTGCTCTATATTACCTCAGCCGCATGCTAGTAGGTGCAGAGCATCGCTACTCTCCAGTCGAAAAAGAATGTCTTGCAGTGATGTTCGCCGTACAAAAGCTGCGTCACTACTTGCTTTCCAACACAGTCTACCTGGTCTCAAGGGTCAACCTCTTGAAGGTCCTTGTCACAAAGGCAGGTTCTCTCAATGCTCGACTGGCAAAATGGTCCATCCTTCTGTCACAATTTGATATTAGGTATGTACCACAAAAAGCAATCAAAGGGCAAGCTCTAGCAGACTTCCTCGCAGAGCATCCATTGCCTAAAGATTCTCCACTCAGAGATGATCTCCCAGACGAACCAGTCTACAATGTGGAGACTTTCTCACAAAGTGCCTCCTGGGACATGTACTTTGACGGTGCAACCAGGACAAATGAAAAAAGACAGCTGATCTCGGGAGTTGGCATCCTCTTTGTTAGCCCCGACAAATACATGATTCCACACGCTTTCTCGCTACTGGAACCATGCACAAACAATGCAGCCGAATATCAAGCTCTGATCTTAGGATTGGAACTCGCCATCGAATCCGGTATCACCATGCTGGAAGTCTTTGGAGACTCTCGACTGATCGTCAACCAGATGAATCAGAAATTTGAAGTCAGGAAGCCAGATTTGCTGCCCTACTCAACAAGGCACAATCACTTCTGCAAAAGTTTGACATCTGTCACATCACCCACATTCGTAGAGGTGAAAACATACGTGCAGATGCCCTAGCCGGGCTTGCCGCATCCATGGCAATCTAGGAAGGGGAAAACATGCAAATCACAGTGTGCGAAAGAAGAATCCTTCCTCCTCTTAACACACACCAAGCAGTTGCTGAATGCCACCAAGTGGTCGGAAGTCGGATTTCAATCCTTCAAACTTCAATAGGCGACTGGAGGGATCCGTTCATTGATTACATTATGTTCGGAATCCTACCTGAAGATCCAAAAGAACGGGTAAGCATCCAAAGGCGAACCCCAAGCTTCCATTTGGATATTCCTTCAAAAATCCTTTACAGGAAATCCTTCAACGGAGTACTTCTACGCTGCTTGTCACAACGAGAGGCTAAAGAAACACTCAAAGAAGTTCATGCTGGTCTTTGTGGAGCTCATCAGGCTGGACCTAAGCTCTATGATCAGATAAAAAGGTTAGGATATTACTGGCCTACCATGGTAGCTGACGCAATGCAATTTGCTAAGCGCTGCCAACAATGCCAAGTTCATGGAGATTACATTCACATGCCTCCAGAATGGCTGCATCCTACAGCGATCTCATGGCCTTTCGAAGCCTGGGGTATGGACATCATAGGTCCTATTTCTCCCCCTTTAAGCAAAGGTCATCGCTTCATCTTCGCCGCTACGGATTATTTCTCCAAGTGGTCAGAAGCATTTGCGTTTAACGAAATGAAGACCTCATCAGTCTTTCAGTTCCTGCGCACCAACATCATTTGTCGTTTCGGCATACCCAAAAGATTCGTCCATGATAACGGACCACAGTTCCTGGATCATCGATTCTACAGGTTCTGCGACAAATATAAAATTCAAAGCTGTCCTTCGACTCCATACAATCCGGCAGCAAACGGGTTAGCAGAAGCTTTCAACAAGACACTCTGCAAAATCCTCAAAAAAATGGTCTCTAATCACAAAAGAGACTGGAGCGACAAAATGTCTGAAGCTTTGTGGGCCTATCGAACCACCGTTCGAGGACCAACCCATAGCACACCATTCTCCTTGGTCTATGGATGCGAAGCTGTCGTGCCCTTGGAAGTACAAATTCCTTCCTTGAGGGTATCCTTGCAAAATGACATGACTCAAGAAAGCAATGTCAAATTGCGACTCCATGAGCTGGACAATCTCGATGAGAGACGGCTCGAAGCCCAACAAAGCATTGAACTTTACCAAGCACGTATGGCAGGATCTTTCGATAAAAAGGTCAGGCAACGCGCCTACAAAAAGAATGACTTGGTTCTTGCGGTAAAAAGACCAATGGTCTTCGCTCACAAGTCCAAAGGCAAATTTGAGCCGAAATGGGAGGGACCCTACGTCATCGACAAAGTTTTCTCCAATGGCGCATACGCACTCCTAAACATGGAAGGTGACAGATGTATGCTGCCCATCAATGGCAAGTTCTTAAAGCGGTACTACCCTTGAAGACTTACCCAACTGGGTAAGAGCAATGCCTGTATGGCCAAAACCGGTTTCCAGGTACACGCTCGCTAAACCCACCCTTTTTTAGAATTTTCATATCAAATGTTGAAATTTCTAGAAATCTAAAACAATGCTTACTTTCATCGTTTCATTGTTCAACAAAAAAAAAATCCAAGTTTAGGAACCTTTCCCTAACTTGACCAAAATTTTCAACCCTTGAACCCAAAATTTATGGTTTGAAACAAAATCCGGATTCAGGGATTTCCACCCTAGTCCACCCTGCCTTTTACCGCCAAAATGGTTTTAGGTCAAAAATTATGACCCTCGTGTCTTTAAACAAAAAAAAATGGTTTTTCAAAAACCGCGAGGAAGCGACGCTTAGTCGATACTCGCACAAATCGGAAGCAAGCGAACCTCGTTCGACACTTCCAAAATCGCAGGGAAGCGACATTTCGTCGATACTTGCAAAATCCAAAACTGTGGAGACGCAACATTTCAGTTGATATCCATAACCAAAGGTTCGAGAAAACCACAAATTTCAAAAATCGTGGGGAAACGACATCAAGTCAGTACCCGCAAAACCAAAATTTTTGAAAAGCAAGGATGCGACATTCCATCGATACTTGCACCCAAATCCGCGAGGATGCGACATTCCATCGATACTCGCAACCGAATGAGCAAGGATGCGACATTCCATCGATACTTGCAAGAACATTCAGCAGGAGGCGACTTTTAGTCGATACTTGCATTTTTTTTGAAATCAAACAGGCTATAAATGCCACAAACAGGCTATAAATGCCACAAACCGGCTATAAATGCCACAAACCGGCTATAAATGCCACAAAACCGGTTATCAATGCCACCAAAAACAAAACCGGCTATCAATGCCACAAACAAAAAAAAAACTTGGATTTCAAAAAAAAAAAAAACGGCTATCAACGCCACCAAAACAAATTCGGCTATCAATGCCACCAAAACTGGCTATAGATGCCACAAACAAAAAAACAGGCTATCAATGCCACAAGAAAAGCTGGCTCTCATGCCAAAATTGGCTTCCATGCCACAAACAAAAACCTGGTTTTCATGCCAAAACAATCACTTGACAAAAGATTTTCACAAAATGACAACCTTTTGATCAAATCCCATTTAGCAATTACTTTTATCACAAAAAGATTCAAGTGAGCGTAGGGATAACAAAAAAAAAAGAGCATCCCATTTAGCAATTACTTTTATCACAAAATTCAAGCGAGCGTAGGGATAACAAAAGAAAGAGCATCCCATTTAGCAATTACTTTTATCACAAAAAGATTCAAGTGAGCGTAGGGATAACAAAAAAAAAAGAGAAAAGAGTACCAAAAAAAAAATACAAATGGTACCAAAAAAAGAAAGTGTTCACAAGCACTACAAAAAAACAAGTACCAAAAAAATACAAGTGGTACCAAAAAAAAAAAGAGAGAAGGATGGTTTCTGTAAAAAAAAAAATAGGAGCTCAATCAAAAATGGTCTCCAGCCAAGAGTTCAGCTCCCCAAGCAAACTTTTAGCCTCAGCCGTCAAGGATTCCAAGGCACGCTTCATCAGGAACCTCCCATGAGATGCTGGAGTGGGCTGTACCCCTTCTCTCACACCAGGAAGCTTACCTCGAGCAGTTTGCCATTGCTCCTCCTCATCAGACTTCCTTTTGAGAACCCGTTCGGCATCTGCAACCTGGTGAATTAGAGCACTCTCCCTGTCGCGAGCCTCTATTATGGCAGTCCACTTGGCAGCGACTTGTGCCTGCAAATGCTCAAGACGTTTCCTGGCCTCATCGACCTCCCTGTCAAGGATGTTAAGGTCATGCGTCAGCCTGATGATGGCTAGCTCTTCTAAGTTCCTCTTTCGGACTGCCTGCTTCTTGCTTTCTGTAGCCTCATCCAGGTCAGACTTAGCCTTATCAGCAGGGTCCAGGAACATCTCCTTGAAGAACTGGTCATCAGCCAAACTCACGGTCTCAAACCACTTGTCACCCAGTGCAATGATCCTATCAACGATCGCCCTGGCACCTGTGACATCCGTACCAGCTTCTTCAGCATCACTGAGAATCTCCTGCACATGCTGGATCATGCCAAATCTGGCTTCCAAGTGCCCAGAAAAGAGAGTCTCAATCCAAGAGCTCAAAACTCGCACCACCACCTTCTTCGCAAAAAGAAGAGAGGGCCCAGCTGAAGATTCGCCCAACTCTGTTGGTCGGCTACTCATATCATCATCTGTTGAAAGAGTAACAAAAGAACTCTTTCCAGCTGAAGCTGCTCCTGCACGGGAAGGAATCTCAGCGCTAGGAATCTCTACCTCTGGATCAACCTCTGGCATCTCTTGCTCTGGAAGCGACGGATCCTCCTCTGCCACTTCAAAACCTGCAAAGGAAACACAAAAAGGTATGAATATGACCCTGTTTGAAAATCATTATCAGAGTTATAACTACAAATTACCTTCTTCGACGACTGGTGGAACACTTTCCTCCTCCATGAACTCATCGGAAGCATCATCAACATTTGCATCTATCGATGGTTCAAAGTCATCGGAATCCTGTGGCAAGTCAGCTGAAAAAAAAAATAATAATGTGTTAGCAAGCCAAGTCACAAACAAAAAAAAAGGAGCAAAAGAAGTCGTACCAATTGGAGATTCTGGATTTACTCCAGAGCCCGTCGGTTCTTCTTCAGGTGCCTCGATAGGATCCATCACCACCTCATCGGTTGGGACCTCCGGCATCACCAAGTCTTCCTCTGCTAAAAAAAAAGAAGAAGAAAAGCAGAAACAAGAAGCAAATCATAACATGGAAAAAATCCCATGAAAAGAAATGGAAAGAGAAAAAGGAAGAATCATACCTTCACCGACGGTCTCTTCTTCTCGGCTTCTCTTCTCTGGAGGCTCGTCAGCATCCACTGGCACATCCTCATTGATAGTAAGAGGAACTTCCAAGTTAAGAGAGTCCTCATGCTGCCCCTTGCTGCGATGATGACTCCTCCTCCTCTTACTTCTGCGGGCTCGCTTCTTAGAGGAACCTGCCCCGCTGTCAGAGTCAGGTTTCCCACTCGACTCCTCACTGGATGGTCTGCTCTTGCCAGTAGACTCCACAGAAGCTTGCCTCTGTGCCGCTTGCATCCAAGCACCAAGTTCGGCTTCCTCCTGTTCTAGCTGCTCCAAAGCCTCGTCAGGTATTTCTCGAACAGCTTCAGAACCGATGACGCCCTGGTCACCGAGAAAGCCTATCTTGTGCTTCTCTCCAGAAAGGAAGGCCCAAACTTCCTCTCGCCGGATGCCATCCGACTTTCCAAGGCCCTTTCCAGATGCCAGCTTCACATCAAGCTCCTTCTTGGAAAGCCCCCGATATGCCGAAAAGCTCTCCGCGAACCACTTCGCAAAGCCGGCAGTCCGGGAAGTCAGCAACACAGGATAAGAAATCATGGCTGTAGTGTCTTCAGCACTATAGAAAGCCCATGCATTTCTCCCGTCCTGTAAGCCTCCAAAGCGCTTCACCATACTTGAAGGCGCTCCAACAACGCCTTGAGAAAAGCCCAGCTGCAAAGCAAAGCGAGAGGGTACATACGGCTGGATGTCGACGAAAAGATGTCTGTGGTACACCATCGTGCCGACACATATGCTGAAAAGCCACTCTCTCTCTGCATTTGTCAAGGAATAATGCCTTCCCGACCCCGCCCTGGTAGAGTCTCGGGAGGCACCAAAATCAAAAGCCTTCTTCCGCAACTCCGGAGAAAGCTTTACTGAAGATTGCCCCATCTCGACGTCCCTGAACCGTCGGATCCTCATACGGGCAAACAAAAGTGATTCGGACACGGCTTTGCCCTTAGCCAGTCGAATCATCAAAGGATCATCATCCTGTGCAGCACCCAGCCGATGGAAGCCAGGACAGTGGTATACATACCATGAATAAAAGATATGGGCTGAAAATACCCTATTCATGGGAAGCCCAAGCCGAACCAGAAAAGCAGCAGCCTGCAGTTCGGTACACAGGTAGGAGTAAAGAGCTGGCACCAAAGCAAGCTGCTCTCCAAACGCCATCTGACAAGCCGGGAAAATACAATGTGGCCTGATGTGCGTTCCATCTCCTCCAGCAAATACAGCCTCACCAAGCCAGTAAGTGAGGTAAACAGCGAGATCTCTCCGCAGTGCAATGTCAGGACATATGGCGTTTGTACTTGCACAGAAATCTCTCAACTCTTCTTGCATGGCCAAGATCTTCTTTGGATCCTGAGCTCCAGCTTCCTGGGTCACGCTATCAGAAGGCTCCCTGCTATCAAAAAAGTTGGGGAATGAAGAGCTAAAACTCTTCCAACTGCTGGATCTAACTTTCGAACCACCCTTCTCCTTCAAAAAATCATAGAAGGCGACGAGCTGAAAGTATAGAAGCCTGAACTCCTCAGACTGCCCCTCGAGGACGCTGTCAATCGGCATAAACTCCTCATAGAGTTGGCCGAGGATGGGCAATCCGGTAATGGCGCTCAGCTCCTTCAAAGAAAAACCAATCTCACCATTCGTCACAACGAAGGTATTGGTTTGTGGGAGGAATCACTCCAGCATAGCCATGAAGGCCTCGTCGGAAAAGATCACGGTCTCCCTAAAGGCGCGGACCGCATCAAAAATCCCGGCTTCCTTCAAAACGGCGCCACCAATCAGCAGGACGCGATCAGTCCACGACTTCCACTCGGAGTCAGCATTGAAACGGCCTCGAAGTTGGAAAGGCTTGATCCAATTGCTGCCGTCACCGCTGAAAATACCAAGGCCCACCGGTCTCAAATCGACCGACGGATAATCAGAGCCCTGGTAGCCGCTGGATGGCATCAACAAGTCCATGTCAACAGGCGACCTCTCCGTATATCCAGGAGAACCGCCAACAAAAACCCCGGTCTTGATTACATTTGTCCTTCTCACCCAGCTTGGAGGATCTTCCCTCTTAGGGCACGTGGGGGCAAGGCTCAGAATCGAGACGGTGCGATCAAACATCGACCGGGTAGTAACAGTCTTCTTCTCACCATCTGCTGTGAAGGAAAACTGAAAACATCTCCTCTGGTATGTCATGTCATCAGGGACTGCATCACCAAAGAAGAAGGTAGGCTTGGGCAAAACGCTCTGATCTTCCATCACCCATGGACGACTGCTTACCATGATCTTATAGAATTCCTCTCCCTTGAGAGTGATCAGTCGCTGCCTCATCTCGTCTCTGTTGAGGGAGTCGCACTCTTTCCAGATTTCTCTCAACATACTGGACCTTCTCAAAAGCCTGCTGAACGGCCGGATTAGAAGATCTAGAAGATCGACGAGGTACGCTTGTAGCAGGCTCTTTACCCTTGTTCGCTCTGGAGGAACCACCTGAAAAGGATGGAAAAGAAAAAGATCAAACATCAAAATGACAGAATCTCGCTAAAAAAATCTGGCGAAATTTTGACATGATGACGGGGCAATTCCAAAGAAAAGGAACTATCCCGAAAGAAATAGAAAGCTTGAAGATGGGCTCAACATCGCTGCGAGCTCCGAAACTCCAAACTTTCGAAACCTAAAAGTCTCCGCAAAATCAGGAAGGGCTCAACATCACTGCGAGCTCCAAGTTCCCAAATTTGCGAAAACTTTCAGGTATGCTATCACATCATGCTACAAATTTAATTTACAAATTGAATGTATGCATGAACATCTTGGTTTGCGAAAAAAAATGCATTATCATGATGAGCAAAAGAAAAAAGAAAGAAAAAGAAACTTTCTCTAAAAAAAAAGGAGAGGGGAAAGAAAACAAAAAAAAAAAAAAGAAAAAAAAAAGAGGACTGGCCCACAGGCCGTGGCCCACAGGCCACGTGGCCGTACGGCCAGATCCGTACGGATCTGTCCGTACGGCCCACACAAAAAAAAACATGAAAAAAAAAAGAAAAGAAACCAAGAAAAAAAAAACGTGTGAAAAAAAAGGAGGCAAACACGTGAAAAAGAAAAAAAAAAGAAGAAGAAAAGAAAAGAAAGAAACAAAAAAAAAAAAAAAAGAAGAACTTTTTTTTTTCCTACAATGGAGTTTTCTTGAAAAAGAAGAACTTACTTGAAGCCATTGATGGAGAAGAAGAAGAAAACACTTGAAGATCTTGAAGAAGAAAAGCTCTTGGTCTTGAAGCCCTCTTGAGATTATTGCAAAAGAAAGTAATAAGAGCAAGAGATCCAACCTTCTCCTTGCTTTTATAGAGGAGAGCAAACCAAAGAAGGAAAGAAGAAAGAGGTAAGTGTTACTAATTAGTAACCTTACCAAAAGAAAGAGATTAGAAAGATTCTTTCCCAAAAGAAAGATATCTTGAAGGATTTTCTCCCAAAAAGAGATCTATGACGGATTCTTTCCCAAAAGAAAGATATCTTGAGATATTCTATCCCAAAATAAAGGGATCATGAGAGATTCTCTCCAAGTAAAGATATTCTTAGATATTCTCTATCCAAATGAGATATTTTTGGATATTCTTTACAAAAATGACACCATATGAGATCTAAGCCATTTCAAAAGCTTAAGGTCCCATGGGTTAGCCCATATGAGCCAGGTTTGACCACCTAGGCACACAAAAAAAAAAGGGCTTTTAGTCAAAGAGAAATCCCTCTTACCAAGAGCATACAAAAATGGTTCCATGCCTCTTTTGAGTTGATTGGACCATACAAAAGAAAATTCCAAGCCCCATGAGCTTCCAAAAAATCAAACCATCAAGCCTCATCTACCAAATTGAGCCAAATTCTTGAAATTGACATTCCATCAAACCAAATCCTGGTCCCCTAACTTGCCACATACAGCCTGTTAGGTCACAAGACCAAAACCAAAAACCAAAACCTGATCCCCTAACTTGCCACATACAGCCTGTTAGGTCACAAGATCAAAACCAAAATTGATCCCCCAACATTCCACATACAGCCTGTTAGGTCACAAGATCAAAACCAAAATTGATCCCCCAACATTCCACATACAGCTTGTTGGGTCACACGATCAAAACCAAACCCGACCCCCTAACCTGCCACATATAGCCTGTTAGGTCACAAGGTCAAAACCCAAATCCACATCCCTGATGTCATCTTCAAAACTTTGCCTCGAGATGGTACGTGATCCCTTTCACTACCATAAAATTCCCCTGGAAGCTCAAAAGGCTACAAATACCAAAAAGAAAGACTGCTCAAAGACTCTTGGTCAAGTCACAGGCTCTCCTTCAAAAATCTCTTCGAGGCACATCGACTACAAAAGTTAAGCAACTCGCCGCTGTACCTCGAGGGGGCATTTGTTGACACCAAAAATGTCACTTTGCCTTTTCAAGATCCAAAGAGCTACATGAAGTCGCAACCTGCCATAAATAGGTAATGCTGCTTCCAAAAATCAAATCTTGTCAGAATCAAACAAAAACTGCAAGATTCTTCCAGACAGCCAAAAGAGGAGTACACAAGAAGTTTCGGGCCATTTCAAAATCATTTGGCCTAACTTCGCTTCTCCGACAGCCGAAAAAGAGCTCTCGGCGACAAAAGCTCTCCGGGACCATGATTTCCAAGACAGAGCCTATGGATCATCTTAAAATGACTCCAATAGGTTCCCTGTCAAATTTCAAGTCAATCGGACATCGGTTGACCGCACATCAAATCGCGACATCTTCATCGCGACAAAAAGCAAGTCTACAGGTGATAGGACCCCAAACGGCTTCAAAACTCAAACAAAAGCCTATGGTTGGTCTTATTTATTGCTCAGGAGGCTTCACACCAAATTTCAGGTCATTCCGACATCGTTTGGCCCAGTTTCAGCTTCTGACGGAAAATCGGCAGCTCTGCGCGACAAAGTCTTCGGCTTTCTCAGGAAATTGGAAACTTTGCAAAATAAAATGCAAGGATTCTCATCAGGTTTCCTACAAAGAAATCAGGCCAATAAATGGTCAAAATGTCAAGGAAAAGTACAGAAGAAAAAAGAATCGAAAAAAAGCAAAAACGGACGCAAAACGGGACACGAAAGGGGGAAAACCCCCCCAGGGTCGCAGACCCCTGCGACCCTGGGCCAGGGTCGACGGCGACCTTGGACCCCGGGGTCGCCGGGAAAGCCCCGGAAACCCCGGTTTTCGCCGTTTTTTCGCGATTCGAAGGGCCCAGCCTCTGGTACTTTCCAAAATTCATGCTTTTGAGACACCAAGTCCTCTGACATCCGTCCAAAACACGGGTAAATCATCAAGAGTATCAAAGACAGTATTGATCGCCACCCGGTCAACCAAAAAAGTGTGCTTTCCACCCGACCGATCGAGAAATCGACAGGACAGATGGCACCGACCCGCTGTTGGCAACAAACACCTGAAATTACATGATCATCTGATGTCAATCTACATGAAGATCCATCGATGATCATCGACAGAAGAATTCCAAAAGACGTGGCACGGCCCGCGACTCTTCAGCTGCTCGGCGACCACTTAATGCGATTAATTGACTAGCTTTATTACAGTCATTAATCCATTTCTTTGGACGGCCCAATCAGAAGCAAGCATTCGGGAGTTACAAGTCAAGAAATTCATGGCATTTAACCCATGAAACTCCTCCCATCATGGTGATTAAAGGCGATTAAATGCCCTCAATCTCCTCCGGCCAATCAGAAGCCAAGAAAAAGGAGTTACAAAATAAACAATTCAATTTTGTAACTCCTCCCATTATGCGGCTTAATGACAATAAAAGCCCATAAACCCACCTAAAAGGCTACCTAAAAGCCTATAAATAGGAGGGCTCTCCAAGAAGAAAGGACATCACAGAAAAATCAGAAACATCAGAGAAAAAAGCACAAGCACACAGACAGAAATCCAGAGAAAGGAAAAAGAGAGAAAACTCTGCGGAAGTTCTACACCGGCCACCGCAACAAGGTGACAAAAGTCCCTTGGGGGGTACCCCCCCCCCAAGGTCCTTGCCTTCTCCTCCTGCCTCCAATGGCTTAGATGTGGCTTTTCAGCCCGTCTACTCGGCTTTTTATTGGACATAGGACCTTCCTTTGGTCTTTGTCCTCTAAAAACCTGAGGTTATAGCCAAGCCAGGCGAATCAATAGCATCCTCTGTTCTCATCTGCATGGATGATGGCGAAGCCCACATATGGCTTACGACCGTCAATTTAAACGAGTCCCCCACAATCTCCTGAGAAGTTAGATCCTCCTTTTCTTGCTTTTCATTGTAGTTTGTATTTTTTCAAAAGAGACAAAAATCACAATTCTTGTCTTTCATTATTAATAAGGATTGTAAATCGGCTATAAACGCCAAAAATCGGCTATAAACGCCAAAATCGGCTATAAATGCCAAAAAAATCGCCTTTCACGGCAAACCAAAAAAATGTCTCTTTTCTTAAATATATGAGCAATGGAAAACTTGAAAGAAGTTGATTTCCTTTTTACTTGCGAAGGTTGATCTCCGGATCACCACTTGCAATTCCAAGTAAAAATAGAAAATCTGGCACACCCAAAAAAAAAAGAAATGTTGATGCACGCCCCTGCCCCCCGGTTACGAAAGGGTCGGAACCAAACGGACTCCCACGTCCGCCGACCTCGGTAGAACCAAGCAGGAGCGCGGTCCATCAAGGTGATCCTAAACCTTGAATTGGCTAGTGAAATCCGGTAAGGTTACCGGGAGTGGATGTAGGCAACTTGGCCGAACCACTATATTTGATTGTGTTATGGTGATTTGTGTTTACCTTCCTTTTTATGATTGTTGACCTTTTAATTGGGTATGAGCTTGATTAAAGGATGTATTTGTCTTTTGAATTTGTATGTTTAACTTAGAAACTCTCTCTCTTATGAAGCTAGCTTACTATCATCAAAGCATAAGTCACCTAATAATCAAAATGTTCAGAAGTGGCCTAAATTTTTAATAGCATCCTATTCACCCCCCCCCCCCCCTCTAGGATTCGATCTTGGTCTTTCAATTGGTATCAGAGCTAGGTTGCTCTGGTTTAGGTCTTACAGCCTAGAGTTGAATCCTAGTGAGTGTGTTTCTTTTGTTGCCACTATGCAATCTCATCTGGGTGAGGGCAATGCCACCAATAGACCACCTCTGTTTAATGGAACACATTATAGGTATTGGAAAATTAGGATGCAAGTGTTCCTAGAATCCCAAAGTTTAGATGTGTGGAACATCATTGAAGAAGGTTATCATCTACCCACTGCCACAGAAAAGGATTCTGAAGGCAATATTATATCCTTAACTCTCAAACCTAAAAGTGCTTGGACTCCAGGGGAAAAGGATAGAGCTAATCTGAATGCTAAAGCAAAAAACTCTCTATATTGTGCCTTATCTCAAGAGGAATTCAATAGAGTTGTCAATTGCAATACTGCTAAGGAAGTGTGGGACACCCTAGAGACCACCCATGAAGGTACAGATCAGGTCAAGATAGCCAAAATTCAAATGTTGACCTCTAAGCTAGAAGATATTAAAATGCTAGAAGAGGAAACTTTTGATGAGTTCTACACAAAGATTATGGAATTAATCAACTCTCTTATAGGACTAGGAGAAAAGATGGATGAATCTAAAACTGTAAGAAAAATTTTAAGATCTCTTCCTAAAATATTCAAACCAAAGATTATTGCCATAACTGAGAGTAAAAATGTGGACCAAATTAAAATTGAAGAACTAAGAGGAAATCTACTCACATATGAACTAGATTTTGAAGTTAAAGATAAAAAGAAAGGAGTTGCCTTTACCTCTCAATCTAATGAAAATGAAAGTGAAGATGATAGTGATGATGATAATGCTCTTCTTGTCAAGAACTTTAAGAAATTCTTTAAGAATAACAAAAACATAAGAAAATCTGATGAAAGCAGCAAAAGCTCTAGATTTCAAAGAAGTTCCAAAAGTTCTTTTATCAAAAAGGATGTGCAATGTTATAATTGCAAGGGGTTTGGACATATTGCTCAACTCCTAAAGAATTTGAAAGAGGGGATAAGAAAGCAAAGAAAGCGTTAAACATAACTTGGGATGAGGAAGATGAAGATAGTGACAAAAACGATTTCCAGAATGATGAAGATGAAAATCCTCCTAATTGGCTTCTTATTGCCTCTATTGAAGAGATAAATGATCATAACACATTAATAGATGACACATTAGGGGAAGAGGAAACTTATGAAGAAGATGACGAAATTGAGATCCAACAAGCTTACAATGATCTATATGAAAATTCTGAGATCTTAATTAAGAAAAATAAAATGTTAAAAGAAGAATCCAAAAAACTGGTCAATGAAGTAAATGTTCTAAAAGATGAATTGAAACTAACCATAAATGACAAAGTCAATTTGGAACATAAATTCATCACCCTAACTAAAGAACTAGCTCTTGCTCAAAATCACATTCATAGCTTACAATCCAAGCTTGAGTCTAGTCAACTTGAAACAAACTCTTTACAATTAAAACTCAACAAAGGAAAATTCATTGTTGAAAAACTCACCTTGGGAAATGACAAGTTTTATCAAATGTTAGGCATGCATAAAATTTATGGTGACAAGAGTGGTATAGGTTTTGAAGGCTCCCCTAGCAACATGAAGGACAGCTCTCAAATATTTACTAAGAGTGTCCGCAAACCTATAGTTGAGAGAAGTTATACCACTAGATGGACTTGTCATTTTTGCAATCATAGTGGTCATTTGGTTCCTAATTGTCCATACAAAAACAGGTTATCTCTCAACAATCCCTCTAAAGTATCTTTTAAATTTGTCCCCAAGACCATTCCCTATAAATCTCCTCTGTCTAGATGGATTGTTAAACAAACAAACCTTGAGAGTCTCATAGTGCAAACCGCTTTAAAAGCAAAAGAAAATCCTACTTGGTTTTTAGATAGTGGTTGTTCTAAACACATGACAGGAGACCGATCTAGATTCAGCTCTATAGTGGAATATGATGGAGGAAATGTCTCTTTTGGAGACAATAGTAAAGCTCAAATCATTGGCAAGGGAAGTGTGAAGGGTAAAAATACCAACTCTGAATGATGTATTTCTTGTGGAAGGATTGAAGCATAATCTCCTTAGCATTAGCCAATTGTGTGACAAGGGAAACAAAGTTGTCTTTGACAGTCTTTCATGCAAAGTAGTAAATGATAAAACTAACCAAGTTATTCTTACTGGGTCAAGGACAAAAGGGAATGTTTACATTATAGAAGAATGTGATGACAATGAATCTAGGTGCTTGATAACCAGAGATCAAGAGAATTACTTATGGCACCAAAGGATGGGTCACATAAACTTTAAATTGATGAAAATCCTATCCAAGAATGAAATTGTGAAAGGAATTCCCAAGTTGACTGCTGAAAAATCTGAAATCTGTAAGGCATGCCAACTGGGTAAACAAATAAAGAAGAGCTTCAAAGGTTTAATTAAAGGATATATCGTCGTCTCGTCCTCTAGAATTAATCCATATGGACTTGATTGGACCTGCACCAGTGCAAAGTATTGGAGGAAAGAAATTTATTCTGGTTATGGTAGACGATTATTCTCGTTTTGGTTGGGTTGCCTTTCTTCATGCTAAATCAGATGCTGTAGACAATATCATAAGAATTTGCAACAAGATACAAGTTGAAAAAGATTGTAAAATTCAGAAGTGATCATGGAGGAGAATTTAAGAATGAAAAATTTGCCAAATTTTGTGAAAATCATGGGATTAATCATCAATTTTCAACTCCTAAAACTCCTCAACAAAATGGAGTAGCAGAAAGAAGAAATAGAGTGATTCAAGAAATGGCTAGGACCATGCTCAATGAAAAGAATCTTCCTCGTAATCTATGGGCTGAAGCTGTGAATACTGCCTGCTATATTATAAATAGAGTCTATCTCACTAAGAATACCAACAAGACCCCGTATGAACTTTATTTTGAAAGAAAACCTAATTTAGGGTATTTGAAAGTGTTCGGAAGCAAATGTTATATTCTAAGAGATAGGGAGCAGTTGGAGAAATTTGAGCCTAAATCTGATGAAGGAATCTTCCTAGGCTATTCTGAAAGGAGCAAAGCTTACAGAGTATTTAATCATAGAACTATGACCATAATGGAGTCAGCTCATGTTGTCATCGATGATATGAATCAAATTGGAAGAACTCTTCAAGATGATGATGAAGTTGAATCTGTTATTGATCAACCAACTCCTAAAGACAAAAGTGATATCATTCCATCCAAAGCTACAGTTCCAACCAAACTCATGAAAGATCATACATTGGAGAATATTATTGGAGATATCAGTAGAGGGGTCATGACCCGGAGACAAGTTCATAATTTATGTGCACATTACTCTTTTGTCTCCCAAATCGAGCCCAAGAATTTTTCTGAAGCTGAATCAAAATCAGAATGGATGGAAGCTATGCAAGAAGAATTGAATCAATTTAAGAAAAATGATGTTTGGGATCTTGTTCCATTACCTACAGAGAAAAATCCAATTGGTACTAAGTGGATATACAAGAACAAATCAGATGAATCTGGTAATGTTATGAGAAACAAGGCAAGACTAGTAGCAAAAGGATATGCCCAAATAGAAGGAATCGATTTTGAAGAAACCTTTGCTCCTGTAGCCCGTTTGGAGTCTATAAGGATCCTATTGAGTTATGCGAGTAGCATGAGAATTAAACTATTTCAGATGGATGTCAAAAGTTGTCACACCCCGAAACCGGGCCCTGCAGTGATCCGACCTCGGGGTGTGAAATTTTGGGATAAATTTGAAACTTTTGTTATGTTTCCCAAGATCCGCGTGAATGAGGATAATCAAATTCCAACACGATCAGAGTATATTTTCGCGGAAGCTAAACATGGTGTTACGACTTGGAATCCGTGGCCATCGGGTTCCGTGTTGCACGCAACCAATATCATAAAGCTATCACATAAGCAGACTGGCACAAGTCATAATCCAAAGAACACTGAGCTGGTAGTAACAAAACTATTATTTCCCACATGTTCAAATTTCAATTAACAAATGTCTTAATTACAAACCCAATGAAAAAGGCTAACAAAGCCATACAAATAAACCACTAAGTGACATACTACCCCAAATGATTTTTCGAGCTCCGGTGTCAAACTTGACATCTAGATGATATCAATGGGCAGCCTCTCACGTCAGACCGGCGGTCCCACCGCCTCCTCCGATCAAACACCTAAAAACAGAAAGAGAAGAAACTGGCACCAAACAAACAGGGTCAGACACGACGGTCTGGCAAGTAAATAAACAAGTAATATGAAACAAAAGGACATTCATAAAACCTGATGAAATCATTGTAAAACCGATGAAAGAGTCCAAACAATAATAACAATAAATCACGATAAAATGATCGAAAGACCGAACATCAATATCAAAGCAAGTAAATGAACAGACACTGAGCATAAGTGTCTTGAAAAGGTAACAGTCTACATAAAACATTTAATAGTTGGAAATACATTTCAAATCCCGAATAATAGCGATAATATGATAAATGATCGATATCATAAACATTAACCAATTTAAAGCATGAAGAGTATAAACAACAAGAACCATAAAACAAAGTAATACGCAGATAAAACATTGGCAACAACACGTAGCTATATTCTCCTATTACCGAAGTAACAAGAGCAGACAGAAACGTAGCCACTGAACGTGGTACCGGAAATAGGATCAGAACCGTAGCCATACAAATGGGACCGGCAGATCAAAATCAGAACCGCAGCCATACAAATGGGACCGGCAGATAGGAACCGTTGCCATGGTTGGTACAAACAGAATCCAAGCTGCAGCTGGCGGACAGATTGAAGATCCCAAGCCGGGTGATCAGCCCGACAAGGTGACCTAAGCCTAGTGGTGCCTTTAGTTTTCAAAACTCGAACCGATACAAATCAAACCATAATACTAATCCCTTTGGCTCAGGGGCTCACACTACAAAGCTCTGGCCCCGTCTTGCCTCGAGGTTTTATTTTCAAAATACTAGTCTTATCAAAATAATAGTCTCATCGAAGAAATCCCGAATGTGACGAACCACTCCAATCTCCTTTCAAATCGATTCGGAGAAAACATACGAATATCCATGGTAAACCGCTCAAATACACATCAAAGTGATTTATATAAAATCATACGATCAACCTTTCGAATCATGGGGAACCACATGATTTTATAGCAAATCACCGATGCTATTTAAATTAGTTCACCGAAGAATACGAATACAAATACAAATACGTTTTTCTGACTTGAAATGGAACGGATAGTGGAGAATGACTTAATGATTTACCAAGGAACCATCTCAATACGCATTTAACCTTTAAACATTGATTAATAAAGAGTGCGTTTGATGCCAATGAAAATCCATAATATTTAAATGATAAAGTGCGTATTGAGACTTAAAGGGTTCCTGGTTAATTTCACATAAGCTCATTCTCACCTCATTCCCAATCCCATTTCACAATTTTCCAAACATCACAAGTAATCCCAAAACTCTTAAAATCAGGCCACAACTGGCCTTAACCCAAGCCCAAAACAGTCTATTCATTTAGTCCAAAACAGCCCCTTTAAACATGGCCCAAACAGTCCTTAAAACAGTCCCGAAATTGACCTTAAATGGTCCCTAAAACAGGTCTTAAAACAGTCCAATATCAGGCCCTGAAATGGCCCAATGTCGGGTCTTAAAAACAGCCCAAAACTAACTTTGAATGGCCCCCAAAATAGGTTTTAAATCAGCCCAAAACTGAACCTTGAATGGCCCAAGAAACAAGTTTTAAAACAGCCCAAAAGCTGACCTTGAACAGGCCCACAAAACAGGTCTTAAAACAGCCCAAAACTAAACCTTGAATGGCCCAAGAAATGAGTTTTAAAACAGCCCAAAACTGACCTTGAAACAGGCCCAAAACTGATTTCTAAACAGACCCATAAATCCACCTGAAACAGGCCCCAGGCTGGGCTGGGCTCAACCATTCTTTAACATAAAAAACTGAATTATTTCATAGCAAAACCATTAATCAATCAAAACTACTTATGAATTCCGCATGAAAATCATAGATTAATCATAAGATAAATGTAAAGATATGAGCTGAGATCTCACATTGAGAAGTCCTTAATAAAATCAGAGATTTTCATTCTGATGCCAACAAAATCTTATAGACAGACTGAACATAAACCCAATGTTGTAAAACTGTTGGAAATCAGAATTTTCATGGCTAAGCTAATCATTTAAAATGGATCAAAACTTATAAATAAACAAGATTCAAATGCATGCATTCCAACAATTTATTCACTTGCAGAAATCTGAACATAGTTGAGTACAAAAACTGTAGAAATCTGAACATTAATTTGAACATAAACCTGTAGAAATCTGAACCTGGATTGGACACAAAAACCAGCAAAGATCTGAAATTGAACACAGCTAAACACTAAGACTGCATGAGTTTTGAACACAGATGTACACAAAATTCCTGCAGAAATCCAAACTCATTTGCACACTAAAACCCCAGCAGAAATCTGAATTCATTTACACGCAAAGAAAAATCCTGCAGAGATCTGAATGTTAACAAAACACTAACCTGGTTGGAATCTCAAACAGAAAATTAAGACATTGTGGAGAAACTAATCACACCTGAACATTAAAACCTTTATGAAACCAAAATATATATATAGCCAATGAAAATGAAAGAAAAGACATGGTTATTTCAAATTAAGCTTTAAAGAAGAAACATTATTTCATTAACTTGCATTCAAACCAGTTTATTCACTTGCCTTAGCCCAATGTCAAACCAAAAATCTCCTCAAGGATCTCTTCCTACAGCTGAACCGAGCTCTACAAAAAGCACCGAGAAATCCATTCAAAAATCATCATTTTGAACAAACAAAACCCCCATTTCGAAAATGGGTTTGCATGTATGAAAAACAAGCCCTACATGAGCTAAAAGAACTCCATGGAAGAGGGGAAATGAAGCTCTAACCTATAGCTTGCTGAACAGGAAGGGACCAGCTGGGAGAAGAAGAAGAGTTGCAGAAAATCTTTCAAAAGAGTTACCCAGCTGAAGCTTGAGAAGAGAGGAAGAGAATGGTGAAATCAGATCTTGATTTGGAGCTTCCTAGCTAAGGCATGCAAGAGGGGGAAGTTTGGAGAAGAAGAGCTCTCCTCTCAGCTCTGTTGCAGAAATTTTTTTGGTTGCAGGATGAAATGAACGATGGGAGGGGGAAGAGGTCTAACTTAAGTGACTCAAAAGTGGGCCCATGACTGCTGAATTTTAAAATGGCTAAAACCTTATTTTGTGGGCCCCGGATGAGATCGACGAAGAAGAGTAAAATGATCCTTGAAAAATCTAATTTCTAAAAAGTATAAATTTGACATAATTTTGAAATTTTGAAATTTGAGTTCAGATTTGGTGTGAAAAGCCATTTTTGCCCTTTTTTTCTCGAAAAACGCATTTTCTGATCATCGAATCAAAATGGTCAAAACATGAAAGTTGTTAAACTTCATAAAATGAGTCGAAATGCACCAAAATCAGGATTTTTAGAAATCAAAAGTAATTTCTCATAAAAATACATATCATATGGACCGGGTCAAACCAAAGTCAACGGTCCTCAAAATCTCAAAGGCTATGGAAAAATCTAGTCAAACTCAAAAATAAAGTCAAACCAACTCAAATCTTGCTTAGAAAGCTAACCCATAATTAAAACAATACTAAACAGAGAAATTGGGGGTCGGGGTCTTACATCCTCCCCTCCTTAGAACCCATTTGGTCCTCCAAATGGTCTAAACCACCTCAAAATCAAAAACCCAAAAGGTAAACGAAAACACTGACACCCTATGCTAGACCTCGGCAACTGAGATAACCACTTGTCAAACCTGACGTTGAGGTGCGCCTGCAAACAACATTCTGATTCGGCCGAAGGCTTCACACTGTTCCACATATCTGTTCGAAAACATACTTCTCTGACCAAACTGTTGTTCAACAATTCTTCTAATCATCCCTAGTGTCATCTGTCGTTCCTGCACTGGATCATTTCTTTTACTTACCTCGTCAGTCACTATCGGTCCAAGAAACTGCAAATTCTGCATCTTTCTATCTTTTTTGGAATTCTGTGCCTTAAGTCCTTCAAAGCTGCACACGGTGCTCCTGACGCTTGTACAAAGATGTGATCGTAGACATGTTTCTTCTGAAATAATCTCTTCATCCCGAAAAATTCTGAAATTCCATATGTTTGCTCTTACTATGTTCCTCGAATGCATCATCAGCTTCTGGCCTCCAAGTATGCCGTCAATCCTTCTTTGTTCTGAAATTACAAACTCCAAATTCTATAGGTCTACTGTCTCTGACTTGGTCTGTTACAACCCAAATGTCATACTGCTATACACCAAATGTTAAACTGCCATAACCTGTTGAGCTGTTCTGTGTCGAAACTTCGCATGGCTCGCCTCTTCAGATTTCACTCTTCAAATCTCATACCCTTGACATGTAAAGCCAACCTTGAAAATCCAATCTGTGTTCACAACTCCATATTCCAAATCTTTCTATGCTGTACTCAGAATTCCTGCCCACATCTGCTTCCATCTGCTTGCTGCTCTTGATCTCTTACCTGGTATTGTGTTATCAACAAAATAGACCTGCTAAGCTGGCATCATTTCCTGATAAGTTGAAACTTTCAATCCAAGTCTTGAATGATGTTTACTCTCTCATAGATCCAACTTTGTTTCCAACTGAACCAGTACACTTCCTGACATCCATCAACCCTTCAATCCATACACCTCCAAACTCCAACCATAAGCTGTTACCACCCATTCCATTCAATGCAAAACAACCCTTAAAATATTACACATAATGACTAGACAGCCACTTAGTTGAATTTCATCATTTTTAAAACATAGTAGAAACTGAACTTCCAAATTATCAAATAAAACTTAATAAATAAAGCTTATCAAAGTTTGAATATGAAACAACATTATTCGTTTTGAAATTCATATTTTCATAACCAAACAAATCATTGAAACACTCGACAATTCCAAATCAGGATTTCAAAAATAAATCTAATTCATGTAGTATGACCATACATTAAACTTTGCGAAAATCTGAGTGTTAGTTAAACACTAAACCTTGTTGAAATCTGAACTCATTTGTTCATGAAAATCTTGTGGAAATCTAAACAAATCTAAACAGAGTTAAAACAAATGTAGGAAATCTGCATATAATCTAAACACAAAACCCTTAGGAAATTCATTTTGCATAGCCAAAGAAAATGAATCAATGAAATAGAAATTTCACATTGTTCATTGAAAAAGAAACACGATTTTGAGTTACATGCTTTTAAATACCAATTTATCCACTAGTCTCTACATTCCATCATTAAAAACATCCGTCCATTTCCAACCAAACATATACAAAATTTTGAAATCTTTAAGGTTTTAAAATGTAGATGTCAACATTTAAGAGAATTACAACAAGAGCAAAATTTCAAGATCATTGTGTAACAATGTCTTAAGAAGATTAAATAAAAATTCGAAACACAAATCCTTATGAAAACAAAATCATGTGACTCATAAAAAGAGTATAATGACATAATTTATTTCAAAGATAAGCCTTAAAGAAGAAACATAAATCCATTGTTTAAACACTGCAAGAATAAGTCATAGTCATTAAGGAAAACATAACAAAAGATGAAAACATCACGAAAATCATTCTAAATATGAGATGAACATCGCACTAACTGAGGCATTCCCTTGCATCTGCATGTTGTCCAATCCAATACCCTATAAGTCGGTAAAGCCCACAACATTTCCTTTGCTGCCAAAAATTATCTTGACCACAACGAACCCTCCACTTGGTATTGCCTCTGAAAACTACACTGGCTAAGCTACAGGTCCTGAAAATTCTCAGCCAAAACCATGACAAGGCTCATCGAATCCGGGAAATCCCTGAGTTTCTAGCACCAACTTCTAACCTTACTAACTAAGAATCATTTCTCCCTTCATGAAATCAATAGCTGATATGCCTTTTGCAATCCTTCATCTTGAAAAGATGGTCTGAGTTCACCCAAAAATCCACATTCACTTACCTTGGACGCTGCATGATGATCTTTAATTAGCTGAAAGGGGATCTTCGAATACTGCTCAAGTCCTACTTTGGCGGGCAAATGCACATGTCTTCTCTCATTAACCACAATGAAGATGCTGAAGGCTGAAAGTCTGCTGATGTTCTCCGAATACAACATACTGAATCCACGGGGTTCTCAGTCTCCGACACAAGCATAGACAAAAGACACCGAACAAGAGTATGGAGACTTTAAATTCTCCACCACTAAAGGGGAAATTTGGTCATCCAAATCTCCTAACAACAAGAACTAAAAGAAAAGACAAGCAAAGTCTCCCGAACTGAAAGAAAAGCCGACTCAAATCCAAAGAAACAATGACACGAGAAAACAAATCGACACAATCTAACGAATCCTCACCACACGTCTTAATGTCTCTAGAGTATTTTATTTCCTAGAAACTAACCAGCTCTGATACCAAACCTGTCACACCCCGAAACCGGGCCCTGCAGTGATCCGACCTCGGGGTGCGAAATTTTGGGATAAATTTGAAACTGTTGTTATGTTTCCCAAGATCCGAGTGAATGAGGATAATCAAATTCCAACACGATCAGAGTATATTTTCGCGGAAGCTAAACATGGTGTTACGACTTGGAATCCGTGGCCATCGGGTTCCGTGTCGCACGCAACCAATATCATAAAGCTATCACATAAGCAGACTGGCACAAGTCATAATCCAAAGAACACTGAGCTTGTAGTAACAAAACTATTATTTCCCACATGTTCAAATTTCAATTAATAAATGTCTTAATTACAAACCCAATGAAAAAGGCTAACAAAGCCATACAAATAAACCACTAAGTGACATACTACCCCAAATGATTTTTCGAGCTCCGGTGTCAAACTTGACATCTAGATGATATCAATGGGCAGCCTCTCACGTCAGACCGGCGGTCCCACCGCCTCCTCCGATCAAACACCTAAAAACAGAAAGAGAAGAAACTGGCACCAAACAAACAGGGTCAGACACGACGGTCTGGCAAGTAAATAAACAAGTAATATGAAACAAAAGGACATTCATAAAACCTGATGAAATCATTGTAAAACCGATGAAAGAGTCCAAACAATAATAACAATAAATCACGATAAAACGATCGAAAGACCGAACATCAATATCAAAGCAAGTAAATGAACAGACACTGAGCATAAGTGTCTTGAAAAGGTAACAGTCTACATAAAACATTTAATAGTTGGAAATACATTTCAAATCCCGAATAATAGCGATAATATGATAAATGATCGATATCATAAACATTAACCAATTTAAAGCATGAAGAGTATAAACAACAAGAACCATAAAACAAAGTAATATGCAGATAAAACATTGGCAACAACACGTAGCTATATTCTCCTATTACCGAAGTAACAAGAGCAGACAGAAACGTAGCCACTGAACGTGGTACCGGAAATAGGATCAGAACCGTAGCCATACAAATGGGACCGGCAGATCAAAATCAGAACCGTAGCCATACAAATGGGACCGGCAGATAGGAACCGTTGCCATGGTCGGTACAGACAGAATCCAAGCTGCAGCTGGCGGACAGATTAAAGATCCCAAGCCGGGTGATCAGCCCGACAAGGTGACCTAAGCCTAGTGGTGCCTTTAGTTTTCAAAACTCGAACCGATACAAATCAAACCATAATACTAATCCCTTTGGCTCAGGGGCTCACACTACAAAGCTCTGGCCCCATCTTGCCTCGAGGTTTTATTTTCAAAATACTAGTCTTATCAAAATAATAGTCTCATCGAAGAAATCCCGAATGTGACGAACCACTCCAATCTCCTTTCAAATCGATTCGGAGAAAACATACGAATATCCATGGTAAACCGCTCAAATACACATCAAAGTGATTTATATAAAATCATACGATCAACCTTTCGAATCATGGGGAACCACATGATTTTATAGCAAATCACCGATGCTATTTAAATTAGTTCACCGAAGAATACGAATACAAATACAAATACGTTTTTCTGACTTGAAATGGAACGGATAGTGGAGAATGACTTTATGATTTACCAAGGAACCATCTCAATACGCATTTAACCTTTAAACATTGATTAATAAAGAGTGCGTTTGATGCCAATGAAAATCCATAATATTTAAATGATAAAGTGCGTATTGAGACTTAAAGGGTTCCTGGTTAATTTCACATAAGCTCATTCTCACCTCATTCCCAATCCCATTTCACAATTTTCCAAACATCACAAGTAATCCCAAAACTCTTAAAATCAGGCCACAACTGGCCTTAACCCAAGCCCAAAACAGTCTATTCATTTAGTCCAAAACAGCCCCTTTAAACATGGCCCAAACAGTCCTTAAAACAGTCCCGAAATTGACCTTAAATGGTCCCTAAAACAAGTCTTAAAACAGTCCAATATCAGGCCCTGAAATGGCCCAATGTCGGGTCTTAAAAACAGTGCAAAACTAACTTTGAATGGCCCCCAAAATAGGTTTTAAATCAGCCCAAAACTGAACCTTGAATGGCCCAAGAAACAAGTTTTAAAACAGCCCAAAAGCTGACCTTGAATAGGCCCACAAAATAGGTCTTAAAACAGCCCAAAACTAAACCTTGAATGGCCCAAGAAACGAGTTTTAAAACAGCCCAAAACTGACCTTGAAACAGGCCCAAAACTGATTTCTAAACAGACCCATAAATCCACCTGAAATAGGCCCCAGGCTGGGCTGGGCTCAACCATTCTTTAACATAAAAAACTGAATTATTTCATAGCAAAACCATTAATCAATCAAAACTACATTGAATCACCTCATCCCATTTATGAATTCCGCATGAAAATCATAGATTAATCATAAGATAAATGTAAAGATATGAGCTGAGATCTCACATTGAGAAGTCCTTAATAAAATCAGAGATTTTCATTCTGATGCCAACAAAATCTTATAGACAGACTGAACATAAACCCAATGTTGTAAAACTGTTGGAAATCAGAATTTTCATGGCTAAGCTAATCATTTAAAATGGATCAAAACTTATAAATAAACAAGATTCAAATGCATGCATTCCAACAATTTATTCACTTGCAGAAATCTGAACATAGTTGAGTACAAAAACTGTAGAAATCTGAACATTAATTTGAACATAAACCTGTAGAAATCTGAACCTGGATTGGACACAAAAACCAGCAAAGATCTGAAATTGAACACAGCTAAACACTAAGACTGCATGAGTTTTGAACACAGATGTACACAAAATTCCTGCAGAAATCCAAACTCATTTGCACACTAAAACCCCAGCAGAAATCTGAATTCATTTACACACAAAGAAAAATCCTGCAGAGATCTGAATGTTAACAAAACACTAACCTGGTTGGAATCTCAAACAGAAAATTAAGACATTGTAGAGAAACTAATCACACCTGAACATTAAAACCTTTATGAAACCAAAATATATATATATAGCCAATGAAAATGAAAGAAAAGACATGGTTATTTCAAATTAAGCTTTAAAGAAGAAACATTATTTCATTAACTTGCATTCAAACCAGTTTATTCACTTGCCTTAGCCCAATGTCAAACCAAAAATCTCCTCAAGGATCTCTTCCTACAGCTGAACCGAGCTCTACAAAAAGCACCGAGAAATCCATTCAAAAATCATCATTTTGAACAAACAAAACCCCCATTTCGAAAATGGGTTTGCATGTATGAAAAACAAGCCCTACATGAGCTAAAAGAACTCCATGGAAGAGGGGAAATGAAGCTCTAACCTATAGCTTGCTGAACAGGAAGGGACCAGCTGGGAGAAGAAGAAGAGTTGCAGAAAATCTTTCAAAAGAGTTACCCAGCTGAAGCTTGAGAAGAGAGGAAGAGAATGGTGAAATCAGATCTTGATTTGGAGCTTCCTAGCTAAGGCATGCAAGAGGGGGAAGTTTGGAGAAGAAGAGCTCTCCTCTCAGCTCTGTTGCAGAAATTTTTTTGGTTGCAGGATGAAATGAACGATGGGAGGGGGAAGAGGTCTAACTTAAGTGACTCAAAAGTGGGCCCATGACTGCTGAATTTTAAAATGGCTAAAACCTTATTTTGTGGGCCCCGGATGAGATCGACGAAGAAGAGTAAAATGATCCTTGAAAAATCTAATTTCTAAAAAGTATAAATTTGACATAATTTTGAAATTTCGAAATTTGAGTTCAGATTTAGTGTGAAAAGCCATTTTTACCCTTTTTTTCTCGAAAAACGCATTTTCTGATCATCGAATCAAAATGGTCAAAACATGAAAGTTGTTAAACTTCATAAAATGAGTCGAAATGCACCAAAATCAGGATTTTTAGAAATCAAAAGTAATTTCTCATAAAAATACATATCATATGGACCGGGTCAAACCAAAGTCAACGGTCCTCAAAATCTCAAAGGCTATGGAAAAATCTAGTCAAACTCAAAAATAAAGTCAAACCAACTCAAATCTTGCTTAGAAAGCTAACCCATAATTAAAACAATACTAAACAGAGAAATTGGGGGTCGGGGTCTTACATCCTCCCCTCCTTAGAACCCATTTGGTATCCTTGTGACTCATCTTTACAATTAATTGGATACAGTGATGCTGACTGGGCAGGATCAATAGATAATAGGAAAAGCACTAGTGGATGTTGCTACTTCATAGGAAATTGCTTAGTAGCTTGGCATAGCAAAAAGCAAAATTCAGTATCCTTGTCTACTGCAGAAGCTGAATACATAGCTGCAGGTAGCTGTTGTGCTCAATTGTTGTGGATGAAACAAACCTTGTTAGATTATAATGTCCCACAACATTGTATGCCTATCATGTGTGATAACTCAAGTGCCATTAGCATCTCAAAAAATCCTGTTCAGCATTCTCGCACTAAACACATTGACATTCGCTATCATTTTTTGCGTGATCATGCTGATCAAGGCTCCATTGAGTTACTTTTTGTTCCAACTGATTCTCAATTGGCTGACCTGTTTACTAAACCCCTTGGAAATGAAAGATTTATTAAACTAAGACATCAATTGGGCATTGGCCCTTGCCCTGAAATCTGAAATCTTGTTGTCTAATCACCTGTTATTGCATTTTTATTGTATTATAACTCTTATAAACAGGTGCTACTGACAAGGTTTGTGTCTTCTTGTAGATGGGCGAGATCCTTTGCAATTAGATGTCAAAGGGGGAGAGAATGATATGTAAAGTGGTCTCAATTTGAGGGGGAGTAGAATCAAGGTCTATCAAATTGAGGGGGAGAAGCTTTGTCTAGTTGCTCTCGCGAGGAAAATCCAAAGCTCCAAAATATCCAAAATCCCAAAGCATCCAAAGCTCCTTAAATGTCCAAAGAAGTTGGTGTTTTAGTTCGTGGCATATGAGAGAGTGTCAAGCTTAGAGTTGCCATCAAATTGCAAAGGGGGAGATTGTTAGAGTGTTTATTTTGTTGCAATTTGATTGGATGCATTCGTTGTCTCATCTTGATCTCTCTCTCATTCATGTTCTCCTTCTTAGGATCCTCTTGCATATCTTTCTATCATAAGCTTTGTTTTTACTTGGAAAATCTTCAGATCTTTGTGTTTTCTGCTTGCACATTCTGTCGGTCCATCTGTCGGCTCTCATCGGTCAGCCGACACAAGAACCGAGCCCAGCCGATAGATCGTCGGTTCCAGTTCCAGAGAGCTTCAACTTTCAGATCTTCTCTGTCGGTCAGATCTTCGGCTCCTATCGGTCAACCGATAGTGCTTAAATCTCTAGATCGAGAGTTCATCGGTCCCAATATCAGAAAGCTTCATTTTTAGCCTTTTTGCTCTATCGGTTCCTAGGTCGGTCGACCGATGCTGTCGGTCAAACCGACAGGTGTTTCTTGGTCAGCAATTTTTTTAAAAAATATAGCCGTTGCGTATGACCGTTAGGCTATCAGTTGACCGACACCAAGTTGTCGGCTAGCCGATAGCTATCCGTTGGGAACACTTTTTCTATAAAAAGTGACTTTCTTTTTGGGGAAAGTTACTGATTTTTTGAGAACTTTTGAGCCAAAA
This sequence comes from Litsea cubeba, assembly GCA_012931725.1. Lineage (NCBI taxonomy): Eukaryota > Viridiplantae > Streptophyta > Magnoliopsida > Laurales > Lauraceae > Litsea > Litsea cubeba. Next base: position 32,454,228 of record CM022951.1, read on the forward strand.
GGAGAGGAGCTTTTCAAGAACTTTTCAAAAGGGATTATGTAAGCATGTCATCTTTTCAAATCTTTGATCTTGAAAATGGGTGTGCTTTCTAAATCTCTACCTCTATTTCATGCTTAGACTTTTAATCTTTGCTTTCTTTTAAGCATGAGTGTTAGTCCTCTTCTAAAGATGTTGTTTCTTTTCATAACATGCCTTGATCTTTGAAAAGTATTTGCATTATGAAATCAACATATGTCTTCTCATTCACATGTGTTTTTGAACATTAACTTTCAAAACTATTGTTTTAAGTTTGATCTTTTGACAAACCATGTGTTGAGTAATACAACTCTTTCTCTTACATTTGATCATCATCCTTTGCATTAATTGACGTTACATCCTTTTAAAAGAGAAAGTGAGCTTTCTAGTTCATGCATTAGTCATAAACATTATCATTCATATGCATGCTTCTAGTAGTATGTTATCATTGTCCATTCAGCCTATCTAGAGGCAAACCACTGTGTTTAATTTGTTCTCTTACCAATGCACAAATAGGCATTTCACTTAAGAGAAAAATCAATGTTGTAAAGGTTGGTGCTTAGCCTTGAAAAGCACATATTGTGTTGTAAAGGTTCATGCTTAGCCTTGAAAAGCATAATGATGTGGTTGTAAGGTTTGAGGTGATCCTAAACCTTGAATTGACTAGTGAAATCCGGTAAGGTTACCGGGAGTGGATGTAGGCAACTTGGCCGAACCACTATATTTGATTGTGTTATGGTGATTTGTGTTTACCTTCCTTTTTATGATTGTTGACCTTTTAATTGGGTATGAGCTTGATTAAAGGATGTATTTGTCTTTTGAATTTGTATGTTTAACTTAGAAACTCTCTCTCTTATGAAGCTAGCTTACTATCATCAAAGCATAAGTCACCTAATAATCAAAATGTTCAGAAGCGGCCTAAATTTTTAATAGCATCCTATTCACCCCCCCCCCCCTCTAGGATTCGATCTTGGTCTTTCACGAAACTCGTACGGGTTCAGGCCATTTCTGAGCTCTTTCTACCCATTTCAATTTCTTCCATTTCCAAACCTTCCAAGAGGCTTTAACCTGCATAAATAGAGCCTCCTGCTCTCCCCAACCATCCATTCCATTGAATCAATAATTAATTCTAAACAACCTATGATCATATAATTATCCATTTTATTCCAAATACCCAAATATCTAACCTAACATAAAAATCCCAAATCAACAAGAACATGCTTGGAATTAAGGGGAATCTATAAGAAACATGGCCAATCAAATGAAAACAACGTACATGCATATATATGAATTGTAGATCTACTTGCCTCAATGTCAGAAGATGAAATAATGGGGTGAAATTTGAGGAGAAGCTTTTCTACTCTGAAATCCCCGATCTAACCTGATAAAACGCAAACTAAGAAGCCAAGAAGAAGATAGGAAGGAAAAAAAATTAAGATCCAACCTAAATCTAACCAAAGAGAATACGAATGAAAAGATGAAAGTATAAGGATGCTTACCAAATTGGTACTGGAAGCAAGAGGGGATCGCGAGGATGAATCCTAGCAGATCGGATCTTCAAATGGGGTCTTCTAGGGCTGAGATCTGGCTTGAGAAAGGAAGAAGAAAAAGATGGGCTGCTGGTTATCTTTTTCGTTTGCAGAGAAAAGAGAAGAAGATTAGGGCAAACTCGTTTAAGAAGAGGATTAAGAGGAAATGACTAATTTACCCTTTAAGTGGGTCCGGTGAAGAATGGACCACTTGAAAGGATTCTGATCGTCGGATCGTGACGAGTCAAGAGACAAAAATCATCAGAACGACGAGACCTTTCCAACGAACCCAAAAATCACGACATTTGGAATATTTCGGAAAAACACTCAATTTTCCTTAAATTGCAAACTACCCCCTGCTATGATCAAACGAACTCGGAATCAAACGAAACTTCACAGATACTATTCTAATGCTAAAAGAAACTCGCTCATGCGCTAAACCCACTTAAATATCTAAAATAAAATTAAATAAAATAATTAATAATAAATGGGTCAACGGGCCGGGTATTGGGCCCAACTGATCCAGTAAGGTCACAGACCTTACAACTCTCATAAATAAAAAGAATATTTGGTCCCCCAAATGCCTAAACATACCTCATCTGGAAAAAGATAGGGGTACGCCTTCAGAATCTGATCCTTCAGCTCCCAAGTAGCTTCCTTTGGACCGTGGTTCTCCCACTGTACTTTGACCCACTGGATGGTCTTAGTACGCAACACTACCTCCTTAGTGTCGATGATCTGCGCTGGACGCTCCACATAGGTGACATCCGCCTGAAGCTGAAGTGGCTCGTGCTGCAACACGTGGGTGGGATCTGGAATATACTTCCGAAGCATTGAAACATGAAATACATCGTGCACACCTGCTAACTCTGGCGGTAGCACTAGACGATAAGCCACGTCTCCAATCTTGCTCTTAACCTCAAACGGTCCCACAAACCTCTTGGCAAGCTTCCCTTTCTGTCCAAATCTGACAACACCTCTCATCGGAGACACTTTCAGGAAAACCATATCCCCAACCTGGAATTCTAAAGGTCTCCGCCTCTTGTCTGCATAGCTCTTCTGACGATCATGTGACTCCTTCATTCTCATCCGGACAACTCTGACCTTTTCACTAGAATCAGCAATCTCTGAGGGGCCATGAAAACTTCGAACTCCTACTTCCTCCCAACATGCCGGGGTTCTACATCTCCTTCCATACAATGCCTCAAATGGTGCCATACCAATACTTGAATGATAGCTGTTGTTGTAGGCAAACTCACATAGAGGCAAACTCTCATCCCAACTCTCCTTGAAATCCAAAACACATGCTCTGAGGAGATTTTCTAGTGTCTGAATTGTATGCTCTGACTGTCCATTTGTCTGAGGGTGGTAAGCTGTGCTGAACTTCAACTGAGTACCCATAGATAACTGGAAAGTAGACCAAAACCGAGAGACAAACTTAGTATCTCGATCGGACACTATGGACTTAGGCACTCCATGCAACTTGACTATATGATCTCTGTACATCTTAGTCATTTTGTCCATAAATTGACCAATCTTGAATGGCAAGAAATGGGCTGATTTAGTCAATCTATCCACAATCACCCAAATAGCATCATTGCCTTTCTTGGTATTCGGCAACCCTGACATGAAATCCATGGTGATATTCTCCCATTTTCACTGTGGAATCTCCAACGGGTGAAGTAAACCAGGAGGCTTCTTGTGCTCTGCCTTAATCTGCTGACAAGTCATACACCTGGAGACAAATTCTGTAATCTTTTTCTTCATTTTCACCCACCAATAATGATTCTTCAAATTCTGATACATCTTGGTACTCCCTGGGTGAATAAAATATCTGGTGTGGTGCGCATCTGTCATCAACTCTGACTTGATATCTTGAACATCTGGCACACACAACCTATCCTTGCAGTACAAAACTCCCTCTATCAATCTGAACTCTGGCTTGTCATCCACATGATCAATGATTCTCTATAGTTCTGGATCATCCTTCTGGCATTCCTTGATCCTGTTAACTATCTCTGGCTCCCAAACTCCCATTGTAGCAACTAGGATCTTCTCATTAACTGGCCAGACTTCCACATCCATGTCTCTGAACTGCTCCATCCATCTCCATTCAGGCATTATACATTCACTAAATGCTGTCTTCCTACTGAGAGCATCTGCTACCACATTCACTCTTCCAGGATGGTACTTGACCGAAAAATCATAATCCTTTATGTACTCCATCCATCTTCTCTGCCTGTTATTCAGATCACCCTGTGTAAACAGGTATTGCAGACTCTTGTGATCTGTATGCACCTCAAATCTCTCCCCATACAAATAATGCCTCCACAACTTCAATGCAAATACTGCTGCTGCTAACTCCAAGTCATGTGTGGCATATTTCTTCTCATGGTCTTTCAATTGCCTCGATCCATAGGCTATCACCTTGTCATGCTGCATGAGAACACACCCCAAACCTACTCCTGATGCATCTGTAAAAATCACAAATCCTCCACTTCCAGCGGGTAAGGCAAGTATGGGTGCTGTAGTCAATCGGGTCTTTAGCTCTTGGAAACTCTTTTCACACCCCTCTATCCATACAAATGGAATATCCTTCCTCGTCAACTTAGTCAACGGAGATGCTATGGTAGAGAATCCTTTCACAAACCTTCTGTAGTAACCTGCAAGTCCAAGGAAACTAAGAATCTCTACTACATTCCTCGGGCTACTCCAATTGACAACCGCTGCAATCTTCTTGGGATCCACAGTCAATCCTTCCTTAGAAATAATGTGGCCCAAAAATACCACTTGTTCCAACCAAAATTCACATTTGCTCAACTTAGCATACAGTTGGTTATCCCTCAAAAGCTGCAAAGAAGTTCTCAACTGATGCTCATGCTCCTCCTTAGTCTTCGAGTACACCAAAACATCATCAATGAAGACTACCACAGTCAGACCCCGACCCAGGTTTGAAATATTTGATTATGTTAAACTGTGATTAGTTGATAAGTGGGGTTGGGGGATGATTAGTTTATTTTATTAAGCTAGATTAGAATGTTTGATTAGCTTTGAGAACCCTTGTGAGTCATTGACTTAAGTTTGACACGGGCCGGGGCGCCCGTGGATTGTGTGTGAATTGTTGAGTTTATTCATGATGCTTGTAAAATCCCAATTTTTGTGTATTTTGATTCATTCCATCTAGGTCATCAACTTTCATGTTTTGGCCAACTTGATTTTGTGATCAGAAATCGCGTTTTTCGAGAAAAAGGGCAAAATTGACCTTTCACACAAAATCTGTACCCAAATTTCGAAAATTTTAGAAATTGTCAAAAATATACTTTTTGGAAAGTAGAAATTTCGCTGATCGTTTTTGTCTTCTTCGTCGTTTTCATTCGGGGCCCGCAAATACCATTTTTAGCTTGGTGAAGACCGGGGCCCACAAGACTTCTCTTATAAGAAGGGGGATTCTTTTTCTGCTCCTTCTTCATTTCATTTCCAGCAACTTCTTAGCTAGGGTTTTCCCTCTCTTCCCACACTCTCTCTCTCTCATCTGAAACTCTCATTTGGTAGAGTTTTCTTGGAGGATTGATCTGCCCAAGTCCTTCCTCCCTCTCCAAGCTCTCCAAAGGTACTTTTTTTGAGGATTTTAAGCTAAGAAAAAGCCCTCATTCAAGCTTCTCTTCTCCATTGGGATTTCTCAAGGTTAGCAATGGCTTTCCAAACTTGAGATTCTTGATTTCCTCTCCATTTATAGTGTTTTAATCCCATATGCTAGGGTTTTCCTTGGAGATTTATCAATGTTGATTTCTTTAGGGTTTCCTTGGGAAAATTTTGGGGTTTTTGTAGATTTGAAGCTTGAGGCATTAAAGCTTTGTTTGAAGAGTGATTTTGCTCCTATCTTGACTAGAGGCAAGTAGATTCTACAATTAATATGATGTTTTTCCTATTTAGTTCCATTTCATGATTTTCTTCTTATGTGCTAATCTTCCTTGATTTATGGATTTACTTTGATGGAATGGACCAATGTTACATTGATTTCAACTTATGCTATTGTCTTACAATGCATCTAGAAGTTTGTTTTCACTTTGGCTCTTTAGGAAATCTGGTTTCCTTGTGTTGAAGATGGGTACTCAAAGAAAAGGAGAAAAACTTTGATCTTTAAAAGTATTGTGTTGGGCTAATTAGAATGGTTTGTGGATGATGATTTGATGAGTTAGGGAGGCCAAGGAAGGGTCCCAATGTTTTGGAAATGTGTAGGAAAGAAAGGAGATTGATAAGGATCAAAAGGTTGCTCAAAAGAGGAAGAAAAAAGTGAAAAATGCACTGCCGAGCTGGACTGGGCAGAGCCCAGTCCGCTCGAGCGACCCAGCTACTGTCTGGGCTCCGCTCGAGCGGACCTGGGCTCGTCGAGCGAGCCCAGCTCAGTCTGGGGGCTTGAGTTGGGCCTGGTTTAGGGTCCATTGAGTCTGCTTTGGGGCCCAATTGAAGGCTGTGTTGGGCCTGTTCCCTAGGCGTCTTTTGGGCCTGTTTCAAGGTTAATCATTGGGCTGTTTTGAGACCCATTCTTTGATCCATTTAAGGGCTGTTTTGGGGGCTAAATGGGCGGACTGTTTTGGCTTGGGTCAAGGCCAGTTGTGGGCCTGATTTTAAGAAGAACTAAACCAATCTTAATGGGGATTTCCTTGGGTATACTTTCAGGTCCACTTCAAGCCTGCATCCAAGTTCAATTCGGCCCAACCCTTGTCCATATGTGAAGACCATTTACAATCTTTGGAAGGTTAAGTAAAGTAGTGGAACCATGATCAAAATCCTTTGGGAACTTTCCAAGTCTAAATGTACATTTCATCCTTTGTGATTGTCAAAGATCTTCGGTGGCACCAAATTATGTTCTCGTAATGACAATAAAGGGATCAAATGTATATTGAGACTGCCCACATTAGATGATCGAATCATCATACACTCATTTCATATAAAAAGACTTTGGTCCGGATTCTTTTCCTAATCCTTTTGAATGTTTTGAAGTGGTTTACCACATATCTAGGTATTGATAAGACTACTCACCTATTTTGCTTGGTTTCGCCAATATGCATTGTTTGGAGTAGTTCTCTTATCGATTTTGGAAATGTATCTTATAAATGGATTTGTATTTCTTCGAGGTTTCGAACTTTCACTCTAATGGCACCACTAGGCTTAGGTCACCTTGTCGGACTGATCATCCGGCTTGGGATCTTTAATTTGTCTGCCATCTGCAGTTTGGATTCTGTCTGTACCGACCATGGCAACGGTAATATCCGGTCCCACGAGTAGTGGCTACGGTTCTGTTTGATAACGACTATGTCGTTCCGGTCCCACGAGTAGTGGCTACGGTTTGTCTGCTCCGGTTACTTCGGTAACAGGAGAATATAGCTTTACATGGGTTGCTAATGTTTTCATGCATTAATATTCATCTCATGGTATTGGTTTATTTTACTCATCATGACATTGGATTTGTAAACCATCGAGATGTTATCTTCTATCTTTACTACGACATTGTTATTCATCGTGATTTAATCGTGGCTCTCATTTATAAATGTTTTGTTCCGCTATCATCCTATTATTGTTGTATTTGCTTGCCAGACCGTCGTGTCTGACTCTCTTTTGTTTGGTGCCAGATGTCGAGCCCCTCACGGTTGAGGCGCACTTCGAGGCGGAACCCATAGTTCCTATGGAGGGTGAGTGGCAGCCCGATGATGTCATTTAGACGTCGGGTTGCTTTTGGAGCTGCGATCACATTTTGGGAATAGATGCTATACATTTTGGGTTTTTGGTTATGCCCATTGTTGGCTTATACTCTTTTGGGAAGAATTTGTAATTAATGACTAACCTTACTTTTGTACTAACTTTAAACTAATTTGGGGCCTACAAATGAAATGTTTCTCCTTTTGATGCTAGTCTCGTGCGTTCTCATCTTATACCCATTTGTGAGAGACTTTATGTTTGCTACAATGCTTCCGCGTAAGTCATTTGTATGAAAGTGATTCTTATATATCACTGTTGGATCGGATTTCGGGAATCCTTACCGCGGAAACCTGTGGGAAACTAGCGTGTGCGGGCGAAATTTTTCCGGCCCGTCGCGCCGCGTCCCCGGATTAAGGCCTCGTTTAGCGGGACCCCGGTCCAGGGGCGTGACAGGATTGGTATCAGAGCGAGAAATATTTGAGGCAATTAAAATTGGATTAGAAACGTAAGGACGTGGCGAGGATTCGTTAGCATTTCCGTTAGTTAGCATGGATTTGGGTTTGGGAACGCCTTATTATTATATCTTGTTGTACTAATAAGTTGTTTTGCAGCACTATGCCTCCGCGTAGCCTCCAGCAAATGCAAATGCATCGGGCAGTAATCATGACAGCGGGATTGAAAACCCGATGACAGGTCAATTCCAACAACTTATGCAGATGTTGGTCGAACAGCAACAGCGAGCTAATGAAAATCAAGCTAGATTTCAGGAACAGATGGCAAAGAAAGATGAAGAATTGACTCAAGTACAAAGGCAACTGCTCGAAGTTTTGGGTAGGAGACCCGAACCAATGCCTAATGTGGAAGCTGTGCAGAACAGGGATCGAGATCCTAATGTTTTATTTGAGAAGTTCAGAAAGAGGGGTCCTAAGGAGTTCACGGGTCAGGAAGATCCTTTGACAGCTGATGATTGGTTGGCCCATACAGAGAACATCTTCGATATCTTTGTATGCACAAGCAGACAGCGAGTTCACTTAGCAGCCTCCATGTTCACTGGATTGGCAGACATATGGTGGAAGACTGTTAAGGAAGGCTATCAGATTATTGAGGATGGGATTGCTTGGGCCACATTCAAGCAGCAGTTTAGTGAGAAGTATGTCCCCGCGCACATCAAGAAGCAAAAGGCAGCAGAGTTTCAGTTGCTTAAGCAAGAAGATATGACCGTTCTTGAATATCTTACCAAGTTTGAAAAATTGTCTCGCTATGCTCCGGAGCTTGTGGACACCGAAGAGAAAAAGATCACTAAGTTCATGGATGGGCTCAACCCCATTATCTTGAGAGATGCTTTAGGTGTGGTACCACCAACCACTTTTCAAGAGGCTATAAAAAGGGCCTACAGGTTCGAGGACATCAACAATCAGATTATTAAGGATAACCAAAGGAAGAGGCAGCAGTACCAAGGTGGGCAGAAATCGTATCAAGGCAAGAAGCAAAAGAAACAGCAGAATGCTCCAACTCAAGGTGGGTGTGAGCATTGTGGCAAGAATCACCCTTCTCAGCAGTGTTATCGAGTTTCAGGTGCATGTTTCAAGTGTGGTGGCACAGATCACCAAGTGAAGGATTGCCCCAATAACAGGAACCAAGGCAATAGGGCACCTCAGCAGCCACCAAGGCAAGCCCCTCAGCAGAACCAATAGGTAGCTCAGCACCAATAGAGGCAGCAACAGAATCAGCAGCCACGTCAACAACCACAGAACCAAAATGTCCGTCCACAGCAACAAAATAGGAATGTGCAGCTAGGAAGACCAAATCAGAACCAAAATAGACCGCGTCAGCAAGGTCGTCTCAATCATATCAATCAAGTGGATGCAGAAGTGGCGGGTGATGTTGTGGAAGGTAAACTCCTAATTTGTGATGTTGAAGCTAAAGTGTTATTTGACCCGGGGTCTACCCACTCTTTCTTATCCCATGTGTTTGCTAAAAGGATTAGTGTACCTGCGAGAGAGTTAGAGTTTGTTTTGACTGTTACTACTCCGGTAGGGAAAGAAGTGGTGTCTAGTACTTTTTACCCTAGTTGTCCAGTGAAGATAGGAGAAGTCATTTTCCCTGCAGATCTTATTACCTTAGTTATGCATGACTTCGATGTCATTTTAGGCATGGATTGGTTAGCAGGTCATCGCGCCTCCATGGATTGCTATAGTAAGACCATTGTTTTTAGATTGGATGGGTTGTCCTCCGGGGTGAAGTTTCAGGGAGAGAAAAGGGTTTCTCCGGCTAGGTTTATTTCAGCTCTTTCTGCAGCTAAATTGTTAAGATCAGGTTGTGAGGGATTTATTGCTTTTGTCACCAAGGATGAACAGTCCCTAGGGGTGGAGAACATTCCGGTAGTGTGTGAGTTTCCCGATGTTTTTCCAGAAGAGATTCCAGGGTTACCACCTGTCAGAGAAGTTGAGTTTACAATAGAGTTGATGCCAGGAACTGCTCCGATCTCCATTGCTCCTTATAGGATGGCTCCAGCAGAGTTAGGAGAATTGAAGTTACAGTTGCAAGAGTTGTTAGACTAAGGTTTTGTTAGGCCAAGTGTTTCCCCATGGGGAGCCCCAGTGTTATTTGTGAGGACCCGTCCCTAGACATACCTAGTGGGACCCAATTTGACCAAGTCAATCATAGGATATCCTAATTACAGATGGGCTTCCCTTGGAGAATTGTGAATTTAACCTTAGGATGACCCAACTACCCGTGGCCTGACCCATTACCCATTAATTAAGAGGGCACTTTAGTCAAACCCTACCCCACCTTAATCCCATGTGAGCCCCACCTCACTCATCTCACTCTCATCACACCCCCCATCTCATTTTCCCCTTTTTCCCCATTCCCTATTCTAGGTCACGATGGAGACCCTTTCCCCTCTCTTCTCATTCACTCCACACCAACACAACACAGCAGCCCCTCCATCTCCATTTCTCTCATTCCTCTCTTCCTCTCATCTCTCTCGTTTTCCCTCCCTCCCTCTCGGCTTGCTGCCTCTCGCCGCCGGACCACGCCGCCACGACGCCGGCCACCTCTCTTCTCCTCTCTCTCCTCCTTTCTCCATTCCCTCATCTCCCTCATCCATCTCTTCTTCTCCCAACCCTTGCCGCCCACTGCCGCCGGACTCCGAGCACGGCGCCATCGCCATCGCCGTGGATGATCTCCTCGATCACTGGCAGCCACTCCACCTCTCTTTTCTCCATTTTTCGTTTCTTCTTCTTCCCTGTTTCTCTGTTTCATTTCTCTGTTTTCTCCTTCTCCCTTAATCCTCTCTCACTCCTCCCAGCCAACGAAATTACCCAGCCCCTCCATTTCTCTCTATTTTTCCATTTCTTTCCCTCTCTCTCTCTCTCTCTGTTTTCCCCATTCTTCCCCTTCACTGTCTTACTCTTTCTCTCTAATTCTCCATTTCTTTCTCTCTCTGTTTTCCCCATTTTCCCCTTCACTGTTTCACTCTTTTCCCTCATCTCTCCACTCCACTCCACTCCACTCACTGACGTGAGTCAACTCCCATTCCACCCATCTCACTCTTTTCTCTTTCTTTCTCTCTAATTCTCTCTCTGTTCTCTCTCTTTCTTGCTCCATTCTTTCTTTCTTCTATTCTGTCTTCTCCTTCTTGCATCCTAGTGGGCCACCATCATCACCACTAATTTAGTGGGCCACCAATCAAGTGGGCCCCACAACCTCCGATCACCATCATCTTTGTGTGGACCCCGCGAGCTCCCCATCTCCAATTTGCAAGCCACCACTCCATTCCCTTTCTCTGTTTGGTAAGCTCCCCTTTCCCTAGGTTTGGTTTATGTGCTTTGGGTGTGGAGTTGTGTTAAGATAGCTTAGAGCTTCCCTTTCTTTTAATTTATGTTTTAATTTAGTTTTACTTTGCTAATTATTCCTTAGGTTTGATTTGTTGGGCTTTGAGCTAGTGCTTTTGGATTTGGGCATCTCCAACGAAAGGCAAGTAGACATGCTTAGATTCTTTAATTAAATTGATTAACATGCTTAGATTGGTAATTACTGTCTTTTATGGATGTTTGGCATGATTTCTGTATTTGGATGGTTGATTGGATGATAAGATGTATAGAATTGTTAGTCTAAGCTCTTTTTATGTGTATTTGGCCATTGATGAATGAGAATCCCTCATTTGGAAGATCAATGGCCCACTTGTGATGAGATCATGATATAGGAGATGTGTTTGATGTTTGGAAGTGTTTGGTGAATATTGGAATGAAAAGGGAGAAATCCAGGAATTACGGTACTTGCAACAGTATTCAGCTAGGCAGAGCAGGTTAGCCGAGCTCAGTGCCTGGTTGGCCGAGCTCAGAGCAGGTTGGCCGAGCTCAGTGCCTAGTTGGCCGAGCTCAGAGCAGTTCGGCCGAGCTCAGAGCAGGTTAGCCGAGCTCAGTGCCTAGTTGGCCGAGCTCAGAGCAGGTTAGCCGAGCTCAGTGCCTAGTTGGCCGAGCTCAATGCCTGGTTGGCCGAGCTCAATGCCTGGTTGGCAGAGCTCAGAACAATTTGGCCGAGCTCAGTGTCTGGTTGGCCGAGCTCGGAGTAGGTTGGCCGAGCTCAGTGTGTACATTGACATTTCCCAGATTTGTACCCTTTTATGATTTGATCATGTGTGGGCCCCGTTGACCTTCCATTTGGACTATTTGGGATACGCTATACACGAGTCAAAGGCCGGGCTTAACCTTGACCCGTGTAGCCATCTAAGTAGGGTCTTGGGTTATAAAACGGAACCTGATTCAAGGGTTATGGATGTCTTATGATGCTAAATACCTACAGGAGCACCAAGGATACTTAATAAGCATCTGGGACTCCGTGATCACTGTCTTAGGTGGAGTGGGACCTTGGACATGAATAGAGGGGCAGCAATCATCGATGGATTTGGGATGTGTGGTATCTATGTTGATGAAACGGACACTAAGGCTGGCTGGTAGATCCGAACCTTGGATGTAGGCCTTGAGAGGTACTATAAATCAGGGCATTGCACTTAGGCTCTGATCCATGATCACGGTCCGTATTGGATGAGATGTCAGGACATGGCACTTGAAGACCTGACCGATAATATTGGGAACTTAACGATAGATACTGATAGACGGACTGTATATTGAGATAATACTAATTAAGCGTATAGAGAAGCGGAGTTTACAAAGGTATGCATTATTAACTGTTGAGAACCACAAGGATGGACTAGCTATACCCGAACTCCGTGTCTCGTACCCTTGACTATTATAATCTCATATTAAGGAAAATAAGGCTATCTAGTTCGGAGTACCCCCACCTAGTGATCTGTAGATTTGTGGTTGTACGATTAGTCTGCCGAGGGTTATGATGCCGGCATGGACTTTGATATTGTGATGTGATTGACACAGTAGGTACCAGGTGTGGGTGGGGTACTGAGACCGCCGGCGCTCGGACCGGGTGTATGGATGGACGGTGATATTGATCTAGCACGTAAGTCCAATGACTGGGACTTGGCCGTGGCTATGGATATTGTTGGTTGAGATAGCACGTAAGACCAATGGCTGTGACTTGGCTGTGGCTATGGACATTGATGGATTCTTGTACGCTCTTATTCGACGTGACGACAACTGTGGGTGGCTATGACCCCCATGGTTGGTGTCAATCGACAGTTGTTGGGACGATGACGATGGGCTGGCTCTGACCCCCACGTCCTTTGTACTTCAACTGTGGACGTACCTTTGTGTGCTTCTATGTATGTATATTGGATGTATGAATATTATATATTATGGATATCATTGTTTATTGCCTTTAACTGCCGCCGTTGATACGGTTGGATCTGGATGCGATGGATACGACTATGGTAATGTCACTTCCTCTGTTTACTTCTGCTACTGATGACTCTGATGTGCTTGTGTGGTTTATCTGATGTTTTGATGGCTTCTCTTATCTACTTGTTAGGTTGTATCAAACATCTGTTATATCAATATCTCGATTTTCGTTTATGCACTACACTCTACACCGTTTTCTGTTGCACTCTGATATTCTATATTATTATCGAGATACTAATCATGCAGGTACAGCTGGGATCAGGTATGGTCCTCTTTCCTATCTAATTATATAATGTATTGCCATCTAAACATGCCTATTTGCCTGGCTCATCGAGCCTGACCCAATCCTTGGTGTTTTCAGGTATCTTCTCTTCCGCTTTCTTGATTGGTGGTTTGTTTGGCGACTGATCCGTTGCCGCAGGGTTCAGAGAATGATGCATTTGGTGCATCGTGAGGCGTCTATCATATAGATCTCTATTCTTTCCTTTTCTTGTAGCTGGCCGTGTTGGCCTAGGACTGAATATTAGTTTAATTATGGAAAGTACCTTGTAATCTTTTAAAGTGAAACGAAATTTTAGGTCCTTGTCCATTTACCTGCTCATATGAGATTCACACTTGATTATATTATTGGATTTTCCGCATCTCTTAGGTACTTTCTCGTAGCGCCCCGAGATTCGAGGCGCCCGGATTTTGGGGCGTTACATTATTTGTCAAGAAGAAAGATGGAAGTTTGAGGATGTGTATAGACTACAGGAAATTGAACCAAGTGACCATCAAGAACAAGTACCCTTTGCCTAGGATAGACGAGTTGTTCGATCAGTTGCAAGGTGCAAAGTTTTTCTCGAAGATAGATTTGAGGTCCGGATACCATCAGTTGAGGGTTAGAGAATCAGACATCCCGAAGACAGCTTTTCGAACTAGATACGGGCACTATGAATTTTTGGTGATGCCCTTTGGACTGACGAATGCACCAGCGGTGTTCATGGCTCTCATGAACAAGATTTTCGCACCCTATCTAGATCAGTTCACCGTCGTCTTCATTGATGATATTCTAGTGTATTCCAAGTCGAGAGAAGACCATGAGCAGCATTTGAGGACTTCCTTGCAGTTGTTGAGAGATAATCAGTTGTATGCGAAGCTTGGGAAGTGCGAGTTTTGGCTAGAGCGAGTTTCTTTTCTTGGTCACATTATTTCTAAAGAAGGACTAGCAGTTGATCCATCAAAGATAGAAGCAGTCATCAATTGGGAGAGACCGAAGAATGTGACGGAGATTAGAAGTTTTCTGGGTTTGGCAGGTTACTATAGGAGATTTGTTCAAGGTTTTTCATCCATTACAGCACCATTGACTAAGTTAACCTGAAAGAATGTGCCGTTTGTTTGGTCAGAGAAATGTGAAGCCAGTTTTGAAGAGTTGAAGAAGAGGTTAACTTCAGCGCCTGTCCTCACCTTACCTTCGGGGAGTGGCGGTTTTGTTATCTATACGGATGCTTCAGGAGTAGGACTCGGATGTGTTTTGATGCAAAATGGAAATGTGATTGCATATGGTTCAAGGCAATTGAAGGAACATGAGAAGAAATATGCAATGCACGATTTGGAGTTAGCAGCTATAGTATTCGCGTTGAAGATGTGGAGACACTACTTGTACGGAGAAAAATTTGAAGTTCATTCGGATCACCGTAGTCTCCAATACTTGTTCTCCCAAAAGGAATTAAACATGAGGCAAAGAAGGTGGATGGAGTACATCAAAGACTATGATTTTCCGATCATCTATCATCCGGGGAAAGTTAATGTAGTGGCAGATGCGTTGAGTAGAAAATCAGTTTGTTTGGCCAGTTTGCATGGGTTTTACAATTTTCAGCAATTTGAAGAATTGAGAGTAGAGTTCCAACCTTTGAGGGAAGGAGTTGTGTTGGCGAATATGACAGTGTCCGAACCAGTCTTCATTCAGAAAATTAAGGACAATCAGATGCAAGATCCATACTTGGCTAAGATTGTGGACCATATCTCGGAAAGGCCAGATTTTCAGATGTTGGATGGAGTTTTGTACTTCCGTGGCAGACTTTGTGTCCCAAAGATAGATAATTTGAAAGATGACATTATGGTAGAAGCTCACAATACAAGGTATTCAGTGCACCCAGGGAGTACGAAGATGTACCAAAATTTAAAGAGTCTTTTTTGGTGGAACAATATGAAGAGAGAGATAGCAGCCTTTGTGTCTAGGTGTATGACTTGTCAATTAGTGAAGGCAGAACATCAGAAACCACCTGGTCTTTTGCAACCGTTAGAAATCCCATAGTGGAAATGGGAACACCTGACAATGGATTTCGTATCAGGTTTACCGACTACAAGCAAAGGGAACAATGCCATTTGGATCATAGTGGATCGGTTAACGAAGTCGGCGCACTTTATTCCTTTGAAGACCGGTAAGAAGATGCACATGTTGGCTTTAGCACAAGCTTTTATGAAAGAGATTGTTAGTCGTCATGGTCAGCCGGTTTCCATCACTTCAGATCGGGATAGTAGATTTGTTTCGAGGTTTTGGAAGACCTTGCATGAATCGATAGGAACGAAGCTCCAATTCAGTACAGCGTACCACCCGCAGACGGATGGTCAGTCGGAGAGGACTATTCAGACCCTTGAAGACATGCTTAGGGCTTATGTACTTGATTTCAAGAATCAGTGGGACGAGAATCTACCGCTTTGTGAATTTGCCTACAACAATAGTTACCATTCAAGCATAGGAATGGCCCCTTTCGAAGCGTTGTATGGCAGGAAGTGTAGAACCCCAGTGTGTTGGGAAGAAGTCGGAGAACGCAGTTTTCATGGTCCATCTTTGGTTGAAGAAATAAGTGATAAAGTCAGAATTATCCATGAGAGATTGAAGACTTCGAGAAGCCGACAGAAGAGCTATGCTGATGTTCGAAGGAAGGATCTACAATTCCAAGTTGGAGACAAAGTATTCTTAAAGGTATCTCCGGTCAGAGGAACCCTGAGATTTGGGCAGAAGGGAAAATTGTTTAAGAGATTCATTGGGCCGTATGAGATCTTGAGTCGGATCGGGGAAGTGGCATACAGATTAGCTTTGCCTCTAGAACTGTCGGGTGTGCACAATGTGTTCCACGTGTCAATGCTAAGGAAGTATGTTTCGGACCCTTCGCACGTGTTACATCATGAACCGTTGGATGTCAGAGAGGATGCCACCTATATCGAGAAACCGGCAGAGATTATTGACACCAAAGAGCAAGAATTGAGGAACAGATCAATTCAGTGGGTAAAGATTCGTTGGGAGAATCATGGACCAGAAGAAGCCACTTGGGAACTTCGTGATCAAGTCCAAAAGAAGTATCCTCAGCTATTTCCAGAGGTTAGTGATCATTTGGAGGATCAAATGTGATTCTTAGGGGTGGAGGATGTCAGACCCCGACCCAGGTTTGAAATATTTGATTATGTTAAACCGTGATTAGTTGATAAGTGGGGTTGGGGGATGATTAGTTTATTTTATTAAGCTAGATTAGAATGTTTGATTAGCTTTGAGAACCCTTGTGAGTCATTGACTTAAGTTTGACACGGGCCGGGGCGCCCGTGGATTGTGTGTGAATTGTTGAGTTTATTCATGATGCTTGTAAAATCCCAATTTTTGTGTATTTTGATTCATTCCATCTAGGTCATCAACTTTCATGTTTTGGCCAACTTGATTTTGTGATCAGAAGTCGCGTTTTTCGAGAAAAAGGGCAAAATTGACCTTTCACACAAAATCTGTACCCAAATTTCGAAAATTTCAGAAATTGTCAAAAATATACTTTTTGGAAAGTAGAAATTTCGCTGATCGTTTTTGTCTTCTTCGTCGTTTTCGTTCGGGGCCCGCAAATACCATTTTTAGCTTGGTGAAGACCGGGGCCCACAAGACTTCTCTTATAAGAAGGGGGATTCTTTTTCTGCTCCTTCTTCATTTCATTTCCAGCAACTTCTTAGCTAGGGTTTTCCCTCTCTTCCCACACTCTCTCTCTCTCATCTGAAAATCTCATTTGGTGGAGTTTTCTTGGAGGATTGATCTCCCCAAGTCCTTCCTCCCTCTCCAAGCTCTCCAAAGGTACTTTTTTTGAGGATTTTAAGCTAAGAAAAAGCCCTCATTCAAGCTTCTCTTCTCCATTGGGATTTCTCAAGGTTAGCAATGGCTTTCCAAACTTGAGATTCTTGATTTCCTCTCCATTTATAGTGTTTTAATCCCATATGCTAGGGTTTTCCTTGGAGATTTATCAATGTTGATTTCTTTAGGGTTTCCTTGGGAAAATTTTGGGGTTTTTGTAGATTTGAAGCTTGAGGCATTAAAGCTTTGTTTGAAGAGTGATTTTGCTCCTATCTTGACTAGAGGCAAGTAGATTCTACAATTAATATGATGTTTTTCCTATTTAGTTCCATTTCATGATTTTCTTCTTATGTGCTAATCTTCCTTGATTTATGGATTTACTTTGATGGAATGGACCAATGTTACATTGATTTCAACTTATGCTATTGTCTTACAATGCATCTAGAAGTTTGTTTTCACTTTGGCTCTTTAGGAAATTTGGTTTCCTTGTGTTGAAGATGGGTGCTCAAAGAAAAGGAGAAAAACTTTGATCTTTAAAAGTATTGTGTTGGGCTAATTAGAATGGTTTGTGGATGATGATTTGATGAGTTAGGGAGGCCAAGGAAGGGTCCCAATGTTTTGGAAGTTTGTAGGAAAGAAAGGAGATTGAAAAGGATCAAAAGTTTGCTCAAAAGAGGAAGAAAGAAGTGAAAAATGCACTGCCGAGCTGGACTGGGCAGAGCCCAGTCCGCTCGAGCGACCCACTGGCCCGCTCGAGCGACCCAGCTACTGTCTGGGCTCCGCTCGAGCGGACCTGGGCTCGTCGAGCGAGCCCAGCTCAGTCTGGGGGCTTGAGTTGGGCCTGGTTTAGGGTCCATTGAGTCTGCTTTGGGGCCCAATTGAAGGCTGTGTTGGGCATGTTCCCTAGGCGTCTTTTGGGCCTGTTTCAAGGTTAATCATTGGGCTGTTTTGAGACCCATTCTTTGATCCATTTAAGGGCTGTTTTGGGGGCTAAATGGGCGGACTGTTTTGGCTTGGGTCAAGGCCAGTTGTGGGCCTCATTTTAAGAAGAACTAAACCAATCTTAACGGGGATTTCCTTGGGTATACTTTCAGGTCCACTTCAAGCCCGCATCCAAGTTCAATTCGGCCCAACCCTTGTCCATATGTGAAGACCATTTACAATCTTTGGAAGGTTAAGTAAAGTAGTGGAACCATGATCAAAATCCTTTGGGAACTTTCCAAGTCTAAATGTACATTTCATCCTTTGTGATTGTCAAGGATCTTCGGTGGCACCAAATTATGTTCTCGTAATGACAATAAAGGGATCAAATGTACATCGAGACTGCCCACATTAGACGATCGAATCATCATACACTCATTTCATATAAAAAGACTTTGGTCCGGATTCTTTTCCCAATCCTTTTGAATGTTTTGAAGTGGTTTACCACATATCTAGGTATTGATAAGACTACTCACCTATTTTGCTTGGTTTCGCCAATATGCATTGTTTGGAGTAGTTCTCTTATCGATTTTGGAAATGTATCTTATAAATGGATTTGTATTTCTTCGAGGTTTCAAACTTTCACTCTAATGGCACCACTAGGCTTAGGTCACCTTGTCGGACTGATCATCCGGCTTGGGATCTTTAATTTGTCTGCCATCTGCAGTTTGGATTCTGTCTGTACCGACCATGGCAACGGTAATATCCGGTCCCACGAGTAGTGGCTACGGTTCTGTTTGATAACGACTATGTCGTTCCGGTCCCACGTGTAGTGGCTACGGTTTGTCTGCTCCGGTTACTTCGGTAACAGGAGAATATAGCTTTACGTGGGTTGCTAATGTTTTCATGCATTAATATTCATCTCATGGTATTGGTTTATTTTACTCATCATGACATTGGATTTGTAAACCATCGAGATGTTATCTTCTATCTTTACTACGACATTGTTATTCATCGTGATTTAATCGTGGCTCTCATTTATAAATGTTTTGTTTCGCTATCATCCTATTATTGTTGTATTTGCTTGCCAGACCGTCGTGTCTGACTCTCTTTTGTTTGGTGCTAGATGTCGAGCCCCTCGCGGTTGAGGCGCACTTCGAGGCGGAACCCATAGTTCCTGTGGAGGGCGAGTGGCATCCCGATGATGTCATTTAGACGTCGGGTTGCTTTTGGAGCTGCGATCACATTTTGGGAATAGATGCTATACATTTTGGGTTTTTGGTTATGGCCATTGTTGGCTTATACTCTTTTGGGAAGAATTTGTAATTAATGACTAACCTTACTTCTGTACTAACTTTAAACTAATTTGGGGCCTACAAATGAAATGTTTCTCCTTTTGATGCTAGTCTCGTGCGTTCTCATCTTATACCCATTTGTGAGAGACTTTATGTTTGCTACAATGCTTCCGCGTAAGTCATTTGTATGAAAGTGATTCTTATATATCACTGTTGGATCGGATTTCGGGAATCCTTACCGCGGAAACCTGTGGGAAACTAGCGTGTGCGGGCGGAATTTTTCCGGCCCATCGCGCCCCGTCCCCGGATTAAGGCCTCATTTAGCGGGACCCCGGTCCGGGGGCGTGACAACCACTAACTGATCCAAGAAAGGAGCAAATGCCTTATTCATCAAAGCCATAAAAACTGCTGGAGCATTCGTTAATCCAAAAGGCATCACGAGAAACTCAAAATGTCCATATCTCGTCTGGAATGCAGTCTTAGGAACATCCTCCTTTCTAACTCGCAACTGGTGATAACCGGAACGCAGATCTATCTTCGAAAAGAATTAGGCTCCCTGCAATTGATCGAATAGCTCATCGATCCTTGGTAACGGGTACTTATTCTTAACAGTCATCTGGTTCAACTGTCTGTAATCTATGCACATCCTCATAGTCCCGTCCTTCTTCTTCACAAATATCACCGGAGCTCCCCACGGTGAAACACTGGGCCTGATAAAACCCTTATCCAACAGATCTCCAATCTGAGTTTTCAACTCCTTCAATTCTGCTGGTGCCATCCTATAAGGGGCCTTTGAAATGGGTGCTGTCCCTGGCTGCAATTCAATCGTAAAATCTAACTCACGGATAGGTGCAAACCAAGAATCTCATTCGGGGATTCTCGCACCACTGGAATCTCATCAACCGACTTGAACTCCTTATCTTCTGCAATAAATGCGATGAACCATTCGCATCCGCTCCTCATCAATCGCTATGCCTTTAATGCAGAAATCATCCGAGTGGAGATGGGCTTTTCAGCTCCAATAAACTCAACACTACGGTCTGCACTCTGCAACTTCACGGTCTTGTTAAAACAATCTAACACTGCTCGGTTCTTAGCTAACCAATCCATACCGAGTATCACATCAAACTCCGCCATCGGTAAAATGATCAAACTGACGGTCAGCTTAACTTCCCCAATCTGAATACTACACCTAGGGTAGATGACATTACAAGCTACATGTCTACCTACAGGGGTAGCTACTATAAAATCATAAGGTAGTATCTCCTTATCCTCCCCCAAATGCAGTGCAAATGTTGGTGCAACAAACGAGTGTGTGGATCCAGGATCAAATAGAACTTTAGCATCAAATCCACAAACTAAAAGTGTACCTTCAATGACATTCCTTGCAGCCTCTGCTTCCTCGTGCATCAGAGCATAAGCTCTCCCTGCCTCCTGGGGACGCTGTTGATGATACTGCTGCGGTGGTCTCTGACCACGTCCCTGGAATCTGGGTGCTAGGGGTCTCTGTGTTGGGATTGGTGTATGCCCTAAAGCCCACTAGCTGCATTCTCATCTTTTGTTACTGGATATTTAACTGGTTGTTTAATGAAAAGACTCTTTTATGCTTAAACATGTATATATGTATGGTTGTGTAAGGCCCATTGTTTCTAGTAAATGAATTAGGTGTGTAGTGTCTACACACAGATAGGTCTAATTCATGGACAACTGGAAACATCATATTTGTTCATAACTGAAAGATGGAGCTGGGCACTTCATCTTGGTAGAAGTTATAATGAGATACTCTCCTATATAGGGTGACATACCTAAGTCACGGGAGGGCTTTCCCGGATCTATCTCATTAGTGCATGTGTCATGCATTGAACAGGACCATTGTAGGTGTGATCTCTAAAATAGTACTATCACAGAAAAGAGATCAAGTCACCTCATGCTACTAAGTAACCGGTGCTCTTAATCTTGAGCATTTGTGGATGAACTGACGAAGTCAAGTTCTTGTGCTTTGATTCACTATGGGTGAGATTCTTTTCATGGGTCAACAGCTCTGTGTTTTGGGTACTCGGACTTGATCAGTTGGGACGTGCAAATGCAATATAGAATCTATGCCATCTGATGATGGAATAATCGTCCCCTTAGAATTATCCGATTAATCATCAAAATCTAAGATCTTAGTATATGGATGTTCCATATGGATATTGAACTTATGGGTCGCTCCCTGGATCAAGAGAATGATATTCGAATGATGATTATGTTTAAGGATATGAAGTTCTAAGGTTTAGATGTAATCGGGAAGGTTGATAGTACAATTGATAACCTGACTCGATTATGGATGTTACATAGAGGGGCATTCAGGTCATTACACTTAGTAGGTCGAAGACAACCGTCATCTTATGACGAGCTTATTATATTATATATTTGTCCTTGGAGTTCAACCATAACTCTCTAGTGGAATGAGTTAAGGTTAAAATGGTCTTAATGTTGCTATGGGTTTAGCATGGACATTTTGGTCATTTTGGGAGCCAATGGCAAATATGTCTTTTGGTCCCTTCTCTAGTCACTTACCAAGATTGGCATGGTTTCCTAAAATGTTTAGATAACATAAGGATGAATTATTTTAGTGGAAAAATAATTTTAAGTTTAAATTCAAATAGGCCTTTGATGGCATACATGAATTTAAGTCTAGATAAATTGTATGTGGGCCATGGTGTGCATTGATATGTGGGATGTCCATAATAGGATTTCCATGGGTAAGGTTTCCAACTTTGAGTAGGACTCTACTTGGAAAGTTGGACTTCTCTTTGGATTAGTATTCCTATGAGTTAGTTTCCTTTTTGGATTAGGAACTTAAAATTAGTAAGTGTTCTACAACTAGTATTACTAATTGTATGGAAAGTTCTTTTTAGTTTCCTTTTCTAATTGGAGTGTTTCTTAAAGGAAGTGAGTCTTTCTTGGACATCCATGAGAATTAGGAAAGATAAACTTCTAGGAAAGGTTTCCTAAGTTTCTATAAAAGGGAGAGAGCCTTCCCTTGGACGTCCTACACCATAACAAGGAGAATTACAAAGGTTGCACACATCCAACACACTTTGTGAAACACTTTGCAAGTATCCTAAGAGTGCCCCACACGTCCAGCCCTTGGTTGCTTCTCTTCTTGATTGAAGAAGGCTTAAGGTCTGAGATTTTCCCTTGGAGAAATACTTCTTAATTCCTAGATTAAGATCCCACCATCTTAGCCAATCAGATTTGGAAGTGAGATAGAGGAGAAGATCAAAGGCAATACTAGTGCAGAAAATTCCAGCAACTTGTTTGCAAATTGCAAGTCTGAGTTCGGGCCTTTGGATCTATTTTTTCAGAGGTTTGAAGTCTACAAATCTTTGAGGTATGAGTCTTCTTCATTCTCCTTTAATTATACACTTGTTGGTCATGATTTAATGGAGTTTCTATGCGATTCTTTATGGCTGATTTCCGCTGCATAGTGCAGAAATCAGATTTTTTAAAATCTGTCATGCTTTGCATCAGCCATAGTAGTCTCTTTATGAGAAGTTTCAGATCTGAATCGCAATTTCTTTCAGTGGTATCAGAGCCACTCCATGTGAAATCATGATCCCATGTTGTGTGTAATTAATCCTAGATTGATTATGGGTATGGTGGCACCCTATTAAAGTTATGTTGTGATGCATGTTGTGTGCAAGTTTCATTAACATTGCTGGAATTTATTTTCCAGATTTGTTTAATGATGCACATAGTGAGTTTGCATGCACTAACCTCTTTGTTTGCAGCCATAATTAGCATCCTTGATGGTTCGCATGTATGTTGTGTGGATTTGGATGTTTTTTAATTAGTTGGAAAGTGTACGATTGCGCGGTTAGCAATCATAGGAAGTTGTAAAGTTTCCTTAATTTATTCCAACTAGTCTTGATGTAAGCTTTCTTGAAAAGCATAGGAATCTCCAATGTAATTTTGGTTTTGTTTTTCATGGGTTTGCTTGTATAAATCAATTTATGGAAACGAGCAAGAAAAGGAAAGTTTCAAGACAAGAAGGTTGCAAGAAATTGGAGTCCTTGGAGATGAAGGAGTCAAGACTTCTAGATGCATGAGGAGTCCTAATTCGATTAGGATTTGAAATCCTAAGAGCAAGGAGCCATCAAGGATTGCATACTTTTATTTGCTTTTATATATGGAATGCATGGATGAATGCTTTATATAATTGCTATAATTGTCACCTAGAAACATGGCCACCCTTAGGCTCTAAAATTGGCATCTTTATTGTATTAGATTGTTTTTAGTTTGGCAAATTGTTTTAAACGGAACTTAGACCAGCACCTTCTATTTGTCTAAGGTTTAAAATTGGATAGGGTTTGGTTTATCTTGGTACCCTTGGTTTCCAAAGGAGGCTAAACTAAAATCTAATTAGATGCTACCTATGGGTTTTCATAACCCAAGATAGGTTTTTGGTTCTTTGAAGGGATTTTTCACAAATGTTTTAATGCAAAGGTTATTTACTTTCAAGATGACTTGAGTCATTAAGTCATGAATTTAATTAACCAAGTTTGCTAGATTTAAAAAGAGCTTTTGAGAAAACGAAGTAAAGATTAATGGAAAGTTTATAAACCCTAGTGATAAATTATCAAGTGGGAGAGGGGTTTAGGAAAAACCCCACGACCTTCCATTCTCGGTTCATATTAATCTCATTAGAAGTGTTAGTGGGAGCGGCCATCCCTTCGGTGGAGTTCTTTACTAAAGATCACTTCGATGGGTTAGTGGGTGAGTTAAAGTGAATGTTCGTAATGAGGTGTTAGTAGGAGCGGCCATTCCTTCGGTGGAGTTCTTTACTAAAGATCACTTCTATAGAATGTCGATGAAGTCTTGGTGGGAGCGACCATCCCTTCGGTGGAGTTCTTTACCAAAGCTCACTTCTAGATTAGGACATTCTGGGAATTTTCATAAGAGATGGTAACACACTTGACATAAGGCGGTAATAACCTCTCCTACCAGTTAAAGTTATTTGTCTTATGAGGTCAAACCAATCAGTGATTGGACTACCACTGGATGCGTATCCAGATAGTGATAATCCAAATAAGTCTGCCTTAATTCAACGTGACTGTAGGCTCGGCCATCCCTTCGGTGGAGGGTCTATGAGGAGGTTGAAACACTGATACATTATGATTGGGGTTGAATAATGTAAAAAGTTTAGTGCTTTGTTTTTCCTTTTGTAACAAGCACCATATGCATATTACATATATACTGCATGTCTAATTATAAACCGTTTTATATCCAGAGAGAGATGGGTAAAGACTCTTTTAGTCCGTTGATGTGCATTCTTCGTGAGAATAAACTGACTGGCCCTAACTACGTAGATTGGAAAAGAAATCTTGACATAGTACTCACAGCTGAGGAGTACAAGTATGTCTTGCTGGAAAACTGTCCCGAAATTGATGCTAATTCTACTGATGACCAGCGAGAGGCTGAGAAGAAATGGAAGAAAGCGAATAGCATGGCTAAATGCTACATGCTCGCTTCCATGTCCAACGTGTTGCAAACACAGCACGAGCAAATGGACACAGCCTATGAAATCATGATGTCCTTGTCTGAGATGTTCGCAGACAAGAGCAGGCCAGCTAGGCAAGCTGCTATGAGGACCATCATGAATGCTAGGATGGCTGAGGGAACACCTGTCAGAGAGCATATGCTCAAGATGATAGATTGTTTCAATGAAGCTGAGATTCTAGGGGCTGAGATTGATGCAGGGAGTCAGACTGACATGATTCTCGAAACTCTGCCGGAATCTTTCAATCAGTTCAAGCTCAATTTCAATATGAGCAAGATGGACATGACTCTACCTGAGTTAATGAAAGAACTCCAGGCGGCAGAGGCTATCATGAAGCCCAAAGCCCAAGCTCATTTTTTCCAGTCTTCCTCTAAACTGAACCCGAAAGGGAAGAAGTCCAAGAAGAAGCAGAATAAGGGAAAAGGGCAGAAAAAGGACAATGCTGGTAATAAGAAGGACAAGGGTACAGATGGAAAGCCCAAAGGAAAATGCTTCAAGTGTGGCCTGAAAGGTCATTGGAAGAAAGATTGTCCCAAGTTCCTAGCCTCAGTTAAGAAAGGTACATCTTTTTCATACTACATTGAAACTTGTCTAGTGGTTGATTCTACTGACTCATGGATAGTAGACTCAGGAGCCACTAATCATATCTGCAATTCATTGCAGGGGTTTCAGATAATGCAGAGAATTGAGAAAGGAGAATTTGCCTTTAGAGTCGGAACTGGAGCTAAAGTTTGAGCAGTTGCAGTAGGAGTTGTTACCTTACATTTTCCATGTAATAGGATATTAGTTTTAAATAATGTTTTCTATGTTCCGGACATGAGGAAGAATTTAATTTCAGTTTCCAGATTAATTGAATTTAATTATTCAGTTTCTTTCCATTCTGGTATTGATATCAGTAGAGATGGAAATATTATATGTTCCGGTAGAATACATGACAACTTATTTTATATATATCCTGTTGCTCCTACACTGCATAATGTACAACAAGAAAGCTCAACTTCCCTTAAGAGGAAGGTATCTTCAATCAATGACACATATCTTTGGCACTTACGTTTGGGTCACATTAACCCAAAACGGATTCAGAGGTTGGTAGAAGATGGGCCCTTGAGCTCGTTAGATTTCGAACCTTTTCCTCAGTGCGAATCTTGTCTCAAGGGAAAGATGACCAAACGGTCATTCTCTGGAAAGGGACTAAGGTCAAAGGAGTTGTTAGAATTGATTCACACTGATGTGTGTGGTCCTATGAACAAACCGGCTCGAGGAGGGTATGAGTATTACATCACCTTCACCGATGATTACTCTAGATATGGATATGTATACCTAATGCGACGCAAGTCTGAGGCGTTTGATAAGTTCAAACAATTCAAGGCTGAGGCGGAGCTACAACTAGGAAAACATATCAAAGCCCTTCGATCTGATCGAGGTGGCGAGTACCTCCTGGGTGAGTTCAAGGAGTACCTCACACAACATGGGATTGTGTCTCAGTTGTCTGCACCGGGTACACCCCAGCAAAATGGTGTAGCGGAGAGAAGAAACCGTACCCTTCTTGATATGGTAAGGTCCATGATGAGTCATGCAACCCTACCGATATCTTTTTGGGGATATGCCTTAGAAGCAGCAGCATACATTTTAAATCTGGTACCATCTAAGTCAGTACCTAGGACACCACAAGAAATATGGACAGGTCGAAAACCTAGTTTAAATCATATCCACATTTGGGGTTGTCCAGCCTATGTACTGAATGATAAAGCTACCAAGCTAGAACCCAGATCGGAAATGTGCTACTTCATTGGGTATCCTAAGGGAACGAGAGGTGGCATCTTTTATCATCCAAAGGAGCAAAAAGTGCTCATCAGCACTCATGCTAGGTACTTGGAGGATGATTGTATGATGCACCAAGAGCTTAGTTGTAAAGAAACCCTTGAGGAGATTCTTCCGGGATCTCCTATAACATCTGTACCAGATCCTGAGACAGTAGATGAACAAGATATTCCTTTAAACACTCCGGAGCCTCGTCGTAGTGGGAGAATTTCTAGACAACCAGAAAGATATCTAGGAGTGTCTTTTAAGACAGACTCTGAAGATCTGGTTGAGGATCCTACTAGTTATGATGAAGCAGTAACGGATATAGATGCTAACATGTGGCAGCAAGCGATGAAATCTGAAATGGATTCTTTGTATTCCAATCAAGTCTGGGAACTTGTAGATGCACCTGAAGGGATTAAACCCATAGGGTGCAAGTGGATCTACAAGAGGAAGAGAGGAGTGGATGGGAAGGTGGAAACCTTCAAAGCAAGACTGGTGGCGAAAGGATATACTCAGAAAGAGGGTATCGATTATGAGGAAACCTTTTCACCAGTGGCTATGCTTAAATCCATAAGGATTCTCTTGGCCATCGCATGTCATTATGACTACGAGATATGGCAGATGGATGTTAAGACAGCTTTTCTTAATGGAAGTCTTGACGAATGCATCTATATGATGCAACCAGAGGGCTTCATTGCTAGTGGCCAAGATAACATGGTTTGTAAACTTAAGAAGTCCATTTATGGACTTAAGCAAGCATCTAGAGCATGGAACATCAAGTTTAATCAGGCAGTCAAATCCTTTGGCTTTGATCAAAACATTGATGAACCATGTGTGTATAAGAAAGGAAATGGGAAAGCAGTTGCATTTTTGGTTCTATATGTAGATGACATATTACTCATAGGAAATGATGTAGGTTTATTGTCATCCACAAAGGTTTGGTTATCCTCTCAATTTCAGATGAAGGATTTGGGTGAGGCCAGCTATATCTTAGGGATCAAGCTTTTGCGTGATCGCAAGAATAAGATGTTAGCCCTATCCCAATCTTCTTACATTGAGAAGATATTGGTCAAGTTTAACATGCATGACTCTAAGAAGGGCCTCCTACCTTCTAGACATGGAGTACCACTGTCTCGAGATCAATGTCCAAAGACATCTGAAGAGATAGAGAGCATGAGGAGAGTTCCATATGCATCCGCTGTTGGAAGCCTCATGTATGCTATGTTATGTACTAGACCAGATATTTTCTTTGCCGTTGGCATGGTTAGCAGATATCAGTCAAACCCTGGACCTATGCATTGGACAGCTGTTAAGCATATATTCAAGTATCTTCGGAGAACGAAAGATTATATGCTAACCTTTCGAGCAGATGATCTAACGCCATTGGCGTATACAGACTCTGATTTCCAATCTGATAGTGATGCCAGAAAGTCTACCTCTGGGTACGTCTTTACTTTGTCAGGAGGGGCTATATCATGGAGAAGTGTCAAGCAATCCTGTATAGCTGATTCTACCATGGAAGCAGAGTATGTGGCGGCATCGGAAGCTGCGAAGGAAGCGGTATGGCTCAGAAAATTCCTGTTGGAATTAGGAGTTGTTCCTGCAGTGCATAAACCGATTGTCATGTACTGCGATAACACTGGTGCTGTAGCACAGTGCAAAGAGCCCAGGAATCACAAGAAAGGCAAGCACATTCAGAGAAAGTACCACTTGATCCGGGAATTCATTCAGGATGGAGAGATAGTGGTGGAGCATATTGCTTCAGCAAATAACTTAGCTGACCCATTCACTAAGACTCTTACTGAGAAAGTCTTCACTTCTCATGTTGAGTCTATGGGTGTTAGGTTAGGAAGCAGTGATCTTTAGTGCAAGTGGGAGTTTGTTGGGATTGGTGTATGCCCTAAAGCCCACTAGCTGCATTCTCATTTTTTGTTACTGGATATTTACTGGTTATTTAATTGAAAGACTCTTTTATGCTTAAACATGTATATATGTATGGTTGCGTAAGGCCCATTGTTTCTAGTAAATGAATTAGGTGTGTAGTGTCTACACACAGATAGGTCTAATTCATGGACAACTGGAAACATCATATTTGTTCATAACTGAAAGATGGAGCTGGGCACTTCATCTTGGTAGAAGTTATAATGAGATACTCTCCTATATAGGGTGACATACCTAAGTCACGGGAGGGCTTTCCCGGATCTATCTCATTAGTGCATGTGTCATGCATTGAACAGGACCATTGTAGGTGTGATCTCTAAAATAGTACTATCACAGAAAAGAGATCAAGTCACCTCATGCTACTAAGTAACCGGTGCTCTTAATCTTGAGCATTTGTGGATGAACTGACGAAGTCAAGTTCTTGTGCTTTGATTCACTATGGGTGAGATTCTTTTCATGGGTCAACAGCTCTGTGTTTTGGGTACTCGGACTTGATCAGTTGGGACGTGCAAATGCAATATAGAATCTATGCCATCTGATGATGGAATAATCGCCCCCTTAGAATTATCCAATTAATCATCAAAATCTAAGATCTTAGTATATGGATGTTCCATATGGATATTGAACTTGTGGGTCGCTCCCTGGATCAAGAGAATGATATTCGAATGATGATTATGTTTAAGGATATGAAGTTCTAAGGTTTAGATGTAATCGGGAAGGTTGATAGTACAATTGATAACCTGACTCGATTATGGATGTTACATAGAGGGGCATTCATGTCATTACACTTAGTAGGTCGAAGACAACCGTCATCTTATGACGAGCTTATTATATTATATATTTGTCCTTGGAGTTCAACCATAACTCTCTAGTGGAATGAGTTAAGGTTAAAATGGTCTTAATGTTGCTATGGGTTTAGCATGGACATTTTGGTCATTTTGGGAGCCAATGGCAAATATGTCTTTTGGTCCCTTCTCTAGTCACTTACCAAGATTGGCATGGTTTCCTAAAATGTTTAGATAACATAAGGATGAATTATTTTAGTGGAAAAATAATTTTGAGTTTAAATTCAAATAGGGCTTTGATGGCATACATGAATTTAAGTCTAGATAAATTGTATGTGGGCCATGGTGTGCATTGATATGTGGGATGTCCATAATAGGATTTCCATGGGTAAGGTTTCCAACTTTGAGTAGGACTCTACTTGGAAAGTTGGACTCCTCTTTGGATTAGTATTCCTATGAGTTAGTTTCCTTTTGGATTAGGAACTTAAAATTAGTAAGTGTTCTACAACTAGTATTACTAATTGTATGGAAAGTTCTTTTTAGTTTCCTTTTCTAATTGGAGTGTTTCTTAAAGGAAGTGAGTCTTTCTTGGACATCCATGAGAATTAGGAAAGATAAACTTCTAGGAAAGGTTTCCTAAGTTTCTATAAAAGGGAGAGAGCCTTCCCTTGGACGTCCTACACCATAACAAGGAGAATTACAAAGGTTGCACACATCCAACACACTTTGTGAAACACTTTGCAAGTATCCTAAGAGTGCCCCACACGTCCAGCCCTTGGTTGCTTCTCTTCTTGATTGAAGAAGGCTTAAGGTCTGAGATTTTCCCTTGGAGAAATACTTCTTAATTCCTAGATTAAGATCCCACCATCTTAGCCAATCAGATTTGGAAGTGAGATAGAGGAGAAGATCAAAGGCAATACTAGTGCAGAAAATTCCAGCAACTTGTTTGCAAATTGCAAGTCTGAGTTCGGGCCTTTGGATCTATTTTTTCAGAGGTTTGAAGTCTACAAATCTTTGAGGTATGAGTCTTCTTCATTCTCCTTTAATTATACACTTGTTGGTCATGATTTAATGGAGTTTCTATGCGATTCTTTATGGCTGATTTCCGCTGCATAGTGCAGAAATCAGATTTTTTAAAATCTGTCATGCTTTGCATCAGCCATAGTAGTCTCTTTATGAGAAGTTTCAGATCTGAATCGCAATTTCTTTCACTCTGCTGATAGCGCTGCTAAGGGACTAGAGGGCACTGCTGCGGTGGCTGTGGTGGTCGGACTATCATCTGCTGCTGCTGCTGCTGTGGCCTGGCCTGTCCAGCAGGCATCTGTCTCAACGGCTGCACAGGATGTGGTGGCCTGGGCGCCGGAGCTCGAAATGGTGGTGGTGCTACTCCTGTCTTCCCTGGGCAAAAATGAACCTTATGCCCTGGGTCTCCACAATTGAAACATGCACCGAAATGCTTCTTGCAATCACGGCCATAATGGTTCCCGCCACAATGCATGCAAGAGACTTATTGTGGCTGTGGTCGGGGTACATGCTCGAACCGTAGCCTCTTGGGTGCCGGCTGCTGATACAACAGGGATGAAGAACCCTGTGACCTGGGCTGAGGGATCAGTGCTAAGATCCTCTGCTGCTCCAATGCAATCACATCTTTCAGGGACTCCTCTGCCCAATA
The DNA here is from genome assembly GCA_012931725.1 of Litsea cubeba. NCBI lineage: Eukaryota > Viridiplantae > Streptophyta > Magnoliopsida > Laurales > Lauraceae > Litsea > Litsea cubeba. The sequence continues at coordinate 32,485,343 of CM022951.1, forward strand.
TGCCTCTTTGACCACATCATCATAATTGGTCAATCTGCCGCGTTGTACTTACATCTTGATACCAGCTCGTAGTCCCTTGATAAATCTCCAGACTCTCTCTGACTCTGGCTGAATCAGGCTCTCAGCAAATCGGGATAGATGGGTGAAGGCAATCTCATAATTCTGTACTGTTAGATCACCCTGCACCAGTCTCTCAAACTCTTCCATCTTTTGATCCCTATAATGCTCCGGGATAAACTTCTTCTGGAATTGCTCTGTAAAAGTCTTCCAGGCTACCTCCTCAGCAATCTCCTCATACGGGTGTTTGACGGTTTTCCACCATCTCTCAGCTGCTCCACCGAACATGTGGGCTGTTAGCTGCACCTGCTGAATGCCCGTGCACCGAAACACCTCATATATCTTCTCCATCTGGACAACCCACTCATCTGCAACAGCGGGGTCCTCAATGCCATGGAACTCAGGTGGAAACCTCTTCCTAAACTTCTCAACCAATTCGTTCAGGTCATATTCTTTGGTCTGTGGCTGGCCCACCTTCTGCACTACCTCAAGCATCTGTGCTTGGAATACTGCCTGATCCTCATTCTGTTTCTGGCTCTGCTCAGCCATATCCTTTTGAGATTGGATGAAGGCTGCCATAAACTAATGGAACTGATTCTCAGAGCCATTCTGAGAAGAACTACCCTCACCTCTGGTATTGTGCCTACCAGCCATGATCCTGAAAAACATTCAAGGTTAGTTCCAATATGCCCCAAACTAACATCACAATGCTAGAAAATAAAACTAAAAGATCAACCTACTAACTAACGAAATCCTCACACGCATCCTATGGTTTCTACAATTTTTACCCTGAGAAACCAACCACTGCTCTGATACCAATCTGTCACGTCCCCCGAACCCGATTAAAGAAATAACCGGATCCGGAGAGTGAATTTTAGGACTAATTAAAAATTTTATCTTTTGGGCCCACGGATCGTAGTCCGCGGTGAGGATTTAATATCTCAAACCTCTTATGGTACAATAAATGTAGAGTTAATACAACTCTAGGCATATGGAATCTCAAGCAATGGATAATAACTCTCATTAAATTAAAGTTGCAAGAAAGAATAAACGGAACTAAGAATTAAGTTATTTATTACATTGGCCATCCCAAGATACAAGGCCAATAAAAGAACTGAAGTCAAAGTAAGGAAAGGTCCAACGAGAGAAATAAATGAATGAAAGATAAATCTAATGGATCCCCATGTATCTCTCTCGTGCCCGAAGTGATGACGCTACTCTACGTCATCGGCACGCCACTCTCGTGCCTCCTCTGCTGGTTGGAGATCCTCTGGGATCTCCTCACCTGCCTGCTCCTCGTAGAAGAAGTATTCACCGGATGTGTCTGCATACCAAGGAACAAAGTCAACGACATGTTGAGCAATAGATATACAAAGCATAATAAACACGACATGCATCAAGTATAGAGTAATGACAGGTAAAAGATCATATGAATACAAGAATACGAAGCTAGGCATAAAGCGAGATTAATATATAGAAACAATAACAGGTATCCTAGCAATCATCTAACAATAACCACTATCCATGCAAATGCAAGCAAGACAAGCAAGAGGGAGACTCCGAGGATGTCCTATGCCACCTCCCGGATACCAGTAACAATCCCCTTGGACTATTGATACCATAGTCCGGCTCCAGTGGGATCCTAGCTCCCTGTCCTGGGAATAGCAGCACGGTCCTAGCCCGCTCCTAGCTATTCAACGCCATGGACGCCGTCCTACGCCGACTGCCCACCCCGACAACCGGAGTAACCGATTCGTCATTAAATCCCAAACTGCAGATGGCCATGATATGCAATAATAATAAAGTGGTTTTGACACAAGAATAACAAGACAAGCAAGTCTGGCTAGTTCCATGTACAAGACAAGATCCTAGGGATTATCTTATTCAAGATATCACAAGACAAGCAACACGAGATAATCCCTTCCATCACTAGCCAGTCATGTTTATCAAAACAAGACACGGTTTCCTAAGGTACACTCTAAGTCAGGTCCAAGTCCTAAATTCTATAAGAATTTATGTTTCATAATTGATTACATGTTTTATGTTAAGAGAGTGTACAAGGAACATAAACAACTGATACAAGTCAAAGTCAAGGAGGAATTACAATCCAATCCTAAGTAAGTGGTGTCATCCCTGTAATCCCCATATTCTAACGGAGTATATATGGAATTTGGATTAATGATGCTTTTAGGAAAGTCCCTTGGTGTACAATCATGTTAAGCATCATTCAATTCAACTCCATATACATTCGGTTACACTACGTATAATACACGAATACCTAGACAACCCATCGAATTCACACCAAGCACGTGATTCGATTTCAAATCCATTTATGGTCAAGTGATAGTAATTTAAAGGTTTCCATCATCTAAGTCCCAAATCCTAGGTTACAGGTCTCATTTCCAATAAAACATGAGCTGGATTAATAATCCAAGTATTTACATCACTTCCCACCTCTGATTGTAATGAAACCAGAACCATTGGATTCTACGTTTCAAGAGCTTTCCAACGGTATATTATACATAGAATTCCAACGGGCGGATTAAAATTTATGAGCATTCCAAAATGGTAATTTCGGTTGACCCTCATGCTGGTTGTCGGCTGATCGACCCTAACCGACGAGTGAACCGACAGTTCATATTTTGCTCTCTGTTTTTAGAACCGAGAACAGTGTCGGTTGACCGACGCTAAGGTGTAGGCTGACCAACCAGAACCGACGAGTGAACCGACAGTTCAGCAGGTCAAATATGGCTCTCTGTTTTTGGAACCGACATGGCTTTCGGCTAACCCACACCATGCTGTCGGTTGACCGACACTGAACCGACAAGTGAACCGACAGTACGAAACTCGTACGGGTTCAGGCCATTTCTGAGCTCTTTCTTCCCCATTTCAATTTCTTCCATTTCCAAACCTTCCCAGAGGCTTCAACCTGCATAAATAGAGCCTCCTGCTCTCCCCAACCATCCATTCCATTCCATTCCATTGAATCAATAATTAATTCTAAACAACCTATGATCATATAATTATCCATTTTATTCCAAATACCTAAATATCTAACCTAACATAAAAATCCCAAATCAACAAGAACATGCTTGGAATTAAGGGGAATCTATAAGAAACATGGCCAATCAAATGAAAACAACATTCATGCATATATATGAATTGTAGATCTACTTGCCTCAATGTCAGAAGATGAAATAATGGGGTGAAATTCGAGGAGAAGCTTTTCTACTCCGAAATCCCCGATCTAACCCGATAAAACGCAAACTAGGAAGCCAAGAAGAAGATAGGAAGGAAAAGAATTAAGATCCAACCTAAATCTAACCAAAGAGAATACGAATGAAAAGATGAAAGTATGAGGATGCTTACCAAATTGGTACTGGAAGCAAGAGGGGATCGCGATGATGAATCTTAGCGGATCGGATCTTCAAATGGGGTCTTCTAGGGCTGAGATCTGGCTTGAGAAAGGAAGAAGAAAAAGATGGGCTGCTGGTTATCTTTTTCTTTTGCAGAGAAAAGAGAAGAAGATTAGGGCAAACTCGTTTAAGAAGAGGATTAAGAGGAAATGACTAATTTACCATTTAAGTGGGTCCGGTGAAGAATGGACCACTTGAAAGGTTTCTGATCGTCAAATCGTGACGAGTCAAGAGACAAAAATCATCAGAACGACCAGACCTTTCCAACGAACCCAAAAGTCACGATGTTTGGAATATTTCGGAAAAACACTCAATTTTCCCTAAATTGCAAACTACCCCCCTGCTATGATCAAACGAACTCGGAATCAAAAGAAACTTCACAGATACTATTCTAATGCTAAAAGAAACTCGCTCATGCGCTAAACCCACTTAAATATCTAAAATAAAATTAAATAAAATAATTAATAATAAATGGGTCAACGGGCCGGGTATTGGCCCAACTGACCCAGTAAGGTCACAGACCTTACAACTGTCATCTCATATTCCTCCTATTTTTCTTCTTCATTCTCCCTTTCATCCATTGTTTCATAACCGTTCCCTCGCACTCATTCATGCTCGTTGATGTTCATCTCTTTCCTCATCATCTTCTTCAACCTTTTTTAAGTGTCCTTAAGTCTCATCATCTTCTTCAACCCTTGAAAGTACTCATCTCCCCGGGGCACATTGTCTACTGAAAGCAGGCATTTTCAACATGACCAAGCAACTGACAATCTACCAAGAGGAGGTATATTCTCCAACTTCGTTTCCAGCTCGTCATTCAGTTTTCCCGCGATATGCTCGGCATTCCAGAACTGTGCAAAATCACTCTGCACGGCACATTTTAACCGTGCAATATTTTTTTGCACGGTCACAATAAACTGTGCAAAACAAACTTGCACGGTTATATTAAACCGTGCAAGAAAATAATGTACAGCTATAATTTGCCGTGCAGTGTGATTTTACACGGTCCTACAGGACCGTGCACTAATAAACTAATAATTTTGGGATCATATTTTCAGGAGATTGATTCAACTGGTGCAAGTCAGTGCTCTCTTGATTTTTCTAATGTCTTCACCACTGAAACGATATTCAGAAGCCGAGAGGATCTAATCCAATGGACACGGGATGTCGGAAAGAAACATGGCTTAGTGATTGTAATCAAAACTTCGGATGCTGGTGGAGATGGTAGGAAACTGAGAATAGTTTTATCCTGTGAGAGAAGTGGTAGTTACAGGGCTTCATCGAAGATCTACGAAAAGAAGAATCCTAACAAGGCAACGGGAACGAAGAAGTGTAATTGCCATTTTGCTTTGAAGGGTCAAAAGTTGCCAACTGACGATGATTGGATATTAGCAGTGGTTTGTGGGATACACAATCATCCAAATGCATAACATCTCGAGGGGCACTCGTTCGCTGGGAGGCTTTCTACGGAAGAGATTAATGTTTTGATTGATATGTCTAAGAGTCTGGTGAAGCCAAGGAACATCCTTTGAACACTGCAGGAGCGGAATGTGCACAACACCACTACGATGAAGAGTATCTACAATGCTCGTCAGAAGTTTAGGGTGACAGAGATGGCCGGTCGATCACAGATGCAGCAACTTATGATGCATTTGGAGAAGAACAAGTACATTGAGTAAAACACCAGCTCTTATCACGGACGCGTACGTCGTCAGTACGTCACCGGCAAGCCATCCAAGATCTCGAGCGTGGTCTGTATTGCCCGATAATAAAAATCAGCAGACTGACCAGGCTGTGCAATCGTAGCACGAAGATTATCACTCGCTCGACGGATCTGTAAGAAATCATTATACATGTTAATATTTAAGAGAATTATAACTTTTAAAATGGATGCATAATGTTACAATTGAAATTTCAAACGCTCACCACTCTTGGAGTCGGGTCATCTTGATCCTCATGAGGATGATAATGGGAGTGACGTTCGGGGTTCTGTACCCGAGGATGTGAAATCCTAACAAACCACTCCATGTAGTCGGGTGAGCACTCCCATGCATGTTGTACTCGATGGCCACGGTGTGCTAGTGATAATACATGATCGTCCCAAGACTCCCAATACTGATCAAGGAATCTGTAGGAGACCTTGTATTGCCCAGCAGTAGATCCTCGAGACGCACGAAGGGGCGCGAGCGGTGCTGGTGGGATGGTCTGAACATACCCAAACTGACGAAGAACCCCATGTGGGTGGTAGGGTTCAATGACATCCATTGCTCTCAAGCAACCACAGAAGAATGAACTCTGTTGGAATGGATGCTGAGCCCCGGCACCGGTATACGGATCCCAAGCCACCTATGTCAAGAAGTAATTGAAACAACTCATTAATATTCTAACAAAAAATAGAGATCATCGAAAAAACTTAAAATAAATAGCAACATGTCTATTGGATGCTCACCTCACTAGGATGTAAGTCATCCAGTCTCTCCCGCAACAACTTGACGTTCTCCTTTCCAATCCCAGAATCCTGGCCAGGATTCCAGCGAGCCGCATGAGGCATTGCACCCGTAAACCCCCATGCTGCAAGAGGACGGACAAATGGGAAGTGCTCGTACACCCAAGACTGCAAGAGTTAGAGATTATTAATTATATAAATAAAAATAATATATAATGAATAGTTCAGAGATAGGCAAATGGAAACTAGAGTCAAAGAGGTATGCACATTTACCATGAGGAGTGTCAGGTATCCAGCAATCTGTCTCACATCTGCCCTCGTAGCGGTCCCCAATTGGCGATAAAGATACGCAAGTGCGGCAGCCTCCCATGCATAGTGACGAACCTGTCCCAAGTCCATCAGTAAAGATAGGTACGCAATGGGGACTCGGGTGGACGACTTATCGGTGAAAATTGTGCAGCCTAATAGATACAGAAGATAGCCTCTAGCTGCACAATCTACCTGCTCAACAGACGACCTGGGACCCACACTACCGCACACTCGCTTGATCCAGGCCATCCTCACTACGCCACCATGCGCCACTTGAAGTTTAGCAGACACAGTCGCTCTATCCACGCCTAGTCCATGCTCAAGTAAATCTACCTGCTCGGTAAATCCCATACTGGTCGATGCGTGGACAGGCAGTCCCGTTACTGGGATGCCGAGGAGAGTACCCACATCGTCTAAGGTGATCGTCATCTCACCAAATGGCATGTGGAAGGTGTTTGTCTCGGGCTGCCACCTCTCAACGAAACTGGATATCAGAGGGGCGGAAGTATATCGGTACGACAATGACTTAAGGCCAGCCAATCCAGACTCTTCTATAATCGCACGAAACCGAGGAACTTCGGTATCGGCCCCATCCCCGGGCCGAGGTATGTACCAATCCTTCAACCCTCGCCAATGATTGATACACTTAAGCGGCTCACGTTCCTGCACATTAAAAGTTTTAATCTTCATTAATATATGTTATTATAGACCTCAACACATATTATTTGAAAAACAATTAATTCACAAATTTAAAAAATGCAAGATTACCTCCCCGTCCCATATGGGTATGGCCACGTGCGTCATGACACTAGGGAGGACCGATAAATCAGCCGGACCGCCGAGAATAGGACTCTCCCCTGCAGCCGCTGGGGGAGGACTGGATGGCTGTTCATCCTGGTCTGATGGATGATCCTCCCTTGCTGCCGCTGCAGCAGAAGTGGACGGCTGTGCCTCCTTCTCCTCTGAGGAATCATGCTCTAATGAATCCTCCTCAGATGAATCATCCTCTGACTCCTTTGACGAATCTGGGAGTGGATCCTGTCACATTTTATGTCTTCATTCAGATGCCGTTGGTCGTTGACGACCGGCAGTCGAAGTACTAGTATGCACACCTCGGCGACGCGCCGGTCTTGTGACACCGATCTTCGTCCTAACTCTAGATGGCTCGCTGGAAGAACTAGCCCATCCACCTATCGAAAGTGAGCTGCCACCGCGATGAGCAGGTCTTCTAGGTATATTCTAATCTGTTCAAAATAAAAAATAAAAATTGTTATTTAACATTGTAAATTTGTTCTGCACGGCATACTATTAATGTGCAATCTCATATCTGCACGGCCAATGTTAGCCGTGCATATGTAATTTTCACGGCATATCGACACCGTGCAAATAACATATGCACGGCTAACATTGGCCGTGCAGATGTGAAATGCACGCTAACATTGGCCGTGAATATAGTAAATGCACGGTGTCGATATGCCGTGCAAATTTAACCTGCACGCTTCTGGTTTACCGAACACCACGCGAACCAGAATAAGAAAACTAATGGGAATGGAAATTTTGGCGTTCGAAACACCCATCCATATCATCCATATCATGCATTAGGGAATCCACATACAATCGAAATAGGTGAAAATACAATCTAAATACACATACATTACAACCTAAAAAGAAGGTGAAAATGATTGGAAAGCTTTAACGAAGGAGAAGAAGATTACCTTACCTTGTTTGAACAAGAAGAAGAAGATAAAGAATAAGAAGAACGTGATGAGAGCAGTGGAGGAGAAGATGTAGCAGGAGACGCCGGATTTTTTCAACTTCTGTTAGCCGTGCCAAATTTGAAAAACGAGGACGAGGGAATGGAGAAGGAGAAGACGAGGTCTGGTGGGCAGTTTCGGTATTTTGGTGGGTGGGCTCAGCAAATAGGTTTTAAACCTAAAATGGCTGTGGTGAGCTCAAAATGTGGGTGTATTCGTCAAAAATGGTGGTGCATATAGAATTTCTCTTTCTCAAAATGAAAAATAAAAAATACCAATCTCTCGTTCAAACACTCTCCCCTCTCCTTTTCTCCTCCCCAAAACCCTAATCCTGGAACAATCACTAGCCTCTCTTCCCAAACCCTAAACCCCAAACCACCCTAGATTCCAAAACCAGATTCTCGAGGAGCGCGTTCTCGAATTCTCGACTCCCATGGCTATCCCCCCAGATCTCACCTCCATCACCTCCACCTGCAAATCCATCATCACCCAACGTTAACGTTACTGAGACACTTCTAGATCCCTCGAGAACCACCACCCTATCCCCTTCCTCAACACCCTCGACACCCATCTCTACTCCTATTTCATCTACTTCCCATCCTCAATCATCGGCTTTCCCTCTTCAATCCCCTTACACCAGTCATGTCATGGGGTTGATAACCCCAATCCCTCATCTGGGTACCCCTCCATCGCCCATTCTCCACCCAAAACCGACCGATTTTCCATCTCTAATGGTAAAAAAAGCTTCTGGATATGGCTGCAGCGACTGCTCTGAGGAGATCGATGTGGAATTTCAGTGTCCTTGTGCGAGGCAGAGGCCTGGGCGTTCTGGCTTCTCTGAGGATGTTGGGGGGGGTGGTTACGGAACAGGGTTTTGGTGGAGAGCTATCTCCATGGGATTTCTTTGATCTGGTGGAAGTGGATTCTTCTGGACGCGTTTCTGAGTTTGGCGGTGGAGCATTTCTAGGAGCGTTTCTTGGATCTGGTGGAAACAGATTCTTCATGGTAATTTTTTTTATTATGATTTTTTTATGTTGCCTTTGTTTGATTTGATGTGATTTCATTATTATTTTTTAGTTTGTTTTTTATCCACTCTGGTGTTTGGGTGTTCTTGCAAATGTATAGAACAGTGAAACTATCTGGATCTCACCCCACCCCCATTTATGGTCTTTGTTTTTTTTTTTCATTATGGAAGGTGAACCAGGTAGTAAATGGTTGGGATTGGGGTATCTTCCCTGAATTTTTTTTGTTGGGTTATGAATCCCCTCTTACCAGTTCAGCCCATCGATTACGATCCCCATGTCCCCTATCCCTGTTTCTCCAATCTCTCTATATCTACCTATTTGGTCGGTCCCCTATCCATCTGTTTCCAGGACCAACGGGCACCCCCACGGTACCTGTTGTGTGACGACCCCCCTCTCGCCCCCGGTTGTGATGCGGTCCAAGGGAGTGTGGATTTTCATTCCAGATACGATGATAGAGAGTTTAGTTGGGAGAATGTTGCAGGTAGGCTGGTTGGTTGGGAGAGTGAAGGTGGTTGTGGGTCGTGTTTCGAGCTCAAGGAGTTTGTTCATTTGCTTTAGTTTTTATGTTTTCTTCAAATGTGTAGATTTAGCTTTTCATTGTTTATGATGTTATTCTTTTCCATTGAGTCTATTTTCACCACCATATTATTTATTTTATACCTTCCTTCAGATATACTGCAGTTTTGTGAAGATGTGTGTTCCCTCCATCACGGATTTCAAAAATCTCTTAGTGAAATGTTGCATATGTCCATTTATCTTTTATATGTGCAATGCTTGTAAATGATGTTTGTATTGGTTATGTGTTCTTTAATAAGGTGTGGTATTGTAGCAATAGAACATAACTTACCCTTAGAAATTACATGAGCTTGCAAAAATAATATTAATAGTGTCTAAAGGCAATCATAAATCAATCATTTAGTATTCAACAAGTTGTTGCAAGTATAGTTTGGTGGTGTCCTTGTGAAAGAGCTATGATGTTGGCATTTGCTAGTTATATTATAGTTTGATCCATTTTTACTTTTTTTTTATCTCTTTTTCTGGGCCTTACAGCATGGAAATTGGAATCTCATATGGCATGGGTTTGTTTATTTGACTTATCCACTTGAATTAAATACAACAAGTATCCAAATGTTGATTTAAGATGGAAAGTAGAAATAATGTTCTTCTTCTTTTTCTTCTTCTTCTTCTTTCCTTAATAGTAGAAAAGAAAAAGTATGCCATCTGATGTGATTTCAAACTCACATCCAAAATGCCGGTAGAATAGATGACCACCATTTTCTAGTTATTCAATATCACAGCTGATACTGGGGTCGGAACTGTGGTTCCCACTATCAAGTACTAATTGGGTTTGTGGGCCAAGGCCTCTACAGCCATCTGGTACATTTCCTATGCGAACTTTTAGGTACCATGGATCAATTGTCTTGCATTCTCAGAATTCTTAACCATATATGCTACTGTTCGACATTTTTTTCATCATTTTTTTTTTGAATGTCAATTTTTTTTTTCATCAATTTGTTTAACATAGTATTGTTGGTTTTCGCTTGTCAATCACTTTGCTAACTAATAGAGAAAATAGAGAAAAAATGAACATGTTTTCAAATGTGAGCAATGCATATTTATGTTTGACATGTAGACTGCCATGATGGCCCCTTTAGTTGATGATTTTGAATTGTTTTCTAAACCCAACTGGTTGCATTGTACTACTTGACTTTTGGCAGTACTCTTGAACTTGAATATTCTTGGGTTTTCTTTGTCTTGTTTTTCACTTTCTAATTAAGAATATTACAATTGGGGGATTTTTTTATTTACTTAATGGTTTTTGTCTTTATAAAGAGTTTTTTATTTTTTAATTCATGGACTTACATTGGGCTATTCACCATTTCTGAGGTGAGGGATTAGGATGTTGATGGGTTTTAGATCAATTCTATGCAAGCATTTAGAATGAAAGAAAAAAAAAATGAAGAAAAAGAATGGATTTCCTTTAGTTTTTCCAATCATTGATTGGTTATTTTTGGCAAGCATTTCTTCAAAATGAGGTGAACAGCCGGGGACAAATAAATAATTTTACTTTTTTTTTGAATGGTTAAATAATAAAAAAAGGCAATTTTCGGCTTTAAAAATACGTAAAAAACGACGGCCTTGGCAGTCGTTCAGTTTTTGATGGCTTTCAACCGTCGATCCTTTTGTATGCGATTTGGTCCCCTTCAGTGTGGTCCAAGAAACTATAAGTTGAACCGTTTTACAATGATCCCGGAAATGAATACATGGCATACCATAACCATAAATGCTTTTTTAAGAGCAGGTCAAAAAGCAGATTCTATGTTGACATTGTCATGAAACATCGAGGGTAAGCTATCCAGAAATGCATCCACCACGCTTGTCACAACCCGATTTCCGGGTCCTTATCGGATTCTAGATCGCGATTCTTTAGCAATATTCACTGAGCATAAATCCAATAATTCCCTTTAGGCATTTAAAACAATCTAATATTTCAATTAGAATTTATGAAAGTCAATAAAACATCAATTGTCTCTAAGTAAATAAAAAATTCACTAAAAGGGCTAATCCCACTATCAGTTGTTTTAGTATTTCCCTTTCTCTCTTTAGCCCCACATGCCAAAATCTATGGGCTGAATGTCATTCTGCTCTGGTCCTCCCACATTGTGATTTCCTGAAATGGGCAACACAACATCAGTAACACTGGTGAATGAATTTTCCTAATTGCCAACACAACACAAAACATAATGTCAAATAAGATACACAAGAGTAGAATAGCATATAAAGTGCAATTCAAAGTTAATCCCGCCACCACCCCCATAATGCAACTCATGAACTACATCCTCGCACTCTATCCACATTACCATGCCTCCAAGGCTATACACACATATCCACATGCCACTCTGTCATTATCTCATCATCCACGTCCACCAAGGACCTGTCAACACAACGTCCACCAAGGACTAAATAACACAACGTCCACCAAGGACCAAATAACACAACTTCCACCAAGGACCAAATAACACACCGTCCACCAAGGACTAAATAACACGGCGGCCTCCATGGCCCTCATCCATAATACAACCTGAACCCAAAGGTCCAAAATTTCCATAACCACAAAGGACCCGTATACAACTCCACCATCACATGCGTGCTAGTAGTTCAGAGTGCAATATTTTTCTTATCAAATCCGATTCCATTAAACATTCCATTAATATCATACGACCAAGAACCCAACAATAAAATTTAGCATTCATAATACATGACAGTGTGGCCCGCCCCATACACAGTTTGTTTGCCTTTGCCCCACTTCTAGTGGCCCACCCTGTCCATCATCAGCATGTATCTTAGAGAGAATAATTTACATCATGTCCAAACTTAACAAAATTAATCCATATACTATACATAACACCTACAGTCCATGCTTCCTAAGGAAAAAATAAATTTATTAATGTAACATGTCTCTTTTTGTAATTTTCATAAGGACTTTGGACCTTTGCACAAGTCCCAGAATTTCCTAAGCGTAAATAGAACCCATCTCTGAGTTCCTCACAGAAACCAATTCTGTCAAATTCCTTACCCATGATCTACTCAAGGCTACTAGATGGTGGGCCATCCGGGGTCCACTCCAAGTGGGACCAGCGCTACAGTGGCTACCCCTGGGCCCTTTTGCGGATGTATGGTCTTGATCCAGCGTCCAGTGGGCCATGGGGGTCCCACTATCCCAAACGTCAATTTCCCTATTGATGCCCAGGTTTCCGAAAGTTGCTCCCAGATCTGATTCCAGCCACACCTCTAAGAGCAATTTCTTGTAGAAAAGGTTCCCCAACACCTCTATAATTCATCCCACATGGTTTGCATGAATCCTCCATCCGAGAGGACATGATTTTAACTCCGTTGATGGGTTTCATGGGTCAACAGTTACTGTAGCAATTATATATATATATATATAACAGTCACAAAATCTGAGTTCATCAAGCATCTAGTTCATCGTTTGGAATCATCAGGGAAGATTCACTCGATGGGTTTCATGGGTCAACAGTTACTGTAGCAATTATATTTATAATAGTCACACAAAATCTGAGTTCATCAAGCATCTAGTTCATCGTTTGGAATCATCAAGGAAGATTCACTCACCTTCGATAGACGATTGCTGCGTTCGCAATGTGAGGGCATGAGTAAGGCATCTGCTAGTCGTGCCTCTGCTGGTTTGCCTTCTTCTTCCTCACAAGATCCTGATTTTCCAGCTAACAAAACTCTCTTTATCTCAGATTTTCTCTCAAGAAGGAGAAGAAAAATTGAATACCAGTACTAGGGGTCGATGGTCTATATATATACACACTGGATAAGATAAGAGTCATTCCTAAACAGAACATAGAGTCCTTCCCAAATACATCCTACACAAGCCATTCGTAGCTTGAGTTGACGTACAACTCTTTCCTCATCCTAATACTAACTCACGAGTGTCCCTCTCCAGTCCCATAATAATTAGAACAAGCAAGGGTCTAAGGGTCTCACTTGGGGCCCTATTAATTACTCCCTATCTTAGAGCCCTTAAAGATCTGGGATATTATAACGCTTCTTGATTCTGACAAGTTGACAAGAAGATCATATGGCAAAGGTACAAATTTGTCATCTAGGTCTCCAACCACTATCATTTGAGGTTGTCTCAAAGATGACTGTTACAGAAAGACAAGCTTTGTATCAGTAATTAATCTGTTTTATTGAAGTAAATAATTTCACTTATTGCACCATGAACATTTAAATTCTTAAAATGAGATGATTCTAGTACTGTTTCTTTCATTTTACATCTCAATGAGTTGAAACATCAGATATGCGAAAGTGGGACCTAGTTAATGCAGTCATCATTTAAAATCGCTGACTAAACTAGTGTTGAATGCTATGGAATTGAAAATATGGTTTTCTTTGCAATTTGATTTTGGTTGAACTTGATATGGGATGGATGTAATGTATGCATAAAACAAGTTTAGAAGCACATAATTTTTTCAAAAAAAAAAAAGAAGCAGAGAACTATAGAAAAAGTATATAAAAAAACACATATTAGAGCTATACAAAAAAATATAAGCGTTAATAAATTTGAAGGTAAAAGATAAAATAAAAAGTTTTCTCCCATGGACTATCATTAAATGTCACATACTTTAAATGAAAAAAAAATCGTCAACATCTTTCCATAGCAAGTGGTGAACTCAATTGTTGGAGACGGTAGTTTTTCAGAAAATGGAATGCCATCATACATAATTTTGAACACTTGATCACTCACTCAATAGTAACAAGTGTTTCGGTTTTGAGCCATACATCAAATGAAGCTTTGAATGCCTTTGCTATTTGATTTTTATTGAGCTTGGTTCAGACTGGATGTCTTTGACATAAATTTACTTAATACATTCTGATGTTGGTTTCACTTAAATTTACTAAATACATTTTTTACTAAAATCTGATAGTATCAAGTGTAAGAATGCCTGCTTAAGTACCAAATTCGAAGAACTTTGATACTCGGATTGGAAAGGGTGATGTACATTAGGAGCACATTTGTATTTGTTTTCCTCTTCCCCTGTTAGTGTGTTAAGTGAGGGCACTTCGTGTAATACGCATGGACTATTGATAGCAACACTTCAACAACAGTTGCCTTTTGTTTATCTTCCTTTTCTTTCTTTTTTTTTTTTTTTGCTCTAAAATCCTCTCTCTGATAGGAATAGAACTAATGAAGAGTAGGCATTTCACAACTTTAGGGTTAGGAACAGAACTTGGGATCATCATAGCGTGCATAGGTGGAAAATGTCCATGGTTTTGGAACTAGTTGTGAAGTGTGGTTTGGGGCAGTAAGTGGGAATTTAAAGAATCCTATAATAGTAAGATTTTGGAAGGTAGTGGAGTCCTTTTAGTTCAACCTTTTCTATGTACATCTGATGTCTGTGCTAGCATATTTCTTTTATGTACATCTGGCATCTGTGCTAGCAGGACATTCAAAGCCCATGTGCCATCTGTACTCTTCTTCTTATTGTCATTTCATTCTGCCATTAGCATTAATATCGAAATGGGAAAAAATCTATACCATAATATAAAATCAGCAGTTTCACTTGCCTGTCTCCGGACCTTCGTTCCTCCATTCGTGGGCCCACTTATATTTATCCTCCTGCTTAGGGTTTCTCATCCTAAAAAGATGTCATCATTTTGCTGTCCTCTTCAGCTGCCATCCGTTTCTCATCGTCTTTCTACATGTTTGTACATCGTTCCATATGGCAAAATCTCTCCATTCTTCCTCTCCTCTCGATTCTTCCTCTCAAAGCACGGTAGCCATACAAGAAAAGGACTGCATCACCTCTTCACTGCTTCCTCTTACTGTTCCTCTTTGTTTCCCCCTCGGCGAAATGCCCAACGAAAAGGAGACCATAACCTCTTCCTCTTCGTCAAATGCCCAAGGAAAAAAATCTTCTTCTTCTCTTGTTCCATCTTTGTAAGACGTGGGGAGGTAATGAATCCCTCTTTGTAATTTGTTAAATTCAGTTGTAATTTTGTTTTTGTTTTCTTCTCTGATGTGTATATACTATATAGTCATATCTATTTTGAAGCCCATTTTCATTTTCTATTCATGAAGGGTTTAAATGAGAAGATGGAAATTCCTTTACCTGATCCGGTCTCAAAGTTATTTGTCTTCATTTATTTCTTTTGTATGGTGACTAAGTAGCCTAATCGGGTTGACCAATGTGTATTTTCTACCATTTGGGTCTGAATGTGTTTGGGTAAAAATTTCCTATGAAAGGGTATGCATTGGTTTGAGTAATGTGTACACCAAGTGTGCGTGAATGGTATGCCAATTGTTGAGTATAAAATGAAAAGCTGGCTCTCTTTTGTAACTTGCGTTTTACTCAACATTTGAATACTTGGACGTTGGAATGCCTTTATAGTTTATAGGTCCTAAGTTTGTTTGGAAATATAGATTGAACAATTACGAGAAGCCAGTGCTGAACATTGGATACTATTATAAATAGGTCCAAATTTTGTTTGGAAACTCAGATTGAGTAATTACTAGAAACTAGTGTTAGAATGCTACAAAAATGAAAATATGGTTTTCTTTGCAATTTGATTTTGGCTGAACTTGATTTAGGATGGATGTAATATACGCATAAAACAAGTTTAGAAGCACATAATTTTTTTTTTTTAAAAGCAGCATTAGAACTATACAAAAAGGTATATAAAAAAACTCATTAGACCTATAGAAAAAGCATGCAAGCATTAATAAATCTGATGGTAAAAGATAAATTAAGTTTTCTCCCATGACCTATCAGTAAATGTCACATACTTTAAAAGAAAAAAAAATTTGTCAAGATCTTTCCACTGCAAGTGGTAAACTCAATTTTTGGACACCATAGTTTTTTCAGAAAATGGAATGCTGTCCATACACAGTTTTGAGCACTTGATCATGTACTCAGTAGTAACAGATGTTTCAGTTTTGAGCTATATATCAAATGAAGCTCAAGCCTTTGCAATTTGTTTTTTATTGAGCTTGGTTGAGACTGGATGTCTTTGACATAAATTTACTTAATACATTCTGATGTTGGTTTCACTTAAATTTACTAAATGCTTTTTTTACTAAAATCTGATAGTAACAAGTGTAGGAATGCATTCCCATCTCTTGTTCTTTCTTGCTTTTTAGTGAATAACCATTCAAAAAAAAAAAAAGAAGAGTAGGAATGCATGCTTAAGTACCAAATTCGAAGAACTTTGATACTTGGATTGGAAAGGGTGATGTACATTAGGAGCACATATGTATTTGTTTTCCTCTTGCCCTGTTAGTGTTTTAAGTGAGGGCACTTCATATAATACGTATGGACTATTGATAGTAGCACTTCAACAGCAAGTGTCTTTTATTTTCTTATTTTTCTTTTTTTTTTCCTCTAAAATTCTCTCCAATAGGAATAGAACTAATGAAGAACATGCATTTCACAACTTTGGGGTTAGGAACAGAACTTGGGATCATCATATCTTCTTTTTAACTAGTAGCTTAATTAGAACCTGTGGCCTAGTGGTTGGGCATTTTCCAATGGTGCTGCATGCTCTTTTTGTTTTGCTTGTCTTTGCTTGCTGCTGTTTATGTGTTTTTTCTTTTTAGGAGACACTAGATCCTAGTAGTATAAACCTAAGATTTGTGTATGCTGCCGGGCTGTTCTATAGAGTAACTGCTACATCAGTTCTCCTGACCGGTATTTTGGTGTTTAACAGTTTCTATTTTCATCATATCTTCTTTTTAACTATTAGCTTAACTAGAACCTGTGGCCTAGTGGTTGGGCATTTTCCAATGATGCTGCATGCTCTTTTTTTTTTTTTGTTTGTCTTTGCTTACTGCTGTTTATGTGTTTGTTCTTTTTAGGAGACACTAGATCCTAGTAGTATAATCCTAAGATTTGTGTATGCTGCCGGGCTGTTCTATAGAGTAACTGCTACATATCAGTTCTCCTGACCGGTATTTTGGTGTTGAACAGTTTCTATTTTCTTAATTTCTTTCATTGTTGCTTTTGACATCTCTATGCTCATTCACATCTATAAATATTTCTAACATTAACCCTTTTAAAAAGCGTTTGTTATTTTGGTTTAGATGCTTTATATATTATTGCTATAGTTCATCTTATATTGGTGGAGCATTATATTTTGGGCATCTTTTTTAAATTAAAAGTCTGTAGTGTGTTTTTTTTTCTTGGCTTTATTTCAAGCTTCTATTATACTTCTATTCCCATTTTTTATGCCTGTTTTGAGTTTTATTGATTTGTGAGCACAATTTCTTTTGTTTCTTTTCTTATTTTAGGTACTTAACAGAGCGAAAGATACTTAAGGGAATATCTTTTGTTATATCAGCAGGAAGTAGTGTTGCTATTGTTGGTACGAGTGGCAGCGGTAAGGCTTCAATGATTTTAATGTATATTCTAGCTAAATATTATTTAAAGAAACTACCTTCTATAGTGTGATTCTTTCTTTCATTTTTTCTTTCTTTTTCCTTTGTAACATACTCGACGGATGAGTGAATGGCAAACTAGATGTGGAGGGAACTCTACAATAGGTGTCTCCTCATACCATCTGTCTACAGAGGATATTCTTCTTCATTTGTTAGCTTTAAAACATTCTAAAATAAAAGACATATAGTTCACATTGATTTTAAATGATTGACTCATAGTAGAACACGATGGTGAAATAATGTCTTCATTTGGAGAAACCTTGTGTCATCCTACCTATTTTTTTTTCTTGAAAATTTCTGATCCGAGTACTTTTTTACTACCATGTCTCATTTAACGACTGCCTATGTATGCTCCCAAATGTCTGCCCGGCGCCTGGTGGTTTATTGTTTGATTGGGCTTCATTTTGATGTTCTCCCTCACGGTACTGACATTCTAGTATTGAATGTGCTCCTATTGTACTTCATGTCTTTGAATATCCGAGACCCCTTTGATTTATTGAGTACTCTTTGTTCTCTGGATGTTTCACTTGTAGCATGGCTTTTCTTTTATGGTCTATTAAGTTAATATCTTCAATGGCAGTTCTATAAGGTTATTGGGAATTATGCTTTCTATAGGGTTTTGTGTGAACATTATTTTGTGATGGATCATTGTTTCTCATCATGGAGCATTGTATTCATTTTTCAAGTTATTATTTATATTTTTTTTGTTTTTATTATGCAAAAACCAGAAACTGACTGAAGACATATGGTACCATAACATATGTAATGATGTTGAATGACCAACCAGCCCTTCATTTCCCGGTTACTTAGAGGACCTAACCTGAAATCTCTCGAGTATGAATCTTCTTTTTAGACCAGATCGATAGTACTTTTGTAATTTTGTCGTTTTGATGTTGAGCTTTTACGCCCTTTGATGTAACGTCATCTCTCTACTTAATGCAAATATCTCCATTTGAGAAAAAAAATCGCAATTCAAGTTGAATTATTTAATTTAATCGGGTAATTGCACAGTTTGGACAGCTATGGGCATCACAAATAGCCAACAAAGCTTTGTAACAATGGGCATACAACTAAATTTTTTCTGGGATCCGGGAGGATTCCAAGTTGTGTTGCCAGTAGGGTAATTTCTTATTTTTGTTTGTTTTTGTGGGTTTTGTCTAACCATTGACAAGGTTCGAAAAAGCTTCACATTCTCCGGTGTCTTCACCTTACCCTCCTATACTTTTATTCCTCATGTTTTTTTTATTCTTTTACATTGCATGCATAACATGAGGATGATGTTCATCATAGGTTGGGGGGTGGGGACAAGCACACTTGTCTATTTTTAGACAAAATTTCCACACACCTTTTGCTTTATTTTCTATATTTAGAAAGTTTTTCAAATTTCTTTCCAGAATTTTTGTTGTTTTTCTTTGGCCTTTTCTTTTCTTGTTGATTTTGGTCCATTTGTTCTTTGCCCATTCTATTAAGTCTCCAATTAGGAGAGGTTTATAAATACGATTTAAATTACTTCATCTCCAAATAGTATTGGACATCCCATTAGCGGGGTTGTAGAGCCCCTGAATTGTTCCACGTAAGACTAGCCACATGGCTGATTTTGTGAGCGGACTTTGGACAACCAATATGGGCGTAGTGTGGGTCATGTTCAGGTGGGTCAAATACATGAAATTGCCTGCATTATTGGGCCCATTCGATAAGAAATGGGGATCTATGGATGGAATCAATTGATCCACTCATTTTCTGATTTAGATCCCTTGAAAATCTAGAACCTTTTGGTTCTAATAGGGTAATCAATCTATAATGACCTTGGCACTTGATTCCATGTTTTGAACTAAATTTATCTCTCCTGCCTCAATATGGGTGTTGAATTCTTTTGATATATTTCAAGTGGATCGAGGTAATTAATGGCCAAGTTTGTCACATATCCTTATAAGTCTGAACTAGTGGCTGCTGTAAAGACGACTCCGTTGAATTGAGTAGTGGCTGCTATTTTCTTGTTGATTTCGGTCCCTTTGTGACTTACCCGTTCTATGAAGTCTCGAATTAAGAGAGGTTCATATAACTTAATAAATCACTATCTATTTAAGGCTCCAAAAGTTAATGGTTTTATACATGAAGGTTATTGCAATATTGCGATAAAAAAAGGTGGCGGATATCAGTTGGATTGGTGGTGGTAATTTTGGTAGATTTGGTAGAATGGAAATAATACTGCATTCAAGCGCTCTTGGGGTTTATTTGGGTGTCGGGTTGTCTATTTTTTTCTTTTTTCCCTTCTGTTGATTTACATAAGGATGCTTGGAGGATTTAAATTCTTTTGGCTTTTGTCATTTAATTTTTTTGTGAGGTTACAAACCCCATGGGTTATTTCTACTTCAATTATCCAAATTAAACTGATTGATGTTTGAGTGTACTCTTTAAAAAAAAAAAATTTCTTTTCTTCATTTAGATAAGAATTATGTTAATTCTTTGCAAGTGATGGTTGATGGTAGTTGGCATGGATTTGTTTTTCTCTTTAATATCTACCTATTCAACATTTTATTAGACTGTATTAAATTATTTGTTTTATATTTTTTAGATTTCATGGCATCTTTGGTTGTTTTTACTTAGGACCTGCTTGTTTCATGTAATCGAATACATAAGATCATGGATAAAAATAACGGCCTAAGATTTCAGTGAGCTTGTCTATGTTGTTGCTTTGTTTATATATTTTTATTTCTAATTCATTTGTACAAGGAGTGATATCTCAACTTAGGATGAGGGATGGATCCCCGGTCCGTACTGTGAGGCTAAGGTGCCTTACGACTGATGTACGAGTGGTTCAACATTTTGCTACATTTTTTCGCAACTAGTACTGCGTAGTGTTTCGAGGACACCCCCATTTTCACAAACTTGGACTTTTGGAAGACCACCTGCTGTTTTCCCATTGTCATATTACTAGATAGTAGTTTCTGTTCATACCGTCTTTTCAGCCATGCTTTTTTTCTGAAACCGCTGAATCTCCTTACTGCTTTTTAGTAAAGGTTCTAATTATGGCCAAGCGTCCTTGGATGTGCAGTTCACTGGATCAAGATCCAAATGTTATTTCACGAATTGTAATTTTTTTTATTGAAATCACTGGATAAGCATATTATGAGTCTATGACTTTTTTTTATTGAAATCAATGAACTAACTGTCATTAGAAGTTTTGTTTCAAAAGTTGAATCTTGGCATGTAATTTTTGGTGTCTTTTGTGTTTGTTAAGCAACGACGGTGAACTATTGATTTTTTTTTCAATGTGTATTCTTCTGATTATCTGTTTAGAGGTTTTTAATAGTGTTCTTTATGGATTTGTACAATCAGGTTAATCGACAATTTGGATCTGCTTGATATAGAGCCACATGCTTGATTAGAGACGTGGGTGAGTGTATTCTTTAGGAGAGATGATTTAGCCCTTGCTTTACATTCCATGTTCCCAATTTTCACTACTTCTGAACGGAAATATGTGCAAATGCTGTCAGAGGGTACCTTGAAAAGTATGTTTTGGATGAGTCACGATTCCTTTTATTTACTACAGTATTTTTATCTGAATGAGGTTATAGATTTTGATGTTAATTTGGTCTTAATTATTGTAATTTTCTTAAAAGTGCAGTGTAATTGGGTGGTATCAAGAAACAAGGAAATGGAGTCAGGTAATAAGAATTTTTGAAGAAATAGCTCCTTTTTATGTTTAGCAGCATCTCATACAGCCAAAATGCATTAATTAATTAGGAACTTATCTATTTTTCGTTCTCATTTTTTAAAATTTTATAGGATAAAAAAAATTCCTTGGATTGTCAGTTGTGTTTTTTTTTTTTTTTTGCCTTCCTATTTTATTGAATTCTGTCTCATAGGGGGGACCAAGACGATAAGAATATTGTAAGGGATGGATTGGAGTGAAGCATGCGGGATTTGGAAGTTCCTTGTGAGCTGGGTGTTCATGGAGCATATCCATAATTCCTAATATCTATTATTGAATTAAAAAAATATAGACACATGCCTTGTCAATAGACCCATCTCTCAAATCGAAAGACTAATGCAACACTGAAAGAAATTGCGATTCAGATCTGAAATTCACTAGTGGAAGACATTCATGGCTAATTTGTAACATGACAGATTTTTTTAAATCTGATTTGGGCAGCATAAATCAGCCATAGTGATCGCATGAGAACTCCATGAATTCATGACCAACAAGTGTATAATTAAAGGAGAATGAAGAAGACTATTACCTCGAAGATTTGTGGACTTCAAATCTCTGAAAAAATAGATCCGAAAGCCTGAACTCAGACTTGCAACTAGCAAACAAATTGCTGGAATTTTCTGCAGTAGTATTGCCTTTGATCTTCTTCTCTATCTCACTTCCAAATCTGATTGGCTAAGATGGTGGGATCTTAATCTAGGAATTGAGAACTATTTTTTAATGGAAAAATCTCAGATCTCAAACTTTCTTCACTGAAGAAGAAAGAAGCCAAGGCTAGACGTGTGGACTTGTGCTTCTCTTTGTTATGGACGTCCAAAGGGGGAGAGCACTTTCCTTTTTATAGAAACTATAGAAACCTTTCCTAAAAGATTATCTCTTCTAATTCTCATAGATGTCCTAAAAGGAAAGTATAATCTAAAGATTAATTTCCTTTTAGAAACACTCCAATTAGAAAAGGAAACTAAGGAACTTCCCATAAACTTTGGAATTAGTAATCCTAGTTGAACAACACTTACTAATTTAAGTTTCTAATTCAAAAAGGAAACTTTCTCATAGGAATACTAATCCAAAGAGGAGTCCAACCTTCCAAGTAGAGAGACCTACTCAAAATTGGAAACCTTACCCATGGATATCCCATTATGGACGTCCCACATATTAATGCACACCATGGCCCACATACAATTTATCTAGAATTAAATTCATGTATGCCATCAAAGGCCTATTTGAATTTAAACTCAAAATTATTTTTCCACTAAAATAATTCAACCAAATGTTATCCAAACATCTTAGAAAACAATGCCAATCTTGGTAAGTGACTAGAGAAGGGACCAAAAGACATATTTGCCATTGGCTCCCAAAATGACCAAAATGTCCATGCTAAACCCATAGCAACATAAAGACCATTTTAACCTTAACTCATTCCACTAAAGAGTTATGGTTGAACTCCAAGGACAAATATATAATATAATAAGCTCGTCATAAAATGACAGTTGTCTTCGACCTACTAAGTGTAATGACCTGAATGCCCCTCTATGTAACATCCATAATCGAGTAAGGTTATAACATGTACTATCAACCTTCCTGATTACATCTAAACCTTAGAACTTCATATCCTTAACATAATCATCATCCAGATATCATTCTCTTGGTCCAGGGAGCGACCCACAAGTTCAATATCCATATGGAACATCCATATACTAAGATCTTAGATTTTGATGATTAATCGGATAATTCTAAGGGGACGATCATTCCATCATTAGATGGCATAGATTCTTTATTGCATCTGCACGTCCCAACTGATCAAGTCCGAGTACCCAAAAGACAGAGCTGTTGACCCATGAAAAGAATCTCACTCATAGTGAATTAAAGCACAAGAACTTGACTTCGTCAGTTCATCCACAAATGCTCAAGATTAAGAGCACTGGTCACTCAGTAGCATGAGGTGACTTGATCTCTTTCTGTGATAGTACTATTTTAGAGATCACACCTACCATGGTCCTGTTCAATGCATTTCATATGCACTAATGAGATAAATCCGGGAAAGCCCTCCCATGACTTAGGTAAGTCACCCTGAATACAGGAGAGTCTCTCATTATAACTTATACCAAGATGAAGTGCCCAGCTCCATCTCTCAGTTATGAACAAATTATGTTGTTTCAAGTGTCCATGAATTAGACCTATCTGTGTGTAGACACTACACACCTAATTCATTTACTAGAAACAATGGGCCTTACACAACCATACATATATACATGTTTAAGCAGAAAAGAGTCATTCCATTAAATAACCAATAAATATCCAGTAACAAAAGATGAGAGTGCAACTAGTGGGCTTTAGGACATACACCAATCCCAACAAACACAAGATAACCTAGATCCGAAAGCATTTCCTCATCTGGATAAATTTATCTAAAAGAAGTCCTTGGTTTTCGTTAGGACCCAATGGTATCTTCAATCAAATTAACATTGTTATTGGTCAACATTAAAAATGAGTAGCACCTAATTAACAATGAAAAAAACTTCCAAGAAGGCTTCTAAATTAGTAGTAATTAAAGAACAGTGCACATTCTATATAGACAAATTATAAGGGATTATTTTATTTATTCCTTAAAGAGAATCAACATTATATTTAATCACCCTAAAAGAAATACCGAACTGATTTTATTTGCTATTAATAATGACTCTTGACCAGGTCAAACATGGCTAAAGACAATCTTTTCGTAGGAGTTTTTTTTTTTTAATGGTAGCATTTCATAAGAGTTGAATAGTTTGAGTGAAAGAAAGTTCTATAACATATTCCAAGATCAAAATAAAAAAGAAAGAAGAGAATTATTCTCTATAGTGCAATATCGGTAATCAAACAAACATTTCTAATCAGCATAAAATAACACCGATATTAGCACTGACCTAACAAAGGAACTGCGTTCTCCCTTTATTTCGAAGACGATGATTTCAACTCCAAGCTTCTCAGTTTTCCCTCCCTTTTTGTACATATATTTTCTTTTTGCATATTTTTTTCTAACCATGGACAGGAAGCGGATCGGATCACATTGTCAGGTACCTTCTTCTACTTTACCCTTTGTTATTTTCTTTCCTCGCATGTTACATTTTCATATGTACTGCATTGCATGCATAACATCGAGGATGATGTTCATCTTAGGTTGTGTGGTGGGGACAAGCACACTTGTCCTGTGTTAGATAGAATTTTTACACATTTTTGCTTTTTAGAAAAAAAATTTGCTTGCTAGGATTTTTTTTTTGTTTTTGCTAACTTTATTTTGGTTTCAGAGAGAGAAAATTTTCACAGTTATTTTTATGAACTGAAGATATTGAAACTCTTGGGAATTTTGAAAAAGTAGGCGAAATTAGATTTGGTTTGCCATTTTGTTTATGGAAAGGTTTTTCGAAAAAGTGCTGAATTTTGATCCCTTCACAAAAAACACAAACCATATATATATTCAAAAGTTTTAAATGCGAAGCTATGATTTTTCACAAAAACACAGTCGCATATATTTTCAAATGTTTTAAATGCGAAGCTATGATTTGCTGTTTTTTTGACGATTTGATTGAAAATATGAAAGAAAATCATAACTTAGTTTTACTAGTTTCCTGGTTCATCTGGGTGGATTTTTCGACATACTAGTGAATCAATTCGGGCACATGAAAAGGGCTGCCTATTGTTGGGGACCGTGAACGAAGTTACGTAAGATTTGAGTATGCTCCCTAATATCTATGTAACCGAGTCTAGAAATGAAAATTTCCGGCCTTTTGAAAAACAATAGTGCGAAAGCCGTTATGGTCACCTTGAGAGGAAACCTTTTTTTTCTACTTATTCAATAGAGAGTCGTATATATTTTCTACTGTTTTAAATGTAAAGCTATTATTTGCTAATTTTTTGGAAGATTTGATTGAAAATATGAAAGAAAACCAAAACTTATTTTTACTAGTTTCCTGGTTCATCTGGGTGGATTTTTCCACATACCAGTGAATCAATTCGGGCACATGAAAAGGGCTGCCTATTGTTGGGGACCGTGAACGAAGTTACGTAAGATTTGGTTATGCTCCCCAATATCTATGTAACCGAGTCTAGAAATAAAAATTTCTGGCCTTTTGAAAAACAGTAGTACGAAAGCCGTCATGGCATGAAAAGTGCTGCCTATTGTTGGGGATCGTGAACGAAGTTACGTAAGATTTGGGTATGCTCCCCAATATCTGTGTAATCGAGTCTAGAAATGAAAATTTTCGGCCTTTTAAAAAACAGTAGTGCGAAAGCCGTCATGGTCGCCTCGAGTGGAAACCTGCTTTTTTGCTAAGTCTAGGTGGACCAGATTATTCGATAGAGAATTATATATATTTTCAAAAGTTTTAAATGTGAAGCTATTATTTGCTAATTTTTTGGACGATTTGATTGAAAATATGAACGAAAACCAAAACTTAGTTTTACTAGTTTCCTGTTCATCTGAGTGGATTTTTCCACATACCAGTGAATCTATTCGAGCACATGAAAAGGGCTGTCTATTGTTGGGGACCGTGAACGAAGTTACGTAAGATGTGGGTATGCTCCCCAATATCTATGCAACCGAGTCTAGAAATGAAAATTTCCGGCCTTTTGAAAAACAATAGTGCGAAAGCCATCATGGCATGAAAAGGGCTGCCTATTGTTGGGGACCGTGAATGAAGTTACGTAAGATTTGGGTTTGCTCCCCAATATCTATGTAACCGAGTCTAGAAATGAAAACTTCTGCCCTTTTAAAAAACATTAGTGTGAAAGCCGTCATGGTCGCCTTGAGTGGAAACCTGCTTTTTTGCTAAGTCTAGGTGGATCAGATTATTCGATAGAGAATTATATATATTTTCAAAAGTTTTGAATGCGAAGTATTATTTGCTAATTTCTTGGATGATTTGATTGAAAATACGAATGAAAACCCCTGTGAGGAAATAATAGGTTCAGTTTTAAAAATAGGATAAGGGCAGGAGGAACACTATATCTGGGTGGATTTTTTGGCATGATTTTTAAAAATTTATTTCCAAAGATGGGATTGGCGAATCGGGTTTCAAAATTGCCTATTTTCGATTTTTCTAAATATTTGAATATATCTGATGATTATAAATTTTCTTTTGAAAAAGTTCTTTCATTATTTTTGGTTTTAGGTGTTATGAATTTTGTGGGCGCATATTCACTGCAAACCCTCACGATGCACAACTCGTCCACTAGGGGTAACCTAAAGGGTTTAAGGGCTTGCTGCCCACGCTAAATGCAGTCGAGAGTGCCAGTGAATGTGGCCATTTTTTTTTCCTTTTTTTGTTTTTGCATTTAATTTTCTTAAATTAGGTAAGAGTCCTACCCTAGTTCACATTTCTTTCTCGGGACTAGCTAAATGCTGGTTGGGGTGATAATTTCTTATAAATGCACATTTTCATCATTAGTTTTTAGTAATTAAGGACTTATTCATCAAATCATGCTTGATTTTATTGAAATTCATTATTTCATGTTTTCATGCGTCAAAGTCTAAATTCAAGTCAAAATTCTTTGAAAATCATATTTTTACATGAAATCATGAATCTTTCTATTTTTAGCATGGTAAGTCACAAATTGAGCATTACTTTTAATTCACACATGAAATGATGCATTTTCTTTTCACACATTAATTCAAGCACTGGTTCTATTGAAAAAAACTTCATTGTTCAAGAACTTTGTCTCAAGCCATATTGACATTATTCTAGGAGTAGGTGTGAAGTACTTATTTTTCTGTAGTCTCAATCTAATAAATATTCATTGAGTTTATTTAATTAGTTTTAATTTATTTATCGTTCTTTTATGGGATGTAGGGTTATGTACCGACTGTTTTCGACAATTTCAGTGCAAATGTGGTAGTGGATGGGAGCACTAATAATCTAGATGGTGGGATAAAATAGGTGCGTTGTTTAACTATTCCATGCGTTCTATCAAATTTTCCCTTTATTAATTTTTTATTTTCTTTGGCTAGAAAAGTGTATTTTGTGGGTCTTATTTTGCGGCTCTATGAAACAGATTACGAGGATTGCAGCATATTTAAGACCTCTAATCTATTGTCGTGCAGATGTTTTTCTAATGGCATTTTTTCTCATCTGCAAGACTAGCTATGAAAATGTTGAAAAGATGGTAAGCAATATTATCTGGTTCATTCTGAAATACTAAAAGTCTTCTACTTGTTTTCTTGACAGTTTATCTTTTCCTCATTAGTGATGCATTTTTCTCTTTTCAAGCGGATACGTGAACTGAAACATTATGTGCATGGTGTTCCCATTGCCCTCATTGGGACAAAACATGGTTGGACTTTTTCTTGCCGAGTTCAGTGTATCAACTCGTTATCACTATCTATTGTTATTGTTGTCATGAACTGAATATGAATTTTTTTTTTTTGAAAATGAACTGAGTTTGTTATGGCTTCAAATCTCCAAGATTATATCATTCATAGTCTTTGCATCTTGTTTACAGCATTTTGTTGAATTCATTTGGTTGCTCTGTTTCATCTTTTGCTAATTCTTGTACTTCTATTTCCTTATACTTTTTGCTAAGTTGAACTTTCTTCAATTTCTTTTCATAAAAATATTACAGTTTGTGTATCTCTTTAGGGCCTGTTTGTATGTATGGTGAATTGAAGTATGGTGAGGTGAAGCATCAAATCAAGAGAGAATAAAATATAAGGTGTTATGATGGTGTTTTAGTTTTAGTTGTTTGGTATGGAATCTTTTTGACTTTTTATATAGAAAAGTGGAGCTTTTTTGTCTTTTAGTGGAGAAAGGATGTTTTTTTGACTTTTTTTTTGAAAAATTCGGAGGGAATTTTGAAATTGTGTACTTTTGATATGACCCCTTGTCATTTATTGTCTGGATTCACTTTACTTTACTTTAACTGGTTAATTGCCAAACACGCCCTAAATTGTTTGCTTTATGACCTGTTATACCGAGCTTGCCTCAAATACATTCTTTGTTTGTTTAAGTTAAATCTTATTCTATCTATGTGAAAGGAAAGGTAGTAGGATTTGTTTCCTTTGATGGTTTCACCTTATTTTCATTATTTTTTGTGCTAAAATATGCTCTACCTCATATAAATACCACTAGTGTGTTGAGAAGTGGGCTCCACCTGAGGGGGAGTATTGTAAAGTATTTATATCGCCTATACTAACACCTTGAGGTTTTGGTAGTGGTTAGTAAAGGAAATTTAATATGGTATCAGAGCCAACTGGTCACGAGTTCAAATCTCGGGAGGAACAACACGGCACTAAAAGGAATGCATGTTGCCAAAAGTGCACCAACCAGGTTCCACTTGAGGGGGAGTGTTGAGAAGTGGGCTCCACACAATGGGGAGTATTTAAAAGTATTTATGGCGCATCTACTAACTCCTTCAGGTTTTGGTAGGAATGGTTAGCTGAAGGAAGTTAATAAAGTGATGCTTAGATTCTCACATGTAATTCAGATGCAGTTGGCAGGTTTTTTTTTTTTAAAATAGGATTGGGTTTTATCGATTATGATGATGATGTAGCTCCCAAAAAACTATAGGAAAAACCGAGTAGCTACAAAATTCATGTAGCTGACCCGAACATAGTTGGGACAAGGCCTTAATGATTATGAAAATGATGAGATGCTATGGATTAGGCATGTCCATAAAAGGTTAGAAATATCTCTGTAAGATCATTGAAGGTCTACAAATTGAATGGAGTAGAAGAATGGGGATATTGACAGACATTGGGTGAAGTAGTGAAAAAAGACATCGGCATGTGGTGTGACAAAGAAAGGGTGGAGTGGAAGAGAAAAATGCAAGGTGGATGGGATTATTCTTTTATTGGTAATGTAAGTTTTTTATCCAAAAAAAGAGAGGAGTACAGAGTTAATTGAGAACAACTGATACAATATGAGTTAGATACTATATATATTGATCCCAATCAACATGGTCACCATAGCATTTCTGTTAAGTAGTTAATTTGCTGCACATCTAATGCCAAGGAAGTTTGGGTGTATTGGTTAGCAACTTGAGATGGTATCAAAGCCAGCATGTTCTAGGTTCGAATTCCCTAATACAGTAGATCCCATCAGAACTTTAAAGTTCAGCGCTCTTGGGTGAGAGTAGTATTTAGGTTGGATGACCTCCTAGGGATTTCTCATGTTGCACCCCATTTTTCTTTTGTTTGTCCAAAAACTAAATGTGTTTTTATATGAAATAGCCCAAAGTCATCAAAGTTGCATTTTCGGCCAAAATCAGTCCAATTTACCCAATGCTAATCCCGAAAACAGCAGGTGCAAGTGTCCATACTCCGGATCCCTTTACAATTCCACAATTTAGCATTTCGAGGGAGAGTGCAACTAGTCCCATCTATAACTATAACTTATTGTATACATTTTTTTATACATATACATATATACTTCACTTAAAGAAATTTGAACAGATTTGGTCGTCAAGATAATGGATTTGATTCTATTTTAAGAATGGAATTAAGAATTATAGTAATTTTGATTAAATTTTATTATTGAATGTCACATCTTTATGGGTTGATTTTATGTTATGGTTTAATGTTCCGAGGTAGGAAAGAAAACATAGAAATAGGGAATTTGAGAAATAGAGTTAACTTCGTGAGGAACCGCCCTCTCTTCACACAGAAGTGAAGTTGAATAGAATAATACTAGCTTCTCTTTTTCTCATTGCATTCAAATACATTTAAAGCATTACAGAAAACTACCTATTCCATCAATCTAATACATAAATGACATGTGCCCTTAACTTCCTAACCGGCTCAATAATTGGACAATGATTTAGTGACTGACATAATAACTACAATCAAATAGTAGCAATAACCAACCCATACTACAATGTAACTCCCCATGTAAGCATGCATATTCAACTTGTATGCACCACAGAAGAACGTATGTATAATTTTATTTCCAAAATATCTCACTGATTTAGCTACACACTTAATATTTGAACTTTGGCTACCGAACTCTTTAGGAAATTCATTTGTATTTTTTCTGATTTTGTGTTATTCATTCCAGTTTGGAAGACACTTATGAGGCACCAAGAAGAGCATTTCGGGTACTTGGAATAGATAAAATTGCTGATACAAGTCCAGCAACATGCCCACTCGTTGTGGAGACCCTTGCATCACAATATGCTAAAGCAAAGGACCTCTTCTATGCTCTGATAGTCAATAGCATTCTGAGATGTTCGATTGACGCGAGAGCTTTTGAGGTAAGCTTTCATCTGACACATAACAAGTTCATGCCAATGTTGAAATTCATTTGTATATAGTATAAATCTTTGTCGGTAGTTTGCTACAGCAATTCTGATTATACTATTTCTTTGAAGTGCCTTGGTTCCAAACTCCAGTCTGTTTTGAAGGATGCAAGGTCACTGCTTGACTGTTACTACTCTATTGGAGGCTCGGTTCTCATTAAGGTAAGTGCTTAACTAGACCACCGTATTAAATCTTTCATTGTTTTTATTTCCCTACCATTTTGTTTTTCTCCAGCAAGTAGCATTCTCTTATAGAGGAATTCTTTTCACCTCTTCAAAAGCATTGGCTTTTTAATATCACTTGAGTTGTTTTCCAAGCATGTGATTGGAGCTTCCGATTTTGACGTGTCTTTAGTCTGAAACCGTTTGCTACTTGATTTAGGGAATAATATCCCTAGAATGTAACCTGAATCTTATGATTCAGGTGTGAATATTACAATTTTTTTTTATACTTATTCAATTGAAACTTATGATTTTGACGATTCATTTGAGAGCGAATAGTCACAACACAATTGATTGGTTAATATTTTTTTCAATTGTTTTTAATTTTAAAAGGTAATCCAGCTTTTAATTAATCTGCTTAATTTTTTTTGTATATTTGGGAGGTTATCTAGTTATAATTCTCAATCTCTTGATTTAATTCTTCAATTTCTTCTTTTTTCCTTAAATTCCTCCCGTGCATCATCACATGAGATCCAGATGTTGCTTCATCTAATTTCTATATGAAATCGTGTATCATGATCTTTCTTTTCTAGTTTACGATATTCATGCTATCATAATTACTAAATACCAATGAAATTAATGAAACTTTAGAGAGTTATATTATAATGAGAATGAACTTAAAAAAAAGAAAAGAAAAAGAAATACAGCGAATCATAAAAGATTCTGCACTCAGAGTTCTTATCTTGTAGATTCTTATCCCTTGTTTTCTTGTGACTTCCCACTTGTACTTTTATTTGTACTAACTTCTGCTTAGAGAGATATCTGTTCCCATTTTATTAAGTCCCCAAAACTGGAAAGGAAGTTATGCAATGGAAATTACTCCCTCTCCAAGTAATATTGGCTTCCTTTTTGTGGGGGTTATGAACCCCTAAGAGCTACTTGTATGATGAGCCACATAGCTGGTTTTGTGAAATTGGCTTGAACCTCCACTTTGGGCTTGGTTTGGGTCACAAGATCATGCAGCTCATATCCATGGCATTGTTATCCATTAAATTCTGCATCATTGGGCTCTTTTGATTTAAATCAGGATTGTCCAATGGAATGAATTGTTCCTCTAATTTTAGGATTTGTATCTCCACTTAGTATAGAATATTTTGGATTTTATTTGGAATACAGTTTACATTCATCTTGGCCCTTCATTCTATGGTTTGTTCCAAATTTATTGATATTTCCCTAATATGGATCTTGAATTTCTTTGATCGATCAAGTAGATATGGATAATCAAAGTCTAGATCTATCATATATCCCTGTGGGTTTGAACTATAAGATCCTAAATCAGACTCCCCCACTTGAGAAGGCTTCGACATCTTGTAAACATCCTCTTCACGTTGTCGTCTTCTCTGTCATTTTCTCTTCTTTTGCTTCCATTGCAACTCTTTCACATGAATCACTTGTCTTTTGAGTTGCATTTGTCTTTGGGTAGTGTACATGTAAGAGTTGCGTACCTTATCTACCCAATGTGGTCCAATGGGATGCAAACCAATGTCGTATAAGCAAATCGCGAATCAATTGAAACTAACGTCGCCTTTGGTAATCTTGATAAAATGAATGTTCGAAGTTGTAAATCTCTCCATGTGGGATATTGGCATTCATAATTTATTTGAGAGCATGATACTCACACCTTTCACCGCCGTCGCCGCCACCACCACCACCATCAAGCTATGTTGGGGTTAGCTACGTGAATTCTTTTTCTCCATTCCGATCTAAATCACACTTTTCACCAATCGCCATAATTCTCATCTAGATGTCATGTCATTCATGTATAGTTGAACCCTCAAACTCTATATGCATACACTAAAATCTTGAGTTTCTTGGTTGTAATCTCGATTCGCATCGAAATCGATTGTATCATTGGTTCG
This sequence comes from Litsea cubeba, assembly GCA_012931725.1. Taxonomy (NCBI): domain Eukaryota; kingdom Viridiplantae; phylum Streptophyta; class Magnoliopsida; order Laurales; family Lauraceae; genus Litsea; species Litsea cubeba. The sequence goes on from CM022951.1 coordinate 32,518,378, forward strand.
TTTATTTGGATTCGTGTCGTAGACTTGATCACTAACAACATCACCAACTTCATAGGTATCTAATTTCAGTGAGTCATCCGCATCTCGATGTTCATTGTAGATCGGACCATCTACAACATCATTACCTTTGTACACAATAATATATTGATGATCACAAATAGAAGAAGATGAATTGAGTAGTGACTGCTATTATCTTGTCTATTTTGGTCCCTGTGTGACTTGCCCGTTTTATTAAGTCTCGAATTAGGAGAGGCTCCTATACGATTGAAACTACTTCCTCTCTAATTGTATTGGGCTTCACGTGAGCGTGTTTGTACACCCTCAGAAGTGGGAAGCATCCAATATGGGCCTAGTTCGGTGTGGGTCCATTATGGGCCTAGTTTGTTCCTGTTCATACCGTCCATTTATTTATGCTTTATTGGGCCCCTTGGATAAAAAAAATGGGGATTGATGGATGCAATGGATTAGTCCACTATTTTTTTTATTTCCCTGCGTAATTTGGAATCTTTTAGACCTAATGGGGAGATCCAATCTACAGCTATCTTTGCACTTCATTCAATGTTTTGACCAAGATTTTTTTTATCTTGCCGTACCATGGATGTTGAATTCCTTTGATCTATCAAATAAATCCTGGTAACTATATACCAGATCTGTCACATATCAGTATAGGTCTATACTGTTGGATGCTACAACGACTCCGCCATTCATTTGAGCACTGTCTGCCATTATAATAACCAATATGGTCGACATAATTAACTTCCCAAAAAAGAAAGGAACAAGTTGATTGAAGGCTGTTCACTTAAAGTTATTATCTTGTTGATTTTGGTCCCTTGTTTTTTTCGCGTGAATTGGCCATTTTATTAATTCTCTAATCATTAGAGGTTCCTATACGATTGAAATTAGTTCGTCTCCAAAGAGTACCGGGCATCCCATTAGAGGGTTTTTGGAGCCCAAAAGTTGTACTTGTAAGACCCGCCACATGGTTGATATTGCAGCAGAAGTTCGGGCGTCCAGTATGAGCCTAGTTCGGGTCATGTTCACTTGGGTCCAATTAATGACATTGCTGCACATTTATTTATCTAATATTTGCCCCCTTCGATGCAAAATGGGGATTGATGGGTGTAATCAAATGATCAACTAATTTCCTTTTTTGCATCCTAAATATTTTAGAATCTTTTGGATCTAATACAGAAATCTAATCTGCGGCGATGTTGATACTTCATACCATGTTTTGACCATAAGTTATTGATCTTGGCTTAACATGGATGTTTAATTCCTTCGATCTATCAAGCCAATCCGAGTAATTTTAGGCCAAATCTGTCACATATCCCTATAGGTCTTGTCTATTAGCAGCTTGAAAGACTTCCCCCATTGAATTGAGCAATGCCTGCCATTATAATGACAAATATGGTCCACATAATCAACTTCCCGAGCGGTGTTGTAGACCCCCTGAATTGTTCCTCGTATGGCCAGCCACATGGCTGATTTTGTGAACGGACTTTGGACAACCAATATGGGCGTAGTGTGGGCCATGTTTGGGTGGGCCACATACGTGAAATTGCCTGCATTATTAGGCCCATTTGATAAGAAATGGGGATCGATGGATGGAATCAATTGATCCACTCATTTTCTGATTTAGATCCCTTGAAAATCTAGAACCTTTTGGTTCAATAGGGTAATCCAATCTGCAATGACCTTGGCACTTGATTCCATGTTTTGACCTAAATTTATCTATCCTGCCTCAAAATGGATGTTGAATTCTTTTGATGTATTTCAAGTGGATCGAGGTAATTACTGACCATGTTTGTCACATATCCTTATAAGGCTGAACTAGTGGCTACTGCAAAGACTCCTCCGTTGAATTGAGCAGTGGCTGCTATTATCTTGTTGATTTCAGTCCCTTTGTGACTTGCCCGTTCTATTAAGTCTCAAATTACAAGAGGTTCCTATATGATTGAAACTACTTCCTCCAAATTGTATTGGGCATCACATGAGCATGTTTGTGGACCCTCGAAAGTGGGAAACATCCACATGGCTGATTTTGTATCAAAACAGGTTTTAAAAAAATCTGATCTTGGCAGCATAAATCAGCCATGTTGATCGCTTAATAACTCCATGAATTCATGACCAACAAGTGTATAATTAAAGGAGAATCAAGAAGACTATTACCTTGAAGATTGTAGACTTCAAATCTCTGAAAAAATAGATCCAAAGGGCTGAACTCAGACTTGCAATTACCGAACAACTTGCTGGAATTTTCTGCAGTAGAATTGCCTTTGATCTTCTTCTCTATCTCACTTCGAAATCTGATTGGCTAAGATGGTGGGATCTTAATCTAGATTCCTAGATGGGATTTGAGAACCTTTTTCTATGGAAAAAATCTCAGACCTTGAACAATCTTCAAAGAAGACTAAAAGGGGCTGGACGTGTGGAACCTTTTTGTAGCATAGGGATAGACGTCCAAGGGGATGGGTTTCCTCTTTTATAGAAACTTTTGGATAGCTTTCCTAAAAAGTTATCTCTTCTAATTCTCAAAGATGTCCTAAAAGGAAAGTATAATCTAAAGATCTATTCCTTTTAGAAACACTCCAATTAGAAAAGGAAACTAAGGAACATCCCACAAACTTTGGCAATTAGTAAGTAATCCTAGTTGCACAACACATACTAATTTAAGTTTCTAATTCAAAAATGAAACTTTACTATAGGAATACTAATCCAAAGAGAAGTCCAACCTTCCAAGTAGAGAGACCTACTCAAAATTGGAAACCTCACCTTATAGAATTCCCATTATGGACGTCCCACATGATAATGCACACCATGGCCCACAAATAATTTATCTAGAATTAAATTCATGTATGCCATCAAAGGCCTATTTGAATTTAAACTCAAAATTATTTTTCCACTAAAATAATTCATCCATATGTCATCTAAACAACTTAGGAAACCATGCCAATCTTGGAAAGTGACTAAAGAAGGGACCAAAAGACATATTTGCCATTGGCTCCCAAAATGACCAAAATGTCCATGCTAAACCCATAGCAACATTAAGATCATTTTAACCTTAACTCATTCCACTAAAGAGTTGTGGTTGAACTCCAGGGACAAATATATAATATAACAAGCTCATCATAAAATGAAAGTTGTCTTCGACCTACTAAGTGTAATGACATGAATGCCCCTCTATGTAACATCCATAATCAAGTCAGGTTATCCAATGTACTATCAACCTTCTCGATTACATCTAAACCTTAGAACTTCGTATCCTTAACTTAATTATCATTCGGATATCATTCTCTTGGTCCAGGGAGCGACCCACAAGTTCAATATCCATATGGAACATCCATATACTAAGATCTTAGTTTTTGATGATTAATCGGATAATTCTAAGGGGACGATCATTCCATCATTAGATGGCATAGATTCTTTATTACATCTGCACGTCCCAACTGATCAAGTCCGAGTACCCAAAACACAGAGCTGTTGACCCATGAAAAGAATCTCACCCATAGTGAATTAAAGCACAAGAACTTGGCTTCGTCAGTTCATCCACAAATGCTCAAGATTAAGAGCACTAGTCACTCAGTAGCATGAGGTGACTTGATCTCTCTCACTGATAGTACTATTTTAGAGATCACACCTACCATGGTCCTGTTCAATGCATTGCATATGAACTAATGACATAAATCCGGGAAAGTCCTCCCATGACTTAGGTAAGTCACCCTGAATACAGGAGAGTCTCTCATTATAACTTATACCAAGATGAAGTGCCCAACTCCATCTCTCAGTTATGAACAAATATGTTGTTTCCAGTGTCCATGAATCAGACCTATCTGTGTGTAGACACTACACACCTAATTCATTTACTAGAAATAATGGGCCTTACACAACCATACATATATACATGTTTAAAGAGAAAAGAGTTATTCCATTAAATAACCAGTAAATATCCAGTAACAAAGGATGAGAGTGCAGCTAGTGGGCTTTAGAGCATACACCAATCCCAACAAACTCCCACTTGCACTAAAGATCGCTACTTCCTAACCTAACACCCATAGACTCAACATGAGAAGTAAAGACTTTCTCAGTAAGAGTCTTAGTGAATGGGTCAGCTAAGTTATTCGCTGAAGCAATATGCTCCACCACTATTTCTCCATCCTGAATGAATTCCCAGATCAAGTGGTACTTTCTCTGAATGTGCTTGCCTTTCTTGTGATTCCTGGGCTCTTTGCACTGTGCTACAGCACCAGTGTTGTCGCAGTACATGGCAATCGGTTTTTGCACTACAGGAACAACTCCCAATTCCAATAAGAATTTTCTAAGCCATACTGCTTCCTTCGCAGCTTCCAATGCCGCCACATACTCTGCTTCCATGGTAGAATCAGCAGTACAGGATTGCTTGACACTCCTCCATGATATAGCCCCTCCTGACAGAGTGAAGACGTATCCTGAAGTAGACTTTCTGGCATCACTATCAGATTGGAAATCAGAGTCTGTATACGCCAAAGGCGTTAGATCATCTGCTCGAAAGGTTAGCATATAATCTTTCGTTCTCTGAAGATACTTGAATATATGCTTAACAGCTGTCCAATGCATAAGTCCAGGGTTTGACTGATATCTGCTAACCATGCCAACGGCAAAGCAAATATCTGGTCTAGTACATAACATTGCATACATGAGACTTCCAACAGCGGATGCATATGGAACTCTCCTCATGCTCTTTATCTCTTCAGATGTCTTTGGACATTGATCTCGAGACAGTGGTACTCCATGTCTAGATGGTAACAAGCCCTTCTTGGAGTCATGCATGTTAAACTTGACCAATATCTTCTCAATATATGAAGATTGGGATAAGGCTAACATCTTATTCTTGCGATCACGCAAAAGCTTGATCCCTAAGATATAGCTGGCCTCACCCAAATCCTTCATCTGAAATTGAGAGGATAACCAAACCTTTGTGGATGACAATATACCTACATCATTTTCAATGAGCAATATGTCATCTACATACAGAACCAAAAATGCAACTGCTTTTCCACTTCCTTTCTTATACACACATGGTTCATCAATGTTTTGATCAAAGCCAAAAGATTTAACTGCCTGATTAAACTTGATGTTCCATGCTCTAGATGCTTGCTTAAGTCCATAAATGGACTTCTTAAGTTTACAAACCATGTTATCTTGGCCACTAGCAATGAAACCCTCTGGTTGCATCATATAGATGCATTCGTCAAGACTTCCATTAAGAAAAGCTGTCTTGACATCCATCTGCCATATCTCTGAAAGAAATCGCGATTCAGATCTGAAACTTCTCATAAAGAGACTACTATGGCTGATGCAAAGCATGACAGATTTTTCAAAATCTGATTTCTGCACTATGCAGCGGAAATCAGCCATAAAGAATCGCATAGAAACTCCATTAAATCATGACCAACATGTGTCTAATTAATAGAGATGATAGAAGACTATTACCTCGAAGATTTGTAGACTTCAAATCTCTGAAAAAATAGATCCAAAGGCGCGAACTCAGACTTGCAATTTGCAAACAAGTTGCTGGAATTTTCCTGCACTAGTATTGCCTTTGATCTTCTCCTCTATCTCACTTCCAAATCTGATTGGCTAAGATGGTGGGATCTTAATCTAGGAAACAAGAACTATTTCTCCAAGGGAAAAACTCAGACCTCAAGCTCTCAACTATCAAGAAGAGAAGCAACAAAGGGCTGGGCGTGTGGCTCTTAGTGTCTTACAAGCATAGTGGACGTCCAAGGGGTGCTTGGTTTCTTTTATAGAAACTTCTTGGAAACCTTTCCCATAAAGTTATCTCTCCTTATTCTAATTGATGTCCAAAAAGGAAAGACTTATTTCCTTTAAGAAACATTCCAATTTAGAAAAGGAAACTAAAAGGAACTTTCCATACAATTAGTAATCCTAGTTGTAGAACACTTACTAATTTTAAGTTCCTAATCCAAAAAGGAAACTAACTCATAGGAATACTAATCCAAAGAGGAGTCCAACTTTCCAAGTAGAGAGTCCTACTCAAAGTTGGAAACCTTACCCATGGAAATCCTATTATGGACGTCCCACATATCAATGCACACCATGGCCCACATACTATTTATCTAGAGTTAAATTCATGTATGCCATCAAAGGCCTATTTGAATTTAAACTCAAAATTATTTTTCCACTAAAATAATTCATCCTTATGTTATCTAAACATTTTAGGAAACCATGCCAATCTTGGTAAGTGACTAGAGAAGGGACCAAAAGACATATTTGCCATTGGCTCCCAAAATGACCAAAATGTCCATGCTAAACCCATAGCAACATTAAGACCATTTTAACCTTAACTCATTCCACTAAAGAGTTATGGTTGAACTCCAAGGACAAATATATATTTACAATAAGCTCGTCATAAGATGACGGTTGTCTTCGACCTACTAAGTGTAATGACCTGAATGCCCCTCTATGTAACATCCATAATCGAGTCAGGTTATCACATGTACTATCAACCTTTCCGATTACATCTAAACCTTAGAACTTCATATCCTTAAACATAATCATCATTCGAATATCATTCTCTTGATCTAGGGAGCGACCCACAAGTTCAATATCCATATGGAACATCCATATACTAAGATCTTAGATTTTCATGATTAATCGGATAATTCTAAGGGGACGATTATTCCATCATCAGACGGCATAGATTCTATATTGCATTTGCACGTCCCAACTGATCAACTCCGAGTACCCAAAACACAGAGCTGTTGACCCATGAAAAGAATCTCACCCATAGTGAATTAAAGCACAAGAACTTGACTTCGTCAGTTCATCCACAAATGCTCAAGATTAAGAGCACCGGTTACTCAGTAGCATGAGGTGACTTGATCTCTTTTCTGTGATAGTACTATTTTAGAGATCACACCTACAATGGTCCTGTTCAATGCATGACACATGCACTAATGAGATAGATCCGGGAAAGCCCTCCCGTGACTTAGGTATGTCACCCTATATAGGAGAGTATCTCATTATAACTTCTACCAAGATGAAGTGCCCAGCTCCATCTTTCAGTTATGAACAAATATGATGTTTCCAGTTGTCCATGAATTAGACCTATCTGTGTGTAGACACTACACACCTAATTCATTTACTAGAAACAATGGGCCTTACGCAACCATACATATATACATGTTTAAGCATAAAAGAGTCTTTCAATTAAATAACCAGTAAATATCCAGTAACAAAAGATGAGAATGCAGCTAGTGGGCTTTAGGGCATACACCAATCCCAACAAACTCCCACTTGCACTAAAGATCACTGCTTCCTAACCTAACACCCATAGACTCAACATGAGAAGTGAAGACTTTCTCAGTAAGAGTCTTAGTGAATGGGTCAGCTAAGTTATTTGCTGAAGCAATATGCTCCACCACTATCTCTCCATCCTGAATGAATTCCCGGATCAAGTGGTACTTTCTCTTAATGTGCTTGCCTTTCTTGTGATTCCTGGGCTCTTTGCACTGTGCTACAGCACCAGTGTTATCGCAGTACATGACAATCGGTTTATGCACTGCAGGAACAACTCCCAATTCCAACAGGAATTTTCTGAGCCATACCGCTTCCTTCGCAGCTTCCGATGCCGCCACATACTCTGCTTCCATGGTAGAATCAGCTATACAGGATTGCTTGACACTTCTCCATGATATAGCCCCTCCTGACAAAGTAAAGATGTACCCTGAGGTAGACTTTCTGGCATCACTATCAGATTGGAAATCAGAGTCTGTATACGCCAATGGCGTTAGATCATCTGCTCGAAAGGTTAGCATATAATCTTTCGTTCTCCGAAGATACTTGAATATATGCTTAACTGTTGTCCAATGCATAGGTCCAGGGTTTGACTGATATCTGCTAACCATGCCAACGGCAAAGCAAATATCTGGTCTAGTACATAACATAGCATACATGAGGCTTCCAACAGCGGATGCATATGGAACTCTCCTCATGGTCTCTATCTCTTCAGATGTCTTTGGACATTGATCTCGGGACAGTGGTACTCCATGTCTAGAAGGTAGGAGGCCCTTCTTGGAGTCATGCATGTTAAACTTGACCAATATCTTCTCAATGTAAGAAGATTGGGATAGGGCTAACATCTTATTCTTGCGATCACGCAAAAGCTTGATCCCTAAGATATAGCTGGCCTCACCCAAATCCTTCATCTGAAATTGAGAGGATAACCAAACCTTTGTGGATGACAATAAACCTACATCATTTCCTATGAGTAATATGTCATCTACATATAGAACCAAAAACGCAATTGCTTTCCCATTTCCTTTCTTATACACACATGGTTCATCAATGTTTTGATCAAAGCCAAAGGATTTGACTGCCTGATTAAACTTGATGTTCCATGCTCTAGATGCTTGCTTAAGTCCATAGATGGACTTCTTAAGTTTACAAACCATGTTATCTTGGCCACTAGCAATGAAGCCCTCTGGCTGCATCATATAGATGCATTCGTCAAGACTTCCATTAAGAAAAGCTGTCTTGACATCCATCTGCCATATCTCGTAGTCATAATGACATGCGATGGCCAAGAGAATCCTTATGGACTTAAGCATAGCCACTGGTGAAAAGGTTTCCTCATAATCGATACCCTCTTTCTGAGTATATCCTTTCGCCACCAGTCTTGCTTTGAAGGTTTCCACCTTCCCATCCACTCCTCTCTTTCTCTTGTAGATCCACTTGCACCCTATGGGTTTAATCCCTTCAGGTGCATCTACAAGTTCCCAGACTTGATTGGAATACAAAGAATCCATTTCAGATTTCATCGCTTGCTGCCACATGTCAGCAACTATATCCGTTACTGCTTCATCATAACTAGTAGGATCCTCAACCAAATCTTCAGAGTCTGTCTTAAAAGACACTCCTAGATATCTTTCTGGTTGTCTAGAAATTCTCCCACTACGACGAGGCTCCGGAGTGTTCAAAGGAATATCTTGTTCATCTACTGCCTCAGGATCTGGTACAGATGTTATAGGAGATCCCGGAAGAATCTCCTCAAGGGTTTCTTTACAACCAAGCTCTTGGTGCATCATACAATCATCCTCCAAGTACCTAGCATGAGTGCTGATGAGCACTTTTTGCTCCTTTGGATGATAAAAGATGCCACCTCTGGTTCCCTTAGGATACCCAATGAAGTAGCACATTTTCGATCTGGGTTCTAGCTTGGTAGCTTTATCATTCAGTACATAGGCTGGACAACCCCAAATGTGGATATGATTTAAACTAGGTTTTCGACCTGTCCATATTTCTTGTGGTGTCCTAGGTACTGACTTAGATGGTACCAGATTTAAAATGTATGCTGCTGCTTCTAAGGCATATCCCCAAAAAGATATAGGTAGGGTTGCATGACTCATCATGGACCTTACCATATCAAGAAGGGTACGGTTTCTTCTCTCTGCTACACCATTTTGCTGGGGTGTACCCGGTGCAGACAACTGAGACACAATCCCATGTTGTGTGAGGTACTCCTTGAACTCACCCAGGAGGTACTCGCCACCTCGATCGGATCGAAGGGCTTTGATATGTTTTCCTAGTTGTAGCTCCGCCTCAGCCTTGAATTGTTTGAACTGATCAAACGCCTCAGACTTGCGTCGCATTAGGTATACATATCCATACCTAGAGTAATCATCGGTGAAGGTGATGTAATACTCATACCCTCCTCGAGCCGGTTTGTTCATAGGACCACACATATCAGTGTGAATCAATTCTAACAACTCCTTTGACCTAAGTCCCTTTCCAGAGAATGACCGTTTGGTCATCTTTCCCTTGAGACAAGATTCGCACTGAGGAAAAGGTTCTAAATCTAATGAGCTTAAGGGCCCATCTTCTACCAACCTCTGAATCCGTTTTAGGTTAATGTGACCCAAACGTAAGTGCCAAAGATATGTGTCATTGATTGAAGATACCTTCCTTTTAAGGGAAGTTGAGCTTTCTTGTTGTACATTATGCAGTGTGGGAGAAATAGGATATATATAAAATAAGTTGTCATGTATTCTACCGGAACATATAATATTTCCATCTCTACTGATATCAACACCAGAATGGAAAGAAACTGAATAATTAAATTCAATCAATCTGGAAACTGAAATTAAATTCTTCCTCATGTCCGGAACATAGAAAACATTATTTAAAACTAATATCCTATTACATGGAAAATGTAAGGTAACAACTCCTACTGCAACTGCCCAAACTTTAGCTCCAGTTCCGACTCTAAAGGCAAACTCTCCTTTCTCAATTCTCTGCATTATCTGAAACCCCTGCAATGAATTGCAGATATGATTAGTGGCTCCTGAGTCTACTATCCATGAGTCAGTAGAATCAACCACTAGACAAGTTTCAATGTAGTATGAAAAAGATGTATCTTTCTTAACTGAGGCCAGGAACTTGGGACAATCTTTCTTCCAATGACCTTTTAGGCCACACTTGAAGCATTTCCCTTTGGGCTTTCCATCTGTACCCTTGTCCTTCTTATTACCAGCATTGTTCTTTTTCTGCCCTTTTCCCTTATTCTGCTTCTTCTTAGACTTCTTCCCTTTCGGGTTAAGTTTAGAGGAAGACTGGAAAAAATGAGCTTGGGCTTTGGGCTTCATGATAGCCTCTGCCGCCTGGAGTTCTTTCATTAACTCAGGTAGAGTCATGTCCATCTTGCTCATATTGAAATTGAGCTTGAACTGATTGAAAGATTCCGGCAAAGTTTCGAGAATCATGTCAGTCTGACTCCCTGCATCAATTTCAGCCCCTAGAATCTCAGCTTCATTGAAACAATCTATCAGCTTGAGCATATGCTCTCTGACAGGTGTTCCCTCAGCCATCCTAGCATTCATGATGGTCCTCATAGCAGCTTGCCTAGCTGGCCTACTCTTGTCCGCAAACATCTCAGACAAGGACATCATGATTTCATAGGCTGTGTCCATTTGCTCGTGCTGTGTTTGCAACACGTTGGACATGGAAGCGAGCATGTAGCATTTAGCCATGCTGTTCGCTTTCTTCCATTTCCTTTCAGCCTCTCGCTGGTCATCAGTAGAATTAGCATCAATATCGGGACAGTTTTCCAGCAAGACATACTTGTACTCCTCGGCTGTGAGTACTATGTCAAGATTTCTTTTCCAGTCTACGTAGTTAGGGCCAGTCAGTTTATTCTCATGAAGAATGCACATCAACGGACTAAAAGAATCTCTACCCATCTTTTTCTGGATATAAAACGGTTTATAATTAGACATGCAGTATATATATAATATGCATATGGTGCTTGTTACAAAAGGAAAAACAAAGCATGAAAACTTTTTACATTATTCAACCCCAATTATAATGTATCAGTGTTTCAACCTCCTCATAGACCCTCCATCGAAGGGATGGCCGAGCCTACAGTCACGTTGAATTAAGGCAGACTTATTTGGATTATCACTATCTGGACACACATCCAGTGGTAGTCCAATCACTGATTGGTTTGGCCTCATATGACAAATAACCCTTAACTCCTAAGGAGAGGTCATCACCGTCTTATGTCAAGTGTATAACCATCTCTTATGAAATTCCCAGAATGTCTATGATTAAGTCTTCCGAAGGGAAGAGACTTTTATCCTTCCTAGAAGTGAACTTTAGTAAAGAGCTCCACCGAAGGGATGGCCGCTCCCACCAACACTTCATTGACATTCTATAGAAGTGATCTTTAGTAAAGAACTCCACCGAAGGGATGGCCGCTCCTACTAACACCTCATTACGAATATTCACATTAGTTCACCCATTAACCCATCAAAGCGGTCTTTAGTTAAAGAACTCCACCGAAGGGATGGCCATTCCCACTAACACTTTAATGAGATAACATGAACCGAAAATGGAAGGCCGTGGGGTCTTTCCTAAAACCCCTCTCCCGCTTGATTATTTATCGCTAGGGTTTATACTTTTTGACCTTTACATTGTTTTACTCAAAAGCTCTTTTTAAATCTAGCAAACTTGGTTAATTAAATTCATGACTTAAGTCATCTTAAAATTAAATAACCTTTGCTTTAAAACATTTGAGCAAATCCCTTCAAAGAGTCAAAAACCTATCTTGGGTTATGAAAATCCATAGGTAGCATCTAATTAGATTTTAGTTTAGCCTCCTTTGGAAACCAAGGGTACCAAGATAAACTAAACCCTATCCAATTTTAAACCTTAGACAAATAGAAGGTGCTGGTCTAAGTTCCGTTTAAAATAATTTGCCAAACTAAAAACAATCTAATACAATAAAGATGCCAATTTTAGAGCCTAATGGTGGCCATGTTTCTAGGTGACAATTATAGCAATTATATAAAGCATTCATCCATGCATTCCATATATAAAAGCAAATAAAAGTATGCAATCCTTGATGGCTCCTTGCTCTTAGGATTTCAAATCCTAATCGAATTAGGACTCCTCATGCATCTAGAAGTCTTGACTCCTTGATCTCCAAGGACTCCAATTTCTTGCAACCTTCTTGTCTTGAAACAAAACCAAAATTACATTGGAGATTCCTATGCTTTCCAAGAAAGCTTACATCAAGACTAGTTGGAATAAAATTAAGGAAACTTTACAACTTCCTATGATTGCTAACCGCGCAATCGTACACTTTCCAACTAATTAAAAAACATCCAAATCCACATAACAATCATGCGAACCATCAAGGATGCAATACATGGCTGCAAACAAAGAGGTTAGTGCATGCAAACTCACTATGTGCATCATTAAACAAATCTGGAAAATAAATTCCAGCAATGTTAATGAAACTTGCACACAACATGCATCACAACATAACTTTAATAGGGTGCCACCATACCCATAATCAATCTAGGATTAATTACACCCAATATGGGATCATGATTTCACATGGAGAGGCTCTGATACCACTGAAAGAAATCGCGATTCAGATCTGAAACTTCTCATAAAGAGACTACTATGGCTGATGCAAAGCATGACAGATTTTTCAAAATCTGATTTCTGCACTATGCAGCGGAAATCAGCCATAAAGAATCGCATAGAAACTCCATTAAATCATGACCAACATGTGTCTAATTAATAGAGATGATAGAAGACTATTACCTCGAAGATTTGTAGACTTCAAATCTCTGAAAAAATAGATCCAAAGGCGCGAACTCAGACTTGCAATTTGCAAACAAGTTGCTGGAATTTTCCTGCACTAGTATTGCCTTTGATCTTCTCCTCTATCTCACTTCCAAATCTGATTGGCTAAGATGGTGGGATCTTAATCTAGGAAACAAGAACTATTTCTCCAAGGGAAAAACTCAGACCTCAAGCTCTCAACTATCAAGAAGAGAAGCAACAAAGGGCTGGGCGTGTGGCTCTTAGTGTCTTACAAGCATAGTGGACGTCCAAGGGGTGCTTGGTTTCTTTTATAGAAACTTCTTGAAAACCTTTCCCATAAAGTTATCTCTCCTTATTCTAATTGATGTCCAAAAAGGAAAGACTTATTTCCTTTAAGAAACATTCCAATTTAGAAAAGGAAACTAAATGGAACTTTCCATACAATTAGTAATCCTAGTTGTAGAACACTTACTAATTTTAAGTTCCTAATCCAAAAAGGAAACTAACTCATAGGAATACTAATCCAAAGAGGAGTCCAACTTTCCAAGTAGAGAGTCCTACTCAAAGTTGGAAACCTTACCCATGGAAATCCTATTATGGACGTCCCACATATCAATGCACACCATGGCCCACATACTATTTATCTAGAGTTAAATTCATGTATGCCATCAAAGGCCTATTTGAATTTAAACTCAAAATTATTTTTCCACTAAAATAATTCATCCTTATGTTATCTAAACATTTTAGGAAACCATGCCAATCTTGGTAAGTGACTAGAGAAGGGACCAAAAGACATATTTGCCATTGGCTCCCAAAATGACCAAAATGTCCATGCTAAACCCATAGCAACATTAAGACCATTTTAACCTTAACTCATTCCACTAAAGAGTTATGGTTGAACTCCAAGGACAAATATATATTTACAATAAGCTCGTCATAAGATGACGGTTGTCTTCGACCTACTAAGTGTAATGACCTGAATGCCCCTCTATGTAACATCCATAATCGAGTCAGGTTATCACATGTACTATCAACCTTCCCGATTACATCTAAACCTTAGAACTTCATATCCTTAAACATAATCATCATTCGAATATCATTCTCTTGATCCAGGGAGCGACCCACAAGTTCAATATCCATATGGAACATCCATATACTAAGATCTTAGATTTTGATGATTAATCGGATAATTCTAAAGGGACGATTATTCCATCATCAGACGGCATAGATTCTATATTGCATTTGCACGTCCCAACTGATCAACTCCGAGTACCCAAAACACAGAGCTGTTGACCCATGAAAAGAATCTCACCCATTGTAGGGACGCGAACTGTCCAGTGTCCACGTGGTGGTGTCCGGGCAGCTGGTCCCCCACAGGGGATGGGCGAGGCCCAGGGCCCCGCGCCTATTGTATACACTCGGGCTGTAACCTCTGTGCGTTTGTCCCACATCGAGTGTGAGGGCCTCCCACCCCCGGTATAATAGCCTGGGCGTAACCAAAGGGTGTACCACTGCACCTCACCAGGTGAGGTGCAGTGGTACACCCTTTGGTTACGCCCAGGCTATTATACCGGGGGTGGGAGGCCCTCACACTCGATGTGGGACAAACGCACAAGGGTTACAGCCACAAGGTTACAGGCCTTTTTGTAGGGACGCGAACTTGTCCAGTGTCCACGTGGTGGTGTCCGGGCAGCTGGTCCCCCACAGGGGATGGGCGAGGCCCAGGGCCCCGCGCCTATTGTATACACTCGGGCTGTAACCTCTGTGCGTTTGTCCCACATCGAGTGTGAGGGCCTCCCACCCCCGGTATAATAGCCTGGGCGTAACCAAAGGGTGTACCACTACACCTCACCTGGTGAGTGTAGTGGTACACCCTTTGGTTACGCCCAGGCTATTATACCGGGGGTGGGAGGCCCTCACACTCAATGTGGGACAAACGCACAAGGGTTACAGCCACAAGGTTACAGCCCGAGTGTATACAATAGGCGCGGGGCCCTGGGCCTCGCCCATCCCCTATGGGGGACCAGCTGTACGGACACCACCACGTGGACACTGGACAGTTCGCGTCCCTACACCCATAGTGAATTAAAGCACAAGAACTTGACTTCGTCAGTTCATCCACAAATGTTCAAGATTAAGAGCACCGGTTACTCAGTAGCATGAGGTGACTTGATCTCTTTTCTGTGATAGTACTATTTTAGAGATCACACCTACAATGGTCCTGTTCAATGCATGACACATGCACTAATGAGATAGATCCGGGAAAGCCCTCCCGTGACTTAGGTATGTCACCCTATATAGGAGAGTATCTCATTATAACTTCTACCAAGATGAAGTGCCCAGCTCCATCTTTCAGTTATGAACAAATATGATGTTTCCAGTTGTCCATGAATTAGACCTATCTGTGTGTAGACACTACACACCTAATTCATTTACTAGAAACAATGGGCCTTACGCAACCATACATATATACATGTTTAAGCATAAAAGAGTCTTTCAATTAAATAACCAGTAAATATCCAGTAACAAAAGATGAGAATGCAGCTAGTGGGCTTTAGGGCATACACCAATCCCAACAATCTCGTAGTCATAATGACATGCGATAGCCAAGAGAATCCTTATGGACTTAAGCATAGCTACTGATGAAAAGGTTTCTTCATAATTGATACCCTCTTTTTGAGTATATCCTTTCGCCACCTGTAAGATCCCGACCCCAGTTCTTTTTTTTAGTATTGTTTTAATCGTGGTTTGGCTTTTTAAGCAAGATTTGAGTTGGTTTGACTTTATTTTTGAATTTGACTAGATTTTTCCATAGCCTTGGAGATTTGAGGACCGTTGACTTTAGTTTGACCCGGCTGTGTAATATGTGTTTTTATGAGAAATTACTTTTGATTTCTAAAAATTCCGAATTTGGTGTGTTTTGACTCATCTCATTAAGTTTAACAACTTTCATGTTTTGATCATTTTGATTCGATGATCAGAAAATACGTTTTTCGAGAAAAAGGGCAAAAATGGCTTTTCACACCAAATCTGAACTCAAATTTCGAAATTTCAAAATTATGTCAAATTTATACTTTTTAGAAACTAGATTTCTCAAGGATCATTTTATCCTTCTTCATCGATCTCGTCCGGGGCCCCAAGATGATGTTTTAGCCATTGCAAGTTTTCGACCTGGTGGGCCCACTTTCCACTCAACTTTATCAACCCATCTCCCTCACGTTTTCAAATCTGTAACCCATTTTCAGTTTCAGAACTCAGAAACCAGAGAGAAAACCTTCCTCTCCTTTCATCTTTCTCCTCCTTGCATGTTAGCCATTTGAGCTTGGATTGAAAATCTGAGAGCACCATCTTCTTCCTCTCCTTCTTAGCTCTCCATTGCACCCATTTATTTGAGGATTTCAGCTGGACTACTACCTCTTCTTCTTCCTTGCTTCTTGTTTGGATAGCTTCAGGTAAGAACTCCTCTTCATCTCTTCAATGGAGTCTTTTCAGCTCCTAAATAATCCGTTTTTCAAACATGCAAACCCATTTTCGACTTGGGTCTTTGTTTTCAAGAGTTTGGTTGGATTTTGAGGTGTCTTTCTTGGGGCTTTTTGTAGAGCTCGGTTCAGCTGTAGGAAGAGATCCTTGAGGAGGTTTTTGGTTTGACATTGGGCTAAGGCAAGTGAATGAATGAGTTATGACTATGCATGTGTTTGAAATCTATTTATGTTTATATAGTTTTGATTTGAAAAATGTGTTCCATTTGAATGATCTAATTAGTTGTTTAAAGCTTGATTTTTAGAAGATTGTAGTGTATGATTTATGCTCAGTTTTGGATATGATTTTGCTTAGAATAGTATGGAAAATTCTGGTTTATTAATGTTTTAAGAGTGCTGGAAATCCTTTACTAAATTTGTGTTTTCGTCTTAGTTAATGTTAAAGTTCCTGCAACAATTCTGTACAATGGAATGGCCAATTTTGGATTCTATATTTTTCCTATGAGCAATGCTTAATCTCTATATTTAGCCTATTTATGGGAATGAGACTTTTTATTTGGTGTTCAATGAAACTTTGCATTTGAAATGAAGATTGGAAACTCAGAAAACAGGAAAAAGGTGAAAGGAATGCAAATTGGGCGTGCCTTGGAGCCCCTCACAGCAGGCAACGAGCCCACTTGCTGGAAGGACCCGCTGGTCTCTGCCCCTTTATATGTTTGAGGGCCTGTTTACTACTTTTCTCAATCAATGGGCCTGGCTACTGCTCCACTTCGTTTCAGCTGGGCCTGGGGGCGGGCTGTTTTACTTGGTTGTTTGGGCTTAAATGGTTACCCCTTCTCAGTTCTATGGGCCCGGCCACTGTCCATTCACTTGTTTAGGCCTGTTTTCATATTATTTATTAAACTCTTGGGCCTGTTTTGATAATTTTTATTGAATATTGGGCTGTTTTAAGACTTGTTTCTTGGGCCATTCAAGGATAGTTTTTGGGCTGTTTTAAAACTTGTTTTGTGGGCCATTCAAGGTTTAGTTTTGGGCTGTTTTAAACTTGTTTTGTGGGCCATTCAAGGTTTAGTTTTGGGCTGTTTTAAAACTTGTTTTGTGGGCCTGGTTCAGGTTAGTTTTGGGGCTGTGTTTAAGGTCTGTTTTGTGGGCTTGGTTAAGGTTAGTTTTTGGACTGTTTTTAAGGATTGTTTGGGCCATGTTTAAAGGGCTGTTTTGGGTTAAATGAGTAGATTGTTTTGGACTCGGTTTAAGGCCAGCTATGGGCCTGTTTTAAAGAGTTTTGGGATTACTTGTGATGCTTGGAAAATTGTGAAATGGGAATGGGAATGAGGTGAGAATGAGCATATGTGAAATTACCCGGGAACCCTTCAAGTCTCAATAGGCACTTTATCATTTAAATATTATGGATTTTCATTGGCATCAAACGCACTCTTTATTAATCAATGTTTAAAGGGTAAATGTGTATTGGGATGGTTCTTTGGTAAGTCATTAAGTCATTCTCCACTATCCATTCCATTTCAAGTCAGAAAAATGTATTTATATTTGTATGTGTACTCTTTGGTAAACTAATTTGAATAGCATCGATGATTTGCTATAAAATCATGTGGCTTTCCACGTTCGAAAGGATTGACCGTATGATTTTATACAAATTACTTTGATGTGTATTCGAACGGTTCACTATCGAAATTCGTATGTTTTCTCCGATTTGATTTGAAAAGAGATTGGAGTATGTTCGTCACATTCGGGATTTCCTCGATGAGACTATTGTTTTGATAAGGCTAGTATTTGAAAATAAAAACCTCGAGGCAAGACGGGGCCAGAGCTTTGTAGTGCGAGCCCATGAGCCAAAGAGGCTATGATTTCGAAAATAAAACCTCGAGGCAAGACGGGGCCAGAGCTATGTGGTGTGAGCCCCTGAGCCAAAGGGATTAGTATTATGGTTTGATTTGTATCAGTTCGAGTTTTGAAACTAAAGGCACCACTAGGCTTAGGTCACCTTGTCGGGCTGATCACCCGGCTTGGGATCTTTAATCTGTCCGCCAGCTGCAGCTTGGATTCTGTCTGTACCGACCATGGCAACGGTTTTATCTGTCGGTCCCATTTGTATGGCTACGGTTCTGATTTTTGATCTGCCGGTCCCATTTGTATGGCTACGGTTCTGATCCTATTTCTAGTACCACGTTCAGTGGCTACGTTTCTGTCTGCTCTTATTACTTCGGTAATAGGAGGATTTAGCTATTTGTGGTCGCCTAGGTTTTATCTGCATATTACTTTATTTTATGATTCTTGTGGGTTATACTCTTTATGCGTTGATTTGGTTAACGTTTACGATATCGATCATTTATCATATTGTCGCTATTACTCAGGATTTGAAATGTATTTCCGACTATTAAATGTTTTATTAGACTGTTCCTTTATTTGTTTTGATACTTATGTTCGGTCCTTCGAGCGTTTTAGCATGCTTTATTGTCATTATTGTTTAGACTATTTATTCGGTTTTACGATGATTTCATCAGGTTTTACGAAGGTTCTTTTGTTTCATATTACTTGTTTATTTACTTGCCAGACCGTCGTGTCTGACCCTGTTTGTTTGGTGCCAGTTTCTTCTTTTCTGTTTTTAGGTGTTTGATCAGAGGAGGCGGTGGGACCGCCGGTCTGACGTGAGAGGCTGCCCACTGATATCATCCAGATGTCAAGTTTGGCACCGGAGTTCGTATCTAACACTTGGGGTAGTATGACACTAGTTGGATATTTGTATGGCTTTGTTAGCCTTTTTCTTTTGGGTTTGTAATTAAGACATTTGTTAATTGTAATTTGAATATGTGGGAAATAATAGATTTGTTACTACCAGCTCAGTGTTCTATGATCTACAATTTATGCCAGTCTGTTTATTTGATGGCTTTATGATATTGGTTGCGTGCGACACGAAACCCGATGGCCACGGATTCCGAGTCGTAACACCATGTTTAGCTTCCGCGAAAATATACTCCGATTGTGGTGGAATTTGATTATCCTCATTCACGCGGATCTTGAGAAACATAACAAAAGTTTTAAATTTATCCCAAAATTTCGCACCCCGAGGTCGGATCACTGCAGGGCCCGGTTTCGGGGTGTGACAGGTTTGGTATCAGAGCTGGTTAGTTTCTAGGAAATAAAACACTCTAGAGACATGACGTGTGGTGAGGATTCGTTAGATTGTGTCGATTTGTTTTCTCGTGTCTTTGTTTCTTTGGATTTGAGTCGGCTTTTCTTTCAGTTCGGGAGACTTTGCTTGTCTTTTCTTTTAGTTCGTGTTGTTAGGAGATTTGGATGGCCAAATTTCCTCCTTAGCGGTGGAGAATTTAAAGTCTCCGTACTCTTCTTCGGTGTCTTTTGTCTGTGCTTGTGTCGGAGACTGAGAACCCTCTGGACTTAGTATGTTGTTTTCGGAGAACATCAGCAGACTTTCAGCCTTCAGCGTCTTCATTGTGGTTAATGAGAGAAGACATGTGCATTTTTCCGTCAAAGTAGGACTTGAGTAGTATTCGAAGACCCCCTTTCAGCTGATCAAGGATCGTCATGCAGCGTACCAAGGTAAGTAAATGTGGAATTTTGGGGGAACTCAGACCATCTTTCCAAGATGAAGGACTGCAGGAGACACATTAGTTGGCGATTTTTATGAAGGGAGAAGTGATCTTAGTTAGTACGATTGGAAGCTAGTGCGAGAAACTCAGGGATTTCCCGGATTCAACGAGCCTTGTCATGGATTTGGCTGAGAATTTTCAGGACTTGTAGCTTAGCCAGTGTAATTTTCAGAGGCAATACCAAGTGGATGGTTCGTTGTGGTCAAGATAATTTTTGGCAGCAGAGGAAACTTATGGACTTTACCAATTTATAGGGTATTGGATTGGACAACATGCAGATGCAAGGGTATACCTCAGTCATGGTGATGTCCCTTTTCTTAGTGAGAATGATTTTCGCGATGTTTTCATCTTTTATTTGGTTTTTCCTTAATGTCTATGATCTATCCTTGCAGAGTTTAAACAATGGATTTATGTTTCTTCTTTAAGGCTTATCTTTGAAATAAATTATGTCATTATACTCTTTTCATGAGTCACATGATTTTGTTTTCATAAGGTCTTGTGTTTCGAATTTTTGTTTAATCTTCTTAAGACATTATTTTACAATGACCTTAGAATTTCGCTCTTGTTTTAATTTTCTTAAATGTAGACATCTACGTTTCAAAACCTTGACGATTTCAGAATTTTGTATATGTTTGGTTGGAAATGGATTTCAATAAAATTTAATGTATGGTCATATTACATGAATTTGATTTATTTTTGAAATCCTAATTCGAGATTGTTGAGTATTTCAATGATTTGTTGGGCTATGAAAGCATGAATTTCAAAACGAATAATGTTGTTTCATGTTCAAACTTTGATAAACTTTCTTTATTAAGTTTTATTTGATAATTTGGAAGTTCAGCTTCTACTACGTTTTAAAATGATGAGATTTAGCTAAGTAATTATTTTAGTCCCTATGTTTAAGATTTTAAGATTTGTTTTGCATTGATTGGAGTGAGTGGTATTGGCTTATGATTGGAGCTTGGGAGTGTAAGAATTGAAGGGTTGATAGATGTCAAGACGTGTATTGGTTCAGTTGGAAACAAAGTTGGATCTATGAGAGAGTAGACATCATTCAAGACTTGAATTGAAAGTTTCCGTCCTTCAGGGATTGATGCCAGCTAGGCAGATCTATTTTTGTTGATAACACAGTATCAGGTAAGGGATCAAGAGCAGCAAGTAAATAGAATCAGATGTGGGCAAGAATTCAGAGTACATCACAGAAAGATTAGAATTTGGAGTTGTGATTTCGGAATGAAGAAGGATTGACGGTATTCTTAGAAGCCAGAGTCTGAATGGTACAGTATAAGTAGGAATACGGAATTCCAGAATTTTTACGGGATGAGGATTTTTCAGTGAAAACATGTCTACGATCTCATTTTCGTACAAGCGTCAGGAACACCGTGTGCAGCTTTGAAGGATTTAAGACACAGAATTCCAAGTGATAGAAAGAGACAGAACTTGCAGTTTCTTGGACCGACAGTGACTGACAAGGTGAGTAAAAGAAATGATTCAGTGCAGGAACGACAGATGACACCGAGGATACTTAGGAGTGTTGGGCACCAGTTTAGTCAGAGAAGTATGTTTTCAAGCAGATGTGTGGAACAGTGTGAAGCTTTCAACCGAATCAGAGTGTTGTTGACCGTGCATCTCAACGTCAGGCTTGATCAGAGGGTCTCTCAATTACCAAGGTCTAGCATAGGGTGTCAGTGTTTTCGTTTGTCTTTTGGGTTTTTGATTTTGATTTGGTTTAAGCCATTTGGAGGACCAAATGGGTTCTAAGGGGGGGAGGATGTAAGATCCCGACCCCAGTTCTTTTGTTTAGTATTGTTTTAATCGTGGTTTGTCTTTTTAAGAAAGATTTGAGTTGGTTTGACTTTATTTTTGAATTTGACTAGATTTTTCCATAGCCTTGGAGATTTGAGGACCGTTGACTTTAGTTTGACCCGGCTGTGTAATATGTGTTTTTATGAGAAATTACTTTTGATTTCTAAAAATTCCGAATTTGGTGTGTTTTGACTCATCTCATTAAGTTTAACAACTTTCATGTTTTGATCATTTTGATTCGATGATCAGAAAATACGTTTTTCGAGAAAAAGGGCAAAAATGGCTTTTCACACCAAATCTGAACTCAAATTTCTAAATTTCAAAACTATGTCAAATTTATACTTTTTAGAAACTAGATTTCTCAAGGATCATTTTATCCTTCTTCATCGATCTCGTCCGGGGCCCCCAAGATGATGTTTTAGCCATTGCAAGTTTTCGACCTGGTGGGCCCACTTTCCACTCAACTTTATCAACCCATCTCCCTCACGTTTTCAAATCTGTAACCCATTTTCAGTTTCAGAACTCAGAAACCAGAGAGAAAACCTTCCTCTCCTTTCATCTTTCTCCTCCTTGCATGTTAGCCATTTGAGCTTGGATTGAAAATCTGAGAGCACCATCTTCTTCCTCTCCTTCTTAGCTCTCCATTGCACCCATTTATTTGAGGATTTCAGCTGGACTACTACCTCTTCTTCTTCCTTGCTTCTTGTTTGGATAGCTTCAGGTAAGAACTCCTCTTCATCTCTTCAATGGAGTCTTTTCAGCTCCTAAATAATCCGTTTTTCAAACATGCAAACCCATTTTCGAATTGGGTCTTTGTTTTCAAGAGTTTGGTTGGATTTTGAGGTGTCTTTCTTGGGGCTTTTTGTAGAGCTCGGTTCAGCTGTAGGAAGAGATCCTTGAGGAGGTTTTTGGTTTGACATTGGGCTAAGGCAAGTGAATGAATGAGTTATGACTATGCATGTGTTTGAAATCTATTTATGTTTATATAGTTTTGATTTGAAAAATGTGTTCCATTTGAATGATCTAATTAGTTGTTTAAAGCTTGATTTTTAGAAGATTGTAGTGTATGATTTATGCTCAGTTTTGGATATGATTTTGCTTAGAATAGTATGGAAAATTCTGGTTTATTAATGTTTTAAGAGTGCTGGAAATCCTTTACTAAATTTGTGTTTTCATCTTAGTTAATGTTAAAATTCCTGCAACAATTCTGTACAATGGAATGGCCAATTTTGGATTCTATATTTTTCCTATGAGCAATGCTTAATCTCTATATTTAGCCTATTTATGGGAATGAGACTTTTTATTTGGTGTTCAATGAAACTTTGCATTTGAAATGAAGATTGGAAACTCAGAAAACAGGAAAAAGGTAAAAGGAATGCAAACTGGGCGTGCCTTGGAGCCCCTCACAGCAGGCAACGAGCCCACTTGCTGGAAGGACCCGCTGGTCTCTGCCCCTTTATATGTCTGAGGGCCTGTTTACTACTTTTCTCAATTAATGGGCCTGGCTACTGCTCCACTTCGTTTCAGCTGGGCCTGGGGGCGGGCTGTTTTACTTGGTTGTTTGGGCTTAAATGGTTACCCCTTCTCAGTTCTATGGGCCCGGCCACTGTCCATTCACTTGTTTAGGCCTGTTTTGATATTATTTATTAAACTCTTGGGCCTGTTTTGATAATTTTTATTGAATATTGGGCTGTTTTAAGACTTGTTTCTTGGGCCATTCAAGGATAGTTTTTGGGCTGTTTTAAACCTTGTTTTGTGGGCCATTCAAGGTTTAGTTTTGGGCTGTTTTAAACTTGTTTTGTGGGCCTTCAAGGTTTAGTTTTGGGCTGTTTTAAAACTTGTTTTGTGGGCCTGGTTCAGGTTAGTTTTGGGGCTGTGTTTAAGGTCTGTTTTGTGGGCTTGGTTAAGGTTAGTTTTTGGACTGTTTTTAAGGATTGTTTGGGCCATGTTTAAAGGGCTGTTTTGGGTTAAATGAGTAGATTGTTTTGGACTCGGTTTAAGGCCAGCTATGGGCCTGTTTTAAAGAGTTTTGGGATTACTTGTGATGCTTGGAAAATTGTGAAATGGGAATGGGAATGAGGTGAGAATGAGCATATGTGAAATTACCCGGGAACCCTTCAAGTCTCAATAGGCACTTTATCATTTAAATATTATGGATTTTCATTGGCATCAAACGCACTCTTTATTAATCAATGTTTAAAGGGTAAATGTGTATTGGGATGGTTCTTTGGTAAGTCATTAAGTCATTCTCCACTATCCATTCCATTTCAAGTCAGAAAAATGTATTTATATTTGTATGTGTACTCTTTGGTAAACTAATTTGAATAGCATCGATGATTTGCTATAAAATCATGTGGCTTTCCACGTTCGAAAGGATTGACCGTATGATTTTATACAAATTACTTTGATGTGTATTCGAACGGTTCACTATCGAAATTCGTATGTTTTCTCCGATTTGATTTGAAAAGAGATTGGAGTATGTTCGTCACATTCGGGATTTCCTCGATGAGACTTTTGTTTTGATAAGGCTAGTATTTGAAAATAAAAACCTCGAGGCAAGACGGGGCCAGAGCTTTGTAGTGCGAGCCCATGAGCCAAAGAGGCTATGATTTCAAAAATAAAACCTCGAGGCAAGACGGGGCCAGAGCTATGTGGTGTGAGCCCCTGAGCCAAAGGGATTAGTATTATGGTTTGATTTGTATCAGTTCGAGTTTTGAAACTAAAGGCAACACTAGGCTTAGGTCACCTTGTCGGGCTGATCACCCGGCTTGGGATCTTTAATCTGTCCGCCAGCTGCAGCTTGGATTCTGTCTGTACCGACCATGGCAACGGTTTTATCTGCCGGTCCCATTTGTATGGCTACGGTTCTGATTTTTGATCTGCCGGTCCCATTTGTATGGCTACGGTTCTGATCCTATTTCTAGTACCACGTTCAGTGGCTACGTTTCTGTCTGCTCTTATTACTTCGGTAATAGGAGGATTTAGCTATTTGTGGTCGCAAGGTTTTATCTGCATATTACTTTATTTTATGATTCTTGTGGGTTATACTCTTTATGCGTTGATTTGGTTAACGTTTACGATATCGATCATTTATCATATTGTCGCTATTACTCAGGATTTGAAATGTATTTCCGACTATTAAATGTTTTATTAGACTGTTCCTTTATTTGTTTTGATACTTATGTTTGGTCCTTCGAGCGTTTTAGCATGCTTTATTGTCATTATTGTTTAGACTATTTATTCGGTTTTACGATGATTTCATCAGGTTTTACGAAGGTTCTTTTGTTTCATATTACTTGTTTATTTACTTGCCAGACCGTCGTGTCTTACCCTGTTTGTTTGGTGCCAGTTTCTTCTTTTCTGTTTTTAGGTGTTTGATCAGAGGAGGCGGTGGGACCGCCGGTCTGACGTGAGAGGCTGCCCACTGATATCATCCAGATGTCAAGTTTGGCACCGGAGTTCGTATCTAACACTTGGGGTAGTATGACACTAGTTGGATATTTGTATGGCTTTGTTAGCCTTTTTCTTTTGGGTTTGTAATTAAGACATTTGTTAATTGTAATTTGAATATGTGGGAAATAATAGATTTGTTACTACCAGCTCAGTGTTCTATGATCTACAATTTATGCCAGTCTGTTTATTTGATGGCTTTATGATATTGGTTGCGTGCGACACGAAACCCGATGGCCACGGATTCCGAGTCGTAACACCATGTTTAGCTTCCGCGAAAATATACTCCGATTGTGGTGGAATTTGATTATCCTCATTCACGCGGATCTTGGGAAACATAACAAAAGTTTCAAATTTATCCCAAAATTTCGCACCCCGAGGTCGGATCACTGCAGGGCCCGGTTTCGGGGTGTGACACCACCAGTCTTACTTTGAAGGTTTCCAGCTTCCCATCCACTCCTCTCTTCCTCTTGTAGATCCACTTGCACCCTATGGGTTTAATCCCTTCAGGTGCATCTACAAGTTCCCAGACTTGATTGGAATACAAAGAATCCATATCAGATTTCATCGCTTGCTGCCACATGTGAGCATCTATATTCGTTACTGCTTCATCATAACTAGTAGGATCCTTAACTAGATCTTCAGAGTCTTTCTTAAAAGACACTCCTAGATATCTTTCTGGCTGTCTAGAAATTCTCCCACTACGACGAGGCTCTGGTGTGTTAAAAGGAATATCTTGTTCATCTACTGTCTTAGGATCTGGTACAGATGTTATAGGAGATCCCGGAAGAATCTCCTCAAGGGTTTCTTTAAAACTAAGCTCTTGGTACATCATACAATCATCCTCCAAGTACCTAGCAGGAGTGCTGATAAGCACTTTTTGCTCCTTTGAATGATAAAAGATGCCACCTCTCGTTCCCTTAGGGTACCCAATAAAGTAGTACATTTCTGATCTGGGTTCCAGCTTGGTAGCTTTATCATTCAGTACATAGGCCGGACAACCCCAAATGTGGATATGTCTTAAACTAGGTTTTCGACCTGTCCACATTTCTTGCGGTGTCCTAGGTACTGATTTAGAAGGTACCAGATTTAAAATGTATGTTGCTGCTTCTAGGGCATATCCCCAAAAAGATATAGGTAGGGTTGCATGACTCATCATGGACCTTACCATATCTAGAAGGGTACGGTTTCTTCTCTCCGCTACACTATTTTGCTGGGGTGTACCCGGTGCAGACAATTGAGACACAATCCCATGTTGTGTGAGGTACTCTTTGAACTCACCCAGGAGGAACTCGCCACCTCGATCAGATCAAAGGGCTGTGATATGTTTCCCTAGTTGTAACTCCGCCTCAGCCTTGAATTGTTTGAATTTATCAAACGCCTCAGACTTGCGTCGCATTAAGTACACATATCCATACTTAGAGTAATCATCAGTGAAGGTGATGTAATGCTCATACCCTCCTCGAGCCGGTTTGTTCATAGGACCACACACATCAGTGTGAATCTATTCTAACAACTCCTTTGACCTTAGTCCCTTTCCAGAGAACGACCTTTTGGTCATCTTTCCCTTGAGACAAGATTCGCACTGAAGAAAATGTTTGAAATCTAATGAGCTCAAAGGCCCATCTTCTACCAACCTCTGAATCTGTTTTAGGTTAATGTGACCCAAACGTAAGTGCCAAAGATATGTGTCATTGATTGAAGATACCTTCCTTTTAAGGGAAGTTGAGTTTTCTTATTATACATTATGCAGTGTGGGAGCAATAGGATATATATAAAATAAGTTGTCATGTATTCTACCGGAACATATAATATTTCCATCTCTACTGATATCAACACCAGAATGGAAAGAAACTGAATAATTAAATTCAATGAGTCTGGAAACTGAAATTAAATTCTTCCTCATGTCCTGAACATAGAAAACATTATTTAAAACTAATATCCTATCACATGGAAAATGTAAATAAACAACTCCTACTGCAACTGCCCAAACTTTAGCTCCAGTTCCAACTCTAAAGGCAAACTCTCCTTTCTCAATCTTCTGCATTATCTGAAACCCCTGCAATGAATTGCAGATATGATTAGTGGCTCCTGAGTCTACTATCCATGAATCAGTAGAATCAACCACCAGACAAGTTTCAATGTAGTATGAAAAAGATGTACCTTTCTTAACTGAGGCTAGCAACTTGCGACAATCTTTCTTCCAATGACCTTTGAGGTCACACTTGAAGCATTTCCCTTTGGGCTTTCCATCTATACCCTTGTCCTTCTTTTTACCAGTATTGTCCTTCTTCTGTCCTTTTCTCTTATTCTGCTTCTTCTTGAACTTCTTCCCTTTCGGGTTTAGTTTAAAGGAAGACTGGAAAAAGTGAGCTTGGGCTTTGGGCTTCATGATAGCCTCCACCGCCTAGAGTTCTTTCATTAACTCAGATAGAGTCATGTCCATCTTGCTCATATTGAAATTGAGCTTGAACTGATTGAAAGAGTCCGGCAGAGTTTCGAGAATCATATCAGTTTGACTCTCTGCATCAATCTCAGCCCCTAGAATCTCGGCTACATTGAAACAATCCATCAGCTTGAGCATATGCTCTCTGATAGGTGTTCCCTCAGCCATCCTAGTATTCATGATAGTCCTTATAGCAGCTTGCCTAGCTGGCCTGCTTTTGTCTGCGAACATCTCAGACAAGGACATCATGATTTCATAGGCTGTGTCCATATGCTCGTGCTGTGTTTGCAACACATTGGACATGGAAGCAAGCATGTAGCATTTAGCCATGCTATTCGCTTTCTTCCATTTCCTCTCAGCCTCTAACTGGTCATCAGTAGAATTAGCATCAATATCAGGACAGGTTTCCGTCAAGACATACTTGTACTCCTCAGCAGTGAGTACTATGTCAAGATTTCTCTTCCAATCTACTTAATTAGGTCCAGTCAATTTGTTCTCACGAAGAATGCACATCAACGGACTAAAAGAGTCTTTACCCATCTCTCTCTGGATATGAAACGATTTATAATTAGACAGGCAGTATATATGTAATATGCATATGGTGCTTGTTATAAAAGGAAAAACAAAGAACAAAACTTTCTACATTATTTAACCCCAATCATAATGTATCAGTGTTTCAACCTCCTTATAGTCCCTCCATCGAAGGGATGGCCGAGCCTACAGTCACGTTGAATTAAGGTATGCTTATTTGGATTATCACTTTTTGGATACACATATCCAGTGGTAGTCCAATCACTGATTGGTTTGGCCTCATATGACAAATAACTCTTAACTCCTAGGGAGAGGTCATTACCGTCTTATGTCAAGTGTTATACCAGCTCTTATGAAATTTCCCAGAATGTCTATGACTTAAGTCCTCCGAAGGGAAGTGACTTTTATCCATTCTAGAAGTGAACTTTAGTAAAGAGCTCCACCGAAGGGATGGCCGCTCCCACCAACACTGCATTGACATTCTATAGAAGTGATCTTTAGTAAAGAACTCCACCGAAGGGATGGCCGCTCCTACTAACACCTCATTACAAATATTCACATTAGTTCACCCATTAACCCATCAAAGCGGTCTTTAGTAAAGAACTCCACCGAAGGGGTGGCCGCTCCTACTAACACCTTAATGAGGTAACATGAACCGAAAATGGAAGGCCGTGGGGTCTTTCCAAAAACCCCTCTCCCACTTGATTATTTATCACTAGGGTTTATACTATTTGACCTTTACATTGTTTACTCAAAAACTCATTTAAATCTAGCAAACTTGGTTAATTAAATTTATGACTCAATGATTTAAGTCATCTTAAAAATAAATAACCTTTGCTTTAAAATATTTGAGCAAATCCCTTTAAAGAATCAAAAACCTAACTTGGGTTATGGGAACCCATAGGTAGCATCTAATTAGATTTTAGTTTAGCCTCTTTTGGAAACCAAGGGTACCAAGATAAACTAAACCCTATCCAATTTTAAACCTTAGACAAAATAGAAGGTGCTGGTCTAAGTTCCGTTTAAAACAATTAGCCAAACTAAAAACAATCCAATATAAAAAGATGCCAATTTTAGAACCTAATGGTGGCCATGTTTCTAGGTGACAATTATAGCAATTATATAAAGCATTCATCCATGCATTCCATATATAAGAGCAAATAAAAGTATGCAATCCTTGATGGCTCCCTGCTCTTCGGACTTCTAGTCCTTATCGAACTAGGACATCAAAAATAGATCTCATCTTGCACCAAGAAGTCTTGTCTCCTCCACCACTAAGGAATCCGGTTACTTGCAACCTATCTTGCTTGAAACTTTCTTCTTCTTGCTTGTTCCAACAAATTAAATTTATACAAGCAAACCCATAAAAACAAAACCCCAAATCACATTGGAGATGCCTATGCCTTTTAAGAAAGCTTACATCAAGACTAGTTGGAATAAAAGTAAAGAAAGAATTACAACTTCCTATGATTGCTAAACGCGCAATCGTACACTTTCCAACTAATTAAAAAACATCCAAATCCACATAAAAATCATGCGAACCATCAAGGATGCAATATATGGCTGCAAACAAAGAGGTTAGTGCATGCAAAACACTATGTACATCATTAAACAAATCTGGAAAATAAATTCCAGCATTGTTAATGAAACTTGCACACAACATGCATCTAAACATAACTTTAGTAGGGTGCCACCATGCCCATAATCAATCTAGGATTAATTAAACACAACATGGGATCATGATTTCACATGGAGTGGCTCTGATACCATTGAAAGAAACTGCGATTCAGATCTAAACATCACTAAGGAAGGACGTCCATGACTGATTTGTATCAAAACAGGTTTTAAAAAAATCTGATCTTGGCAGCATAAATCAGCCATGTTGATCGCTTAATAACTCCATGAATTCATGACCAACAAGTGTATAATTAAAGGAGAATCAAGAAGACTATTACCTTGAAGATTTGTAGACTTCAAATCTCTGAAAAAATAGAACCAAAGGGCTGAACTCAGACTTGCAATTACCAAACAACTTGCTGGAATTCTCTGCAGTAGAATTGCCTTTGATCTTCTTCTCAATCTCACTTCCAAATCTGATTGGCTAAGATGGTGGGATCTTAATCTAGATTTCTAGATGGGATTTGAGAACCTTTTTCTATGGAAAAAATCTCAGACCTTGAACAATCTTCAAAGAAGAATAAAAGGGGCTGGACGTGTGGAACCTTTTTGTAGCATAGCGATAGACGTCCAAGGGGGTGGGTTTCCTCTTTTATAGAAACTTTTGGATAGCTTTCCTAAAAAGTTATCTCTTCTAATTCTCAAAGATGTCCTAAAAGGAAAGTATAATCTAAAGATTTATTTCCTTTTAGAAACACTCCAATTAGAAAAGGAAACTAAGGAACATCCCACAAACTTTGGCAATTAGTAATCCTAGTTGCACAACACTTACTAATTTAAGTTTCTAATTCAAAAAGGAAACTTTACTATAGGAATACTAATCCAAAGAGAAGTCCAACCTTCCAAGTAGAGAGACCTACTCAAAATTGGAAACCTCACCTTATAGAATTCCCATTATGGACGTCTCACATGATAATGCACACCATGGCCCACAAATAATTTATCTAGAATTAAATTCATGTATGCCATCAAAGGCCTATTTGAATTTAAACTCAAAATTATTTTTCCACTAAAATAATTCATCCATATGTCATCTAAACAACTTAGGAAACCATGCCAATCTTGGAAAGTGACTAAAGAAGGGACCAAAAGACATATTTGCCATTGGCTCCCAAAATGACCAAAATGTCCATGCTAAACCCATAGCAACATTAAGATCATTTTAACCTTAACTCATTCCACTAAAGAGTTGTGGTTGAACTCCAGGGATAAATATATAATATAATAAGCTCATCATAAAATGACAGTTGTCTTCGACCTACTAAGTGTAATGACCTGAATGCCCCTCTATGTAACATCCATAATCAAGTCAGGTTATCCAATGTACTATCAACCTTCTCGATTACATCTAAACCTTAGAACTTCGTATCCTTAACTTAATCATCATCCGGATATCATTCTCTTGGTCCAGGGAGCGACCCACAAGTTCAATATCCATATGGAACATCCATATACTAAGATCTTAGTTTTTGATGATTAATCGGATAATTCTAAGGGGACGATCATTCCATCATTAGATGGTATAGATTCTTTATTACATCTGCACGTCCCAACTGATCAAGTCCAAGCACCCAAAACACAGAGCTGTTGACCCATGAAAAGAATCTCACCCATAGTGAATTAAAGCACAAGAACTTGACTTCGTCAGTTCATCCACAAATGCTCAAGATTAAGAGCACTAGTCACTCAGTAGCATGAGGTGACTTGATCTCTCTCAGTGATAGTACTATTTTAGAGATCACACCTACCATGGTCCTGTTCAATGCATTGCATATGAACTAATGAGATAAATCCGGGAAAGTCCTCCCATGACTTAGGTAAGTCACCCTGAATACAGGAGAGTCTCTCATTATAACTTATACCAAGATGAAGTACCCAACTCCATCTCTCAGTTATGAACAAATATGTTGTTTCCAGTGTCCATGAATCAGACCTATCTGTGTGTAGACACTACACACCTAATTCATTTACTATAAACAATGGGCCTTACACAACCATACATATATACATGTTTAAAGAGAAAAGAGTCATTCCATTAAATAACCAGTAAATATCCGGTAACAAAGGATGAGAGTGCAGCTAGTGGGCTTTAGGGCATACACCAATCCCAACATGGGCCACATACGTGAAATTGCCTGCATTATTGGGCCCATTTGATAAGAAATGGGGATCGATGGATGGAATCAATTGATCCACTCATTTTTCTGATTTAGATCCCTTGAAAATCTAGAACCTTTTGGTTCAATAGGGTAATCCAATCTGCAACGACCTTGGCACTTGATTCCATGTTTTGACCTAAATTTATCTATCCTGCCTCAAAATGGATGTTGAATTCTTTTGATATATTTCAAGTGGATCAAGGTAATTACTGACCATGTTTGTCACATATCCTTATAAGGCTAAACTAGTGGCTATTGCAAAGACTCCTCCGTTGAATTGAGCAGTGGCTGCTATTATCTTGTTGATTTCAGTCCCTTTGTGACTTGCCCGTTCTATTAAGTCTCAAATTACAAGAGGTTCCTATATGATTGAAACTACTTCCTCCAAATTGTATTGGGCATCACATGAGCATGTTTGTGGACCCTCGAAAGTGGGAAATGTCCACATGGCTGATTTTGTGAGCGAGGTTTCAGCGTCCAATATGGGCCTAGTTTGGGTCGTGTTCATGTGGGTCCATTATGGGTTGTTTCATCAAATTACTTCCTCTCTCTTTGTTTGTGCAAGGCTAGCAATGAAAATGTTGCAAAGATGGTAAGCAATTGCTGGTTCATTCTGGAATACTGTACTCTTATACTTGTTTTTCTTGACAGTTTATCTTTCCATCACCGGTGACACATTTTTTTTTCTCTTTTCAAGCGGATACCTGAACTAAAACATTATGTGCATGGTGTTCCCATTGCCCTCGTTGGGACAAAACTTGGTTGGACTTTTCTTAGCGAGTTTAGTTTATCAACTTGTTATCACTCTCTATTGTTATTGTTGTCATGGACTGAATATGTTATGGCTTCAAATATCCAAGATTATCATTCGTAGGCTTTGCATCTTTTTGTTCAATTCATTTGGTTTCACTGTTTCATCTGTTGCTAATTCCTGTACTTCTATTTCCTTATCCTTCTTGCTGAGTTGAACTTTCATTTGATTCAATTTCTTTTCATAAAAATATTACAGCTTGTGCATCTCTTTGAATTATTTGCTTTATGACTTGCTATACTGAGCTTGTGCATCTCTCTCTCTCTATTTTTTTATGTGTTATTAACAATGTTGATAGATTAGCGGCATCATTCTCTCACATAAAGGAATTCAGTTTTCTGTTGATTTGGCCCTTTTTTCTGTTGATTTTGTGTGCCTTTTGTTTGTATTGGTGGTTTGCTTCTTGTAGCCTTTGTGCCTTTTGTGGTCTTTTATTCGTGCCGAGTCTTTTTGTGGCCTTCATCTGGCTTTTTGGTTCAGTACAGATCTCTTGTACTTTATAGTTTTTCTCTTGTTAATAAAATTTCAGATAACATTAAAAAAAAATGTTGATGGTAAAATGGGTTTTCTTTGGATGTTGACAAGAGCTCACAACACAATTGGAATGTGCTCAATGTCGCAACCGAAAGGCCTCGGGTTCGAAAAATGGGTTTTCTTTTCTTTATTGATTTTATTTCTGTAATGAGGGTATTTTGTTGGATTGGGTTTTGTTTATTACTAGTTTATGCTTCAACATATGATGAGATGGCCAAAGACACATGATCCATATGATGTGACAAATCTTCATAAGCCAATCAATTTTTTCCAATTTTGTAGTTGAACTGAACCCATATCTCAAATCAGATCATTTTCCTTTTTTCTTTTTATTGTTAAGAGCTCGTTTGGGTGCCTGAAATGGCATTTCTAGGAGTCCACAAATTTCTAAAGTTTATTGACATATACGTGAATATGCATAGATAATCATTGAATAATCATATAGAAGTCCTTAACATATAATTTGAAAATTATTAAAAATAAGGAAAAAGGTCATCAGTTAATATCTTTAAATAGCTAGATATCTGATTCTGTCAGTGTACAAAATGGGTCTTCACTTGCAAAGCAATAGTGAATACGGAGCTGTTTGGGACAACTCACAATACCGTCTATCGAAGAAATGAACAGTAATGATCAGTCATGGCCCCGTTTGCCATTCACTGTATCCGGGGAGCACTTTTAATTTTTCCACTTCCGCCATGAAGTTGTGAAATAGAATCGAGAGGAATGAAAGAAAAATGAATTTGTGAGAAAGAAACTAACATGACATCAGTTGATTGAAAATGGTGGGATCTCCTTATCTTCTCTTCACCATTCTATATCTCTCTTTCCTTCTCCTCCTCTGGTTTGAGTCGTTCCTTTTCTTTTTCCTATTCTGTGTATTTGGATTAGGAGATTGGAGAGAGAGCAGTTCCAAACTCAGTTAGAGAGAGCAGTTCCACCCTCACCTTTCTCCTCCATACACAGAACCCATTAAAAAAATGGGATTCACGCCTAATGATGCAGGGAGGGTGGATAGTGGGTCCCACTGGTCCAAAACTTAGATGGACCTAATGATCATGGTTGCCCAACGGTCCTTTATTATTTGCCTGGACCTGATCTCAGATCAGGTGGGCCAGGGGGTCCTACTAAGGCCGTTGAAATTTTTTTTTTCTTCCTACTCACTCATGCCTCTAGGTTTTAGGGCCCTCACCTTTCTCCTCCATACACAGAACTCATAAAAAAAATGCTCCATGCCTAAGATGCAGGGCGGGTGGATAGTGGGTCCCACTGGTCCAAACCTAAGATGGACCTAATGATCATGGTCGCCCTGTATCGGGGGAGCGCTTTTAATTTTTCCACCAGATTCCCCCATGAAGTTGTGAAACAGAATCAAAAGGAATGAAAGAGAAATGAATTTGTGAGAGAGAAACTAACTTGATATCAGTTGATTGGAAATGGTGGGATCTCCTTATCTTCTCTTCCCCATTCTATATCTCTCTTTCCTTCTCCTCCTCTGGTTTTAGTCGTTCTTTTTTTTTTTCCTATTCTATGTATTTAGATTAGGAGATTGGAGAGAGTAGTTCCAAACTCGGTTATAGAGAGCAGTTCCAAAGAGGGTAGTGGAGAGAGACGATAGTGGAGAGAGAGACTGGAGAGAGGGGATACATCTTTTTATCTCAGCCCTTGGATTTATGTACTTAAATCCAAGGGTCTAAAATATCCAAGAATTCAAACAGTGAGCTACCATATTATATAGATATATATTACTACTTAGTTGGCCTGGCACATGCAAGGCACGTGTATGGAACACAACTATATTAAGACATTAAGATATTGTTCTCTACGTGCTTGATCAATGTATAATGTATTTTATTTGGTAAAATATATATTTGTATTGTTGAACATTCATATATGTAGGAAATTACAGGGGCATTTTATCCTTGCACGGAAAAAAGTTACCATGATGCAAGTTGTACCTCAATTTGAAAATAAGAATAAAAGTGGTGTCAGGTGTGTCACTTGAGGTATTTGAATATGAGCTAAAACCAAAGAATAAAAGCTCTAACAAGCTGACATGGATTACACCCAAAGCCCTTTGCACTCACCCATAAATAAGCATTCACACCTTCCAACCCCTTTCATCTGTCTATCTCACATGAATAAAACCAAAGCAAGAAGCCCAATCCAATCTTATAGAAGATTTTATTATGAAAATGGATTCATTGGGTACTCTGCTTCTGGTCATTGGATTTATTGGGTTTTTTTTTATCCAAACAAAGAGATTGAAAATAAAGGTTAAGAAAATCATCAAACAGAAAGAAAATGTCCAGGTATTGAATTACTCAGTCTGTTATTGAAAATCTACCAACTCAAAAAATCATCAAACTAAAAAAAACAACCAAACAGTGGCAGAACCAGAAAATATACCTTGGAGGAACCAATAAGAAAACAAGAATTTCTTGGAGGGGCCAATGTGAAAAAATCCTAGAATTTTCTATAAGATTTAGGGGCTTTTCGTAATTTAAGGGGGGCCACTGCCAGCCCCTCCCTGGTTCCGCCCCCGCATCCAGGTATTGTATTACTCAGGCTCTTATTGAAAATATGTCTCCTCTAAACCATTAAAATCTGTAGAAGTAGCCCAGGACTAGTTGAAGTAACGAGGAATAGATAACTTGAGAAAAATTGAGAGGCCCATAATGTATAGATTTCTCATAGAGTTCATGTTTGTAAATAGGAAGAATCACATTCAATGCAAACAATCAGATCCAAATCTTCTAAGATTGAGAAGAAATGAGTCATGCAATAAAGAGTGAAGGAAAAGAAATGAGTCATGCAAGAAAGAATAAAGAGGGTTAACCATGCTTTCATTTGAAGCTCTTGATTTAGGTCGGATAACGTAAGACGGAATTCTAACATAGTAACTCCAGCCACTATGAGGCGAAACAATATTTCTTGCATCCTGCACGGCACATAGAAAATGTTATAAAATCCTACAAACATAAATGCAATGATAGCTTGACCGCTAGAGATAGATAGTGATTGGTGTGATAAATATGAAATTGTAGAGACCAACAAAAGTTTAAATGTAAAGACAAATTTTTTTTAAGTATTTAGAGATAGCTTGAAAACATGCCGTGCAAGTATGACATGAGCAGTGATGATTTCTTGGTCCGCAAGAAAGCATTATATGAAGGAAAGTGATACAAATATAAAAAACTTGGATTCAGATTCCTTGAAGATTGACCCCAACAGTGTAGTTCTTCTTTTCCATCATCCATTGTTTACATCCACTTTAAAAATATTATCCATTCCTAGCAATCTACAACATATCTCCATGCATTCCAGAACACGACGCTAATCGTTCCAGTTTGTTGGATAAAGCAAAATTCATGTGCCTAACACCCAGTCAATTATCACACACAACACACACACACAAAAATATATTCATTTCTTCAATCTATGTCGCACAAGTAAAACAAAGTACACATTCCAACACTGCTAAATCAAAGTCATAAATGAAGGCTCATGGTTTTTGATAAGCTCATTTACAAGCAACTCATATTTGTAGATCAATTACAAGAAATCAAAGTCAAAGTAAATTAAGATTTTCGCCAAACTAACTACATTAAGAGTTCCAAGATTCAAACAAGTTACCAGAAACAATAATCAACAGATGATGAGATCTGGAATTGCATTTACTCCCTATATTCAAATCCTCCAATCACAACCAATTAGTAAAGGATTTATGAAATTGTTCAAGTGTAGAGCATCTAATATGTTGTGTATGTTGTAGTGTGTTTGTGAACAGCGAGAAAAATCAACTAATGCAGGCTGAAAGAAGCATCCATACTACTGAATTGAAAACTATAAATTCAAAGGAACAACCAATAAATAACATTTAACTTATCAAGTATCTCAAGGTCATTGAAAAAATTATATTATACAAATGCAAGTGAGATCTTAGAATGAAAGAAAGAAGCACTAATTTTTTCAAATTACATATTCCAATAACATACAAGTTTGTTAGATAATTATTGATATCGTCATGCTTGCTGTTCCAACCCCATAAGTTCAATTAGGAAACAAATAGCTTAGGAAGAAGTACGATAAAGATGTGCCCTATAAGTGAAATAATATATCAATTACAATAAGATATGAATTAAAGGATACCTCTTCTCCCATAGAGAGTTTGAGTCTTCTTTGTCAAATATAAAAGTAAAACAAGATGATTGTAAATGTAACCATCATCTTTATGTACTTGTGCCCTTGCCAATCTCAAATGGAACTTTTCTAGCCCTTGACCAGGCCCTATGATCATAATCAGAAGCCAATTAGGATGATAAGCTAATAAAGTTCTGCTCGAGACTCTATGATATAAATTCAAGTTAGCTAAGATCATGGAATTTGAACGTGCATAAGTCCTCTCTCAAGGCTCAAGTTTTTTGCATTTTGAGGATCAGTCAAGTCA
Organism: Litsea cubeba; assembly: GCA_012931725.1. Classification (NCBI taxonomy): domain Eukaryota; kingdom Viridiplantae; phylum Streptophyta; class Magnoliopsida; order Laurales; family Lauraceae; genus Litsea; species Litsea cubeba. Next base: position 32,556,460 of record CM022951.1, read on the forward strand.
TGAATCGCACAAGCAGATAGTAGAGAATAAAAAGAACAAGAAAAAGAAGTCCATAAAGTCATTAGTTTACTACTACCTAATTGAATGATTTGTTTCAATTGATAAATGAAATTCTTAAATAGATTGACAATATTCTTTCGTCAGTCAAAACAACTTACAAAAAATGATGGATAGAAGAATAGTAAAACTTTATGTTATGATACATTCTACTTTCAAGTTAAGGTCTAAAACTAACAGGCCGGAGAGAATGAGAGAATCTAAAGTAGTAGATTGAAGTACCTCATAAGTGTAATGTCTGATGCAATCCATAGTTAAGCATTTATTTTAGTCTGTAAACCAGCTTCATGTGGAAATTAAGATACAAGAATAGAAAGAATTTGACATTGTGATACATTCCAGTTTGATTCACTTACAATGGTTAGTATATCTACAGAGTGATAGTTAATATTTACAATTAATATTTACATAACATACTTCGCAACACAGTCTCTATGTTTGGCTCTCTTTAGGAACATCATCAATTGATACAATAGTGAAGTTTACTCTTACGCTGTATTCATAGGCCTTCAGGTGGAAAATGTATTCTTGTCGATTGATTTTGTTGATAATGTCTTTGATTTCACTAGTTTGTCCGTAGCATTAAAATAAAATGATGAGTTTAATATTTTATATATACAAGGTATGTGGCTAATTATATAATTTGATTTTGATAGTTTTACACCTACTTAGAAAGATGCATCATTTCGACCGGTGTGCATGAGGACAATTTCTGAAAATAAGAGTGTAGATGGAGTAACGTTGTTCATTTGAAAGGTAAGTTCACTGATTAAGGTACCAATGTTTTTTAATTGAGATTGTCTTGGATGATTGTACTTGTTGGTGCTTATGTACTTGCAATGGATGTTTGAGGTATACTTTTCCGTAGTTCAATGAGCTCAGCCTCATGATTGGAACACTTGGGAAGAAATAAATCATGAGAATAATTATTGATGTTATTATTTTATATCTTTGTAGTTTTATAAAAGAGGACAAAGTGATTTGTAAAATGAATCATAATTACCAAATGCATAATGAAGTATTAGAAATGAAGTTGACCTTGACCCTAAAATAACCTCCCATTTAATGAAAAATGAACCTAGAGAAGATGAGAAATGAAGACCCATCCATCACCATTGTAATTCAAATCCTATCTACATCTCCATCTTTTATATATTCTGTGCAAACCAACCCAAAACAGAGGATACACTTTTCTAAGTAATGGTAAACAGAGGAGGTTACTCATTTGCAGGTTATTTCTTTTGCTCTTTAAACACTCCTTCATTTCAAAGCAATGTGAATCAAAATTGAAATATGACAAAACAAGTGGCAAGATAAATGCTATGAATATTATTCTTGCCAGTTTTCATCTGCAAGTCAGATCATTTTTCCCTTATTCTTGTCCTCAATAATAACTTGTTGCTTGAATTTAAAGACAAAGAACTCTTATGTTCTGTTGCATTACTTCTTACAAGATTAGCTATTCATCTTTCATTTCCTTTTTGATGAAATGTAGATAAGCGAATAATTAAGAACCACAAGAGAAGAATTATAAGGCCACAGGAGAACTACTGCATCCACAAGTTGTATCCATTGTAATTTTTATTAAAATTATGAAAAAATATAAAATAAGTCATTTTTAGATATTCATCTTTGACTCTTCATTTTTACAACTTAAAGAAATATAAAGCCCAAAAATTCCTAGGAACTCCATAATTCTATTACATGAAACAAACACGACCTAAGAGTTCAGGTGAAAGCAGGCCAACAGAGACAACTAAATCCAATTCAAAGTAGGATGAGAATGAGCAATAGCCTAACTGGGTTGAAAAATTGCAGAAAATAGATGAACATTGTGAGGTAACAGTGAGCTACAGTCAAACTGTGTTCAAGTATCACAGGAATCAGATAGCTCTTGATGCTATATACATTTGGGATGAACGAAAATTTAAAAATATTAAGAGTTTAATATGGCTATCAAGAGAAAAACATAAGAAAGACAAATATCAAATTACTGTCATGATTGAGCCAGGGCATATATCAGTCCATTTTGCTCATGTGGAACAGTGCACATTGCAAACAATAATTGGAATGATTATTAAGTTATCATGTGTTTTTCCTACTGATAATATGTTCCCTTGCTACCTCCATAGGATTATTTGCACTACTCTCAAATCCAAATAGCTAGCATTCACTGATATACAAACTTATGTCTTACATGTGGTGAGACTTGATAGGTGATTGATACAAAGCCAGTCCCAATGAACTCCATGTGCTAAATAGAATAGGTGGTTTGAAATTTGTATTCACCTGGGTACGTGGGATTGGCACCCCCAGACAGTATAAATCAGTCATTTGGTAATGGGCTTCTATTGGAGATTTGAATGGTTTTACATGTATATATTTTGTTAAACACTTTACTTAGGTTTGACAAAAATGAAAGGTAAACCAAGATCATACAAGTATTAGTAAATAACCACTCCAGAGACTTTGATGATAGAAATGATGATTGTATAAGACTTCAATGTCAAAGATGATTTCTACCCAAAAAAAAAAAAGTCAAAGATGATGACGTGGGTCTTAGTCTCTCTCCCAGAGTCTCATTACCACTATGGCTATCCTGTTGAATACTCCAAATTCACTTATTCTTTTTTTTTTAAATTGAAAAAAAAAGTTAGATGAAGTAAGGAATGCAGCAAGCCATAGTGCTGGTAGGGAAGAGTGTTTGGATGGAGAAGAAGGAAAAAATGATATGACTTAGAGATAAAAACTGACAAAGTAGAAAGCCCCAAATGGTAGTCAAAAGTGATGACTTTCTTCTTCTTTTTGTTTGGAAGACAATGTCTCATACCAAATCAAACACAACTTAGGGTCTAGATTTTTGGGTTAGAAGCTCTGATTTAGGAGAAGTGGACATTTTTGCTCCACAAACCAACCAATTCCAGCACATAAAAAAATTAATAAAATCAAGTAACAAACAAATGAAGATGGAGCAATGAAGAAAATAAGGGATTTGCATACAAAAATATTACCTTTAAGCAGTTGAGCATCGATTCCTGCAGAGATTCTTAGAGGGCGATCAAATGACGAGAAAGGTAGTCATTTTGTTTCTCTGTTTGTTGTGTTTGTCTGAGAGGGTCTCGTTGGCTTCCCATTTTGGCCAACAAATGTCCATCCACATGTCCCTCATCAAATGAGCCACAGATGAAGATGCACGCAAGTGGAACCCAGGTGGATGTGTAGAAAAAGTTAACAAGCAGGTCATTTCTTGGCTTTTATAAGGGCAGATAGATACAATCATTTCAATTTGATGTCATGTGTTTTTCAATCTTTTTATGGTCATTAATAGGAAGCTTTATGGAGATTTTAGGAATATCTCCTTTTAATTGTGTACAATAATTATCTCTTTGTTTTGGTAGTAAAATTGGTTTACTTCTCTTTGGATTATGTAGGTGTAGGTTTTTATTTTTTTTACTATCTTGTCATACTTTTTATTATGTTGTTGGTTTTAACCATGTTGTGGTGATGGTAAAATGGGTTTTCTTTGGATTTTGACTAGAATTTGCATCACAATTTGAAAGTTCTCTCAATGTTGCAACCAAAGGGTAGCTCGAATCATCTAATTACCATTCAAAAGCGATTTCTTTTCTTTCTTTTTTTGGTTTTTTTGTTGTTGTAATCTTTGTATTTTTTTTCAGGCTGGAATTTGCTTATTAGAAACGTTTCAATAAAAACTCATGCTTTTTTTTCACGTTAATTATAACCTTTAAAAAAGGATTTTTATTAGTTTTTTTTTGTAATCTTGGTATTTTTGTCAGATCATGTTTTGTTCATTATAATTGTTTTGTTTTGATGTCATTGTTTTGAGTTACACCGCCAAGTTAATTTTAGTGCTACAAGATTGACAAAATAGTTATATTAAAACCATATGCTATAAAGAGTTTCTATCTAAAACTGTGACAGGAACAATGAGATGAAGTACATCAGGCATAATGTCTAACAAGAAAAAAAAACTCATGAACCTCACATGGATTCGTTCAGTTTTCTATTTGGCGATTTAAATGTTATAACTTTCTAATTTAACGGTGGCGTAGATATTGGGGGAACCCAATTTTCCAAGCCTCTTTGTTGCATTTAATTTTTGTATGTCTCCCTACCACCATGACATTATAGTGCATTTTTCAGTTTAACAAAGTAGGTAGGCCACATATGCGAAATTGGACCTTCCAATTCCAATGGTGGGCATTTTTGGGCTTGGGGCCTTGAATGTGCAATGGAAAACAACAATCCACATTTTGTGAAAATCTTGTATTAATTAATGGTATTTTAGAGACTGTTATAGTAGATTTTGATTCCCTTTCGTATCTCTCTCTCTCTCTATACCATTTTTTTTCTCTTCAGATCGCACAACTTTTACTTGTAGTATTGAGCAATAGTGTGAAGGGCCTCGTGGAGAGAGTGATGGGCAATGTAAGTATATAGTAGGAGTTTTGCTTTGAGAGCCAGACCTCACAGTGTTTTACTTTGGAGTTTGATGCTAAGGGAGATGGGAAGGTTGATGCTCAGCTCCATCCCTTGCTTAAGGAACCCACGTACATGTAAGAAATGTTTTGTTTCCGGCACGTCTTATGCAAATGAAGCGTCTTCGGTCACATTCTTCCTTAAAGCCTTTGCTCAGGTAAAATTCTAATGATATATCCAATAAATGCCTCTTTCTCTTAACTTTACTTGAATATATGGGTTTTTAGTTCAATTCGCCTTCTAGACTACTAGATTTATGCTTCCAACTCTTGCATAAGGGAGCTTGGAACCAATTTCTATTTGTGTGCCTCGTAACATTACCCAATTCAGCATGAAACAAGAGTTCCTGGGCACCATTTAGTTTTTATGGAAATAGTATCATTTCTTTCTACATGTATCCAATTTGGTTTGATTTTTAATAACTTTAATCATTACCTTTCTTAAAAGCAATTAAAGAATTCATTTCTATATTCTTAAGGGAGCGTTCTAATTGCAAAAGAGTTGAGAAAGAGTGACTAAGAAAAATCAGTCCCCATTGCCTACTTCGAATTGACTTCCCAAGAATTCATAGTAAACTAAGGGAGTTAATATAGAGATATTAAAGTGATGAATCCATTGGTGAAAACATGAAGTCTTTAGAACATCAAATTTAATAATTCTTTGATAGCTTCTCTAACTTCTGGCTAATATAACATGCTAGAAAGTTAGGCCCAATTCACCAAATTCACATTCTGCTCCTAGGACTTTTTTTTTTTGAGCTATTTCTAAGAATTCTCTGTTTATCTTTCATGAAACTAGGTTACTCTTAGCTCTTAATTTTTAATAATTCCTTTTTTTTCCCCTCTCAACATTCCTAGGCTGTGGGTTTCTGGCAGAGAGTGAGAGAACTGTTGATGCAACACAATTTCCGCATTTCACGGAAAAGGCTTGTGAACAAAGATTCCCTTATAAAACATGAATATATTTATAAGAAGGAAAAATTCTCGACTTATGTGGATGATTGCTTTAGAGATCACCCTTCGAGTTCCCATAGATCCATTGAGGATGACAGCTACTCTTAATCATGTTCATGCTTTTCCTCCTTTATCATGAAGATGTTTTCATCAAAAACTAAATTTTAGGGGGTAGTAACAGTGAAAGAAAATCATTTCAAACTGCATCTTTTGGTCTAAATATTGGATTTTCTCATTTTTATGGGGTTCAATTCCACCTAATGGATTGCTACAAAGTTTATTTAATATTTGTGATCATATTTTTTGTCTGTGTACTTATTCCTTTATCTTCTCTTACAGCTTAAAAGGATTAATGAGAAACAAAAAACCCAAATTCTAAAAACTAAACGTGCACTTCAAGTAGCAGACATGTGCATCTACAAATTTGGCAATCTAAAGGTATACAATGTAAACATCTTACGTACTGTCAATTGGTTAAAAAACCTTTTTATAAAATAAAAGAAAATTCTATTAGCATCTCCTTTCGCATTTCAACTCGAGCACTTACCCCAAAACTGATGAATTTGATTACAGCAGACAAACACTATGTTATAACTCATCATTTCTTAGAATTTCCATCTAAAATATCTATTGAAGATTATATTTATCAAGCGTCTTTTATGTTGTGCATGATATATTTTTTTTTCATTTCTTCATTTGATTTAATCATCTTCTGAATAGCATTTTCGATTTAGATATGTTCCTGAGGCAATAAATATCACTTTTTTCTACATGCTTATTGTGAACCTAGATTACAGTGGAATGAACATTACGTGCAACGCACATACCTATCCACTGGTCATAATCTAATTCACTATTTGGATGAGATTCTGCCCAGATAACCTTGATCAGCCCATGTTTGGCCATGATCTTGATGCTCCTCATTATGAATTTCATAACTTATCTGTTGATTTGATGTGATCATCATGTGTACATACAGTAGTGGGACAAGGATTTTAGTGCTGAAGTCTTGTGTACTGTTTAGATGACGAAATTCCATGCCTTGTAGCTGTGGTTTGGTTTTCAAAACTACAATTATTTTTCATGGAATGACCCATGCCTTGGGTGTTGGGTTTGCTACACATTTTCTTCACACATAGGGTACAAGTCTGGATGTTGAATTTTCATGCATTGTACCCATTGTTTGGGCGTTAGAATTCCTCGTGTTCCAATCGAATGACCATCTGTTTGGGTAGGACCCACTGTTCACATGTTGAATTTTACACACAAAATTCACCGTTTGGTTGTTGGCACTCCATGCACTTCACTCGTTCTTTGGATATTCTTACCATGCTGCAGTCTGTTCACTGCCCTTACCATGAACTAGTATGAAACTGAATTTCTGTTGCATCGCGAATTTGATGCCACCATGCCTACAGTGGTCCCACTATTTGATGTGGGACTTTGTGTTGGTTATATGATATGCTCACTGCCTCATGGATCCTATGCATGTGAGATTAATGTTTTTCGGTACCCCTGTTCAGGGGTTGGGGACCCGAGAGATCTGGGTGAGGTAAGGTGGCATGCCCAAGGTTATAATCCTAGGTAGGTAGGTGAGAACTACTACGCATTACTACAGGGGTAAGGTGCCGATCTAAAAAATGGAGAAGATTTGTGTTTGTTACCAATATATGCTCATTATCTCATAGATGCAACGTATTGTTTGAAAATGAGTTCGCACGGGTTTGTTCTTTGTTCCACTGTGAAAATTGTTGATTTGATAATATGGTCCATTTGATAAATAATTATCTAGCCCATCATTGATATGTCCATCCTTGTGAATTTCATGGATATATTTACCGTATCATGTACACCATGTATCCACCATATTTCGCATGGGCCCTGTGGTTCCATGTATTTATTCATGCCTTTTTCTTATTCACTGAATTTACGTGGAAACAATGCATGTTTTTTCATCCATCGTTTTAAGTGAAAATTCATGCATTTTCAAAAAAAAAAAAAAACCCATGCATTTATTTTCATGTGTCCAATGCGAAAATTCATGCATACTTGTTGTGTGTTGGCCCATTTCATGATTTCCATCATCGTGTTTCTCAAATTTGGAATTTTGATCATTTGTATGGCTGAGATGGAATTTTGGACGCATTTTTTTTTATTTGCGTCCCATGTTTACTTATAATTAACATGCATGAATTGATCATTTGTATGGCTGAGATAGAATTTTGGATGCATTTTTTTATTTGCTTGATCATGTTTTAATATAATTAACAGGCATGAAATGATGATATTTGTGATTTAATTTGCTAACTTGGTATGAATTTCATTATCCCATCATGTTCATCAGTTTTCATGATTTGTGCATTTTTCCATGATTTTATGCGCTTTATCATGAATTTGTACGCTAAAAATACTCATATATGCTTTTGTTGTTCAAAAACAGTCCCACTTTTTCATGAAAGAGTCCAAACAGAATCTTTTTTTTTTCAAAACAGTCCCTTCTACATGCTGTTTTTTTCGAAGCAGTCCCATACATGTGCAGGGATTTCAAAACAGTCCACTATTTGCACCAAATTCTTAAAACAGTCCATTATATGGACTGAAATTCCAAGACAGTCCCTTGTTTGGACTTATTTCTCACCCAGTTATACATGCATTTATGGGCAATGGTGGTATGCATTTTGTGTTAGCACTGTATCTGCCTTAATGCAATAAAGTTGTGTCATCTGTGTCTCCTTCACACATGATATTATTTTACAACTTGCATGTACTTTCTACATGAGTTGAAAGTTCTAAAAAAGAAAATAAAAGAAAACGACGCCATCAAATCATTTGGAGATCCATGCATGTTTTTTTTCTCCTTTTTATGTTGTTTAAAAATAAAACATTCATTTCATGCCTAAAACAAATCACCATTTTATCAGTATTGGCTAGAGCATGAGATTACTTGTTGCTGCTCAAATGACAAACTCTTGTGGCAAATCATGGTGGCGGGGTGGTTTGTTTCATTTTTTTGCCTTTTCTTTTTTTGAAAGAATGCTTCTCCATTCATTTCATGTGGAAAAAAAAACTTTTTTTCACCATTTCATCATTATTGGATCTTTTAGGAAGATTATTCGTTGCTCAAAGTATTGGAACTCTTGTGCTTAAATCATGATAGTGTGGTGGTACGTATCTCTCTCTTTTTCTTCTTTTTGAAAAAGAAAATGCTTCTCTATTCATTACATGTCTAATATATATAGAGCAAGGCTCTCTTAAGTTGAAGTTTAGCTTATCTTAAGTTGCAATAGTGCTGGTCTCACTAATCAAAGTTGATTATATCTATTTTTTACATGATGGAACTGGACTGGAAATCCAGTTCTGATTGGATTTATCTTGATTTTGAAGATGATCATCATGTAAAAAAAATGATAATCGACTTTGATTTGTGGGACCAGCACTATTCCAGCTTATGGTAAGTTAATCTTCAACTTAGGAGAGTTAGCCCTATATATATACTGTTTCTATTTCATCACTATTAAATCCTTTGGTTACATCCTCCTACCTTTCGAGTGTGAGAATGTTCACTGCTCAACGGATTGGAGTTCTTTTGCCTAGCCATTCTAGTGGGAACACGTACATTTTTTAAAATAAAAAAAGATACATCACTCATTTAGTGGTATTTCAAAAAAAAAATTCCTTTAAAAAAAATGGTGGGGACTTTTCATTGTTTATAGATTTGTTATTATTATTATTTTGTATATAGGGACCTAGATTGCATGCCTATTTGCATTGCTTTCACATGGTCATTGCCACTTTATACATTTCCTAAATGCATCATGGTATTTGTCCTTCTATTCCATGAGATTTACATGGGCTCCTCTCATCAAATGCCTTGCTATGATCAAACGTGATTTTCTCCTCATGCTCTTATGCATCCTCATGACAAAATGTCACATCCCAATTTGCATCATCATTTTTTTTCTTGAGTGAATGCTTTTGCATATTCCACCCCTTCCTGATTGGATAATTCACTTGTAAAGTGAATTTCAAGTGAAGGTTCAAATTAAGAGACATGAAAAGAAGAAGGTACCATTTTTAACCTTTTTTGGATAATTAAGAGGGTTTTTTGTCATTTAGTGGCATAAGAAGGTACTTTTTTATTTTTGTGGATAAAAAAAGTGGGTTTTTCGTCATTGTGGATAAAAAGAAGAGGGTATTTTGTCATAAGCGAATAGCTTTTTCTACTTTTTTTTAATATGACTTATTTTCTCGTCTCTTAATTTAATCTTTCACTTCAATTAACTTTAGCAACAGGGGTGAAATAAAATATAACTAAGTGGTAAAATAAAGAGAAACTGGAAAATCCAACTAAAATTTGTGGATTTGCTTTCTTTTTAAGTAGATCTGTTGTTGGAATGTTCACAAAATGGTTATTCTGTAATGGAAGGATAGTAGGAATCCCTGTAATGGAAGGATGGTAAGAATCCATTAGAGGCTGTTTGGCTTCGAATGGACACGAAACTGGAAAATCCAACTTTTCTAGTTCGTAAGTCTGGTCGACCCGACCCCGTTTCCGGTCGACCGGAGACACACGAACAGCAAAGTTCGGGTCTGTTTTTGCATATTCGGGATTCTTTTATCCGCTTGTTTTTCCACTACAGATTGGCAACCTGGTTTTGGTTTGTATGGTTGTATGAGATACTAACCCTGCAGGTTTATTGTCCTCTCCATATGGCCCACAAGTCTTTTGACTTTCCTTTTTGGTTATTGGTTTATTTGAGGCAATATGTAAAGGACATCATTCATGGTTTCCTTGGTTTCCCATGAAAGGGCAAGGCATGATGTTTTCCCTAAAAGCCATTTTATTTCCATTATTAGATTGTCATGTAAGTCTCATCATTGAGACATAGGAATTATGTAATTTTTATTTTTATCAATTTTGTAAATTATGGCGGCGTCTAAGAGAAAGAAGGAAGGTGGTGTTGGACTCTTAATCAAAGACTTTGAAGATTACCAAAAGAGTTTTGGAGATACCCAAAGTTTGGAAGTTTTAGAAGTCAAAGAAGTCTATTTCGTTTGGGCCATGTGGAGGAGATGACCAGTTTTTATATTTTTGTTACTTTCTATTAGGGGTGCATATAGGCGGTTCAGATCGGTTTATAGGGAAAACCATCAACCAAACTGAACCCATTAGTTTTCTATTTTCTCAAATCGAACCGAACCGCCCATGTGCTCAAACCGAATTGAACCGAACCGAAAGGAACCGGTTTGGTTCGGTTACGGTTTTTTTTTTCACAAAAAAATATTAATTAAAGAGGTGAGAGACGTTGGACTTCAAGTAACAGAGTGAGGGTTCGAGTCTTCTTCAAGTAATATTTCATATTCTTTTATATATTTTATATAAAAAAATATAAATTTAGATAATTGGTTCGGTTTGAGCTGTTTAACCGCATTCGAACCTTGACCGAATTGATCCAAACCGCCCAGTTTGCATCGGTTTAGCCTTTTTTTTTTGTGTGTGCACCTTTACTTTCTAGGGGTGTAAAAGAAAATCGAGAAATCGTCTAACCAAACCAAACCACGATTAAAAACCATGTTTCACGGTTCGGTTACTGTTATGATTATTGAAATTGGAAAACCATGCTTCATGGTTCGGTTACGATTTTTATCTCGACTCACGGTTATTAAGTGAATTGAACCGTTAACTACGATTTGACCGAACCATTTCGCTAATAAGAAGAAAACCTAAGGGCCTGAATGAAAATTACTTTTTTTTTGTTTTACAGTAACATATTACGCCATTCTCCAACTATGGGTTTTTTTTTTTTCACAATATGTTTGATTGGTAAATGGCAAGCTTTTCACAAATTTTTTTCAAGTGTCAATTAACTGTAACCGAACCGTTAACCGCGGTTCGGTTTTTACGGTTTTTCACGGTTACGGTTACGGTTTTTAAAAGCCAAAAAGGTTAATGGTTTTCCCAAAATGAATGGTTAACCGAACCGTTACACCCCTACTACTTTCTATGTATGTGATTGCTTTAATAGCATGTTTCCATTTCTTTCCAAATCTGATCCAAATATAGCAATTACCAAAATTGGTCAAATCAATTTAATATTTTGGAAAGAGTTCTAATAATAGAATTAGTTTTAGTGGACCCATGAAATGCGCCCAATGGTAATACTAATCTTAGTAACTAGACTTTTCTTAATTTTAAATTTGACTTGGAACTTATCATTGGTTATATCATGAGATGATTTGATATTCTTTAAATGTGGGTCCATAGACCTAAAAGGAAATCCTCAATTCTAAAATATTAAGTGGGAGCGGGGCATTTAAATTGAGAAATCGCTATGGTTTTCTACAGTAGGTCTGTTGTAAGGCAAGTAAGTGTCCCGTGCCATCAGGAGAGTGGCCGATCCCAACGGAGGGCATTTATTTGGCTGGTTACTAGATATGAATCTCCTTAGGATAGCGTTGGTGAGGCAGGGTGGGAGCTTACTCCCCAAGGAGGCGCTACTCACAATGATTATCACGTAATGCTAATCGGTGGGTCCTACTTAACTAAAATAATAATGTAGTATCTCCAAAGATTTGCATCATGTACTTTAGAAATCAAAGTTTAATCGGAAGTCACACATTATTTGGTATGAGATACTTAGATAATAACGAATGATAGGGGACATGGATTGTTAGTCTTAAATTTATTATGGACCGACATTGATCCGCATCAATCTAAGTTGCATCTGCACTCCCCAAGGAGGCATGCCGTAAGGGATTGGAATTCTGATGCATTCTGAATTTAAGTGGTTAGAGGATTCCACATAAATTTTGGTGAGAATGCTAAACCTAATGTCATTTATGTTTATTAATTGAATGTATGGTTATGTGCTCCAGTTTGTTAATATGAATTCATCTACTTTCAATCCTTTTGCGACCATCCTGAACCAAAATAAATTGGTGGGATCCAACTATGTAGGCTGGAAGAGAAACATGGACATTGTCCTGACTGCTTTAGGATATAAACATGTCCTTACCACAGAATGCCCTCAGAACTCGGGCCAGATGCACCCCAGGATCAAAAGGACCTTTATACCAAATGGCTTAAAGATGACGAGATGGCCAAGTGCTACATGCAGGCATCTATGTCAAGTATTTTACAATACCAACTTGAGTCCTTTAAGACTGCATTTGAGATTATCTTAAACTTAAAGGAGATGTTTGGGGACCAAGGCAGGCCTGCTAGACAAGTTTTTTTGAGAAGCTTTATACAAAGGAAGTAGAAGATAAAAATGTATTAATGAGTTTAGATTGGAGTCTTATAAGGAGTGTAAAAGCTTGTTGGTTAGAGAGGTCCCGTGAAGACGATGAGATTAAAATGGCGGTTTTTTTATTGTGGCAGGAATAAATCCCCTGGTCCTGATGGTTTTTCTAGCTATTGGGAAGTGATTAAGGATGATTTGTTGAAGGTTTTTAAGGAGTTTTATATTGATGGGGTGGTCAATGCTTGTACTAATGAGACATTTATTTGCTTAATACCTGAAAAGATTAAGTCTTTGAGGATTAGTGATTTTCGTCCGATTAGTTTGATGTCAAGTCTTTATAAGATTTTAGCAAATATCTTAGTCTCTAAGACTGAAGGAAATATTGAATGAAACCATTTCTTCCTTTTAAGGAGCATTTGTTAAAGGTCGACAAATTTTGGATCTTGTTTTGGTGGCTAATGAGGTGGTAGAGGATTATCACATTTGGAATAAGGAAGGTGATGTGATTAAGATTGACTTTGAAAAGGCTTATGATCATGTGGATTGGGGGTTCTTAGATCAAGTGTTGGAAAGGAAGGGTTTGGTTCTAGGTGGAGGAAGTGGATAAGTGAGTGTTTGAGTTCTATAAATTTTCCAATAATTATCAATGGGAGACCTAGGGGAGGTTTAAAGCTTCTCGGGGGCTAAGGCAAGGTGATCAAGGTGACCTTTATCACCTTTTCTTTTTATTCTTGTGGTGGATGTATTGAGAAAGAAGGTGACGAGGGCCATTGATTTAGGATCGGTGGAGGGTTTTACTATAGGTAGGGAGGAAACGATAGTGTCCCATTCACAATTTGCTGATGATGCCATGTTTTTTGTTTTGAGATATGAAGTGAAATTTTATAATTTGGCTAATAGTTTGGTTTCAGGTCTTAAGGTTAATATGTCGAAGTGTATTAATGGCATTAATCTGGATGAGCAAAAGTTGGGCTCGTTTGTGGGTTGGTTGATTTGTGAAGTTGGTAAGTGGCCAATGAAGTATCTTGGGTTACTTTCAGGAGGCAATCCTTTTTCTTTAGCATTTTGGGAACCAGTGATAGAAAAAGTTAAAATCTATTGTGTAGGCCATATGTAATTTAGATTTCTTGTTTCAGCACTCGGTGTACTGTTCTAGAATGCTAAATTAAGTGATAAAAAGTTTTCTCTTTTTCTATTTTACTATAATACTGTAATAAAAGCTGAAATAAAAGCTATGATGCATAGGGACTGGTTCACATGTTAGTAGGGGATTCCACGTAGAGATGGTGTTTAAATGTTTATGGCCTTAAGAAAAACACACAGAGGATTCCGCGTACACCATATGAAGAGTTTTGCTTTATGGTGTTTATCTTATTATGTGTTGAGGCCATGATACCATTTTGGTCCCGGATTGTTGGTCCTTGTTAGGGGTGGAGCCACATAAGATTTAGTGGCAATGCTAAAAGGTCTTAGAGTTTTGGGATTGGTTTATCCCTATAATATTTTAATAATTGAGATTTTTTCAAAAAATGCTAAAATGGTGAACACTAGTATATAGGGAGTAGACTAGAGGCACAAAATGAAAAGAACTAGCAAATGCCTTAAATTTAAAAATCCAGAAATTTTGAAAAAGAGCCCGAAAAGTAGCTTTTGTCTAAAATGTAAACTAACATTTTATCCTTTTCTTTTCACCCTTTTGGTGGACGTCTTAAGTAGGTTGATGGATAGGACGGTTCTTGGTAATTTAGTGGAAGATTTTTCTATTGGTAGGGATGAGATATGTGCTTTTCATCTTCAATTTGCTGAAGATGCTATTTTTTTTTTGGGTTTCGGCTGACGTGGAAAATTTTAATAAATTAATTAACATTGTTGAGATTTTTGGGGTGATGTCGGGACTTAGAGTCAATATGTCAAAGAGTTGATTGTGGGTATTAATTCGGAGGAGCATAAGTTGAACTACTTTGCTAGATTGTTGGGTTGTGAGATTGGGGTTTGGCTGCTTAGATATCTTGGGATACCTTTGGGGAGTAATCCGGTGTCTTTAGAATTTTGGGAGCCGGTAGTGGAGAGAGTTAGGAAGACACTTGATGGTTGGAAAAGACCTTTTCTTTCTCGGGGAGGGAGCTTATTTCTGTACTATCAGTTTTGCATAGGGATGAACCTAGGGGGGGGGGGGGGGGGCGGCAGGGGCCATGGCGTCCCCATAATTTTTAAAACCCCCTTCTTTCTTAAGTGAATTTAATGGAATTTTTACCTATGGCCCCTCCTAGATTTCTGAGAACCCCTTTATTCTTTACAAAGTTTTATGGATTTTTACATATGGCCCCTTCACAATTTCTAAAAACCCAGTTTTTCTTTAGAAGATTTTATAGTTTTTTACATATGGACCCCCGAAATTTTCAAAAAAGCTATTAAATATTTTGAAAACTACATAAGTTTTTCATATGTGGACCCCAAAGATCATAGTGCCCCTCCCAAGAAAGAATTTGGTTGGCAAGTGGTTATGGAGATTTCCCCTTGAGCAGAGTTCTCGTTGGTGTGAGATCATGAAGAACAAGTATGAGCTGCATTCCAATGGTTGGGATGTGAATGTGGTAGAGCATGGTTCTTATTGGTGTCCTTGGAAGTTATTTCATAGGGTCTTCTTTTGTTCACTCATCATGTTAAATTCATTGTGGGTGATGGTTCTAAAGTAAAATTTTGGGAGGACATATGGAAGGGTGATATTTCTTTTATGTATATGTTTCTGCATCTTTATCGTCTTTCATTGAGTCATAATGCTCCTATTATTTATTTTGTTTCCTCTTCCGTTTCTAGTCCATTTCTTGGAACTTGAATTTTTATCGACATCTTAATGGAGTTTTTAGAGTTTTCTTATCTCTTACTTATGCTTGAGAATGCCTTCTTTGATCCCTTTTCTGTTGATAAACGTAGTTGGGTTATTGGTCCTTCGGTATGTTTACTTGTAATTCTTTTTGTGGTTCTTTGGTTAAGGATCCTTCTTTTCCATTGTTTAAACCACTTAGGATGATATGGAAAGCCAAGGTGCCAACTAAAGTTTAGATGTTTGGTTGGTTGGTGTCTAATGGGTGTTGACACCAAAAATGTCACTTTGCCTTTTCAAGATCCAAAGAACTACATGAAGTCGCAACCTGCCATAAATAGGCAATGCTGCTTCCAAAAATCAAATCTTGTCAGAATCAAACAAAAACTGCAAGATTCTTCCAGACAGCCAAAAGAGGAGTACACAAGAAGTTTCGGGCCATTTCAAAGTCATTTGGCCTAACTTCGCTTCTCCGATAGCCAAATCAGGCCTCTCGGCGGCAAAGCTCTCCGGGACCATGGTTTCCAAGACAGAGCCTATGGATCATCTTAAAATGACTCCAATAGGTTCCCTGTCAAATTTCAAGTCAATCGGACATCGGTTGACCGCACATCAAACCGCGACATCTTCATCGCGACAAAAAGCAAGTCTACAGGTGGTAGTGTTGGGATTGGTGTATGCCCTAAAGCCCACTAGTTGCATTCTCATTTTTTGTTACTGGATATTTAACTGGTTATTTAATGAAAAGACTCTTTTATGCTTAAACATGTATATATGTATGGTTGTGTAAGGCCCATTGTTTCTAGTAAATGAATTAGGTGTGTAGTGTCTACACACAGATAGGTCTAATTCATGGACAACTGGAAACATCATATTTGTTCATAACTGAAAGATGGAGCTGGGCACTTCATCTTGGTAGAAGTTATAATGAGATACTCTCCTATATAGGGTGACATACCTAAGTCACGGGAGGGCTTTTCCGGATCTATCTCATTAGTGCATGTGTCATGCATTGAACAGGACCATTGTAGGTGTGATCTCTAAAATAGTACTATCACAGAAAAGAGATCAAGTCACCTCATGCTACTAAGTAACCGGTGCTCTTAATCTTGAGCATTTGTGGATGAACTGACGAAGTCAAGTTCTTGTGCTTTGATTCACTATGGGTGAGATTCTATTCATGGGTCAACAGCTCTGTGTTTTAGGTACTCGGACTTGATCAGTTGGGACGTGCAAATGCAATATAGAATCTATGCCATCTGATGATGGAATAATCGTCCCCTTAGAATTATCCGATTAATCATCAAAATCTAAGATCTTAGTATATGGATGTTCCATATGGATATTGAACTTGTGGGTCGCTCCCTGGATCAAGAGAATGATATTCGAATGATGATTATGTTTAAGGATATGAAGTTCTAAGGTTTAGATGTAATCGGGAAGGTTGATAGTACAATTGATAACCTGACTCGATTATGGATGTTACATAGAGGGGCATTCAGGTCATTACACTTAGTAGGTCGAAGACAACCGTCATCTTATGACGAGCTTATTATATATATATATATTTGTCCTTGGAGTTCAACCATAACTCTTTAGTGGAATGAGTTAAGGTTAAAATGGTCTTTATGTTGCTATGGGTTTAGCATGGACACTTTGATCATTTTGGGAGCCAATGGCAAATATGTCTTTTGGTCCCTTCTCTAGTCACTTACCAAGATTGGCATGGTTTCCTAAGATGCTTAGATAACATAAGGATGAATTATTTTAGTGGAAAAATAATTTTGAGTTTGAATTCAAATAGGCCTTTGATGGCATACATGAATTTAACTCTAGATAAATTGTATGTGGGCCATGGTGTGCATTGATATGTGGGATGTCCATAACAGGATTTCCATGGGTAAGGTTTCCAACTTTGAGTAGGACTCTACTTGGAAAGTTGGACTCCTTTTTGGATTAGTATTCCTATGAGTTAGTTTCCTTTTTTGATTAGGAACTTAAAATTAGTAAGTGTTCTACAACTAGTATTACTAATTGTATGGAAAGTTCCTTTTGGTTTCCTTTTCTAATTAGAGTGTTTCTTAAAGGAAATAAGTCTTTCCTTTTTGGACATAAATAAGAATTAGGAAAGATAAACTTCTAGGAAAGGTTTCCTAAGTTTCTATAAAAGGGAGAGAGCCTTCCCTTGGACGTCCTACACCATAACAAGGAGAATTACAAAGGTTGCACACGTCCAACACACTTTGTGAAACACTTTGCAAGTATCCTAAGAGTGCCCCACACGTCCAGCCCTTGGTTGCTTCTCTTCTTGATTGAAGAAGGCTTAAGGTCTGAGATTTTCCCTTGGAGAAATACTTCTTAATTCCTAGATTAAGATCCCACCATCTTAGCCAATCAGATTTGGAAGTGAGATAGAGGAGAAGATCAAAGGCAATACTAGTGCAAGAAAATTCCAGCAACTTGTTTGCAAATTGCAAGTCTGAGTTCAGGCCTTTGGATCTATTTTTTCAGAGGTTTGAAGTCTACAAATCTTTGAGGTATGAGTCTTCTTCATTCTCCTTTAATTATACACTTGTTGGTCATGATTTAATGGAGTTTCTATGCGATTCTTTATGGCTGATTTCCGCTGCATAGTGCAGAAATCAGATTTTTTAAAATCTGTCATGCTTTGCATCAGCCATAGTAGTCTCTTTATGAGAAGTTTCAGATCTGAATCGCAATTTCTTTCAGTGGTATCAGAGCCACTCCATGTGAAATCATGATCCCATGTTGTGTGTAATTAATCCTAGATTGATTATGGGTATGGTGGCACCCTATTAAAGTTATGTTGTGATGCATGTTGTGTGCAAGTTTCATTAACATTGCTGGAATTTATTTTCCAGATTTATTTAATGATGCACATAGTGAGTTTGCATGCACTAACCTCTTTGTTTGCAGCCATAATTAGCATCCTTGATGGTTCGCATGTATGTTGTGTGGATTTGGATATTTTTTAATTAGTTGGAAAGTGTACGATTGCGCGGTTAGCAATCATAGGAAGTTGTAAAGTTTCCTTAATTTATTCCAACTAGTCTTGATGTAAGCTTTCTTGAAAAGCATTGGAATCTCCAATGTAATTTTGGTTTTGTTTTTCATGGGTTTGCTTGTATAAATCAATTTATGGAAACGAGCAAGAAAAGGAAAGTTTCAAGACAAGAAGGTTGCAAGAAATTGGAGTCCTTGGAGATGAAGGAGTCAAGACTTCTAGATGCATGAGGAGTCCTAATTCGATTAGGATTTGAAATCCTAAGAGCAAGGAGCCATCAAGGATTGCATACTTTTATTTGCTTTTATATATGGAATGCATGGATGAATGCTTTATATAATTGCTATAATTGTCGCCTAGAAACATGGCCACCCTTAGGCTCTAAAATTGGCATCTTTATTGTATTAGATTGTTTTTAGTTTGGCAAATTGTTTTAAACGGAACTTAGACCAGCACCTTCTATTTGTCTAAGGTTTAAAATTGGATAGGGTTTAGTTTATCTTGGTACCCTTGGTTTCCAAAGGAGGCTAAACTAAAATCTAATTAGATGCTACCTATGGGTTTTCATAACCCAAGATAGGTTTTTGACTCTTTGAAAGGATTTGCTCAAATGTTTTAAAGCAAAGGTTATTTGATTTTAAGATGACTTAAGTCATGAATTTAATTAACCAAGTTTGCTAGATTTAAAAAGGGCTTTTGAGTAAAACAATGTAAAGGTCAAAAAGTATAAACCCTAGCGATAAATAATCAAGTGGGAGAGGGGTTTTAGGAAAGACCCCACGGCCTTCCATTTTCGGTTCATGTTACCTCATTAAAGTGTTAGTGGAAACGGCCATCCCTTCGGTGGAGTTCTTTAACTAAAGAACGCTTTGATGAGTTAATGGGTGAACTAATGTGAATATTCATAATGAGGTGTTAGTAGGAGCGGCCATCCCTTCGGTGGAGTTCTTTACTAAAGATCACTTCTATAGAATGTCAATGAAGTGTTGGTGGGAGCGGCCATCCCTTCGGTGGAGCTCTTTACTAAAGTTCACTTCTAGGAAGGATAAAAGTCTCTTCCCTTCGGAAGACTTAATCATAGACATTCTGGGAATTTCATAAGAGATGGTTATACACTTGACATAAGACGGTGATGACCTCTCCTTAGGAGTTAAGGGTTATTAGTCATATGAGGCCAAACCAATCAGTGATTGGACTACCACTGGATGTGTATCCAGATAGTGATAATCCAAATAAGTCTGCCTTAATTCAACGTGACTGTAGGCTCGGCCATCCCTTCGGTGGAGGGTCTATGAGGAGGTTGAAACACTGATACATTATGATTGGGGTTGAATAATGTAAAAAGTTTAGTGCTTTGTTTTTCCTTTTGTAACAAGCACCATATGCATATTACATATATACTGCATGTCTAATTATAAACCGTTTTATATCCAGAGAGAGATGGGTAAAGACTCTTTTAGTCCGTTGATGTGCATTCTGAAGGAAACCGCGATTCAGATCGGAAACTTCTCATAAAGAGACTACTATGGCTGATGCAAAGCATGACAGATTTTAAAAAATCTGATTTCTGCACTATGCAGCGGAAATCAGCCATAAAGAATCGCATAGAAACTCCATTAAATCATGACCAACAAGTGTATAATTAAAGGAGAATGAAGAAGACTCATACCTCAAAGATTTGTAGACTTCAAACCTCTGAAAAAATAGATCCAAAGGCCCGAACTCAGACTTGCAATTTGCAAACAAGTTGCTGGAATTTTCTGCACTAGTATTGCCTTTGATCTTCTCCTCTATCTCACTTCCAAATCTGATTGGCTAAGATGGTGGGATCTTAATCTAGGAATTAAGAACTATTTCTCCAAGGGAAAATCTCAGACCTCAAGCTTTCTTCTCTCAAGAAGAGAACCTTTCCAAGGCTGGACGTGTGGGGCTCTCCTTGTGCTCACAAATTGTTTCACAAAGTGTGTTGTGAAACTTGCAAAGGCATTCTTCTTAGCTTCCTTGTTATGGACGTCCAAAGGGGATGGTTCTCCTTTTATAGAAACTATGGGAAGCCTTTCCTATTTAGTTATCTCTCCTTATTCTAATTTATGTCCAAAAAGGAAAGACTTATTTCCTTTAAGAAACACTCTAATTAGAAAAGGAAACCAAAAGGAACTTTCCATACAATTAGTAATACTAGTTGTAGAACACTTACTAATTTTAAGTTCCTAATCCTAAAAGGAAACTAACTCATAGGAATACTAATCCAAAGAGGAGTCCAACTTTCCAAGTAGAATCCTACTCAAAGTTGGAAACCTTACCCATGGAAATCCTATTATGGACATCCCACATATCAATGCACACCATGGCCCACATATAATTTATCTAGAGTTAAATTCATGTATGCCATCAAAGGCCTATTTGAATTTAAACTCAAAATTATTTTTCCACTAAAATAATTCATCCTTATGTTATCTAAACATCTTAGGAAACCATGCCAATCTTGGTAAGTGACTAGAGAAGGGACCAAAAGACATATTTGCCATTGGCTCCCAAAATGACCAAAATGTCCATGCTAAACCCATAGCAACACAAAGACCATTTTAACCTTAACTCATTCCACTAAAGAGTTATGGTTGAACTCCAAGGACAAATATATATTATAATAAGCTCGTCATAAAATGACGGTTGTCTTCGACCTACTAAGTGTAATGACCTGAATGCCCCTCTATGTAACATCCATAATCGAGTCAGGTTATCACATGTACTATCAACCTTCCCGATTACATCTAAACCTTAGAACTTCATATCCTTAAACATAATCATCATTCGAATATCATTCTCTTGATCCAGGGAGCGACCCACAAGTTCAATATTCATATGGAACATCCATATACTAAGATCTTAGATTTTGATGATTAATCGGATAATTCTAAGGGGACGATTATTCCATCATCAGATGGCATAGATTCTATATTGCATCTGCACGTCCCAACTGATCAAGTCCGAGTACCCAAAACACAGAGCTGTTGACCCATGAATAGAATCTCACCCATAGTGAATTAAAGCACAAGAATTTGACTTCGTCAGTTCATTCACAAATGCTCAAGATTAAGAGCACCGGTTACTTAGTAGCATGAGGTGACTTGATCTCTTTTCTGTGATAGTACTATTTTAGAGATCACACCTACAACGGTCCTGTTCAATGCATGACACATGCACTAATGAGATAGATCCGGGAAAGGCCTCTCATGACTTAGGTATGTCACCCTATATAGGAGAGTATCTCATTATAACTTCTACCAAGATGAAGTGCCCAGCTCCTATCTTTCAGTTATGAACAAATATGATGTTTCCAGTTGTCCATGAATTAGACCTATCTGTGTGTAGACACTACACACCTAATTCATTTACTAGAAACAATGGGCCTTACGCAACCATTCATATATACATGTTTAAGCATAAAAGAGTCATTCCATTAAATAACCAGTTAAATATCCAGTAACAAAAGATGAGAGTGCAGCTAGTGGGCTTTAGGGCATACACCAATCCCAACAAACTCCCACTTGCACTAAAGATCACTGCTTCCTAACCTAACACCCATAGACTCAACATGAGAAGTGAAGACTTTCTCAGTAAGAGTCTTAGTGAATGGGTCAGCTAAGTTATTTGCTGAAGCGATGTGCTCCACCACTATCTCTCCATCCTGAATGAATTCCCGGATCAAGTGGTACTTTCTCTGAATGTGCTTGCCTTTCTTGTGATTCCTGGGCTCTTTGCACTGTGCTACAGCACCAGTGTTATCGCAGTACATGACAATCGGTTTATGCACTGCAGGAACAACTCCTAATTCCAACAGGAATTTTCTGAGCCATACCGCTTCCTTCGCAGCTTCCGATGCCGCCACATACTCTGATTGAATGGTTAGCATATAATCTTTCGTTCTCCGAAGATACTTGAATATATGTTTAACAGCTGTCCAATGCATAGGTCCAGGGTTTGACTGATATCTGCTAACCATGCCAACGGCAAAGCAAATATCTGGTCTAGTACATAACATAGCATACATGAGGCTTCCAACAGCGGATGCATATGGAACTCTCCTCATGCTCTCTATCTCTTCAGATGTCTTTGGACATTGATCTCGAGACAGTGGTACTCCATGTCTAGAAGGTAGGAGGCCCTTCTTGGAGTCATGCATGTTAAACTTGACCAATATCTTCTCAATATAAGAAGATTGGGATAGGGCTAACATCTTATTCTTGCGATCACGCAAAAGCTTGATCCCTAAGATATAGCTGGCCTCACCCAAATCCTTCATCTGAAATTGAGAGGAGGATAACCAAACCTTTGTGGATGACAATAAACCTACATCATTTCCTATGAGTAATATGTCATCTACATATAGAACCAAAAACGCAACTGCTTTCCCATTTCCTTTCTTATACACACATGGTTCATCAATGTTTTGATCAAAGCCAAAGGATTTGACTGCCTGATTAAACTTGATGTTCCATGCTCTAGATGCTTGCTTAAGTCCATAAATGGACTTCTTAAGTTTACAAACCATGTTATCTTGGCCACTAGCAATGAAGCCCTCTGGTTGCATCATATAGATACATAGAATGCAATTCAGATTTCATCGCTTGCTGCCACATGTCAGCATCTATATCCGTTACTGCTTCATTATAACTAGTAGGATCCTCAACCAGATCTCCAGAGTCTGTCTTAAAAGACACTCCTAGATATCTTTTTGGCTGTCTAGAAATTCTCCCACTACGACGAGGCTCCGGAGTGTTTAAAGGAATATCTTGTTCATCTACTGTTTCAGGATCTGGTACAGATGTTATAGGAGATCCCGGAAGAATCTCCTCAAGGGTTTCTTTACAACTAAGCTCTTGGTGCATCATACAATCATCCTCGAAGTACCTAGCATGAGTGCTGATGAGTACTTTTTGCTCCTTTGGATGATAAAAGATGCCACCTCTCGTTCCCTTAGGATACCCAATGAAGTAGCACATTTCCGATCTGGGTTCTAGCTTGGTAGCTTTATCATTCAGTACATAGGCTGGACAACCCCAAATGTGGATATGATTTAAACTAGGTTTTCGACCTGTCCATATTTCTTGTGGTGTCCTAGGTACTGACTTAGATGGTACCAGATTTAAAATGTATGCTGCTGCTTCTAAGGCATATCCCCAAAAAAATATCGGTAGGGTTGCATGACTCATCATGGACCTTACCATATCAAGAAGGGTACGGTTTCTTCTCTCCGCTACACCATTTTGCTGGGGTGTACCCGGTGCAGACAACTGAGACATAATCCCATGTTGTGTGAGGTACTCCTTGAACTCACCCAGGAGGTACTCGCCACCTCGATCAGATCGAAGGGCTTTGATATGTTTTCCTAGTTGTAGCTCCGCCTCAGCCCTGAATTGTTTGAACTTATCAAACGCCTCAGACTTGCGTCGCATTAGGTATACATATCCATATCTAGAGTAATCATCGGTGAAGGTGATGTAATACTCATACCCTCCTCGAGCCGGTTTGTTCATAGGACCACACACATCAGTGTGAATCAATTCTAACAACTCCTTTGACCTTAGTCCCTTTCCAGAGAATGACCGTTTGGTCATCTTTCCCTTGAGACAAGATTCGCACTGAGGAAAAGGTTCGAAATCTAATGAGCTCAAGGGCCCATCTTCTACCAACCTCTGAATCCGTTTTGGGTTAATGTGACCCAAACGTAAGTGCCAAAGATATGTGTCATTGATTGAAGATACCTTCCTCTTAAGGGAAGTTGAGCTTTCTTGTTGTACATTATGCAGTGTAGGAGCAACAGGATATATATAAAATAAGTTGTCATGTATTCTACCGGAACATATAATATTTCCATCTCTACTGATATCAATACCAGAATGGAAAGAAACTGAATAATTAAATTCAATTAATCTGGAAACTGAAATTAAATTCTTCCTCATGTCCGGAACATAGAAAACATTATTTAAAACTAATATCTTATTACATGGAAAATGTAAGGCAACAACTCCTACTGCAACTGCCCAAACTTTAGCTCCAGTTCCGACTCTAAAGGCAAATTCTCCTTTCTCAATTCTCTGCATTATCTGAAATCCCTGCAATGAATTGCAGATATGATTAGTGGCTCCTGAGTCTACTATCCATGAGTCAGTAGAATCAACCACTAGACAAGTTTCAATGTAGTATGAAAAAGATGTACCTTTCTTAACTGAGGCTAGGAACTTGGGACAATCTTTCTTCCAATGACCTTTCAGGCCACACTTGAAGCATTTCCCTTTGGGCTTTCCATCTGTACCCTTGTCCTTCTTATTACCAGCATTGTCCTTTTTCTGCCCTTTTCCCTTATTCTGCTTCTTCTTGGACTTCTTCCCTTTCGGGTTCAGTTTAGAGGAAGACTGGAAAAAATGAGCTTGGACTTTGGGCTTCATGATAGCCTCTGCCGCCTGGAGTTCTTTCATTAACTCAGGTAGAGTCATGTCCATCTTGCTCATATTGAAATTGAGCTTGAACTGATTGAAAGATTCCGGCAGAGTTTCGAGAATCATGTCAGTCTGACTCCCTGCATCAATCTCAGCCCCTAGAATCTCAGCTTCATTGAAACAATCTATCATCTTGAGCATATGCTCTCTGACAGGTGTTCCCTCAGCCATCCTAGCATTCATGATGGTCCTCATAGCAGCTTGCCTAGCTGGCATGCTCTTGTCTGCGAACATCTCAGACAAGGACATCATGATTTCATAGGCTGTGTCCATTTGCTCGTGCTGTGTTTGCAACACGTTGGACATGGAAGCGAGCATGTAGCATTTAGCCATGCTATTCGCTTTCTTCCATTTCTTCTCAGCCTCTCGCTGGTCATCAGTAGAATTAGCATCAATTTCGGGACAGTTTTCCAGCAAGACATACTTGTACTCCTCAGCTGTGAGTACTATGTCAAGATTTCTTTTCCAGTCTACGTAGTTAGGGCCAGTCAGTTTATTCTCACGAAGAATGCACATCAACGGACTAAAAGAGTCTTTTCCCATCCCTTTCTGGATATAAAACGGTTTATAATTAGACATGCAGTATATATGTAATATGCATATGGTGCTTGTTACAAAAGGAAAAACAAAGCACAAATAACTTTTTACATTATTCAACCCCAATTATAATGTATCAGTGTTCCAACCTCCTCATAGACCCTCCATCGAAGGGATGGCCGAGCCTACAGTCACGTTGAATTAAGGCAGACTTATTTGGATTATCACTATCTGGACACACATCCAGTGGTAGTCCAATCACTGATTGGTTTGGCCTCATATGACTAATAACCCTTAACTCCTAAGGAGAGGTCATCACCGTCTTATGTCAAGTGTATAACCATCTCTTATGAAATTCCCAGAATGTCTATGATTAAGTCTTCCGAAGGGAAGAGACTTTTATCCTTCCTAGAAGTAAACTTTAGTAAAGAGCTCCACCGAAGGGATGGCCGCTCCCACCAACACTTCATTGACATTCTATAGAAGTGATCTTTAGTAAAGAACTCCACCGAAGGGATGGCCGCTCCTACTAACACCTCATTACGAATATTCACATTAGTTCACCTATCAACCCATCAAAGCGTTCTTTAGTTAAAGAGCTACACCGAAGGGATGGCCGTTCCCACTAACACTTTAATGAGGTAACATGAACCGAAAATGGAAGGCCGTGGGGTCTTTCCTAAAACCCCTCTCCCACTTGATTATTTATCGCTAGGGTTTATACTTTTTGACCATTACATTGTTTTACTCAAAAGCTCTTTTTAAATCTAGCAAACTTGGTTAATTAAATTCATGACTTAAGTCATCTTAAAATTAAATAACCTTTGCTTTAAAACATTTGAGCAAATCCCTTGAAAGAGTCAAAAACCTATCTTGGGTTATGAAAACCCATAGGTAGCATCTAATTAGATTTTAGTTTAGCCTCCTTTGGAAACCAAGGGTACCAAGATAAACTAAACCCTATCCAATTTTAAACCTTAGACAAATAGAAGGTGCTGGTCTAAGTTCCGTTTAAAACAATTTGCCAAACTAAAAACAATCTAATACAATAAAGATGCCAATTTTAGAGCCTAAGGGTGGCCATGTTTCTAGGTGACAATTATAGCAATTATATAAAGCATTCATCCATGCATTCCATATATAAAAGCAAATAAAAGTATGCAATCCTTGATGGCTCCTTGCTCTTAGGATTTCAAATCCTAATCGAATTAGGACTCCTCATGCATCTAGAAGTCTTGACTCCTTCATCTCCAAGGACTCCAATTTCTTGCAACCTTCTTGTCTTGAAACTTTCCTTTTCTTGCTCGTTTGCATAAATTGATTTATACAAGCAAACCCATGAAAAACAAAACCAAAATTACATTGGAGATTCCTATGCTTTTCAAGAAAGCTTACATCAAGACTAGTTGGAATAAATTAAGGAAACTTTACAACTTCCTATGATTGCTAACCGCGCAATCGTACACTTTCCAACTAATTAAAAAACATCCAAATCCACACAACATACATGCGAACCATCAAGGATGCTAATTATAGCTGCAAACAAAGAGGTTAGTGCATGCAAACTCACTATGTGCATCATTAAACAAATCTGGAAAATAAATTCCAGCAATGTTAATGAAACTTGCACATAACATGCATCACAACATAACTTTAATAGGGTGCCACCATACCCATAATCAATCTAGGATTAATTACACACAACATGGGATCATGATTTCACATGGAGAGGCTCTGATACCACTGAAGGAAACCGCGATTCAGATCTGAAACTTCTCATAAAGAGACTACTATGGCTGATGCAAAGCATGACAGATTTTAAAAAATCTGATTTCTGCACTATGCAGCGGAAATCAGCCATAAAGAATCACATAGAAACTCCATTAAATCATGACCAACAAGTGTATAATTAAAGGAGAATGAAGAAGACTCATACCTCAAAGATTTGTAGACTTCAAACCTCTGAAAAAATAGATCCAAAGGCCCGAACTCAGACTTGCAATTTGCAAACAAGTTGCTGGAATTTTCTGCACTAGTATTGCCTTTGATCTTCTCCTCTATCTCACTTCCAAATCTGATTGGCTAAGATGGTGGGATCTTAATCTAGGAATTAAGAACTATTTCTCCAAGGGAAAATCTCAGACCTCAAGCTTTCTTCTCTCAAGAAGAGAACCTTTCCAAGGCTGGACGTGTGGGGCTCTCCTTGTGCTCACAAATTGTTTCACAAAGTGTGTTGTGAAACTTGCAAAGGCATTCTTCTTAGCTTCCTTGTTATGGACGTCCAAAGGGGATGGTTCTCCTTTTATAGAAACTATGGGAAGCCTTTCCTATTTAGTTATCTCTCCTTATTCTAATTTATGTCCAAAAAGGAAAGACTTATTTCCTTTAAGAAACACTCTAATTAGAAAAGGAAACCAAAAGGAACTTTCCATACAATTAGTAATACTAGTTGTAGAACACTTATTAATTTTAAGTTCCTAATCCTAAAAGGAAACTAACTCATAGGAATACTAATCCAAAGAGGAGTCCAACTTTCCAAGTAGAATCCTACTCAAAGTTGGAAACCTTACCCATGGAAATCCTATTATGGACATCCCACATATCAATGCACACCATGGCCCACATATAATTTATCTAGAGTTAAATTCATGTATGCCATCAAAGGCCTATTTGAATTTAAACTCAAAATTATTTTTCCACTAAAATAATTCATCCTTATGTTATCTAAACATCTTAGGAAACCATGCCAATCTTGGTAAGTGACTAGAGAAGGGACCAAAAGACATATTTGCCATTGGCTCCCAAAATGACCAAAATGTCCATGCTAAACCCATAGCAACACAAAGACCATTTTAACCTTAACTCATTCCACTAAAGAGTTATGGTTGAACTCCAAGGACAAATATATATTATAATAAGCTCGTCATAAAATGACGGTTGTCTTCGACCTACTAAGTGTAATGACCTGAATGCCCCTCTATGTAACATCCATAATCGAGTCAGGTTATCACATGTACTATCAACCTTCCCGATTACATCTAAACCTTAGAACTTCATATCCTTAAACATAATCATCATTCGAATATCATTCTCTTGATCCAGGGAGCGACCCACAAGTTCAATATTCATATGGAACATCCATATACTAAGATCTTAGATTTTGATGATTAATCGGATAATTCTAAGGGGACGATTATTCCATCATCAGATGGCATAGATTCTATATTGCATCTGCACGTCCCAACTGATCAAGTCCGAGTACCCAAAACACAGAGCTGTTGACCCATGAATAGAATCTCACCCATAGTGAATTAAAGCACAAGAATTTGACTTCGTCAGTTCATCCACAA
Source organism: Litsea cubeba (assembly GCA_012931725.1). Taxonomy (NCBI): domain Eukaryota; kingdom Viridiplantae; phylum Streptophyta; class Magnoliopsida; order Laurales; family Lauraceae; genus Litsea; species Litsea cubeba. The sequence continues at coordinate 32,585,450 of CM022951.1, forward strand.
ATGCTCAAGATTAAGAGCACCGGTTACTTAGTAGCATGAGGTGACTTGATCTCTTTTCTGTGATAGTACTATTTTAGAGATCACACCTACAACGGTCCTGTTCAATGCATGACACATGCACTAATGAGATAGATCCGGGAAAGGCCTCCCATGACTTAGGTATGTCACCCTATATAGGAGAGTATCTCATTATAACTTCTACCAAGATGAAGTGCCCAGCTCCTATCTTTCAGTTATGAACAAATATGATGTTTCCAGTTGTCCATGAATTAGACCTATCTGTGTGTAGACACTACACACCTAATTCATTTACTAGAAACAATGGGCCTTACGCAACCATTCATATATACATGTTTAAGCATAAAAGAGTCATTCCATTAAATAACCAGTTAAATATCTAGTAACAAAAGATGAGAGTGCAGCTAGTGGGCTTTAGGGCATACACCAATCCCAACAAGCACCATATGCATATTACATATATACTGCATGTCTAATTATAAACCGTTTTATATCCAGAGAGAGATGGGTAAAGACTCTTTTAGTCCGTTGATGTGCATTCTTCGTGAGAATAAACTGACTGGCCCTAACTACGTAGATTGGAAAAGAAATCTTGACATAGTACTCACAATTGAGGAGTACAAGTATGTCTTGCTGGAAAACTGTCCCGAAATTGATGCTAATTCTACTGATGACCAGCGAGAGGCTGAGAAGAAATGGAAGAAAGCGAATAGCATGGCTAAATGCTACATGCTCGCTTCCATGTCCAACGTGTTGCAAACACAGCACGAGCAAATGGACACAGCCTATGAAATCATGATGTCCTTGTCTGAGATGTTCGCAGACAAGAGCAGGCCAGCTAGGCAAGCTGCTATGAGGACCATCATGAATGCTAGGATGGCTGAGGGAACACCTGTCAGAGAGCATATGCTCAAGATGATAGATTGTTTCAATGAAGCTGAGATTCTAGGGGCTGAGATTGATGCAGGGAGTCAGACTGACATGATTCTCGAAACTCTGCCGGAATCTTTCAATCAGTTCAAGCTCAATTTCAATATGAGCAAGATGGGCATGACTCTACCTGAGTTAATGAAAGAACTCCAGGCGGCAGAGGCTATCATGAAGCCCAAAGCCCAAGCTCATTTTTTCCAGTCTTCCTCTAAACTGAACCCGAAAGGGAAGAAGTCCAAGAAGAAGCAGAATAAGGGAAAAGGGCAGAAAAAGGACAATGCTGGTAATAAGAAGGACAAGGGTACAGATGGAAAGCCCAAAGGGAAATGCTTCAAGTGTGGCCTGAAAGGTCATTGGAAGAAAGATTGTCCCAAGTTCCTAGCCTCAGTTAAGAAAGGTACATCTTTTTCATACTACATTGAAACTTGTCTAGTGGTTGATTCTACTGACTCATGGATAGTAGACTCAGGAGCCACTAATCATATCTGCAATTCATTGCAGGGGTTTCAGATAATGCAGAGAATTGAGAAAGGAGAATTTGCCTTTAGAGTCGGAACTGGAGCTAAAGTTTGGGCAGTTGCAGTAGGAGTTGTTACCTTACATTTTCCATGTAATAGGATATTAGTTTTAAATAATGTTTTCTATGTTCCGGACATGAGGAAGAATTTAATTTCAGTTTCCAGATTAATTGAATTTAATTATTCAGTTTCTTTCCATTCTGGTATTGATATCAGTAGAGATGGAAATATTATATGTTCCGGTAGAATACATGACAACTTATTTTATATATATCCTGTTGCTCCTACACTGCATAATGTACAACAAGAAAGCTCAACTTCCCTTAAGAGGAAGGTATCTTCAATCAATGACACATATCTTTGGCACTTACGTTTGGGTCACATTAACCCAAAACGGATTCAGAGGTTGGTAGAAGATGGGCCCTTGAGCTCGTTAGATTTCGAACCTTTTCCTCAGTGCGAATCTTGTCTCAAGGGAAAGATGACCAAACGGTCATTCTCTGGAAAGGGACTAAGGTCAAAGGAGTTGTTAGAATTGATTCACACTGATGTGTGTGGTCCTATGAACAAACCGGCTCGAGGAGGGTATGAGTATTACATCACCTTCACCGATGATTACTCTAGATATGGATATGTATACCTAATGCGACGCAAGTCTGAGGCGTTTGATAAGTTCAAACAATTCAAGGCTGAGGCGGAGCTACAACTAGGAAAACATATCAAAGCCCTTCGATCTGATCGAGGTGGCGAGTACCTCCTGGGTGAGTTCAAGGAGTACCTCACACAACATGGGATTGTGTCTCAGTTGTCTGCACCGGGTACACCCCAGCAAAATGGTGTAGCGGAGAGAAGAAACCGTACCCTTCTTGATATGGTAAGGTCCATGATGAGTCATGCAACCCTACCGATATCTTTTTGGGGATATGCCTTAGAAGCAGTAGCATACATTTTAAATCTGGTACCATCTAAGTCAGTACCTAGGACACCACAAGAAATATGGACAGGTCGAAAACCTAGTTTAAATCATATCCACATTTGGGGTTGTCCAGCCTATGTACTGAATGATAAAGCTACCAAGCTAGAACCCAGATCGGAAATGTGCTACTTCATTGGGTATCCTAAGGGAACGAGAGGTGGCATCTTTTATCATCCAAAGGAGCAAAAAGTGTTCATCAGCACTCATGCTAGGTACTTGGAGGATGATTGTATGATGCACCAAGAGCTTAGTTGTAAAGAAACCCTTGAGGAGATTCTTCCGGGATCTCCTATAACATCTGTACCAGATCCTGAGACAGTAGATGAACAAGATATTCCTTTAAACACTCCGGAGCCTCGTCGTAGTGGGAGAATTTCTAGACAACCAGAAAGATATCTAGGAGTGTTTTTTAAGACAGACTCTGAAGATCTGGTTGAGGATCCTACTAGTTATGATGAGGCAGTAACGGATATAGATGCTAACATGTGGCAGCAAGCGATGAAATCTGAAATGGATTCTTTGTATTCCAATCAAGTCTGGGAACTTGTAGATGCACCTGAAGGGATTAAACCCATAGGGTGCAAGTGGATCTACAAGAGGAAGAGAGGAGTGGATGGGAAGGTGGAAACCTTCAAAGCAAGACTGGTGGCGAAAGGATATACTCAGAAAGAGGGTATCGATTATGAGGAAACCTTTTCACCAGTGGCTATGCTTAAATCCATAAGGATTCTCTTGGCCATCGCATGTCATTATGACTACGAGATATGGCAGATGGATGTCAAGACAGCTTTTCTTAATGGAAGTCTTGACGAATGCATCTATATGATGCAACCAGAGGGCTTCATTGCTAGTGGCCAAGATAACATGGTTTGTAAACTTAAGAAGTCCATTTATGGACTTAAGCAAGCATCTAGAGCATGGAACATCAAGTTTAATCAGGCAGTCAAATCCTTTGGCTTTGATCAAAACATTGATGAACCATGTGTGTATAAGAAAGGAAATGGGAAAGCAGTTGCATTTTTGGTTCTATATGTAGACGACATATTACTCATAGGAAATGATGTAGGTTTATTGTCATCCACAAAGGTTTGATTATCCTCTCAATTTCAAATGAAGGATTTGGGTGAGGCCAGCTATATCTTAGGGATCAAGCTTTTGCGTGATCGCAAGAATAAGATGTTAGCCCTATCCCAATCTTCTTATATTGAGAAGATATTGGTCAAGTTTAACATGCATGACTCCAAGAAGGGCCTCCTACCTTCTAGACATGGAGTACCACTGTCTCGAGATCAATGTCCAAAGACATCTGAAGAGATAGAGAGCATGAGGAGAGTTCCATATGCATCCGCTGTTGGAAGCCTCATGTATGCTATGTTATGTACTAGACCAGATATTTGCTTTGCCGTTGGCATGGTTAGTAGATATCAGTCAAACCCTGGACCTATGCATTGGACAGCTGTTAAGCATATATTCAAGTATCTTCGGAGAACGAAAGATTATATGCTAACCTTTCAATCAGAGTATGTGGCGGCATCGGAAGCTGCGAAGGAAGCAGTATAGCTCAGAAAATTCCTATTGGAATTAGGAGTTGTTCCTGCAGTGTAAAAACCGATTGTCATAACACTGGTGCTGTAGCACAGTGCAAAGAGCCTAGGAATCACAAGAAAGACAAGCACATTCGGATAAAGTACCACTTGATCCGGGAATTCATTCAGGATGGAGAGATAGTGGTGGAGCATATTGCTTCAGCAAATAACTTAGCTGACCCCTTCACTAAGACTCTTACTGAGAAAGTCTTCACTTCTCATGTTGAGTCTATGGGTGTTAGGCTAGGAAGCAGTGATCTTTAGTGCAAGTGGGAGTTTGTTGGGATTGGTGTATGCCCTAAAGCCCACTAGTTGCATTCTCATTTTTTGTTACTGGATATTTAACTGGTTATTTAATGAAAAGACTCTTTTATGCTTAAACATGTATATATGTATGGTTGTGTAAGGCCCATTGTTTCTAGTAAATGAATTAGGTGTGTAGTGTCTACACACAGATAGGTCTAATTCATGGACAACTGGAAACATCATATTTGTTCATAACTGAAAGATGGAGCTGGGCACTTCATCTTGGTAGAAGTTATAATGAGATACTCTCCTATATAGGGTGACATACCTAAGTCACGGGAGGGCTTTTCCGGATCTATCTCATTAGTGCATGTGTCATGCATTGAACAGGACCATTGTAGGTGTGATCTCTAAAATAGTACTATCACAGAAAAGAGATCAAGTCACCTCATGCTACTAAGTAACCGGTGCTCTTAATCTTGAGCATTTGTGGATGAACTGACGAAGTCAAGTTCTTGTGCTTTGATTCACTATGGGTGAGATTCTATTCATGGGTCAACAGCTCTGTGTTTTAGGTACTCGGACTTGATCAGTTGGGACGTGCAAATGCAATATAGAATCTATGCCATCTGATGATGGAATAATCGTCCCCTTAGAATTATCCGATTAATCATCAAAATCTAAGATCTTAGTATATGGATGTTCCATATGGATATTGAACTTGTGGGTCGCTCCCTGGATCAAGAGAATGATATTCGAATGATGATTATGTTTAAGGATATGAAGTTCTAAGGTTTAGATGTAATCGGGAAGGTTGATAGTACAATTGATAACCTGACTCGATTATGGATGTTACATAGAGGGGCATTCAGGTCATTACACTTAGTAGGTCGAAGACAACCGTCATCTTATGACGAGCTTATTATATATATATATATTTGTCCTTGGAGTTCAACCATAACTCTTTAGTGGAATGAGTTAAGGTTAAAATGGTCTTTATGTTGCTATGGGTTTAGCATGGACACTTTGATCATTTTGGGAGCCAATGGCAAATATGTCTTTTGGTCCCTTCTCTAGTCACTTACCAAGATTGGCATGGTTTCCTAAGATGCTTAGATAACATAAGGATGAATTATTTTAGTGGAAAAATAATTTTGAGTTTGAATTCAAATAGGCCTTTGATGGCATACATGAATTTAACTCTAGATAAATTGTATGTGGGCCATGGTGTGCATTGATATGTGGGATGTCCATAATAGGATTTCCATGGGTAAGGTTTCCAACTTTGAGTAGGACTCTACTTGGAAAGTTGGACTCCTCTTTGGATTAGTATTCCTATGAGTTAGTTTCCTTTTTTTATTAGGAACTTAAAATTAGTAAGTGTTCTACAACTAGTATTACTAATTGTATGGAAAGTTCTTTTTGGTTTCCTTTTCTAATTAGAGTGTTTCTTAAAGGAAATAAGTCTTTCCTTTTTGGACATAAATAAGAATTAGGAAAGATAAACTTCTAGGAAAGGTTTCCTAAGTTTCTATAAAAGGGAGAGAGCCTTCCCTTGGACGTCCTACACCATAACAAGGAGAATTACAAAGGTTGCACACGTCCAACACACTTTGTGAAACACTTTGCAAGTATCCTAAGAGTGCCCCACACGTCCAGCCCTTGGTTGCTTCTCTTCTTGATTGAAGAAGGCTTAAGGTCTGAGATTTTCCCTTGGAGAAATACTTCTTAATTCCTAGATTAAGATCCCACTGTTAGATCTCGTGATCACTGAGAGGGGGGGGTGAATCAGTGATCTCTTTTAAACAGGTCCTTGCTAACAACAATTCAAATCAAACCACACAATTTGACACCAGATTTTACGTGGTTCACCAAAAGGCTACGTCCACGGTTCAATCCCGTCCGAACAACAATCCGGTACAGGTCTGAATCTTATTTAGTCGCACCGACGACAAAGAGCACCAACCCTTAAATTCAGATAGCACCAACTATCTAGGAAGCACCGACTCCCTTAGGTTTCAGATAGCACCAACTATCTAGGAAGCTACAACTCCCTTAGGTTTCAGATAGCACCAACTATCTAGGAAGCTACAACTCCCTTTACAATTTGTCTGCACCCACAGACAGGATCACCAAACCCCAAAACACCAAGCACCAACTTGATGATTACAGCAAAGAAGATAAACTGATCTACAGCCCTTTCCCCTCTACAATTCTCTCTCTCTCAATCCCTTACAAATAGAAATTAAAGCATAAAAGAGAGACTTATCTTATGAACGAAAATACCATCTTCATGAGGCTTCAAATTCGTCCACACTTGCTGTAGAAAGATGCAGCACAACAGCAAGACACAAGCACCTTCTTCTCCAAGCACTCTTCTCTCCAAAACTCTCTCAAACTCTTCTTTCTTTGATGCTTGTTATTGAAAACGAGATTAGGAGTGTTTATATAGGTTTTAGCAACCCCAAAGAGTGTCCAAAATAGGCTACAATTCGTTTAGAAAGAGTCCCAAACGAATTACCAAAAATTCCTGACTTTTAGCAAAAGACTTCTAATTCTGCGTTACTTGCTGTCTGTGTGTTCTCGGTCGACATCATACTGTGCTCGGTCGACCGGGTGAACTGGGCGCCTGACGAACTTTCAAAAGTTGTAAGTTGTCAAATTCTGGAACCCGAGCTCGGTCGACATCCTGGAAGCCTCGGTCGACCGCGTGCATGCTCGGTTGACCGCACCAGGAGCTGGGTCGACCGGATGACCTCTGTGTCAAAAATAACTGTAAGCTCTGATTTTGCACTTTCTTCATGCTCGGTCGACCGGCCAGGGAGCTCGGTCGACCGGGTACACTGCACCAGGAAAAACTGATTTTCTTCACTGTTTTCCTTTTTCATTCTTCTTGAGCTCTATCACTTCCACTCTTTCAACACATGATTGAGACATAGTGTTGACAATAATTCCAATACAATTTGATGCTTGAGACACCAAACACACCAATGCTTCAAGATTCAACTCAATGCATCTCAAATTCCAACAATCTCCCCCTTTGGAATTGTTGGCAACACTTGGAACTTCAACACAGACACTTGGAACATCTTGATATCATAGAGCCTTTTTAGAACAATAAACTCCCCTTGGAACATGATCTTCTCATTCACTATCTTGATACCAATTTTCATTCCAATCTTCCATCTTCCTCATGCTATCATATTTCCATCTTCTTAGCATAAGACTAACTTCAACATGCATATAGTCTTTCCTTGCATAATCTTCTCAGCATAACTTGATACTCATCTCCAGATAACCTTCTCAAGATGACATGCATATCAACCTTTCCATGCATAATCTTCTCCCCCTTTGACAATAATTCCAAAGGGACCAATCTAGGAGCAAATAAGATATTCAACGAATTCATTGCTCCCCCTTTCTGGCACATCTCCTAAGGTGTAGGAGAATGAGTAACTCCTAATTTCTTTCGGAGATACTCGAAGACTTCCTTTGGCAATAGTTCCCATGTGGAGTTTTTCTCAATCTGCTCCAACTCCTCATGCATAGCTTTTAACCAGCTTTCATCTAGACTAGCTTCAGCTACTGTCTTGGGCTCAATGGTGGACACAAGTGAGTAATTGCTAACTACACTTTGTCTAGTTTTTACACCGGCCTCAGGATCTCCAATGATTTGATCCTTAGGGTGTTGCTCTACCCAAGTACTTTTCTTTCTAGGAGAAGTATCCTCTGAATCATCTTTTGCTTTTTCAGAATCAGGTTCAGCCACTTCATCATCAATCTCACTCGAGTCCTCATACACTGGACTGTCATTATGAGTTACCTTCTTTGACTCATGGTTTTCATCAATTCTAACATCAGCACTTTCAATAATTTTTCTGGTCCTTTTGTTAAGGCATCTGTAAGCTTTACTAGAGGATGAGTAACCCAGAAAAATACCTTCATCGGCTCTTTCTTCAAATTTGCCCGGATTTTGTTCGAGCCGCTTGATGTAACACTTGCTACCGAAGACTCTGAAGTGCTTGACTGTAGCTTTTCTTCCAAACCATAGCTCATAAGGTGTTTTATCTTCATGTGGCCTGATCAAGCAACGATTCTGAATATAAACAGCCGTATGAATCGCCTCTTTCCAATACTTATCAGCCATCTTACTTTCAATCAGCATGGTGCGTGCCATTTCTTGCACAGTGCGGTTCTTGCGCTCAACAACTCCATTCTGCTGTGGAGTTCTAGGGGCTGAGTATTGTCTTTGGATGCCATGATGTTCACAATACTTAGTGAATTCATCAGATGTGAATTCGCCTCCACGATCAGACCTTAGCGTCTTGATCTGCTTCCCTAGCATGTTTTCAACCTGTGCTTTAAACACTTTGAACCGATCAAGTGCTTGATGTTTATGCTTAAGAAATAATACCCATGTCATGCGAGTAAAATCATCAATGCAAAGCATAAAATACTTATCTCCATTGGTGCTTTGAGTCCGCATCGGTCCACAGAGATCAGTGTGTACCAGCTCAAGAGGTTTCTTCGTATGATGCTCCTTCGTTTTGAACATTACCCTCGTTTGCTTTCCCTTTTGACAAGAGTCACAAATGGGGTTTGAAGGCTTTTCAACTGTAGCCATACCTCTAACAGCCTTTGAATTGCAAATCTTTGACATGTTGCCAAAGTTTAGATGCCCAAGGCGTTTGTGCCACAACCAACTCTCTTCTGACCGACTCAATAAGCATGTCTTTTCAGCTCCATCTGACAAGGTGTAAAGATTTCCAGCTGTCCTTGACCCAGTAGCCACTGTTTTGCCGTTGCTACTCTTCTTGATAGCAAACCCATTCTTTGTAAAAACAATTTCGTGGCCCTTATCACAGATCTGGCTCACACTCAACAGATTGTGTCTCAATCCAGACACATATAAGACCTCTTCAGATCTGATCTTGTTTGCCATCAGCTGAACAACACCTTTTCCAACAATTTTGGCACCATCATTGTTACCAAACTTTACCGAACCACCTTCATAGTGCTGTAACTTGATGAATTTTTCTTTATCACCAGTCATATTACTCGAACAGCCACTATCAAGGACCCATGGTGCTGTCTTCTTTTGTGCATTGTAAGCGGTTTGCACAATGAGAGATTTCTTGCCTTTTTCTGCACTTTTCTTTGCCCTCCAAGTTTTGACTAACTTGGGTTTCTTTTCAACCTGAATTGGTTTAGCAGTGGGCAGCCTACAATCCCTAGCCATGTGTCCATAATTATGACACATATAGCACTCAATATTGTGGCTATTTAGGATTGAGAAAGGGTTCCTTCTCACAACTGGGCTGTTTCTCACATAGAATTTACAATCTGCCCTTCTATGTCCATACCTATTGCAATGATAACAATAGCCATAAAATTTGTATCTTTTATATGGCTGGTTAGGCTTCATGTCCTTTCTCACTTGAATGGGCTCTTTTCTAGGCAGTGTGGGCTTCACAGAATTGGAAGGTGTAGTAACTTGCTTTACAAACACCGTCTCTACAGAAGGTGTAACCTTAGAAGATTCTCCATTCTCAAATCCTATTCCAAATCTGAAGTGAGGGGGTCTTTGAACTTTCAAAATTTCATTCAGCTTCAATGTACCATTGATAGCTTGAAACTCCTTGAGCTTTTGTTTCATTTGCATATTTTCAGTCCTTGCTCCAAGGATTTCATTCTCAAGTTTCATCACTTCCTCAGTTTTGGTACAGATTTGTATTTCTAGGACATCTACCATTCTTTTATACTCTTCTAATTCAGTTTTCAAAGCAATAACTGAAATTTCAGATTCATGAAGAAGTTTCAGATTTTTCTTACTTGATCTTCGCTCCTTGCTAAGCTCCTCAAGTGCAGCAATGAGCTCTTCTTCAAGATTCACTTCAGCCTCCTCTTCGTTTTCCAGCTCTTGCTCATCGTCTTCTTCAATAGTAACCATGAAGAGTGCTTCAGTCGCCTCGACTGATTCATCATCGTCCGAAGATTCAGACGTGCTGTCATTATGCTGACTGATGAAGCTCTTTGCTTTGCCCTTCTTTCTGAAATTCTTCTTCCATTTACTCTTATCAACATAAGAGTCATTATCATTGTCTTCTTTCAGCGGGCACTTCGCAGCAAAGTGGCCAACACTGCCACAATTGAAGCATTTAAAGGGTAGCTTCCCTTTATACTTGCCATTGCTTCCTTTCTTCAGCCTTCTAATAAATTGAGCCTCAAGCTCATCATCATCAGAATCATGACCAGCAATCTCTTTTGCCTTTTTCTGAACTTTGAAGGCCGCTTCTCTATCCGATGAAGACGTCTTACCTATGCGCATCTCATAGGCAGTGAGAGAACCATGCAGCTCATCCATTGAAAACTCGTTCAGATCTTTGGCTTCTTCTATGGCTGAGACTTTAGAATCAAACCGGGGAAGGAGAGATCTTAGAACCTTTTTGACGATGACTGGTTCTTTAATCTCCTCTCCTAGTCCACGAATGTCATTCGTGACTTCATTCACCCGTTGCATGTAAGAATCAACATTCTCGTTATCCTCCATGCGAAGAGACTCAAATTGGGAGCGATGAGTTTGCAATTTCGCTTCTTTGATCTTCTCATCTCCTTCATGGATGCTTTTCAGCTTATCCCAGATTTCCTTGGCTGTCTTGCATGCTATAACTTTGATCAGCTCGCTGTCAACAAGGCCGCTAAAGAGTGCATTCTGCGCCTTAGAGTCGTTGTCTGCTAACTTCTTCGTTGCAGCATCAGTGGGTACAATGGCAGAATTGTAACCGACTCTGACAGTCTCCCAGACATCATAGCCAAGAGATTTGATGAAGGCCTGCATTCTAATCTTCCAAAAGGAGTAATTAGAACCATCAAACAACGGTGCTTTCATATTCGCTGTGCTGGTTGCCATGTGATTTGACAAAGATCACCCTTAGCGTGTTAAGCTTATCAAGGGAAACCTTACGCTCTGATACCAATTGTTAGATCTCGTGATCACTGAGAGGGGGGGGTGAATCAGTGATCTCTTTTAAACAGGTCCTTGCTAACAACAATTCAAATCAAACCACACAATTTGACACCAGATTTTACGTGGTTCACCAAAAGGCTACGTCCACGGTTCAATCCCGTCCGAACAACAATCCGGTACAGGTCTGAATCTTATTTAGTCGCACCGACGACAAAGAGCACCAACCCTTAAATTCAGATAGCACCAACTATCTAGGAAGCACCGACTCCCTTAGGTTTCAGATAGCACCAACTATCTAGGAAGCTACAACTCCCTTAGGTTTCAGATAGCACCAACTATCTAGGAAGCTACAACTCCCTTTACAATTTGTCTGCACCCACAGACAGGATCACCAAACCCCAAAACACCAAGCACCAACTTGATGATTACAGCAAAGAAGATAAACTGATCTACAGCCCTTTCCCCTCTACAATTCTCTCTCTCTCAATCCCTTACAAATAGAAATTAAAGCATAAAAGAGAGACTTATCTTATGAACGAAAATACCATCTTCATGAGGCTTCAAATTCGTCCACACTTGCTGTAGAAAGATGCAGCACAACAGCAAGACACAAGCACCTTCTTCTCCAAGCACTCTTCTCTCCAAAACTCTCTCAAACTCTTCTTTCTTTGATGCTTGTTATTGAAAACGAGATTAGGAGTGTTTATATAGGTTTTAGCAACCCCAAAGAGTGTCCAAAATAGGCTACAATTCGTTTAGAAAGAGTCCCAAACGAATTACCAAAAATTCCTGACTTTTAGCAAAAGACTTCTAATTCTGCGTTACTTGCTGTCTGTGTGTTCTCGGTCGACATCATACTGTGCTCGGTCGACCGGGTGAACTGGGCGCCTGACGAACTTTCAAAAGTTGTAAGTTGTCAAATTCTGGAACCCGAGCTCGGTCGACATCCTGGAAGCCTCGGTCGACCGCGTGCATGCTCGGTTGACCGCACCAGGAGCTGGGTCGACCGGATGACCTCTGTGTCAAAAATAACTGTAAGCTCTGATTTTGCACTTTCTTCATGCTCGGTCGACCGGCCAGGGAGCTCGGTCGACCGGGTACACTGCACCAGGAAAAACTGATTTTCTTCACTGTTTTCCTTTTTCATTCTTCTTGAGCTCTATCACTTCCACTCTTTCAACACATGATTGAGACATAGTGTTGACAATAATTCCAATACAATTTGATGCTTGAGACACCAAACACACCAATGCTTCAAGATTCAACTCAATGCATCTCAAATTCCAACACCCACCATCTTAGCCAATCAGATTTGGAAGTGAGATAGAGGAGAAGATCAAAGGCAATACTAGTGCAAGAAAATTCCAGCAACTTGTTTGCAAATTGCAAGTCTGAGTTCGGGCCTTTGGATCTATTTTTTCAGAGGTTTGAAGTCTACAAATCTTTGAGGTATGAGTCTTCTTCATTCTCCTTTAATTATACACTTGTTGGTCATGATTTAATGGAGTTTCTATGCGATTCTTTATGGCTGATTTCCGCTGCATAGTGCAGAAATCAGATTTTTTAAAATCTGTCATGCTTTGCATCAGCCATAGTAGTCTTTTTATGAGAAGTTTCAGATCTGAATCGCAATTTCTTTCAGGTAGGACCCCAAACGGCTTCAAGACTCAAACAAAAGCCTATGGTTGGTCTTATTTATTGCTCAGGAGGCTTCACACCAAATTTCAGGTCATTCCGACATCGTTTGGCCCAGTTTCAGCTTCTGACGGAAAATCGGCAGCTCTGCGCGACAAAGTCTTCGGCTTTCTCAGGAAATTGGAAACTTTGCAAAATAAAATGCAAGGATTCTCATCAGGTTTCCTACAAAGAAATTAGGCCAATAAATGGTGAAAATGTCAAGGAAAAGTACAGAAGAAAAAAGAATCGAAAAACAGCAAAAACGGACGCAAAACGGGACACGAAAGGGGGAAAACCCCCCCAGGGTCGCAGGCCCCTGCGACCCTGGGCCAGGGTCGCCGGCGACCTTGGAACCCGGGGTCGCCGGGAAAGCCCCGGAAACCCCGGTTTTCGCCGTTTTTTCGCGATTCGAGGAGCCCAGCCTCTGGTACTTTCCAAAATTCATGCTTTTGAGACACCAAGTCCTCTGACATCCGTCCAAAACACGGGTAAATCATCAAGAGTATCGAAGACAATATTGATCGCCACCCGGTCAACCAAAAAAAAGTGTGCTTTCTACCCGACCGATCGAGAAATCGACAGGACAGATGGCACCGACCCGCTGTTGGCAACAAACACCTGAAATTACATGATCATCTGATGTCGATCTACATGAAGATCCATCGATAATCATCAACAGAAGAATCCCAAAAGACGTGGCACGGCCCGCGACTCTTCAGCTGCTCGGCGACCACTTAATGCGATTAATTGACTAGCTTTATTACAGTCATTAATCCATTTCTTTGGACGGCCCAATCAGAAGCAAGCATTTGGGAGTTACAAGTCAAGAGATTCATGGCATTTAATCCATGAAACTCCTCCCATCATGGCGATTAAAGGCGATTAAATGCCCTCAATCTCCTCCGGCCAATCAGAAGCCAAGAAAAAGGAGTTACAAAATAAATAATTCAATTTTGTAACTCCTCCCATTATGCGGCTTAATGACAATAAAAGCCCATAAACCCTCCTAAAAGGCTACCTAAAAGCCTATAAATAGGAGGGCTCTCCAAGAAGAAAGGACATGATCAGACAGCAGAAAAAGATCAGAAAATCACAGACAGAAGCACAGAAATCCAGATAAAGGAAAAAGAGAGAAAACTCTGCGGAAGTTCTACACCGGCCACCGCTACAAGGTGACAAAAGTCCCTTGGGGGGTACCCCCCCAAGGTCCTTGCCTTCTCCTCCTGTCTCCAATGGCTTAGATGTGCCTTTTCAGCCCGTCTACTCGGCTTTTTATTGGACATAGGACCTTCCTTTGGTCTTTGTCCTCTAAAAACCTGAGGTTATAGCCAAGCCAAGCGAATCAATAGCATCCTCTATTCTCATCTGCATGGATGATGGCGAAGCCCACATATGGCTTGCGACCGTCAATCTAAACGAGTCCCCCACAATCTCCTGAAAAGTTAGATCCTCCTTTTCTTGCTTTTCATTGTAGTTTGTATTTTTTTCAAAAGAGACAAAAATCACAACTCTTGTCTTTCATTATTGATAAGGATTGTAAATCGGCTATAAACGCCAAAATCGGCTATAAACGCCAAAAATCGGCTATAAACGCCAAAATCGGCTATAAATGCCAAAAAATCGCCTTTCACGGTAAACCAAGAAAATGTCTCTTTTTCTTAAATATATGTGCAATGAAAAACTTGAAAGAAGTTGATTTCCTTTTTACTTGCGAAGGTTGATCTCCGGATCACCACTTGCAATTCCAAGTAAAAATAGAAAATCTGGCACACCCACAAAAAAAAAAAGAAATGTTGATGCACGCCCCTGCCCCCTGGTTACGGAAAGGGTCGGACCCGACGGACTATCACGTCCGCCGACGCCTCGGTAGGAACCGAGCAGGAGCGCGGTCCATCAACGGGAGGGTTAATACTTGTGCTATCCTTCAGAGGCGATGGCCTTTTATGTGTTTATCTTCCCATTGTTGCCTCCTTTGCAATGAGGATGGAGAATTTATTGATTATATTTTCTTGCATTGTCGGTTTACTTTACAGCTTTGGGGTACATATCTAGATTTATTAATTTTTAAGATTTCTTTAAATTCCTGAATAAATCACATTTAACATCTCATCTCATTTGCATCATTTAGATCTGTCTTTCCTTTCCTTTAAGCTTCTTTATGGATTGGAAAAGCGAATGTAAGCAGTTTAGGACCTCTGATAGGGTTAACCCTATAATCATAATAGCAATGAATTAATTAAGTTTTATTTAAGTATGAAATCCCTAGTTATCCCCTTCTAGCCCCATTTATCAAAAATCTAAAAAAACTATAAAACCAACAAAATCAACCCCAAAAATATTTTCTTCTCTTTTCCTACACCTCCGATGCCAAAAATTTAATTAAGCTTATAGTGATAAAAAAAATGGAAGTAAAAGACCGATTTAAAAATTAAATTAATGATAATGATAAGACTAATGTGTGATTTCAGAAACCCCTATCAATTAATCAAACAAACCAACCCGAATGCGGTCGCCCCAATTAAATTGGCCCATCGACCACAGTTTCTTTTTTTTCTTTTTGGGACCGAAACCACACACCATACCTTATTTGCATCATCAATTTGATTTGAAAATTAGCCTTTAAACCTTTTTTTTTTTTACCAAGGGATTTGAAGGGGGTACCCGGGAACGGAGCCAATCCTCCTCTTAAATATTTGGAACTCCCCCTTTTTCTTATTTTTACTTTATTTATCTACTTTAATCTACTTGAATTTCTTTTAATTGCTCATATATATAAATATGGATTTTCCCCTATCTGGACATTATAATGATCCCATGTTATGAACCATTTTCTTAAGATCCAAATTAAGTGACAGAACAACCGTCGTGTGTTGCCGGCAGTACATTAGACGAGACGGAACCCACCCCATTTTCTCCCTTTCTTTCTTCGACTTGAAAGTCCAAGATCGAATCCTAGAGGGGGGGTGAATAGGGTGAGCTCAAAGACTTTGACCAATTTTAATTCTTTTAGCTTTTAAGTCACTTATGCTTTGTTGGATATTAATTATCTTGTGAAAAAGAGAGGTCTCTAAGTTAATCATTCACAAGAAGATAACTACAAGAACCATCAAACAATAAAAGCATCTATCACATAGGGTAAGCAAAAGAGCAATCACCATGACGCAAGTATTTATAGTGGTTCGGCCAACGTGCCTACATCCACTCCCGGTAACCCTACCGGATTTCCACTAACACAAATTAAGGTTTTGGATCACCTCAAACCTTACAAATACATCACTATGCTTTTCAAGGCTAAGCATGAACCTTTACAACACAACATGTGCTTTTCAAGGCTAAGCACCAACCTTTACAAGAAGAGGATTCTCTCTTAAATAAAATGCCTATTGATGCATGGATAAGAGAACAATTTAAGTGCAATGAAGTGCCTCTAAATAGGCTGATTTGAAAATGAAATATCAATCTCTAGATACATGCATATGAATGAGAAAGTCTATGATTTATGCATATACTAGAAACCACTCTATCTCTTTTTAGAAAGATGAAACTTTGAATGATGCAAAGATGTTAATCATATGTATGAGAAAGAGTAGAATGAAGAACACATGGTTTGAAAGGATAAGCTAACTTGAGTTTAAACAAATGTAACTTAAATCAAAACAAGTTAGATTTGAACCATTAAAACAAACTCATGTGAAGTATAAGTCAAATGTTGTAGACCTATGGATAAACAAGTTTAAAGATCAAAAGATGATAGGAAGACAACATTCATTTACTTAAAACATGCTTTTGAAAGAAAACAAAGATTAAGACAAAGCATGAGATATATTGAGAAAAGAGAGCACACCCATTTGTGATGAATCAAAGGTTGAATCCATGGATTTGCCCCATGATCCCTTTAAAAAGTCTCTTAAAAGGTTGTCCTTCCTTGGCCTCAAAAGTCCATTAAAGTTCAGCAACTTTTCCCAAACAAAAAACCACTTTTTATAGCCAAAAAGTTCCCAACGGATAGTCTTCGGTCGACCTGCCCCTGTGCCCGGTCGACCTGCCTTAAACGGTCATAAATCTGCCCGTTGCAGGAAGTCCCAAACGGCTAACTTTTCGGTCGACCTCTCAGTGTGGTCGGTCGACCGAAGCCCTTGGTTCGGTCGACCGACCACACAGGAGGTCGACCGAAAACATGCCCAGAAATTTGGAAAAAATAGAAACTTGAAAGTTTTGAGGGCATCTTTCCAGGGGACTAATAGACACTGATTCAAGCTTGGATTCATGAAAGAGAAAGGATCAAAAATGAAAATATAAAGACATGAATCCTTCAAAAGGAAAAGATTTAAAGTGAAAACATTGGAAAGCTTGAAATGAAAAAAAATGAAACCAAGGATTAAAACACTTGAAAACTTGAAAGCCTGAATTAAAAACTTCATGATCTTAAGAGACATAATGACTTTGAAAAGCATGCATATCATATAATAAAATCAAAGATTATGAAAGATAAATATGCATAATGATCCTAAGATTAAGACCATGAATGAATGAGAGGTCAAGCTATGACAATGAATGCATCCTATCAAATTGCAACAAAATAAGACTCTAACACGACTTTCATCAAAGAACCGAGTTATGGTCCGGCGATCGTGATTCGTCGATTATGAGGGTATTCGAAATCCTCATTTTTGTCGTACAAATATTAAATATCATATGTCAGACCCGGACCCAGGTTTGGAATATTTAATTATATTTTAATCGTGATTAGTTGATAAGTGGAGTTAGTGGTCGATTAACTTAATTTTTAAGCTAGATTAGAATGTTGGAATAGCTTTGGGAATTTTCGAGGGTTGTTGACTTAGCCTTGACGCGGGCCGGGGCGCCCGTGTGTTGGGTGTGAGTCTTTGGGGTTTAACCTTGATTTCTGAAAAATCCCAATTTTTATTTATTTTGTCTCATTTCACTTAGATTATCAACTTTCATGTTTTGGCCGATTGGATTTAATGATCAGAAATCACGTTTTTCGAGAAAAAGGGCAAAACTGACCTTTCACACAAAATCTGCACCCAAATTTCCAAATTTTCAGAAATTGACAAAAATATACTTTTTGGAGAATAAAGATTTTGTTGATTGTTTTTGTCTTCTTCGTCGTTTCCATTCGGGGCCCGCAAATACCCTTTTCAGCCTTATGAAGATTGGGACCCACAAACCCATCTTATAAGAGGAAGAGTTCTCTTCTTCCCTTCATTCTATCTTTTCCTGCAACGTTTTGGAGCCAAGGGTTTTTCCCCTCTCCCAGCACTTTCTCTCTCCTCTAGAACACCCATCTCTTGGAGATTTCTTGAAGGATTGATCTCCTAGGCTTCTTCCTCATCATTCAAGCTTTTCATAGACACCTTTTTCAAAGGATTTCGACTAGAACAAGGCTCTCTTTCAAGCCTCTCTTCATTGTTTGAGCTCTTCAAGGTTAGTAATGGCTTTCCAATCTTGAAATCTTGGTTTTCCTCTTCATTTAGAGTGTTTTCATCACACAAGCAAGAGTTTTCCCTTGAGATTTACAAAAGATTGATTTTAGGGTTCTTCTTGGGAAACTTTTGGGGGGGGTTTTGTAGATTGGGAGCTTGAGGCCCTAGAGAGTTGTTGCAAGAGTGATTTATTTCTCATCTTGTCTTGAGGAAAGTGGATTCTACAATTATTATGATGGTTCTATTTTATAAGTTCCATTTCATGGCTTTTTCTTCCTACGTTCTAATCCTTTTATGATTCATAGATTACCTTGGATAAATGGAGCAATGTTTATGTTTGATTTCACTTATGTTATTGTTTTACAATGAATTAGAAATTTGTTTTCAATTTGGTCATCTTGAAATTCAGCCTTCTTTATGTCAAAGTTCTTGTGTTGTAACAATGGAGAGAATCTTTGATTAAAAGTGTGTTGTATCGTAGAGTGGAATGATTACTTGAATGATGATTTGATGAGTTGAGGAGGTCAAGAAAGGGCCCAAATGATTTTGAAAATGTGTATGGAAGAAGGGGAAACAAAAAGGATTCAAAAGGGGTGGAAAAGAGAGAGTGTCCCAGCTGAGCCGGACTGGACAGAGCCCAGTCCGCTCGAGCGGCCCAATGGGCCGCTCGAGCGGACTAGGTTCTGCCTGGCCCTCGCTCGAGTGACCCAGTGGGCCGCTCGAGCGGCCCATCTTCTGGATGGGCTTCGCTCGAGCGGACCCTGGGTCGCTCGAGCGAGCCCAATCCAGCTATTTGGCCTGTTTCAAGGCCCGTCTTTGGCCTGTTCTAAGGATTGTTTTGGGCCCATTTAAAGACAGTTTTGGGCCCATTTTAAAGACTGTTTTGGGCTTGGTTTAAGGCCAGATGTGGGCTTGATTCAGAGAGGTTTAAATCGGTTTTTAAGGGGACTTATTGGATTGTTTTTCAGGTCCACTTCAAGCCCACATTCAAGTCCAATTCAGCCCAATCCCTTTTCTATATTTGAAGCCCATTCAGCCCTTTCACAATCCTAAAACCATTATGTAAATTGGTTTGAACTATGAACAAAACCATTTTGTCACACCCCGAAACCGGGCCCTGCAGTGATCCGACCTCGGGGTACGAAATTTTGGGATAATTTGAAACTTTTGTTATATTTCGCAAGATCCGCGTGAATGAGGATAATCAAATTCCATCACGATCAGAGTATATTTTCGCGTAAGCTGAACATGGTGTTACGACTCGGAATCCGTGGCCATCGGGTTCCGTATCGCACGCAACCAATATCACAAAGCCATCACATAAACAGACTGGCATAAATTGTAAATCATAGAACACTGAGCTGGTAGTAACAAGACTATTTATTTTCCACATATTCAAATTACAATTAACAAATGTCTTAATTACAAACCCAATGAAGAAGGCTAACAAAGCCATACAAAAATATCCGGCTAAACAGAAATACTACCCCCAAATGATTATACGAGCTCCGGTGCCAAACTTGACATCTAGGTGATATCAATGGGCAGCCTCTCACGTCAGACCGGCGGTCCCACCGCCTCCTCCGATCAAACACCTAAAAACAGAAAGAGAGGAAACTGGCACCAAATAAATAGGGTCAGACACGACGGTCTGGCAAGCAAATAAACAAGTAATATGAAACAAAAGGACATACATAAAACCTGATGAAATCATTATAAAACCGAATAAAGAGTCTAAACAATAATAACAATAAATTATGCTAAAACGATCGAAAGACCGAACATAAATATCAAGACAAATAAACGAATAGTCTCTGGAGCATAAATATCTCGAAAAGATAACAGCCTAAGCAAAACATTTTATAATTGGAAATACATTTAAAATCCTGAATAATAGAGACAATATGATAAAAGATCGATTTCATAAACATTAAAAATTTCAAAGCATGAAGAGTATAAACAACAAGAATCATAAAATAAGGTAATACACAGATAAAACATTGGCAACCACACATAGCTATATTCTCCTATTACCGAAGTAACAAGAGCAGACAGAAACGTAGCCACTGAACGTGGTACCGGAAATAGGATCAGAACCGTAGCCATACAAATGGGACCGGCAGATCAAAAAGCAGAACCGTAGCCATACAAATGGGACCGGCAGATAAAACCGTTGCCATGGTCGGTACAAACAGAATCCAAGCTGCAGCTGGCGGACAGATTAAAGATCCTAAGCCGGGTGATCAGCCCGACAAGGTGACCTAAGCCTAGTGGTGCCTTTAGTTTTCAAAACTCGAACCAATACAAATCAAACCATAATACTAATCCCTTTGGCTCAGGGGCTCACACTACAAAGCTCTGGCCCCGTCTTGCCTCGAGGTTTTATTTTCAAAATAACAGTCTTTTCAAACTAATAGTCTCATTGAAGAAATCCCGAATGTGGCGAACCACTCTAACCTCCTTTCAAATCGATTCGGAGAAAACACACGAATATCCATGATAAACTGCTCAAATACACATCAAAGTGATTTGTATAAAATCATATGGTCAATCCTTTCGAACATGGAAAACCACATGATTTTATAACGAATCACCGATGCTATTCAAAATAGTTTACCAAAGGATACAAATACAAATACAATACATTCTCTATCTTGAAATGGAATGGAATTGTATAGAATGACTTAATGACTTACCAAGGAACCATCTCAATGCACATTTAACCTTTAAACATTGATTAAAAGAGAATATATTTGATGCCAATGAAAGTCCACAACATTTAAATGATAAAGTGCGCATTGAGACTCGAACGATTCCCGGGTAATTTCACATACGCTCATTCTCTCATTGTCCCCATTCCCATTTCATAAATTCCAAGTATTACAAATAAACCCAAACTTCCAAGGGCTCCCATACATCATTAGAGGCTAAATGGGCTTCCTACAAATGGATGGAGATGGGATGGAAAAGACCCGGAAAAAGGGGGAAACAACCCAAGCAATGGGCTGCAAATGAACCACAAACCAGGCCTAAAAAGGGCCCTGGACTGGACCCAGGTCCGCTCGAGTGGACCAGGGCTCGCTCGAGCGGACCCCTAACAGAACCTGGTCCGCTCGAGCGGACCATGGGCTCGCTCGAGCGGCCCAATTCTGCTGGGTCCGAAACTGAGTGAAGTTTCTACTCTTTTCTTCTTCTTCTTGGATTTTTCTTTCCATCCTTTCTCTTCCATACAATTTCCCCAAATCTAATGGCCTCTCCTAACTCCACAAATCATCAAATCATCAACCATAATCAATCCAATTAATCCAAACACCATACTTTGAAATCAAAGTTTTCTTCCTTGGCTTTGAACCCAAACACTTAACATAAAACTAAGTTTCAAAATGATCAAAGTGAAAACAAACTTTCAATACAATGTATAACAATAACTTAAGAGGAAATCAAGCATAACATTTCTCCATTTGTCCCAAAACAAAACTATAAAACATGAGAAGATTAGCACATAGCATGAAATACCATGAAATAAAGCAAGAGAAAAGGAAACCATCATATTAATTGAGAATCTACCTACCTCAAGTCTAAATGAGAGGAATAAGACTCCACAAACCAAGCTCTAAGATCTCAAGCTCCCAATCTACAAAAACCCCAAAATTTTCCAAAGAAAACCCTAAAAATCCATTTTTCTCAAATCTCCAAGGAAAGTTCTTGCATGAGTGATGAAAACACTCAAAATGCAGAGGAGAACCAAGATCTAAAGTTTGGAAAGCCATTGCTAACCTTGAAAAGCCCAAACGAAGATGAGAAGCTTGGAAGAGAGATCTTCTCTGGCTCAAAATCCTTGCAAATGGGTTCTTTGGGAAGCCAATAGAGAGGAGAAGAAGATGGGAAGATCAAATCTCCCTTTAGCATCCAAGAAGAAGGGTTTCCAAGAGGAGAGAGAAAGGGCTGGAAAAGGGACAAACCCTAGGCTCAAAAGTTGCTGGAAAACAAATGAAGAAGAATGGGGAAAGAGGAGAACCCATGGCTTCTTATAAAGAGTAAATGGGCTGGGCCCATGGGCCCCAAACTTACGAAGGTCAAAACTAGCATTTGCGGGTCCCGAATGAAAACGACGAAGAAGACAAAAATGATCAGCGAAATTTCTACTTTCCAAAAAGTATACTTTCCCCAATTTCTGAAATTTTCGAAATTCATGGACAGATTTAGTGTGAAAAGTCAGTTTTGCCCCTTTTTCTCGAAAAACGCATTTTCTGATCATCAAATCAAAATGGTCAAAACATGAAAGTTGTTAAACTTCATAAAATGAGTCAAAATACACCAAATTCAGAATTTTTAGAAATCAGAAGTAATTTCTCATAAAAAATACATATCATATGGACCGGGTCAAACCAAAGTCAACAGTCCTCAAAATCTCAAAGGCTATGGAAAATCTAGTCAAACTCAAAAACAAGGTCAAACTAAATCAAGTCTCACTTAACAAGTTAAACCACGATTAAAACAATACTAAACAGAGGGATTGGGGGTCGGGGTCTCACATCCTCCCCCCCTTAGAACCCATTTGGTCCTCCAAATGGTCTAAACCACATCAAAATCAAAAACCCAAAAGACAAACGAAAACACTGACACCCTATGCTAGACCTCGGCAACTGAGATACCCTCTGATCGAACCTGACGTTGAGATGTGTCTGTAAACAACATTCTGATTCGGTTAAATGCTTCACACTATTCCACATATCTGCTCAAAAACATACTTCCCTGACCAAACTGGTGTTCAACAATTCTTCTAATCATCCCTGGTGTCATCTGTCGTTCCTGCACTGGATCATTTCTTTTACTTATCTCGTCAGTGACTGTCGGTCCAAGAAACTGCAAATTCTGCATCTTTCTATCTTTTTGGAATTCTGTGCCTTAAGTCCTTCAAAGCTGCACACGACGTCCCTGACACTTGTACGAAGATGTGATCGTAGACATGTTTTCTCCGAAATAATTCCCACTTCGAAAATTTCTGGAATTCCATACGCCTACTTACACTGTACCATTCAGATTCTTGGCTCCAAGAATACCGTCAATACTTCTTCGTTCTGAAATCACAAACTCTTAATTCTATAGGTCTCTTGTCACTGACTTGGTCTGTTACAACCTAGATGTCATACCGCTAAACACCAAATGTTAAACTGCCATAACATGCTGAGCTGTTCTGTGTCAAAACTTCTCATGGCTTGCCTCTTCAGATTTCACTCTTCGAGTCTTTTACCCTTGACATGTAAAGCCGACCTTGGAAATCCAATCTGTGTTCACAACTCCATATTCCAAATCTTTCTGTGCTGTACTCAAAATTCCTGCCCACATCTGATTCTATCTGCTTGTTGTTCTTGATCTCTTACCTGATACTGTGTCATCAACAAAATAGACCTTCCAAGCTGGCATCATTCCCTGATAAGTTGAAACTTTCAATCCAAGTCTTGAATGATGTTGATTCTCTCGTAGATCCAACTTTGTCCTCAACTGAACTAGTACACATCCGGACATCCATCAACCCTTCAATTCATACACTTCCTAACTCCAACCATAAGCTATCACAACTCATCCCATTCAATGCAAAACAAATCTTAAAATCTTAAACATGATGACTAAAACAATTACTTAGCTAAATCTCATCACTTTAAAACATAGTAGAGACCGAACCTCCAAATTGTCAAGTAAAGCTTAATAAATAAAGTTTATCAAAGTTTGAACATGAAACAACATTATTCGTTTTGAAACTCATATTTTCATAACCCAACAAATCATTGAAATACTCAACAATCTCAAATTAGGATTTCAAAAATAAATCAAATTCATGTAGTATGACCACACATTAAATGTTATTGAAATCCATTTCTAACCAAACATATACAAAATTTTGAAATCTTTAAGGTTTTGAAATGTAGATGTCAACATTTAAGAGAATTAAAACAAAAAGCAAAATTTCAAGATCATTGTGTAACAATGTCTTAAGAAGATTAAATAAAAATTCGAAACACAAATCCTTATGAAAACGAAATCATGCGACTCATGAAAAGAGTATAATAACATAGTTTATTTCAAAATAAGCCTTAAAGAAGAAACATAAATCCATTGTTTAAACACTACACGGATAAATCATAGACATTAAGGAAAACATAACAAAGATGAAAACATCACGAAAATCATTCTCACCAAGAAAAGAGACATCACCATAACTGAGGTATACACTTGCATCTGCATGTTGTCCAATCCAATATCCTATAAGTCGGTAAAATCCACAAGGTTTCCTCTGCTGCCAAAAATTATCTTGACCACAACGAGCCATCCACTTGGTATTGCCTCTGAAAACTACACTGGCTAAGCTACAAGTCCTGAAAATTCTCAGCTAAATCCATGACAAGGCTCGTTGAATCCAGGAAATCCCTGAGTTTCTAGCACTAGCTTCCAACCTTACTAACTAAGAATCATTTCTCTCTTCATAAAATCAATAGCTGATATACCTCTTGCAGGCCTTCATCTTGGAAAGATGGTCTGAGTTCACCCAATAATCCACATTTACTTACCTTGGTATGCTCCATGATGATCTTCGATTAGCTGAGAGGGGATCTTCAAAAACTGCTCAAGTTCTACTTTGGCTGGCAAATGCACATGTTTTCTCTCAATAACCACAATGAAGATGCTGAAGACTGGAAGTCTGCTGATGTTCTCCGAAAACAACATACTGAATCCACGAGGTTCTCAGTCTCCGACACAAGCACAGACAAAGGACACCGAACAAGAGTATGGAGACTTTAAATTCTCCACCACTAAGGAGGAAATTTGGCCATCCAAATCTCCTAACAACAGAACTAAAAGAAAAGACAAGCAAAATCTCCCGAACTGAAAGAAAAGCCGACTCAAATCCAAAGAAACAAGGACACGAGAAAACAAATCGACACAATCTAACGAATCCTCACCACACGTCTTAATGTCTCTAGAGTATTTTATTTCCTAGAAACTAACCAGCTCTGATACCAAACCTGTCACACCCCGAAACCGGGCCCTGCAGTGATCCGACCTCGAGGTGCGAAATTTTGGGATAATTTGAAACTTTTGTTATATTTCCCAAGATCTGCGTGAATGAGGATAATCAAATTCCATCACGATCAGAGTATATTTTCGCGTAAGCTGAACATGGTGTTACGACTCGGAATCCGTGGCCATCGGGTTCCGTGTCGCACGCAACCAATATCACAAAGCCATCACATAAACAGACTGGCATAAATTGTAAATCATAGAACACTGAGCTGGTAGTAACAAGACTATTTATTTCCCACATATTCAAATTACAATTAACAAATGTCTTAATTACAAACCCAATGAAGAAGGCTAACAAAGCCATACAAAAATATCCGGCTAAACAGAAATACTACCCCCAAATGATTATACGAGCTCCGGTGCCAAACTTGACATCTAGGTGATATCAATGGGCAGCCTCTCACGTCAGACCGGCGGTCCCACCGCCTCCTCCGATCAAACACCTAAAAACAGAAAGAGAGGAAACTGGCACCAAATAAACAGGGTCAGACACGACGGTCTGGCAAGCAAATAAACAAGTAATATGAAACAAAAGGACATACATAAAACCTGATGAAATCATTGTAAAACCGAATAAAGAGTCTAAACAATAATAACAATAAATTATGCTAAAACGATCGAAAGACCGAACATAAATATCAAGACAAATAAACGAATAGTCTCTGGAGCATAAATTTCTCGAAAAGATAACAGCCTAAGCAAAACATTTTATAATTGGAAATACATTTAAAATCCTGAATAATAGAGACAATACGATAAAAGATCGATTTCATAAACATTAACAATTTCAAAGCATGAAGAGTATAAACAACAAATCACCGATGCTATTCAAAATAGTTTACCAAAGGATACAAATACAAATACAATACATTCTCTATCTTGAAATGGAATGGAATTGTATAGAATGACTTAATGACTTACCAAGGAACCATCTCAATGCACATTTAACCTTTAAACATTGATTAAAAGAGAATATATTTGATGCCAATGAAAATCCACAACATTTAAATGATAAAGTGCGCAATGAGACTCGAACGATTCCCGGGTAATTTCACATACGTTCATTCTCTCATTGTCCCCATTCCCATTTCACAAATTCCAAGTATCACAAATAAACCCAAACTTCCAAGGGCTCCCATACATCATTAGAGGCTAAATGGGCTTCCAACAAATGGAGGGAGATGGGATGGAAAAGACCCGGAAAAAGGGGAAACAACCCAAGCAATGGGCTGCAAATGAACCACAAACCAGGCCTAAAAAGGGCCCTGGACTGGGCCCAGGTCCGCTCGAGCGGACCAGGGCTCGCTCGAGCGGACCCCTAACAGATCCTGGTCCGCTCGAGCGGATCATGGGCTCGCTCGAGCAGCCCAGTTCTGCTGGGTCCGAAATTGAGTGAAGTTTCCACTCTTTTCTTCTTCTTCTTGGATTTTTCTTTCCATCCTTTCTCTTCCATACAATTTCCCCAAATCTAATGGCCTCTCCTAACTCCACAAATCATCAAATCATCAACCATAATCAATCCAATTAATCCAAACACCATACTTTGAAATCAAAGTTTTCTTCCTTGGCTTTGAACCCAAACACTTAGCATAAAACTAAGTTTCAAAATGATCAAAGTGAAAACAAACTTTCAATACAATGTATAACAATAACTTAAGAGGAAATCAAGCATAACATTTCTCCATTTGTCCCAAAACAAAACTATAAAACATGAGAAGATTAGCACATAGCATGAAATACCATGAAATAAAGCAAGAGAAAAGGAAACCATCACATTAATTGAGAATCTACTTGCCTCAAGTCTAAATGAGAGGAATAAGACTCCACAAACCAAGCTCTAAGATCTCAAGCTCCCAATCTACAAAAACCCCAAAATTTTCGAAAGAAAACCCTAAAAATCCATTTTTCTCAAATCTCCAAGGAAAGTTCTTGCATGAGTGATGAAAACACTCAAAATGAAGAGGAGAACCAAGATCTAAAGTTTGGAAAGCCATTGCTAACCTTGAAAAGCCCAAACGAAGAAGAGAAGCTTGGAAGAGGGATCTTCTCTAGCTCAAAATCCTTGCAAATGGGTTCTTTGGGAAGCCAATAGAGAGGAGAAGAAGATGGGAAGATCAAATCTCCCTTTAGCATCCAAGAAGAAGGGTTTCCAAGAGGAGAGAGAAAGGGCTGGAAAAGGGACAAACCCTACGCTCAAAAGTTGCTGGAAAACAAATGAAGAAGAATGGGGAAAGAGGAGAACCCATGGCTTCTTATAAAGAGTAAATGGGCTGGGCCCATGGGCCCCAAACTTACGAAGGTCAAAACTAGCATTTGCAGATCCCGAATGAAAACGACGAAGAAGACAAAAATGATCAGCGAAATTTCTACTTTCCAAAAAGTATACTTTCCCCAATTTCTGAAATTTTCGAAATTCATGGACAGATTTAGTGTGAAAAGTCAGTTTGCCCTTTTTTCTCGAAAAACGCATTTTCTGATCATCAAATCAAAATGGTCAAAACATAAAAGTTGTTAAACTTCATAAAATGAGTCAAAATACACCAAATTCAGAATTTTTAGAAATCAGAAGTAATTTCTCATAAAAATACATATCATATGGACCGGGTCAAACCAAAGTCAACGGTCCTCAAAATCTCAAAGGCTATGGAAAAATCTAGTCAAACTCAAAAACAAGGTCAAACTAAATCAAGTCTCACTTAACAAGTTAAACCACGATTAAAATAATACTAAACAGATGGATTGGGGGTCGGGGTCTCACACATTTGCGGAATCTTCCAAGTCTCAATGTACACTTCGTCCCTTTTTATTGTCAAGGATCTTCTGTGGCACCAAATTACTATTAATTGATGACAATAGGGGGTCAAATGTATATCAAGACGACCCGCATTAGACTGTTGAATCATCATACAATAAATTCATTCCATGTTAAAAGGTTTTGTCCGGATCCATTTATAAATCTTTTGAATGCTTTGGGGTGGTTTACTACAATTATGGACATGGATAAGACTACTCATCTATTTTGCTCGGATTTGTCAGTATGTGAGATATGTATTTGTTCGGAGTAGTTTTCTTATCGATTTTGGAAATATATCCTTATGAACGGATTTGTATTACTTCAAGGTTTCGAACTTTTACTCTAATGGCACCACTAAGCTTAGGTTACCTTGTCGGACTGATCATCCGGCTTGGAATCTTTAAATTATCTACCAGCTGCAGCTTGGATTCTGTTTGTACCGACCATGGCAACGGTTTTGTATCCGGTCCCACGTGTAGTGGCTACGATTCTGTTTGATAACGACCTTCTTCGTTCCGGTCCACGATTTGTGGCTACGGTTTCTGTCTGCTCCCGTTACTTCGGTAATAGGAGAATTTAGTTATACGTGGTTTGCCAACGTTTTATATGTTTGATGTTTTATCTTATGGTTCTTGTTTATTTCAACTTATTGTAGTCTTGGAATTCGTTAATATTTAAGATGTCGATCTTTTATCTTGTCGTTTCTATTATTTAAGATTTTAATCGTAGTTCTCATTTATTCAATGTTTTACTCTTTCTATCATCCTATTATTTGTTATATTTGCTTGCCAGACCGTCGTGTCTGACCCTTTTTGCTTAGTGCCAGATGTTGAGCCCCTTGCCGTTGAGGCGCACTTTGAAGCGGACCCAATAGTTCTTGTGGAACGCGAGTGGCAGTCTGATGATGTCGCTTAGACGTTGGGTTGATTTCAGAGCTTCGATCACCTTTTGGGATAGATTCTATTTTTTTGGGAATTTGTTGTAGCCATTGTTGGCTTATTTTTTTTGGGAAATTGTAATTATTGGCTAACTTGACTTTTGTATTAAACTTGAAACTAACTTTGGGGGCTATCTATAGAATGTTTCTCTTTTTGATACTAGTCTTGAGCATTCTCATCATACACATATGTTATGGACTTTTATGTTTGCTACAATGCTTCCGCGTAATTTATTCGTGTGAATGTGATTCTGATAAATCATTGTTGGATCGAATTTCGAGGATCCTTACCGCGGAAACTTGTGGGAAACTAGCATGTACGGGCCCGTCGCGCCACGACCCCGGATTTAGGTCTTGTTTAACGGGACCTCGGTCCGGGGGCATGACAGGCTTGGTATCAGAGCCAGGTTATATTTGGGGCAGTTAACATTGGATTAGAAACATAAGGACGTGGCAAGGATTCGCTAGAATTACCGTTAGTTAGCGTCGATTGGGTTTGGGAACGCCTTATTTATTATATTTTATTGTTCTAATAAGTTGTTTTACAGCACTATGCCTCCACGCAGACCTTCAGCGAATACGAATGCATCAGGCAGTAACAATGACAGTGGGGTTGAGAATCAGATGACAGGCCAATTTCAGCAGCTCATGCAGATGTTAGTTGAACAACAACAGCGAGCCAATGAGAATCAAGCAAGATTCCAAGAGCAGATGGCGAAAAGGGATGAGGAGTTGACACAGGTTCAGAGGCAGTTGCTAGAAGTCTTGGGTAGAAGACCATAACCAAGGCCAAATGTGGGAGCTCAGTTTGTTATCCAGAACAAAGACAGGGATCCTAATGTCTTGTTTGAGAAGTTTAGAAAGAGAGGTCCAAAGGAGTTTACAAAGCAAGAAGACCCATTAGCAGCTGATGATTGGTTAGTCCACACGGAGAACATCTTTGATATTTTTACATGCACAAGCAGGCAACAAGTTCATCTAGCAGCTTCTATGTTCACCGGATTGGCAGATATTTGGTGGAAAACCATTAAGGAGGGTTATCAGAATATCGAGAATGAGACTGCTTGGACCTCCTTCTAACGGCAATTTAGTGAAAAGTATGTCCCTGCACACATCAAGAAGTAGAAAGCAGTAGAGTTCCAGTTGCTCAAGCAAGAGGACATGACAATCCTTGAGTACCTAACCAAGTTTGAAAAGTTGTCTCGTTATGCACCAAAGCTTGTTGACACAGAAGAGAAGAAAATCACCAAGTTTATGGATGGACTCAATCCCATCATCTTGAGGGATGCATTAGGTGTGGTACCACCAACTACTTTCCAAGAGGCTATCAAAAGAGCTTACAGATTTGAAGGCATCAACAACCAAATCATCAAGGATAATCAGAGGAAGAGACAGCAATACCAAGGGCAGAAATCCAACCAAGGCAAGAGACAGAGGAAGCAGCAGAATGCTCCAGCTCAAGGTGGGTATGAGCATTGTGGCAAGAACCATCCTACTCAGCAGTGCTATAGAGTTATTGGTGCATGTTTTAAGTGTGGTGGCACAGATCACCAAATGAAAGATTGCCCAAATAACAGAAATCAAGGCAATAGGGCACCTCAGCAGCCACCAAGGCAGGCACCTCAGCAGAACCAGTAGG
This sequence comes from Litsea cubeba, assembly GCA_012931725.1. NCBI lineage: Eukaryota > Viridiplantae > Streptophyta > Magnoliopsida > Laurales > Lauraceae > Litsea > Litsea cubeba. Next base: position 32,616,268 of record CM022951.1, read on the forward strand.
CAGTTCAGAATCAACCAAGACAGCAGCAGAATCAGCAGCCCCGTCAACAACTGCAAAATCAGAACGTCCGTCCACTACAATAGAATCGGAATGTGCAGCAAGGAAGGCAAAACCAGAACCAGAATAGACCGCATTAACAAGGCCGCCTCAATCACCTCAACCAAGTGGACGCTGAGGCAGCGGGAGATGTTGTGGAAGGTAAATTCTTAATTTGTGAAGTATAAGCTAAAGTGTTGTTTGATCCAGGATCTACTCACTCTTTCATATCCCCTGTGTTTGCTAAAATGATTAGTGTGCCTGCTAGAGAGTTAGAATTTTTTTTTATGGTTACAACTCCGGTAGGGAAACAAGTTGTGTGTAATACATTTTACCCTAGTTGTTCAGTGAAGATAGGAGATGTCATTTTCCCTGCAGACCTTATTATCTTAGTTATGCATCACTTCGATGTCATTTTAGGCATGGATTGGTTAGCGGGACATCATGCCTCTATGGATTGCTATAGCAAGACCATTACTTTTAGATTGGATGGGATATCCTCCGGAGTGAAATTTCAGGGATAGAAAAGGGTTTCTCCGGCTAGGTTTATTTCAGCTCTTCTGCAGCTAAGTTGTTGAGATCAGGATGTGAAGGATTCATTGCATTTATCACCAAGGATGAACAGTCCCAAGGGGTGGAGAACATCCCGGTAGTGTGCGAATTTCCCGATGTCTTTTCGGAAGAAATCCAGGTTTACCACCTGTCAGAGAAGTTGAGTTCACAATAGAGTTGATGTCAGGGACTGCTCTGATCTCCATTGCTCCTTACAGGATGGCTCCTGCAGGGTTGGGTGAGCTAAAATTACAATTACAAGAGTTGCTAGAAAAAGGCTTTGTTAGGCCAAGTGCTTCACCATGGGGAGCCCCGGTACTATTTGTCAAGGATGGAAGCTTGAGAATGTGTATAGACTACAGAAAATTGAACCAAGTGACCATCAAGAACAAGTATCCTTTACCAAGGATAGACGAGTTATTTGACCAGTTGCAAGCAGTAGAATTTTTCTCGAAGATAGATTTGAGGTCCGGATATCATCAGTTGAGAGTTAGAGAATCAGACATCCCGAAGACAGCTTTCCGGACTAGACACGGGCACTATGAATTTTTGGTGATGCCCTTTGGACTGACAAATGCACCAGCGGTATTTATGGCCCTTATGAACAAGATCTTCGCACCTTATCTAGATCAGTTCACAGTCGTCTTTATTGATGACATACTAGTGTATTCCAAGTAAAGAGAAGACCATGAGCAGTACTTGAGGACTTCATTGCAATTGTTGAGAGATAATCAATTGTATGCGAAGCTTGGGAAATGCGAGTTTTGGCTAGAGCAAGTCACCTTTCTGGGTCACATCATCTCTAGAGAAGGACTAGCAGTTGATCCAGCAAAGATAGAAGCGATCATTAATTGGGAGAAGCCGAAGAATGTGACCGAGATTAGGAGTTTTCTAGGGTTAGCAGGATACTATAGAAGATTTGTATAAGGATTTTCATCCATTGCAGCACCCTTGACCAAGTTGACCCGAAAGAATGTGCCGTTCGTATGGTCAGAGAAATGTGAAGCTAGTTTTGAAGAATTGAAGAAGAGGTTAACTTCAGCACCTGTTCTCACCTTACCTTCGGGGAGTGGCGGTTTTGTTATCTATACTGATGCTTCAGGTGTAGGACTTGGATGTGTTTTGATGCAAAATGGGAATGTTATAGCATATGGCTCGAGGCAATTGAATGAACACGAGAAGAAATATGCGACGCATGATTTGGAATTGGCAGCGATAGTGTTCGCGTTAAAGATGTGGAGACACTATTTATACGGAGACAAATTTGAAGTTCATTCGGATCACCGTAGTCTCCAATATTTGTTCTCTCAGAAAGAATTAAACATGAGACAAAGAAAATGGATGGAGTACATCAAAGACTATGATTTCCCACTCATCTATCATCCGGGGAAGGTTAACGTAGTGGCAGATGCATTGAGTAGAAAATCAGTTTGCTTGGCCAGTTTGCAAGGGCTTTATAACTTTCAGCAATTCGAGGAGTTAAGGGTGGATTGCAACCCTTAAAGGAAGGAGTTATGTTGGCAAATATGACAGTGTTTGAGCCCATCTTCATTCAAAAAATCAAGGACAGTCAGATGCAAGATCTAGACTTGGCTAAAATTGTGGAGCACATCTCAGAACGCCCAGATTTTCAGATCATGGATGGAGTTTTGTACTTCCGTGGTAGACTTTGTGTTCCAAAGATAGATAATTTGAAGAATGACATTATGGTAGAAGCTCACAATACGAGGTATTCTGTACACCCGGGGAGCACGAAGATGTACCAAAATTTGAAAAATCATTTTTGGTGGAACAATATGAAGAGAGAGATAACAACCTTTGTATCCAAATGCATGACTTGTCAATTGGTGAAGGCAGAACATCAGAAACCACCTGGTCTTTTACAGCCATTAGAAATTCCAAAGTGGAAATGGGAACACTTGACCATGGATTTTGTCTCGGGTCTACCAACTACAAGCAGAGGGAACAATGCTATTTGGATCATAGTAGATCGGTTAACGAAGTCGGCACACTTTATTCCTTTGAAGACTGGGAAGAAAATACACATGCTGGCTTTAGCACAAGCCTTCGTGAAGGAAATTGTTAGTCGCCATGGTCAACTGGCCTCCATTACTTCAGATCGAGATACTAGATTTGTTTCGAGATTTTGGAAGACCTTACATGAATCAATGAGAACGAAGCTTCAATTCATCACAGCATATCACCCGCAAACTGATGGTCAATCGGAAAGAACTATTCAGACCCTTGAAGACATGCTTAAGGCTTGTGTACTTGACTTCAAGAATCAATGGGATGAGAATTTACCTCTCTGTGAATTTACCTACAACAACAGTTACTATTCAAGCATAGGGATGGCCCCTTTTGAAGCGTTGTTTGGCAGGAAGTGTAGGACCCCAGTGTGGTGGGAAGAAGTCGGAGAACGTAGTTTTCAAGGTCCTTCTTTGGTTGAAGAAACAAGTAACAAAGTCAGAAACTATTCATGAACGATTGAAGATTTCGAGAAGCTGACAGAAGAGTTATGCTGACGTTTGAAGGAAGGATCTACAATTCCAAGTTGGAGACAAAGTATTTTTAAAGGTATCACCGGTCAGAGGAACACTGAGATTTGGGCAGAGGGGCAAATTATCTAAGAGATTCATTGGACCGTATGAGATCCTGAGTCGTATCGGGGAAGTAGCATATAGATTAGCTTTGCCTCCAGAGCTTTCGTGTGTACACAATGTGTTTCACGTGTCAATGCTAAGGAAGTATGTCTCGGACCCTTCACACGTGCTACATCACGAACCGTTGGATGTTCGAGAAGATGCCACCTACATTAAGAAACCGGCAGAGATTATTGACACTAAAGAGCAAGAGCTGAGAAACGGAACAATTTAGTGGGTAAAGATTCGTTGGGAGAATCATGGACCAGAAGAGGCCACTTGGGAACTTCGTGATCAGGTCCAGAAGAAATACCCTCAGCTATTTCCAGAGGTTAGTGATCATTTGGAGGACCAAATGTGATTTTTAGGGGTGGAGGATGTCAGACCCCGACCCAAGTTTGAAATATTTAATTATATTTTAATCATGATTAGTTGATAAGTGGGGTTAGTGGTCGATTAGCTTAATTTTTAAGCCAGATTAGAATGTTGGAATAGCTTTGGGAATTTCGAGAGTCGTTGACTTAGCCTTGACGCGGGCCGGGGCGCCAGTGTGTTGGGTGTGAGTCTTTGGGGTTTAACCTTGATTTCTGAAAAATCCCAATTTTTATTTATTTTGGCTCATTTCACTTAGATTATCAACTTTCATGTTTTGGCCGATTGGATTTAATGATCAAAAATCGCGTTTTTCGAGAAAATGGGCAAAACTGACCTTTCACACAAAATCTGTACCCAAATTTCTGAAATTTCAGAAATTGACAAAAATATACTTTTTGGAGAATAGAAATTTTGTTGATCGTTTTTGTCTTCTTCGTCGTTTCCATTTGGGGCCCACAAATACCCTTTTCAGCCTTATGAAGATTGGGACCCACAAACCCATCTTATAAGAGGAAGAGTTCTCTTCTTCCCTTCATTCTATCTTTTCCTGTAACGTTTTGGAGCCAAGGGTTTTTCCTCTCTCCCAGCACTTTCTCTCTCCTCTAGAACACCCATCTCTTGGAGATTTCTTGAAGGATTGATCTCCTAGGCTTCTTCCTCATCATTCAAGCTTCTCATAGATACCTTTTTCAAAGGATTTGGACTAGAACAAGGCTCTCTTTCAAGCCTCTCTTCGTTGTTTGAGCTCTTCAAGGTTAGCAATGGCCTTCCAATCTTGAAATCTTGGTTTTCCTCTTCATTTAGAGTGTGTTCATCACACATGTAAGAGTTTTCCCTTGAGATTTACAAAAGATTGATTTTAGGGTTCTTCTTGGGAAACTTTTTGGGGGTTTTTGTAGATTGGGAGCTTGAGGCCCTAGAGAGTTGTTGCAAGAGTGATTTATCTCTCATCTTGTCTTGAGGCAAGTGGATTCTATAATTAATATGATGGTTCTATTTTATAAGTTCCATTTCATGGCTTTTTCTGTTAGATATCGCGATCACTGAAAGGGGGGGGGGGGTGAATCAGTGATTCCTTTAAAACAGGTCCAATTTAACAACAAAAGCAAATCAAATCACACAAGGACACCAGATTTAACGTGGTTCACCGAAAGGCTACGTCCACGGTTCAAAGACTGTCCGAACACCGATCCGGAACAGGTCTGAATCTATTTAGTCGCACCAACGACAAAGAGCACCAACCCTTAAGTTTCAGATAGCACCAACTATCTAGGAAGCACCTACTCCCTTTACAATTTATCTGCACCAACAGATAGGATCACCAAACCCCTAACACCAAGCACCAACTTGATGTTCTACAGAATAAAAGTAGAGAACTTTTCTACAGCCTTTCCCCTCTACAATCTCTCTCTCTCAATCCCTTACAATTTGAAAATTAAAGCATAAACAGAGAGACACTTATCTTATGGACGAATCACCATCTTCATGAGCGCATTCTCGTCCACACTTGCTATAGAAACGTGCAACACAACTGCACACAGCAACTGCTTCTTCTCCAATCACTCTTCTCTCCAAAACTCTTTCTTTTTGTTCTCTCTTCTCTTCTGTGTTCTTGAAAACGAACCAATCAAGCCTTTATATAGGTTATGGTAACCCTTAAGAGTGTTCAAATTAGGCTAGAATTCGTTTAGAAAGAGTCCCAAACGAAATACATAAAAATCCTGAATTTCCGTGCACAATTTCTAATTTCTGCGCAATTCTGGTTCCCGTGCTCGGTCGACATCATGGCGTCTTCGGTCGACCGGCAACACATTGTGGAAGCAGATAACTGTCGTGCTCGGTCGACCGCGTGGGGTCCCCGGTCGACCGGCGACACACTGTGTCACAAAATAACTGGGAGCTAACCTGGACTGTTTTCTACAGGTTTCTCTTGCCCGGTCGACCGCATGAGGTGCCCGGTCGACCGACCACTCTGCTTCAGGAATTCTGAATTTCTGAACTGGTTTAGCTCTGTTTTCTCTTTGAAGCTATATCAATACCACACTATCAACACCATACTTGTGACATTGTGTTGACAATAATTCCAACATAAAATGATTCTTGAGATACTAACTTCTTCAATGCTTCATAAAACTTCTCAAGTCATCTCAAATTCCAACAATTTCTTCCTATGTTCTAATCCTTTTATGATTCATAGATTACCTTGGATAAATGGAGCAATGTTTATGTTTGATTTCACTTATGTTATTGTTTTACAATGAATTGGAAATTTGTTTTCAATTTGGTCATCTTGAAATTCAGCCTTCTTTATGTCAAGGTTCTTGTGTTCTAAGAATGGAGAGAATCTTTGATTAAAAGTGTGTTGTATGGTAGAATGGAATGATTAATTGAATGATGATTTGATGAGTTGAGGAGGTCAAGAAAGGGCCCAAATGATTTTGAAAATGTGTATGGAAGAAGGGGAAACAAAAAGGATTGAAAAGGGGTGGAAAAGAGAGAGTGTCCCAGCTGAGCCGGACTGGACAGAGCCCAGTCCGCTCGAGCGACCCAGTGGACCGCTCGAGCGGACCAGGTTCTGCCTGGCCCTCGCTCGAACGACCCAGCTTCTGGATGGGCTTCGCTCGAGCGGACCCTAGGTCGCTCGAACGAGCCCAGTCCAGCTGTTTGGCCTGTTTCAAGGCCCATCTTTGGCCTATTTTAAGGATTGTTTTGGGCCCATTTAAAGACTATTTTGGGCCCATTTTAAAGACTGTTTTGGGCTTGGTTTAAGGCCAGATTTGGGCCTGATTCAAAGAGGTTTAAATCGGTTTTTAAGGGGACTTATTGGATTGTTTTTCAGGTCCACTTCAAGCCGATATTCAAGTCCAATTCAGCCCAATCCCTTTTCTATATTTGAAGCCCATTCGGCCCTTTCACAATCCTAGAACAATTATGTAAATTGGTTTAAACTATGAACAAAACCATTTAGGGAATTTTCCAAGTCTCAATGTACACTTCATCCCTTTTTATTGTCAAGGATCTTCTGTGGCACCAAATTACTATTAATTGATGACAATAGGGGGTCAAATGTATATCAAGACGACCCACATTAGACTGTTGAATCATCATACACTAAATTCATTCCATGTTAAAAGGTTTTGTCCGGATCCATTTATAAATCTTTTGAATGCTTTGGGGTGGTTTACTACAATTATGGACATGGATAAGACTACTCATCTATTTTGCTCGGATTTGTCATTATGTGAGATATGTATTTGTTCGGAGTAGTTTTCTTATCGATTTTGGAAATATGTCCTTATGAATGGACTTGTATTACTTCAAGGTTTCGAACTTTTACTCTAATAGCACCACTAAGCTTAGGTTACTGTGTCAGACTGATCATCCGGCTTGGAATCTTTAAATTATCTGCCAGCTGCAGCTTGGATTCTGTCTGTATTGACCATGGCAACGGTTTTGTATCCGGTCCCACGTGTAGTGGCTACGGTTCTATTTGATAATGACCTTGTTCGTTCCGGTCCACGATTTGTGGCTACGGTTTCTGTCTGCTCCCGTTACTTCGGTAACAGGAGAATTTAGCTATACGTGGTTTGCCAACGTTTTATACGTTTGATGTTTTATCTTATGGTTCTTGTTTATTTCAACTTATTATAGTCTTGGAATTCGTTAATTTTTAAGATGTCGATCTTTTATCTTGTCGTTTCTGTTATTAAAGATTTTAATCATAGTTCTCATTTATTCAATGTTTTCCTCTTTCTATCATCCTATTATTTGTTATATTTTCTTGCCAGACCGTCGTGTCTGACCCTTTTTGCTTGGTGCCAGATGTTGTGCCCCTTGCCGTTGAGGCGCACTTTGAGGCGGACCCAGTAGTTCTTGTGGAACGCGAGTGGCAGCCTGATGATGTCGCTTAGACGTCGGGTTGATTTCAGAGCTTCGATCACCTTTTGGGATAGATTCTATTTTTTGGGGAATTTGTTGTAGCCATTGTTGGCTTATTTTTTTGAGTAAATTAGTGAAAGGTCCCTGAAATGGAACGTTTAAAGGCTCCAGTCTATACAAATTTTGTTTAAGGGTTGTAGTCCACGCAACTAGACATATTTCAGCCAGAGGTCCATATATACGCCACATCACATATTTCGTGGTTGATTTGTCCCTGTAACTGCCGTAATATGTCATGCATAAGTGGCTTAACATGTCACGCAAATTAAGCACTTAATTTAAGGGCCTTAACATGATATTTCATAGCTGATTTGCACCTCTAATGGATTTTTTTCCTAGTTTTAGATGAAGTTTCAAAATTCAAATGAGAGGGAATATATCAAGTTTTGAAACTCAAATGGGAGGGAATGATGTTGCTATGTCTTTTGCTACACACTCATGTCGATTTGCCATGGATGTCTCATTGATGAATGTCTTGTAAATGATTTTTATCTAAAGTTTTTTACTAGAACGATCGAGCCACATGCGTATTACAATTATTCAGGTAATTCTCCAAAAGAGGGGGAGAAATTGCATTTGATGTGTTTTGACCCACTCAAATGACCATGCTATCTTTCCATTATTTATTTTTTCTCATCATTGTTTCCCTTGATTTCATTGATTCATGGTTTAATATGACAAATATAATAAGAAAACTAACAGCATTTAGTGGAAATGTATAAGGGGGTATGCTGACTGTGCAAATGTTAATTGGGATGAGCTTGGATTTGGTCTTATACCAGCTGATTACATGTATATTATGAAATGTTCCCAAGATGAGAAATTCTCATGAGGGGAACTCAATCGTATTAAAATTGGGAGGAAATTTATTCTTGTGAAATTTTAGTTGGGGTCTTGAGCTTTTTTTTTTTTTTTTTTTTTTGAAGGAATGGTGGAGAGTGTGGTTTTTCTTTATGAGACTCTGGATTTGATCTATCATTTTCTGAATTTATCTGAGTTTCGAGTGAATTTATTTGAGTTTGATATGAATCTATCTGAGTTTGGTATAAATTTATCTGAGTTTTGCACAAATTTATCTGAGTTTGGAACAAATTTATCTGAGTTCTGGAATAAATTTATCTGAGTTCTAAAATAATATAATTGGATACGAGGCACGGATGCTTCCAATCAAAGTCGTTCATCTCGTGTGCCCAACTATGATAGGGCATTTTGGGGGACATTGGCTTTGATTGGGCAATGTTAGCCACCTAATTGATAGTTGATGAATGGACGGTATATCTTTATATTTGGTATCGTCAAAATGGCATAAATCCCTTTTTTTTGGGATTTTTACCAAAAAAGTGTCCGTATATTCGTATTATACGAATTTAACTATAAATACATTCAAATGTCGATTTTAGTATTCGTACGTTGATTTTGGATGGTTTTACCCCTCCCTTATCGAACGATATCGTCTTTTATATCAAACCCTATTTCCATCGAACACCATTTTCTCTCCTCCTCTCCACACATGTCTCTCCATTACCGACCGATCTCACAGCCTCCCCTGCGCATCAAACATCTCCATCGCCCACCTCCATTTTCCCTCATGAGATCCTCCTTGGTCAAGGGAATGAGAAGGTCAAGCAACCCCATCTCTCCAACCACTCTCCTTCCACGACCATCTCACTCCTTTTCATGGCATCTCTCTCTCAATTACCCCAATTACCTAACCTTGATGATGTTTCCTTCTTTCTTTGTTTTTGAGGATTTCAGGTTGAGATCTGAAATGGGTAGTCTCCAAATGCTTCTACCCTTGTTCAATGTTGTATCATCGGCTCGATTGACGTCGTGTTTGGGCGTGGATTCAAGGAGCTCCAGATTGCTGTCTCAGGGTACGCTTGAAAACCCAAGGGTCTGATTTTTTCTGTCTGAGTTTGTGTTTGCTCATGATAAAAGTCTGGTTCCAGAACAAAAGGTAAAAGAAAAAAAGTTGGTTTACATGTTTCATTTTTTATTGTTTTTTTTTTGTATATTGGATTGATGAACGAAAGTTTTTTGTTCCTTTTTTTCGGTCTGAGTTTGTGCTTGCTCATGATGTTGTGATGTGTGTGGTGGTTGGTTTTTTTAAAACAGAGGAACAATTGGAATGAAATGGGCTATTTGTTCCCTCTATGGAAATGGTTTATCTACTATTTTTCTGTTTCTAGTTATGTTGTTGGTATCATGCATTTGTTTTATAATGTGTTTCTTGTTCTTATGTTGATTTCTATTTTTAGATGAATGAGTTGGGTTTTAGGTATCTCTTGTTTTTGCTAATGGCTAGTTGGAATGAGACTGAGGAGTTTCGAGGATTTTCTCATCGGTGCTTGGCAAAATAGTTTATTTATTGGATTTGGCTGCTTTTTATGCCTTTTTTGGATTAGACTTTATGGATAGTAGGATTTTATTCATATGATTGAGAAGGGATTTTTTTTTTTGTGGCTTTTCTCACTCACTTGGACAACACATAATCTGCATCCCACCAAACTGCCTACTAGCAACAACAACATAGACATATGGATAGTATGGACGATTCTGTTCCAAATTTTTAATATAGAAGTGGAAGGTGACATACATTGGGCATTTGGGCTAGCCCTTGTATAGACGCCATCATTTATATAATTGTACATGATTGGTTATAGGTGGTGATTTTAGTATTTATTGTTGATTTTTTGTTTAAAGATTCAACTCAGCATAGACTGAGAATTAGTTGATGATGTGAATGCCTGACATCTTTTGTGTTACTTTACGTTCTCTTGTTTAAATTCGCCTATTATGGTAATCACGCAGGCATGGAATATACAAATTAATACTGATTTAAGCCTCAGTGGGCCTATTGGGCAAGTCTATATGCTTTGGTTGCCATTAATGATATGCTTTTTGCTGGAACTCAGGTACCCATTTACATTACATCTAGAATGCATTTTCTTTTTATTCTACTTTTTTACATTCTATTTTCTCTTGGCTTTCTCCTTTTTACAATTCACTTTTCTTTTGCTCCATGAATATCTATGTATTAGTTTCATATGATCTTCTGATGTAAGATTCATGTAAAAGTCATATGTTTATTTTTTTTTTTGTTTTCTTGTTGTTGTTGTTGTTGTTGTTGTTGTTGTTGTTGCAGGATGGCAGCATATTGGCATGGAGATTCAACGTCGCAGGAAACTATTTTGAGCCTGCTGCTTCTCTTACTAGTCATCATTGTGCTGTTGTATCAATGGTTGTTGGAGCTCAGAGCCTTTTTTCCAGCTCCATGGATAATATAGTAAGAGTGAGTCGGTTTTATTACAATAATTTTACTGTTCTTGGTATGCCACTCCCAAAAGAAACAGCCTGTAGGTCTATACCCTTAGCTTTCCAAGTTAATGATGCTGCTACCTTCTTCAGGTCTATTAATTATTATGAGGCACCAATGATTTAGACTTGTCAAGGGTCCAAGTAATGCAGTTAACTGGACTCTCGGTTGTAATTGGCTACGAAATAGAAAGTTGGAGTATGATCATTTTTTTCCCGGATAGACGGACTCAATCTATATGAGTTGCGAACTTTGATTTACATAAAATTAGGAGCATTAGATGGTTTTTTCAGCTAGCATCTGTATAGCCCAAGCTTGTGTATTTTGGCATAATTCAGATAAGTATGACCTTTTCTGTGATGAGGTGGTCGCTCAGAAATGAATTTAGTCAAAGAGTTGGATTGCAACTTGTGCACATCCAAAGTCTATAATACATGTTATTTTTACTTTTTTTCCCAACATTCCTTCAATCACATAATACAATTCATAATTTTCTTCCTATATAGATCATGCAAGCAATTTTGCTCGATTTTTGGGTGTTGAATCCAGATCATCCACAAGCCTTGGCTTGAGTTCTACCTCATGTTCAATTCTGCCCCCGCCCAGACTTCACCACTGCTAACATCCCCATCCCAAGCAGAAAAAAAAATCAGAAAAAGAAGAAGAGAAACAGAGAAACAGAGAAGGAGAAAAGAGCAGGGAAATAAAAAGATAATCTTGAGATGGGCACTTGAGCTAATCCTTGTTTGTGGAGAAAATTCATTGAGTTAGCATCCAAATTGGAAAGAACCAACCAAACACAATTTTCTCTGTTTTCTAGAAAGATCCTTTATATAGTCAAAGTTGGTGGCATTTATATTGAAAATTAATACATTACTGATGCAACTATATGTCACTAACTTTAAGTGATCATTAATTGTTTTGCCACATGCCATTTTGGGTTTTCTAGTATGTCACTATTTTCAAAGGATAGTAATGCGTTTTGTGTGCTTATGCATCTTCATTTTCTCATAATGGTCGAGAACTTGGTTTTCCAAGTAACTGGTTTGGCCATAAAATGGCAATTTCTTTTATGGCCGTATCGTTCAAAGTGCATTAGATTCTTTTTTTCTTTTTTTTTTTTTTTTTTGTTTCTTTCCCCTTTACTTGCCATCTTCTCATTATGGTCAAGAACTTTGTTTTCTGAGTAGGCCACAAAATGGAAGTTTTTTTCATGGCCACATCGTTCAAAGTTCATTAGTTTTTTCCCCCTTTACTTGCCATCTTCTCGCCTTTGTGTACCTTATGCTCAGGCTTGTAGCTAATTTCATGCATGGTGATGTTTGCACAAAGTTTCACTTTTCTCGTTATATATCCAGATATCAAGTGATGAAGCTGTTGAGACTGCAAAACAAGTGGCACTCCAAGAAGGCTTGTTGGTTAGTATCATTCACTAGCATTTAGGATTACATTTGAAATTCTTTTATGGAATAACTATTATTTTGCTCTTTGTTTCTATTTACAGACATATGTAGTGAATCATTAACATATACTTGCTTTTTTGCACACAAGTGTATGTGCATTGACATGTCATGCATCCACCACTTGGCTTCTCTTGAACAGACCTTCACTGCAAAGGCTCCCTTGTTCTGCAAAAGATTTGTAGAGATTATCTCCTGGGTGTTTGTTTAATGTCAATGGCATGGGGGACATGGAATTGTACTGTTCTTTTTAAATGACCAAAATGACACTAAACTAAAATCATGTATTTGAGGAGCCACATGATCTGGAGAGTACGGGAGCGACACTCTTTTCTCCCTCTGACCTCGAACCATTACCAGCATCAGTGCACCAATCACTGATATTGATTTGGGGTGTAAAAGTCATAGTATAATGTCCAATCATGTGATTTTGTGGTTCCATGATGCTTTAATCTCACAGTAGAATTGCTGATAGCATCCATCCTGCATTGCTAGTTAGCGTAATTGCAATTGTGTATACATTTAAATGCACCTTTAATTGTGAAATGTTTTAGATGCTTTGGAGAATAACGATGATTATTTCTACCCTCAAAAATTCTCTTTCATTGACTGGTGTAATTGGTTGTACCATTGACTACTGAGTTGAGAAATGATGATCGGGTCAAAGTCCAAACACAGCATAAGCAAGAACACATTAAAAAGATGATTTTTTTTATTTGTTTAGATGAATTAGAAGCTATACACTGTAGAATGAATGCATGTTATTGTTCATCCAATGAATCAAATTACGCTGAGGTTATGATGTTGAAGCAGTTGAAGGGTTTTATAGGCTTTTGAAGTAGTTAAAGTCATATCTATTGGCCTTGTTCATGAATCCTATTTTCTTATTAAGCCTATGAAGGTGAAAAAATATTCCTGCTGCATATGTCATACGGTGCTGGCATGGAACACCTCTTAGCCCCCTCTCTCTACACTCTAGTTGACACCCAATGGATCATCACTCTGGTGTATTTGGATCCATTTGGTTGAGGATTTATACTAATCTTTAGAATTAAAGTAGTCCTAGATAGTGATAAAAGGGCTTGTCTACTGATGTGACCAACACTGTTTTGCAATTCCATGTCCTGAACAGAATCTTATTCTCATATTTCTTTCTTCTTCTTTTCTTTTTCATCTTTTTCTTGTTCTCAAAATCTCATCAGTAGGATGATTTTGTTCCATTCAATTACCACTAATTCCTCAACCAGACAGACCAAGCAAGTAACAGGGAAAGAGAAGTCAGATTTTGGACTCACAACAGTCAAGCAATATTGGCTAGTCAAGGTATGTGCATTTAATTTTCAATTGATTTGATTATATATACATGTTGCGGGGGCTTTGCACGGATCATTTGCATTTATAGAAACTTAATTGATTTTGGTTGCATGTAAAGAGCAAAAAACAAACCTGTTGCTCCCAATTTGTTACGACTGTAATGATGGTGAGAAGCATAACTTGTATGGTAGATCCACACACTATTCCAATCCAAAGTCCCTTTCCTCCAATATGAAACACAAAGCCTAGTACCACGGAGATCGTAATTCCAAATAAATAGAATGCATTCTCCTCAACGTAGGTATTCCCCAAGGAGAGATACAAGAGGTCGACATGCATTTCATGGTCAGAAACTGTCTTCTTATGAGAGGGGTAAATGTTTCTTAAGTGTCTCATTTTATTTTATTTTTTATTTTTTTGGTTTTACTGCTGATTAGGTGACATTGAAATTATGGGATTTTTACCAAAAAAGTGTCCTTGAACTCATATAGGGCGGATTTAATCATAAATACACGAAAATGTTCATTTTGGTGTTCGTACATTAGAATTTTACTCTTTTACCCTCCCTGTTTTGAACGACATCGTTTTCAATCTCATACCCTTTTACCTTTCACTCTCCTTGCTTCCCCAAAATTTTTCTCTCAGATTTCCTCTCTCGTTCTCATAAATCACTCAACAAAAGTGTCCCATGGAGATCGATTGCAGAGGAGAACATAAATCCCCCCTTTTCTCTTTCTCTTTCCCTTCTCATTCGTGTCTCGCGGGACGAAGTTCTGATTTGGATCTCAGGTGGGGCCATCGTCGTTCACTAGAGGTCACCGAAGAAGAGGCGTTAAGATATCTTTGATTGCTATGGTGTGCAGAAACTAGAAACTAGAGAGAGAGAGAGGAGAGGCAAGATGTTGGAGAAGATTGGACTTCCTGCAAAGCCGTCAATGCGAGGAGTCAATTGGGTGGAGGACACATCTCATTGTCAGGGCTGTTCTTCTCAGTTCACCTTCTTTAATCGCAAGGTTGGGTTGGACCTTTCTTTCCCTCATTTTCTTCATTTCTTCCATCACCCAATCTCCTCTCTTAGATTGTTTCAATTGTTTTGACCAAAACCCATATTGCGAAATCATATCTTTTCTTGATTTCCGTTCATGGGTGCACACTTCTCTACAGGATTCGATCTGGGTTTTGCTTCTTTGTAGAGATCTATAGGAAGAAATTTTGTAATTCTATTAAAGATTTTTTTTTTTCAATTGGGTTTGTGCCTTATATTGATTTTAGTGAAGAATCTTGATTTCATGTGGGATTCACTTCTATCTAGTGATTTTGGTAGGAAAAACAAAAACATATGTGAAAAAGGATTTTTTTTTTTTCACTTCATTGGATAGCATAAAAAACATAGAGATCTCTCTGCATCGATTCAGGTTTGCCGATCGTTTGTTTTGTATAGGAGGTGGTGATAATGCACTGGGCATGTACTAAGATAACAGCCTCGTTAGCTATTAATGACGGCAGTCTTTTGGAAATCTTACTTGATAAGGTGATTGTTTGATCGCATGAATTTCAAGTTACCCAAAAGCTTTATTGTTGTTTCTTTATTTAGGTTGATAACTTCATAGTTTTGATAATTTCTGAAACAGTTGTTTCTGAGTTTCAGCTGAAACTATGCTAATGTATATCTTATGCAGCAGTTGCTGCTCATGCAGATAGCATTGGCCGGCGGAAGTTAGCTGCAATGCTTGTTGACTATGAACCACATTCATCAAAACAAGTTTTTTTAATCCGTTTTACCCCTTTCTTTTTTGGTGGCCTCATGAAGACCTCGAGCTCACACACTCACACCCACGTCCCTAACCAGCTGGGCTATAGCTGGGGACCTTTGGATCCTTCCATATAGGTTGTCAATTGTCATATTTGTAGAATGTCATTTGACATCCATACTTGTCATTGTCTTGACTAACTAATTGTTATCAAGGCATTGCCTACTAGATGATTATTAAAGTTGTTGAAAGAAGTATTGCCAAAAAGTAGTTAAGTTTTGTCTTTTGAACTTAGGTTCCCCTCTTACTAAGCATAGGAGAGGAAGACACAGCATTGATGAAGGAAACTGAAAGTGGTGATACTAACCTTGTTTATCTTGTACTCTTTCATATCTGGCATAAGGTATTGCTTTCAACAAAATTTGATGCTGCATTTATTTATCTTGTCACATTTATACTGTCTTGTTACTACAGAGTGAATCAAAATTTGCCCCATGTCTCTGTGGATTAGAATGTTGCATAAATGAATGTTACATGTTTCAAATTTTATACATCAGTGTCTATTTGTTGGGTGGTTTTCACTTGCAGAAGCCTCCTCTGGACTTCTTTGAAATGATACAGACAAGGCCTCTGCTCGCGACTTATTCATAACATTTGCACGGTATTATGTTCTCTAGTGCATACTTTGAATCACATTTAAGATTGATTTGTTTCTAACTTTTTCTACTTTTTAAAACCCATCTGTGAAATCAAGTATTCAAGGATTTTTTTTTTTCGGTTATATTGTAATTATTATTTTGATCCGCTTGCAAGTGTTATAAGCATGAATTCCTGAAGGACTTCTTTCTGTCAATTGGCCAACTTCAAGTAGGTTTTTTAAAGCACACTCCTTGGTGTCCCCCCCCCCTTAAGATCAATGGTTTTCCTTGGTCTTTCTAGTGTGCGCGAGTTTTAAGTGCCTCTATGAGTGTTGTGCATGAGTGTGCTTGTGCATGTGTGTATGAGTGCTTTCCTTAAGATCAATGATCTTTTCTAAATTCTGACCATTAGGACTAACACACCAACCTAATCCATACCATATATTAACCATTGGGATTGCTTGCTCTATGTACCATTTACAAAGGGGGTGTTCTTGCATATGAATTCGCTGCATTAAAAGTGAAAAATCATTTCAAGTTTATCAAATATTACTGCTCGCTTTTCTTTTAAATAAAAGTAGCCATTCAAAAGATTAAAATAAAAAAACTTTTTCCTCTTTTTATTTTTTTGGCGACAGGTTTTCCCATATAACATTTTATGAGAAGTTTGCATATGTCATTTTGTTTAGATTTCTGTTGTCATCATGTTCAACAGATGGTTTCATAATTATAACCGTAGTATTTTTAATTTAAACAGGTTATAAGCCCTTTGTAGAGGCTTGCATTGATGCCGATGAGAAAGCGGAGGCACTCAAATACATTCCAAAGCTCGCCAATCCCCGTGAGAGAGCAGAGGTATTACAAAGATTTTGTTGTGGTAGAAGTTCAAAGATTTTGTTGCTTAAGTGCTTGTTGAATGAGCCAAACCTCATATATATTGTTCTGATTGCACATCTCAGGTTGAGATTTGATAATGGCCTTGAGATCTGAAATTTGCTGGAGTTCTAGGCTCCATGATTGAGATTCAGGGCTAGTGAGTAAACCCTGGTCCGTCCTTTGATGCTGTTGATGCAACCAAAACAATCTAATCATGGAGACATTATGAGATGATAACCCTGTAGAATGTTTTCAAACATAATATATATAGCTATCTGTAATGCCATGTGCTCTGGACATTGCTGTGTTCTCATTCAACTGAGAGGAACTGAGAGGACATTAAAAGCTCACTTGATCATAAGATTATATGTACCCATTTGATTAACAACTGGCTATTTTAGTTGATTAGGTTTTTAAAGTTTCCTAGATAAAAATTAATCTACTGGGCCTGGGCTTGTTTTGGTAGAATCTCCCTACTTTCTTTACATCATTAATGCTTAATCTTACATGTATTAGATTCTTCATCACCTAGATTCCTTACCTTGACACTCCAACAAGCATATTACTCATTTACATAGCATGGCATGCACTCAATTTAATCAAGTTTGACTTGTAAGAAATGGGGACTGAGTAAGAATGGCATCGTAAAGCCTACTTAACCCTTTTGCATGATTATTGACCCATAATCATTTCTTAAGTTTAAAGGCTTCTAACCCTAATGATGAGTCAAGATACCTGTGGGGGGAAATTCGAAGTAGGTTTTTGGACTGGGCTTTGGTGGAAGCACCTACAATACCTATACTATCCAAATGAGATTTAAGCAAGGGTATTCTTCATCCTCGAGACTATTAAGCAATGGTTGTTTCCATGATCACCAAGGGGAAGGATGTTGATCACTAGATCAATATGGCAGAAAAATTGTTGAAGAAAAGCAGAAACGAGCGCTTGCATGACATTATGCTTAATCTACAACAAGACCAACCATCATCTGTACAAAATCACCCAACAAGTTGTCTTTCAATATCCTCTATTATGAGGTTCTCATATCATTTCTCTGGTCACATACGAATTTCACATCTCAAACTTGTTACTAAACCAAACACATCAGTAAACTTCACATTCATCATCAGTTCTCAAAATGCAGGCAATGTCACATGATTTTCGTTGATTAGCGTAACAATCAAAAGCGTATAACAGCAACCCAAGCATAGTAAATGTTTTGCTTAATAAAAACAAACTACATGAGTTGCACAATAATAGGAAAATGAACAGTGTTTGATGACATATATAGAAACTTAAATTTCAAAAGGTTTGAGAACATGGAATAACCTTGGTCTGAGAGCCTGGAAGATATATTCGGTTGCATTTGGGGGTATAGTGTGTGACAATTCATATGGTTCTGTACCTGCAAATCCACTAGAAAGAAATTCACAGAAACTTATTTAAATTGGAAAATAAATGCCACTTCTAAAATGAAAAACAAATAAATTGTCACATGGAAGGTAAATATGAAAACCACGGTTAGGACCATTTTGGATTGGCCATTAATACAGAATCCATTAACAACAAATTAAAACTTATCGATATCAAAGGTATAATTTTTGAATAAAAGAAGTTCAATAGATTTTCTCATATCTTAAGAGGGAAACAAGAAGACGAATAGCTTCCCTAATATGATAAAATCAGACTGGAAGTAGATAATTGATCAATTTTAACACCTTTATGCTCTTACTTCAGTTTTCAATGCATTTTGTTTGCAATGATTTTCTAGTCAGGCAATGATTCACAAATAAAACAAAGGTTACCTCAATAAACTGCAAGGCATTGATTTTGTGTGGAATTCCTAAAAAAAAAATAATAATAATAGAGGCTAAGAAGTAGCCAAAGAACCCAAAGAGTAAAAAAGAAGAAAAAGAAAAGTTATGAAAGAGGACTAATGAATTTATAGAGGATACTGCATGCCCTGTATTAGGCTAATGTAGATCACTATGGCAAATGTTTCTTACGATTATGAACAGTTCACAATGTAATTAATGCTTGTATCAGATTCCATCAATCATCTTGAGTTATGCTATATATATATGAATGGAACATACTAAGTGAAATCTAACAGAAACATATCTGGCTCTCTCATGAATTTATCCAGTGCATTACAAAGAAGAAAACTCTCTCTGCTTGGACAATCTGAAAAACCCAACCTCTGATCAACAAATTACAGTATAAAAGAATGTGTACAAATGACGGGATTAAAGAAGAAAGGATATTAAATCTGATGCATTGGATCAACAGCTTATATGATCTTTGTCCAGCAATTCAAGCAGAATGGGACCCACCCATTGGATGGTCCAGATCATGGAACATCAGTCCATATGCCCATTTGAAATGTGTTTCAGTAACTTAGTGAAGAATTACACTGTAATTACATCTTCCTGCTCAATTTACTACTAGTCTCAAACCTTTATGCTTGTAGTTGTTCATGTGAAATTCATTAATTTGTGCTAGCACATTGTATTTGAATATGGAATCATGTGTTTGATTCCCAACTCCTAGGAAAAAAAGAAAGAAATAAAGAAGAGAAGACCCACTGATTTATTCACTACTTAGTTGCTTGAATATCTACATATATCATTTTAACATAAATATTAATCATCCATCCGATGTTTGTGAACTTATACAACATTAGAAATGATAATGACAATTTACCTGCTACTGCTAACGCTTTGAAAAGGTAGTAAGATCTGAGGGATCGACCACCTTTAAAGAAGTTTTATCTATCTTGATATCAACATCGTCTTCAAAGCCCTGTTCCAATTATATTTGGGGTTAGATTACATGAATTCTATATCACAACTTCTAGTTAATTTTGGACCAAATCCTTGAATAAGTTGAACTCAACCTATATAGAGAAACTCATTTTCACAAACCATGCAAGGGGTGTGCTGCTTCAAATTATTCAAACAACGATGTCTCGGTAGGATTTTCAATAGTACTAACATGTACCTGGAGTTTCATCGTCGTCCAGGAGCCTTTAATCTGAAGGTATAGGAAAACTTGAAGGGTAACAAAATCTATGAAGCACACAAACTAACAACCATGAAACTCCAAGTGGTCCACCACATTAGAGACCCAAAATATGCATGTCATGGCCTATGAATTATAATTAATTGATATTAATTTACTAACCATCCTATTTCCATTGCTGATAGTGAACCACAAGATGCAGTCCATTTGCAAGCCATCAATTGGACAACTAGGATCATCTGGCAGTGGATTATATCAAGGGTTGTCACGTGATGGGGTCCACCAGAGGATCCAATTAATTACCAAGGCTTAAAAAATCGGACCCTGGGACCCGACTCAGCCATGGCTGAGTCCGAGTTGACAGTTCCAACAAATGATAAAGAAAAACTTTTCACGAATGCATATCAAATAGCTTGAAGACAAGACCAAAATATATATTTTCTCCGTCATTTTTCCTGATGCACAAGGTGAAAAATGTACCGAGGACTTCCATAATGTACGGTTCCATGTGAAATATGCCACTGAACACAAGCTAATTTTACTGAAGCATCAAAACATGGACATAAGTACAGTAAATAAATAAACATAGTAGAATGAGGAAAAAGCTCTCATACAAGCAACTCCACCAAAAGATGGAGCATTTAAAGACAATCAATATTTTTTCTGCTACAGCCATCAGAGGCTAAACCTGAGAGACAACCTGAATGGACAGGGATTTGAGAATGCAACAATATCACAATTTGAGATAACACTTTGGGGAGAAAGATTTGATGGTAAATCAGCTATTCTTGAAACCTGCTAACATTTTGCCCAACCATTGGCAATATAAAAAGACCTTTGGGGAAGTTGGGCAATATAAAAAAAAACAATTTCAGAATACAGGAATCAGTTGAAAAAAGAAATTTTGTGAGATGAAAAGAGAATAATAACATTCACAAAGCAAAACCCATTACATAATCAATGATAATAAGCTAAAACACATACTAACCATCCCACAAACAAAATAAAAATAGTTAAAAAAATTCTCATATGCATAACCCGTTGGGTAATGAGAGAGAACCATTTCTGAAATGAAGAGGAGACAAAGATAACAGAGCATCTAAAACTTTAAAAATCACCCATTTCAGAATACAGGAATTGGTTTAAAAAATAGGTTTTAAGGGACCAACTATACAAAAGGAGAAAATCTATGCAATTAAAAGAGAAGAATGAAGCTCACAAGCCGGACCCATCACAGAATCAATGACAATAAGCCAAAACCCACAGTACCCATCTCATAAAAAAGTAAGAAGCACGGGCAAAGAAACAACTTCAAATGCATAACCCATATGAGAAAGTGAGAGAGACAGAAGACCCATTTCAGAAAATGAATAGAAAATCAGCTATAATTGTTTATAGTATCTTGAAAGAAACTCAAGATGGTAATGCGGTTATAATTTATATGGATGTAAACTACATACATGAAAGCATAGCCCATTCAATACAACAATTCTCAACTCCTTTTCAAGCAAAATACTCATGGTGTTCCAAAATAAATACCCTTTTGAAACGCAAAATACTTCAGCAGGATTTTTAATACTAACATTTACAAGTATAGCTAGATAGAGTATAACAACACCTTTAGAGAATAAAAATAAAATAAGAAACTCATCAAATTACAGTATAGCTAGATAGAGTATAACAAAGAATTATATAACGATGAAAATACATACCCAATTTTGGAGATTTTTCACGCACTAACTCCTCAAAAACTAGTTGATCAACCTGAAGAAAGAAAAAAGTCTAAAATAAGAAGTCTTAACTTTCTATAGTTCAATGTACAAAATTCAGGAAATCGTTTCAGGTGTTGAGTGCAGGTTAGAGAGAGGACATTGAAGTTGCATGTGAAAATGCACTTTCGAGATACAACAGAAAGGCCTATAACCAGATCCTGAAGAATGCAAGGCCAAATGGGTGGTTAGATTGACATGTATATATTCCAAATCATGAGCTATTTGAATCTATCTGCATCTTTTAAACTATTCTATTCCACTTTGCATTGGCCAACATGAAAATTGGCAGTCAGATTGGGTGAGATATTACTTCATCAGTAGTGATTTGGGCAGAAAGTAAAAACAAGGCATCAGCCTATTGTTAACATTTTGATTTCTATGATGTCCCAAAAGCAAAGGAGATTCCAAAGGAGAATGGACGATCATGTAGAAATTTTCAAAATGAATGAAATTCATGGTACGTCCAAGCATGAAAAACTGAAATAGAACTAATAAATGAAGTAGCTATTAATGCTAACAAAGAAACAACTGAAATAAATCTAAACCCAAAAAGCAAATCAAATCCATCCCCCAACTGAAATAGAACAACACATAAACATCTAAAAATAAGAAACGATTCAATATAACCCCCAAAAGCACCAAATAGATCCTCTCACAAACTCATCCAAAAAACTCAAAACATCCCAACACACTCAATAAGACCTAAATAATACCCATCAATCAGAACAAACCCACCAATTTGAGGCCTCAAAATGTTGGTTTCAGATAATTTATGGGTTTAAGGTGTCCAAATTGATGCCTCAAAATGTTGGTTTCAAATCATTTTCCTATGATTGAAATTGATGGGTTTGTTCAGAGAGGGAATCTGAGAGAAAAATTTTGGGGAAGCAAGGAGAGCGAAAGGTAAAAGGGTATGAGATTGAAAACGATGTCGTTCGAAACAGGGAGGGTAAAAGAGTAAAATTTTAATGTACGAACACCAAAATGAACATTTTCGTGTATTTATGATTAAATCCGCCGTATATGAGTTCAGGGACACTTTTTTGGTAAAAATCCCATAATTTTAATGTCACCTAATCAGCAGTAAAACCAAAATAAATAAATAAATAAAATGAGACACTTAAGAAACATTTACCCCTATCATAAGAAGACAGTTTCTGACCATGAAATGCATGTCGACCTCTTGTATCTCTCCCAGGGGAATACCTACATTGAGGAGAATGCATTCTATTTATTTGGAATTCCAATCTCCGTGGTACTAGGCTTTGGGTTTCATATTGGAGGAAAGGGACTTTAGATTGGAATAGTGTGTGGATCTACCATACAAGTTATGCTTCTCACCATCATTACAGTCGTAACAAATTGGGAGCAACAGGTTTGTTTTTTGCTCTTTACATGCAACCAAAATCAATTAAGTTTCTATAAATGCAAATGATCCGTGCAAAGCCCCCGCAACATGTATATATAATCAAATCAATTGAAAATTAAATGCACATACCTTGACTAGCCAATATTGCTTGACTGTTGTGAGTCCAAAATCTGACTTCTCTTTCCCTGTTACTTGCTTGGTCTGTCTGGTTGAGGAATTAGTGGTAATTGAATGGAACAAAATCATCCTACTGATGAGATTTTGAGAACAAGAAAAAGATGAAAAAGAAAAAAAGAAGAAAGAAATATGAGAATAAGATTCTGTTCAGGACATGGAATTGCAAAACAGTGTTGGTCACATCAGTAGACATGCCCTTTTATCACTATCTAGGACTATTTTAATTCTAAAGATTAGTATAAATCCTCAACCAAATGGATCCAAATACACCAGAGTGATGATCCATTGGGTGTCAACTAGAGTGTAGAGAGAGGGGGCTAAGAGGTGTTCCATGCCAGCACTGTATGACATATGCAGCAGGAATATTTTTTTCACCTTCATAGTCTTAATAAGAAAATAGGATTCATGAACAAGGCCAATAGATATGACTTTAATTACTTCAAAAGCCTATAAAACCCTTCAACTGCTTCAACATCATAACCTCGGAGTAATTTGATTCATTGGATGAACAATAACATGCATTCATTCTACAGTGTATAACTTCCAATTCATCTAAACAAATAAAAAAATCATCTTTTTAATGTGTTCTTGCTTATGCTGTGTTTGGACTCTGACCCGATCATCATTTCTCAACTCAGTAGTCAATGGTGCAACCAATTACACCAGTCAATGAAAGAGAATTTTTTAGGGTAGAAATAATCATCGTTATTCTCCAAAACATCTAAAACATTTCACAATTAAAGGTGCATTTAAATGTATACACAATTGCAATTACTCTAACTTGCATTGCAGGATGGATGCTATCAGCAATTCTACTGTGAGATTAAAGCATCATGGAACCACAAAATCACATGATTGGACATTAAACTGTGACTTTTACACCCCAAATCAATATCAGTGATTGGTGCACTGATGCTGGTAATGGTTCAAGGTCAGAGGGAGAAAAGAGTGTCGCTCCCGTACTCTCCAGATCCCGTGGCTCCTCAAATACATGATTTTAGTTTAGTGTCATTTTGGTCATTTAAACAGAACAGTACAATTCCATGTCCCCCATGCCATTGACATTAAGCAAACACTCAGGAGATAATCTCTACAAATCTTTTGCAGAACAAGAGAGCCTTTGCAGTGAAGGTCTGTTCAAGAGAAGCCAAGTGGTGGATGCATGACATGTCAATGCACATACACTTGTGTGCAAAAAAGCAAGTATATGTTAATGATTCACTACATATGTCTGTAAATAGAAACAAAGAGCAAAATAATAGTTATTCCATAAAAAAGTTTCAAATGTAATCCTAAATGCTAGTGAATGATACTAACCAACAAGCCTTCTTGGAGTGCCACTTGTTTTGCAGTCTCAACAGCTTCATCACTTGATATCTGGATATAAAACGAGAAAAGTGAAACTTTGTGCAAACATCACCATGCATGAAATTAGCTACAAGCCTGAGCAGAAGGTACACAAAGGCAAGAAGATGGCAAGTAAAGGGGGAAAAAAACTAATGAACTTTGAACGATGTGGCCATGAAAAAAACTGCCATTTTGTGGCCTACTCAGAAAACCAAGTTCTTGACCATAATGAGAAGATGGCAAGTAAAGGGGAAAGAAACAAAAAAGAAAAAGAAAAAAAGAATCTAATGCACTTTGAACGATGCGGCCATAAAAGAAACTACCATTTTATGGCCAAACCAGTTACTTGGAAAACCAAGTTCTCGACCATTATGAGAAAATGAAGATGCATAAGCACACAAAATGCATTACTATCCTTTGAAAATAGTGACATACTAGAAAACCAAAAATGGCATGTGGCAAAACAATTAATGATTACTTAAAGTTAGTGACATATAGTTGCATCAGTAATGTATTAATTTTCAATATAAATGCCACCAACTTTGACTATATAAAGGATTTTTTCTAGAAAACAGAGAAAATTGTGTTTGGTTGGTTCTTTACAATTTGGATGCTAACTCAATGGATTTGCTCCACAAACAAGGATTAGCCCAAGGGCCCATCTCAAGATTATCTTTTTATTTCCCTGCTCTTTTCTCCTTCTCTGCTTCTCTCTTTCTCTTCTTCTTTTTCTGATTTTTTTTCTGCTTGGGATGGGGATGTTAGCAGTGGTGAAGTCTGGGCGGGGGCAGAATTGAACATGAGGTAGAACTCAAGCCAAGGCTTGTGGATGATCTGGATTCAACACCCAAAAATCGAGCAAAATTGCTTGCACGATCTATTTAGGAAGAAAATTATGAATTGCATTATGCGATTGAAGGAATGTTGGGAAAAAAAGTAAAAATAACATGTATTATAGACTTAACTTTGGATGTGCACAAGTTGCAATCCAACTCTTTGACTAAATTCATTTCTGAGCGACCACCTCATCATAGAAAAGGTCATCCTTATCTGAATTATGCCAAAATACACAAGCTTGGGCTATATAGATGCTAGCTGAAAAAACCATCTAATGCTCCTAATTTTATGTAAATCAAAGTTCGCATCTCATACAGATTGAGTCCGTCTATCCGGGAAAAAAATGATCATACTCCAACTTTCTATTTCGTAGCCAATTACAACCGAGAGTCCAGTTAACTGCATTACTTGGACCCTTGACAAGTCTAAATCATTGGTGCCTCATAATAATTAATAGACCTGAAGAAGGTAGCAGCATCATTAACTTGGAAAGCTAAGGGTATAGACCTACAGGCTGTTTCTTTTGGGAGTGGCATACCAAGAACAATAAAATTATTGTAATAAAACCGACTCTTACTGTATTATCCATGGAGCAGGAAAAAAGGCTCTGAGCTCCAACAACCATTGATACAACAGCATGATAATGACCAGCAAGAGAAACAGCAGGCTCAAAACAGTTTCCTGCGACGTTAAATCTCCATTCCAATATGCTGCCATCCTGCAACAACAACAACAGCAAGAAAACAAAAAAAAATAAACATATGACTTTTACATGAATCTTACATCAAAAGATCATATGAAACTAATACATAGATATTCATGGAGCAAAAGAAAAGTGAATTGTAAAAAGGAGAAAGCCAAGAGAAAATAGAATGTAAAAAAGCAGAATGAAAAGAAAATGCATTCTAGATGTCATGTAAATGGGTACCTGAGTTCCAGCAAAAAAGCATGTCATTAATGGCAACCAAAGCATATAGACTTGCCCAACAGGCTCACTGAGGCTTAAATCAGTATTAATTTGTATATTCCATGCCTGCGTGATTACTGTTAGTTTTATGGTCTCAATACCAGCATATGATGTAATAAATTGATTCATTTCTTTATTAATCAATATATTCATGCTTTCCATTTCATGAGATGAATGGTGTTTAATTATATACTTGCACATAACCAATACGAATGACATAATGGTTCATGAGATGAACCGGAGTCCATAACTATATTAGATATAATACATGTGTATGGATGAGATCCACATACGGGAGACATGTATAATAAATCTTATACTTGAATATCTTCGCAACCAGTGATGAGACTGGACATCTCATACTGACAAGGTTGCAGCATTTTGATCACTATGAGATAGTGTGATTTGTCTCGATCATCAGAATGAAAGATTCTGGATCATAGTGCTGGTTTATTGGATGTATTTAAGGACCATGAGAAGCACCTTATAAACACTGTCTTTATATTAAGGTTTGCTCTCATAATTCCCTAGCAATAGGCTCTCAATCCTGAGACATTAATGAACTCAAGTTTCTATCTATTCATTTGCTTTGAATCACCAATGAGTGAGGCCAACTGTAGGTCAACACCTCGGTGATTTGGGTACATGGTAGTAGAGCTGTGGGAACATTCAATGGTCAAGATGGAATCTATCTCTAATATCCCCTTGTGCCAATTAACGGATTTAATCATTGGTAAGTGTACACATATTCCGATTAAGAGTTAATTGGAAAGGTACCATTGATCATTATAATTAATTGGGGCTCAAGGATAATAAGATATGGATCTAGTTTGGAAGACAGGTCCAGTTGATCCATGGATATTGATGGAGGGGCCTACTTGTGGTAATAGGGAAGTTTAGGATCTTCTATGTAATTTCCTAAGACTGGAGTTCAATTGCATTTATATAGTGGAGTTATTTGCAATTAACTATGGGCCCGGATTGCACATGAGATGTGGGATCGCGTGTTCCAGTTGGAGCCAGCTTTTTAAGGAATCCCTAGTGGTCCCCACGCTAGCCAAATCATCAGACGGATACTAATTCTAGTTGAACTCTAAAAGGAAAGTTACTATTTCTATTTGAAGTGAGACTTCTAATAGTGGTAATAGTATGTTTCTAATTATTAATGGAAGTGAGACTTCTATTGTAATTAAGAAAGAGAAGAAGGTTACTAACTAATTTGGAAGTGAGACTTCTAATTAAATTAGTAAAGAGTAGTTTGCAAAAGCTATAAATAGGGAACCAAAGGGGGCTTGGATGTCCACCCTTGGAATTCACGCCCATCCCCCTTTGCGCAAGAGTTGCACTTCTCTTCTCTCCCTCTTCTAGTTCCTTTAAGTTCCTAGTTGTCTTTTCTTGAAGATCCCACCCATCTTCTTGAGAAAGAGATTCTGATTCGGGTAATAGCGTGGAAGGCCATTGGGTTTTTGGAGAAACCTATTTAATTCGCGAAAGAGTTTGTCATCAAAGAAAGTAGCAAATTCTCCATTAGAGCACAACCGAGCACCAAATGTATAATTTATTTCCTTGTATGATATAGATCTTTGTTGCATGTTTGTTACTGATTTTCTATCTCCTAGATAGATTATATTACTGATCATGATAGATGAGATAGAGGGTTTGCATCTTGGACACATTGATAGCCTTATGGATAGTTGATCCCTGTATCAAGTGGATCAAAAGGTTTTGAAACCTATCCTAGAGGCCCACCTAATTTCCAACAATTACCATAATAGGCGAATTTAAACAAGAGAACTAAAATAACACAAAAGATGTCAGGCATTCACATCATCAACTAATTCTCAGTCTATGCTGAGTTGAATCTTTAAACAAAAAATCAACAATAAATAATAAAATCACCACCTACAACCAATCATGTACAATTATATAAATGTTGGCGTCTATACAAGGGCTAGCCCAAATGCCCAATGTATGTCACCTTCCAATTCTATATTAAAAACTTGGAACAGAATCGTCCATACTATCCATATGTCTATGTTGTTGTTGCTAGTAGGCAGTTTGGTGGGATGCAGCTTATGTGTTGTTCAAGTGAGTGAGAAAAACCATAAAAAAAAATAAAAAAATCCCTTCTCGATCATATGAATAAATTCCTACTATCCATAAAGTCTAAACCAAAAAAGGCATAAAAAGTAGCCAATCCAATAAATAAACTATTTTTCCAAGCACCGATGAGAAAATCCTCGAAACTCCTCTGTCTCATTCCAACTAGCCATTAGCAAAAACAAGAGATACCTAAAACCCAACTCATTCATCAAAAAATAGAAATCAACATAAGAACAAGAAACACATTATAAAACAAATGCATGATACCAACAACATAACTAAAAACAGAAAAACAATAGATAAACCATTTCCATAGAGGGAACAAATAGCCCATTTCATTCCAATCGTTCCTCTATTTAAAAAAAACCAACCACCACACACATCACAACATCATGAGCAAACACAAACTTAAACCGAAAAAAAGGAACAAAAAACTTCCGTTCATCAATCCAATATACAAAAAATAAAAAATGAAACATGTAAACTAACTTTTTTTCTTTTCCCTTTTGTTCTGGAACCAGACTTTTATCATGAGCAAACACAAACTCAGACAGAAAAAATCAGACCCTTGGGTTTTCAAGCGTACCCTGAGACAGCAATCTGGAGCTCCTTGAATCCACGCCCAAACACGACGTCAATCGAGCCGATGATACAACATTGAACAAGGGTAGAAGCATTTGGAGACTACCCATTTCAGATCTCAACCTGAAATCCTCAAAAACAAAGAAAGAAGGAAACATCATCAAGGTTAGGTAATTGGGGTAATTGAGAGAGAGATGCCATGAAAAGGAGTGAGATGGTCGTGGAAGGAGAGTGGTTGGAGAGATGGGGTTGCTTGACCTTCTCATTCCCTTGACCAAGGAGGATCTCATGAGGGAAAATGGAGGTGGGCGATGGAGATGTTTGATGCGCAGGGGAGGCTATGAGATGGGTCGGTAATGGAGAGACAGGCGTGGAGAGGAGGAGAGAAAATGGCGTTCGATGGAAATAGGGTTTGATATAAAAGATGATATCGTTCGATAAGGGAGGGGTAAAACCATCCAAAATCAACATACGAACACTAAAATCGACATTTGAATGTATTTATAGTTAAATTCGTATAATACGAATATACAGACACTTTTTTGGTAAAAATTCCAAAAAAAGGGATTTATGCCATTTTGACGGTACCAAATATAAAGATATACCGTCCATTCATCAACTATCAATTAGGTGGCTAACATTGCCCAATCAAAGCCAATGTCCCCCGAAATGCCCTATCATAGTTGGGCACACGAGATGAACGACTTTGATTGGAAGCATCCGTGCCTCGTATCCAATTATATTATTTTAGAACTCAGATAAATTTATTCCAGAACTCAGATAAATTTGTTCCAAACTCAGATAAATTTGTGCAAAACTCAGATAAATTTATACCAAACTCAGATAGATTCATATCAAACTCAAATAAATTCACTCGAAACTCAGATAAATTCAGAAAATGATAATCAAATCCAGAGTCTCATAAAGAAAAACCACACTCTCCACCATTCCTTCAAAAAAAAAAAAAAAAAAAAAGCTCAAGACCCCAACTAAAATTTCACAAGAATAAATTTCCTCCCAATTTTAATACGATTGAGTTCCCCTCATGAGAATTTCTCATCTTGGGAACATTTCATAATATACATGTAATCAGCTGGTATAAGACCAAATCCAAGCTCATCCCAATTAACATTTGAATAGTCAGCATACCCCCTTATACATTTCCACTAAATGCTGTTAGTTTTCTTATTATATTTGTCATTATTAAACCATGAATCAATGAAATCAAGGGAAACAAATGATGAGAAAAAAAATAAAGGAAAGATAGCATGGTCATTTGAGTGGGTCAAAACACATCAAATGCAGTTTCTCCCCCTCTTTTGGAGAATTACCTGAATAATTGTAATACGCATGTGGCTCGATCGTTCTAGTAAAAAACTTTAGATAAAAATCATTTACAAGACATTCATCAATGAGACATCCATGGAAAATCGACATGAGTGTGTAGCAAAAGACATAGCAACATCATTCCCTCCCATTTGAGTTTCAAAACTTGATCTATTCCCTCTCATTCGAATTTTGAAACTTCATCTAAAACTCGGAAAAAAATCTGTTAGAGGTGCAAATCAGCTATGAAATATCATGTTAAGGCCCTTAAATTAAGTTCTTAATTTGCGTGACATGTTAAGCCACTTATGCGTGACGTATTATGGCAGTTACAGGGACAAATCAACCACGAAATATGTGATGTGGCGTATATTTGGACCTCTGGCTAAAATATGTCTAGTTGCATGGACTACAACCCTTAAACAAAATTTATGTAGACCGGAGCCTTTAAACGTTCCATCATTTCAGGGACCTTTCACTAATTTACTCAAGAAAAAATATAGGGCTTTCATAATTTTGAATCCCCTAAAATTTCTCCCTCAAACTTATAATATATCTCTCAACGAAATTCAATTCTTTAAATTATCTCTTTATCTCTTTGAATTCAAACTTTAATTCCTAAAATCTCTCTCTTTAATAATAAGAAACATTATACTCAAGCGAAGTTATTCCTATTCTCATCCCAACGGTCTCTCCCTAGTACATTCAAGTACTTGTACAGGTTTGCCTTGTAATCTGATTTTTTATTAAGATTTTTTTGTCAATTGTTTGGTTGGGGAGCAAATTGCTATTGTCGTGTATCGAATGATGGTACTGGTGGGGATGGCATTGGAGCTAATAAAAACCCCACTCCATATCATGTGGTGGTTTACCTCTCAGATTCCATGCTGATAGTTATATAATAAGAAAGTTACAGGAGCATTGATGAAATTCAAGGGCTGTGATGGTGGTGTTTGTAATTTTCTCCTTTTTTGTGTATTCTTTTATTTCTGTTTTCAATTTATTTTTAGAAGAAAATTAATTTGTTAGGAATCTTGGTACAATGATCTGGTTGTCCGTAAAATCCATTTCTATGGGTGGGGTGCATGTGATACATGTTTTCCTTTTTCCATTAAACTCTTGATTTTCTTGATCTAATGAAAAATAATGAGATGTGTCTCCTTTTACTGATTGATCTTGCCTACATGGATCTAACGGAGGACATGGCCCTAAACAGATTTGATTGGCGTCGTCAAATCCATATAGCCGACCCCACCTAGTGGGAAAAGGCTTGGTTTGGTTTGGTTTGGTCTCCTTTTACTGATTGTTCTTTCTACTGAGTGGCGTCTGGGCAATTGGCGAAGTTCCATGCCTTTGTGGGTGTTGTAGCCAATATTGCAATTTGATTTGAGTTGGATTCTCTTCATATTTTTATTTGTTTAATTTTATAAGCCTTTTTTTTCTTTTTGTTGTTGTTGCTGCTGTTGTGGTGAGGTACGAGATGAGGGACACCGTAATACACATGAGCATGATATTGATATCATATAATATGATTGCAATTTGATTTAGTTTGGATTCTCTTTGGTAAGGTGCCCACCGAATGATTCTCATGATTTAAAAGATTTTTTTTTTAAGTCAATTTAATTTCATAAATATCTGATTTTTTTTTAATTTTGTAATATTAAACTACTTAATTTTTTTATCGAGGCCCAATCTAAGCATCGGCCCAGGCTAAGCATGGGCCTGTGTTGCTAGCTAGTACTATGTTATTGCATTAAAAAAGAATATCTAAATTAAATTAAGCCAATTCAAAAGAACTCCTATTGAATTTTGTCTCAATTTAAAAGTAAAATAAGAAATAAGATAAATAAAAACTACTTGTTGCAAGTGTTATAGGAAGATATTGATTTTGTAGTGGCATCACATATCAAATTGAAGACTACATAGATCAAAAAGTAGGCTATGATCCATTAGTGGACCTTAGATTTTAGCAACTTGGATCTAACGTGACTAACCATTTTCCTCTCCTGTCATCACCCATTATGGGCCCATCTGTCATGAAAATCAAGGTTGGGCTCCACTAATGGGTAAAGAAAAAATAAAAGGGTAGGAAGAGATCATGGAAAAACATGAAGTGGCATTTTTTATCATTTTTGAAATTCTATTATCAATCTAACCACGTCCCACAATAATATGAAAATTATTAATATAAAAAAATTAAATTTGAAAAAAAAGAAAAAAAAGGTAACAAAAAATCAATTTTCAGTGGGCCCAACATATTGAAAGGAAAGCCATGGAGATTAAGTAGGCATATAATCCATCTGTCGACCTTCCCTATTGCTTTAATATATAAATTGCACAAAAGAGAAAGAAAAAGCTCTTTTTACTTCTAAGGGACCTATCTTTTCTTTGCCTAGCAATGCTTCCCAACAAAATTAATTTTGCCATCAAGTTCCTGAATTTCAAATTTGATACCTACTGTAACTGCGGTTACCTTGTTTTCCATTGTGTTTGGAATTAGCCCCCTTTTTAGCTCGTCAAACCATATACCATGTAATAAACCATACTTCTGATCAAAATTACAACTCACAATCAAAATCTAAGCCACAACCCTCCGTTTTAATATAGTATAACTAGCACAACAACCCGTGCTAAGCACGGACATGGCCCATGTGTCTAGTGTCAGACTTATGTTTACAACCTACCCTAACATGTGCATGAGATTGGATAGGTATTATAGTCTAAAATACCCTAATGCAAACTATTTACTAACCATAATAACCTTTTATAGTGGCAGTGCCACTGTTGCACTGAATAACTATCATTGGCATTGTATTTTTTTTCACTTTCGTCGGTATAATTCATAGAAAATAAGGGAACTAAGGAACCCTAAAACACAAAAAGAACACTATTTCTTTAGGGTTTAGGGCTAAGGGTTTAGGGCTTTAGGGATTAGGGTTCAAGGGTTAGGACTTAGGGTTCAGGGTTCAGGGCTCACGGTTCAGGTTTCAGGGTATTTTAACCCGACGACCCATGGCGCGACTTATGTTGTGTGATTCTGGGTAGTGCCCAAGACGGGTTGAGCTGTGCCACCTATGGGTCGGCCCATGCCCCTCCTATTTTTATATAATTTGAAAGGGACTTTATGGACTTTTAGGATTTTCAACTTGAAATAAAATTGAAATTACTAAATTAAATACATAAACATTAATGCTAATTTTCGGATGTGAAATTTGATCCCACCCGGGGAGAGGGATCGTCGTTCATCTATGTATGATATTTAATATTTGCATGACGAAAATGAGGATTCCGAATACCCTCAAAATCAACGAATCACGATCGCCGGACCATAACTCGGTTCTTCGATGAAAGTCGAAGAAAGAAAGGGAGAAAATGGGGTGGGTTCCCTCTCGTCTAATGCACTGCCAGCAACACACGACGGTTGTTCTGTCACTTAATTTGGATCTTAAGAAAATGGTTCAGAACATGAGATCATTATAATGTCCAGATAGGGGAAAATCCATATTTATATATATGAGCAATTAAAAGAAATTCAAGTAGATTAAAGTAGATAAATAAAGTAAAAATAAATAAAAAGGGGGAGTGCCAAATATTTAAGAGGAGGATTGGCTCCGTTCCCGGGTACCCCCTTCAAATCCCTTGGTAAAAAAAAAAGTTTTAAAGGCTAATTTTCAATCAAATTGATGATGCAAATAAGGTATGGTGTGTGATTTCGGTCCAAAAAAGAAAAAAATAAATTGTGGTCGATGGGCCAATTTAATTGGGGCGACCGCATTCGGGTTGATTTGTTTGATTAATTGAGAGGGGTTTCTGAAATCACACATTAGTCTTATCATTATCATTAATTTAATTTTTAAATCGGTCTTTTACTCCCATTTTTTTATCACTATAAGCTTAATTAAATTTTTGGCACCGGAGGTGTAGGAAAAGAGAAGAAAATATTTTTGGGGTTGATTTTGTTGGTTTTATAGTTTTTTAGATTTTTGATAAATGGGGCTAGAAGGGGATGACTAGGGATTTCATACTTAAATAAAACTTAATTAATTCATTGCTATTATGATTATAGGATTAACCCTATCAGAGGTCCTAAACTGCTTACATTTGCTTTTCCAATCCATAAAGAAGCTTAAAGAAGAGGAAAGACAGATCTAAATGATGCAAATGGGATGAGATGTTAAATGTGATTTATTCAGGAATTTAAAGAAATCTTAAAAATTAATAAATCTGGAAATGTGCCCCAAAGCTGTAAAGTAAACCGACAATGCAAGAAAATATAATCAATAAATTCTCCATCCTCATTGCAAAGGAGGCAACAATGGGAAGATAAACACATAAAAGGCCGTCTCCTCTTAAGCATAGCACAAGTATTAACCCTCCCGTTAGACACCAACCAACCTAACATCTAAACTTTAGTTGGCACCTTGGCTTTCCATATCATCCTTAGTGGTTTAAACAATGGAAATGAAGGATCCTTAACCAAAGAACCACAAAAAGAATTACAAGTAAACATACCGAAGGACCAATAACCCAACTACGTTTATCAACAGACAAGGGATCAAAGAAGGCATTCTCAAGCATAAGTGAGAGACAAGAAAACTCTAAAAACTCTATACCATTAAGATGTCGATCAAAATTCAAGTTCCAAGAAATGGACTAGAAACGGAAGAGGAAAAAAAATAAATAATAGGAGCATTATGACTCAATGAAAGACGATAAAGATGCAAAAACATATACATAAAAGAAATATCACCCTTCCATATGTCCTCCCAAAATTTTACTTTAGAACCATCACCCACAATGAATTTAACACGATGAGTGAACAAAAGAAGACCATATGAAATAACTTCCAAGAACAACAATAAGAACCACGCTCTACCACATTCACACCCCAACCATTGGAATGCAGCTCATACTTGTTCTTAATGATCTCACACCAAAGAGAATTCTGCTCAAGGGGAAATCTCCATAACCACTTGCCAACCAAAGCTTTATTCCTCACCATCAAATTACCAATAGCTAACCCACCTCTATCCTTAGGTCTTATTACTAAATCTCATTTAACTAAATGATTCCTCCTACCCACATCACAATCCTCCCACAAAAACCTCATTGGATTCTCTAAGATCTTAGCTACTCTACAAGGTAACCTAAAAATAGACAAAAAAAAATGGGAATACTACCCAAAAACAGGGGCGGACCCCAAAATTCTTTCTTGGGGGGGGGGGGGGGGGGGCACTATGAAGATAAAAATTCTTTGGGGTCCACATATGAAAAAGTTATGTAGTTTTCAAAATATTTAATAGCTTTTTTGAAAATTTTGGGGGTCCACATGTAAAAAATTATAAAATCTTCTAAAGAAAAACTGGGTTTTTAGAAATTGTGGAGGGGCCACATGTAAAAATCCATAAAACTTTGTAAAGAATAAAGGGGTTTTCAGAAATCTTGGAGGGCCCATACGTAAAAATTCCATTAAATTCACTTAAGAAAGAAGGGGGTTTTAAAAATTATGGGGAGGCCATGGCCCCTGCCAGCCCCCCATTTAGGTTCATCCCTACGCAAAACCGATAGTACAGAAATAAGCTCCCTCCCCGAGAAAGAAAAGGTCTTTTCCAACCATCAAGTGTCTTCCTAACTCTCTCCACTACCGGCTCCCAAAATTCTAAAGACACCGGATTACTCCCCAAAGGTATCCCAAGATATCTAAGCAGCCAAACCCCAATCTCACAACCCAACAATCTAGCAAAGTAGTTCAACTTATGCTCCTCCGAACTAATACCCACAATCAACTCTTTGACATATTGACTCTAAGTCCCGACATCAGCCCAAAAATCTCAACAATGTAAATTAATTTATTAAAATTTTCCACGTCAGCCGAAACCCAAAAAAAAATTAGTATCTTCAGCAAATTGAAGATGAAAAGCACATATCCCATCCCTACCAATAGAAAAATCTTCCACTAAATTACCAAGAACCGTCATATCCATCAACCTACTTATGACGTCCACCACAAGGGTGAAAAGAAAAGGATAAAATGTTAGTTTACATTTTAGACAAAAGCTACTTTTCAGACTCTTTTACAAAATTTCTGGATTTTTAAATTTAAGGCATTTGCTAGTTCTTTTCATTTTGTGCCTCTAGTCTACTCCCTATATACTAGTGTTCACCATTTTAGCAATTTTTGAAAAATTCTCAATTATTAAAATATTATAGGGATAAACCAATCCCAAAACTCTAAGACCTTTTAGCATTGCCACTAAATCCTATGTGGCTCCACCCCCTAACAAGGACCAACAATCCGGGACCAAAATGGTATCATGGCCTCAGCACATAATAAGATAAACACCATAAAGCAAAACTCTTCATATGGTGTACGCGGAATCCTCTGTGTGTTTTTCTTAAGGCCATAATTTAAACACCATCTCTACGTGGAATCCCCTACTAACATGTGAACCAGTCCCTATGCATCATAGCTTTTATTTCAGCTTTTATTACAGTATTATAGTAAAATAGAAAAAGAGAAAACTTTTGATCACTTAATTTAGCATTCTAGAATAGTACACCGAATGCTGAAACAAGAAATCTAAATAACATATGGCCTACACAATAGATTTTAACTTTTTCTATCACTGGTTCCCAAAATGCTAAAGAAAAAGGATTGCCTCCTGGAAGTAACCCAAGATACTTCATTGGCCACTTACTAACTTCACAAATCAACCTACCCACAAACGAGCCCAACTTTTGCTCATCCAAATTAATGCCATTAATACACTTCGACATATTAACCTTAAGACCTGAAACCAAACTATTAGCCAAATTATAAAATTTTACTTCATCCCTCGAAATAAAAAACATGGCATCATCAGCAAATTGTGAATGGGACACTATCGTATCCTCCCTACCTATAGTAAAACCCTCCACCGATCCTACATCAATGGCCCCCGTCACCTGCTTTCTCAATACATCCACCACAAGAATAAAAAGAAAAGGTGATAAAGGTCACCTTGATCACCTTGCCTTAGCCCCCGAGAAGCTTTAAACCTCCCCTAGGTCTCCCATTGATAATTGTTGGAAAATTTATAGAACTCAAACACTCACTTATCCACTTCCTCCACCTAGAACCAAACCCTTCCTTTCCAACACTTGATCTAAGAACCCCCAATCCACATGATCATAAGCCTTTTCAAAGTCAATCTTAATCACAGCACCTTCCTTATTCCAAATGTGATAATCCTCTACCACCTCATTAGCCACCAAAACAAGATCCAAAATTTGTCGACCTTTAACAAATGCTCCTTAAAAGGAAGAAATGGTTTCATTCAATATTTCCTTCAGTCTTAGAGACTAAGACATTTGCTAAAATCTTATAAAGACTTGACATCAAACTAATCGGACGAAAATCACTAATCCTCAAAGACTTAATCTTCTTAGGTATTAAGCAAATAAATGTCGCATTAGTACAAGCATTGACCACCCCATCAATATAAAACTCCTTAAAAACCTTCAACAAATCATCCTTAATCACTTCCCAATAGCTAGAAAAACCATCAGGACCAGGGGATTTATTCTTGCCACAATAAAAAACCACTATTTTAATCTCATCCTCTTCACGGGACCTCTCTAACCAACAAGCTTTTACACTCCTTATAAGACTCCAATCTAAACTCATTAATACATTTTTATCTGCTACTTCCTTTGTATAAAGCTTCTCAAAAAAACTTGTCTAGCAGGCCTGCCTTGGTCCCCAAACATCTCCTTTAAGTTTAAGATAATCTCAAATGCAGTCTTAAAGGACTCAAGTTGGTATTGTAAAATACTTGACATAGATGCCTGCATGTAGCACTTGGCCATCTCGTCATCTTTAAGCCATTTGGTATAAAGGTCCTTTTGATCCTAGGGTGCATCTGGCCCGAGTTCTTGAGGGCATTCTGTGGTAAGGACATGTTTATATCCTAAAGCAGTCAGGACAATGTCCATGTTTCTCTTGCAGTCTCCATAGTTGGATCCCACCAATTTATTTTGGTTCAGGATGGTCGCAAGAGGATTGAAAGTAGATGAATTCATATTAACAAACTGTAGCACATAACCATACATTCAATTAATAAACATAAATGACATTAGGTTTAGCATTCTCACCAAAATTTATGTGGAATCCTCTAACCACTTAAATTCAGAATGCATCAGAATTCCAATCCCTTACGGCATGCCTCCTTGGGGAGTGCAGATGCAACTTAGATTGATGCGGATCAATGTCGGTCCATAATAAATTTAAGACTAACAATCCATGTCCCCTATCATTCATTATTGTCTAAGTATCTCATACTAAATAATGTGTGACTTCCGATTAAACTTTGATTTCTAAAATACATGATGCAAATCTTTGGAGATACTACATTATTATTTTAGTTAAGTAGGACCCACCGATTAGCATTACGTGATAACCGTTGTGAGTAGCGCCTCCTTGGGGAGTAAGCTCCCACCCTGCCTCATCAACGCTATCCTAAGAAGGTTCATATCTAGTAACCAGCCAAATAAATGCCCTCCGTTGGGATCGGCCACTCTCCTGATGGCACGGGGCACTTACTTGCCTTACACCAGACCTACTGTAGAAAACCATAGCGATTTCTCAATTTAAATGCCCCGCTCCCACTTAATATTTTAGAATTGAGGATTTCCTTTTAGGTCTATGGACCCACATATAAAGAATATCAAATCATCTCATGATATAACCAATGATAAGTTCCAAGTCAAATTTAAAATTAAGGACAGTCTAGTTACTAAGATTAGTATTACCATTGGGTGCATTTCATGGGTCCACTAAAACTAATTCTATTATTAGAACTCTTTCCAAAATATTAAATTGATTTGACCAATTTGGGTAATCGCTATATTTGGATTAGATTTGAAAAGAAATAGAAACATGATATTAAAGCAATCACATGCATAGAAAGTAGTAGGGGTGTAACGGTTCGGTTAACCGTTCATTTTGGGAAAACCATTAACCTTTTTGGCTTTTAAAAACTGTAACTGTAACCGTGAAAAACCGTTAAAAACCGAACCACGGTTAACGGTTCGGTTACGGTTAATTGACACTTGAAAAAAAATTTTGAAAATTTTGCCATTTACCAATCATACATATTGTGAAAAAAAAAACCATAGTTGGAGAATGGCATAATATGTTACTGTAAAACAAAAAAAAAAGTAATTTTCATTCAGGCCCTTAGGTTTTCTTCTTATTAGCGAAATGGTTCAGTCGAATCGTAGTTAACGGTTCAGTTCGCTTAATAACGGTGAGTCGAGATAAAAATCGTAACCGAACCGTGAAGCATGGTTTTCCGATTTCAATAATCATAACAGTAACCGAACTGTGAAACATGGTTTTTAATCGTGGTTTGGTTTGGTTAGACGATTTCTCGATTTTCTTTTACACCCCTAGAAAGTAAAGGTGCACACACAAAAAAAAGGCTAAATCGATGCAAAGTGGGCGGTTTGGATCAATCCGGTCAAGGTTCGAATGCGGTTAAACAGCTCAAACCGAACCAATTATCTAAATTTATTTTTTTTTATAAAATATATAAAAGAATATGAAATATTACTTGAAGAAGACTCGAACCCTCACTCCGTTACTTGAAGTCCAACGTCTCTCACCAATTGAATTAATTTTTTTTTGTGAAAAAAAAAACAAAAAAAACGGTAACCGAACCAAACCGGTTCCTTTCGGTTCGATTCAATTCGGTTTGAGCACATGGGCGGTTCGGTTCAATTTGAGAAAATAGAAAACTGATGGGTTCGGTTTGGTTGATGGTTTTCCCTATAAACCGATCTGAACCGCCCATATGCATCCCTAATTGGAAGTAACAAAAATATAAAAACTGGTCATCTCCTCCACATGGCCCAAACGAAATAGACTTCTTGGACTTCTTAAACTTCCAAACTTTGGGTATCTCCAAAACTCTTTTGGTAATCTTCAAAGTCTTTGATTAAGAGTCCAACACCACCTTCCTTCTTTCTCTTAGACGCCGCCATAATTTACAAAATTGATAAAAATAAAAATTACATAATTCCTATGTCTCAATGATGAGACTTACATGACAATCTAATAATGGAAACAAAATGGCTTTTAGGGAAAACATTATGCCTTGCCCTTTCATGGGAAACCAAGGAAACCATGAATGATGCCCTTTACATATTGCCTCAAATAAACCAATAACCAAAAAGGAAAGTCAAAAGACTTGTGGGCCATATGGAGAGGACAATAAACCTGCAGGGTTAGTATCTCATACAACCATACAAACCAAAACCAGGTTGCCAATCTGTAGTGGAAAAACAAGCGGATAAAAGAATCCCGAATATGCAAAAACATACCCGAACCTTGCTGTTCGTGTGTCTCCGGTCGACCGGAAATGGGGTCGGGTCGACCAGACTCACGAACTAGAAAAGTTGGATTTTCCAGTTTCGTGTCCATTCGAAGCCAAACAGCCTCTAATGGATTCTTACCATCCTTCCATTACAGGGATTCCTACCATCCTTCCATTACAGAATAACCTTTTGTGAACATTCCAACAATAGATCTACTTAAAAAGAAAGCAAATCCACAAATTTTAGTTGGATTTTCCAGTTTCTCTCTATTTTACCACTTAGTTATATTTTATTTCACCCCTGTTGCTAAAGTTAATTGAAGTGAAAGATTAAATTAAGAGACGAGAAAATAAGAGTCATATTAAAAAAAAGTAGAAAAAACTATTCGCTTATGACAAAATACCCTCTTCTTTTTATCCACAATGATGAAAAACCCCCCCTTTTTATCCACAAAAATAAAAAAGTACCTTCTTATGCCTCTAAATGACAAAAAACCCTCTTAATTATCCAAAAAAGGTTAAAAATGGTACCTTCTTCTTTTCATGTCTCTTAATTTGAACCTTCACTTGAAATTCACTTTACAATTGAATTATCCAATTAGGAAGGGGTGGAATATGCAAAAGCATTCACTCAAAAAAAAAAAATGATGATGCAAATTGGGATGTGACATTTTGTCATGAGGATGCATAAGAGCATGAGGAGAAAATCACGTTTGATCATAGCAACGCATTTGATGAGAGGAGCCCATGTAAATCTCATGGAATCGAAGGACAAATACCATGATGCATTTAGGAAATGTATAAAGTGGCAATGACCATATGAAAGCAATGCAAATAGGCATGCAATCTAGGTCCCTATATACAAAATAATAATAATAATAATAAATCTATAAACAATGAAAAGTCCCCACCATTTTTTTTAAAGGAAATTTTTTTTTTGAAATACCACTAAATG
This sequence comes from Litsea cubeba, assembly GCA_012931725.1. NCBI lineage: Eukaryota > Viridiplantae > Streptophyta > Magnoliopsida > Laurales > Lauraceae > Litsea > Litsea cubeba. The sequence goes on from CM022951.1 coordinate 32,657,978, forward strand.
AGTGATGTATCTTTTTTTATTTTAAAAAATGTACGTGTTCCCACTAGAATGGCTAGGCAAAAGAACTCCAATCCGTTGAGCAGTGAACATTCTCACACTCGAAAGGTAGGAGGATGTAACCAAAGGATCCAATAGTGACGAAATAGAAACAAAATATATATATAGGGCCAACTCTCCTAAGTTGAAGTTTAACTTACCATAAGCTGGAATAGTGCTGGTCCCACAAATCAAAGTCAATTATCATTTTTTTACATGATGATCATCTTCAAAATCAAGATAAATCCAATCAGAACTGGATTTCCAGTCTAGTTCCATCATGCAAAAAACAGATATAATCAACTTTGATTAGTGAGACCAGCACTATTGCAACTTAAGATAAGCTAAACTTCAACTTAAGAGAAACTTGCTCTATATATATTAGACATGTAATGAATAGGGAAGCATTTTCTTTTTCAAAAAGAAGAAAAAGAGATACATAGAAAAAAAAGAGAGAGATACGTACCACCACACTATCATGATTTAAGCACAAGAGTTCCAATCCTTTCAGCAACGAATAATCTTCCTAAAAGATCCAATAATGATGAAATGGTGAGAAAAAGTTTTTTTTTCCACATGAAATGAATGGAGAAGCATTCTTTCAAAAAAAGAAAAGGCAAAAAAAAAAAATGAAACAAACCACCCCGCCACCATGATTTGCCACAAGAGTTTGTCATTTAAGCAGCAACAAGTAATCTCATGCTCTAGCCAATACTGATAAAATGGTGATTTGTTTTAGGCATGAAATGAATGTTTTTTTTTTAAACAACATAAAAAGGAGAAAAAAAAACATGCATGGATCTCCAAATGATTTGATGGCGTCGTTTTCTTTTATTTTCTTTTTTAGAACTTTCAACTCATGTAGAAAGTACATGCAAGTTGTAAAATAATATCACGTGTGAAGGTGACACAGATGACACAACTTTATTGCATTAAGGTAGATACAGCGCTAACACAAAATGCATACCAACATTACCCATAAATGCATGTATAACTGGGTGAGAAATAAGGGACTGTCTTGGAATTTCAATCCATATAATGGACTGTTTTAAGAATTTGGTGCAAACAGTGGACTGTTTTGAAATCCCTGCACATGTATGGGACTGCTTTGAAAAAAAAGCATGTAGAAGGGACTGTTTTGAAAAAAAAAAAGATTCCGTTTGGACTCTTTCATGAAAAAGTGAGACTGTTTTTGAACAACAAAAGCATATATGAGTATTTTTAGCATACAAATTCATGATAAAGCGCATAAAATCATGGGAAAATGCACAAACCATGAAAACTGATGAACATGATGGGATAATGAAATTCATACCAAGTTAGCAAATTAAATCACAAATATCATCATTTCATGCCTGTTAAATATATGAAAACATGATCAAGCAAATAAAAAAATGCATCCAAAATTCTATCTCAGCCATACAAATGACCAATTCATGCATGTTAATTATAATTAAACATGGGACGCAAATAAAAAAAATGCGTCCAAAATTCCATCTCAGCCATACAAATGATCAAAATTCCAAATTTGAGAAACACGATGATGGAAATCATGAAATGGGCCAACACACAACAAGTATATATGCATGAATTTTCCCATTCGACACATGAAAATAAATGCATGAGTTTTTTTTTTTTTTTGAAAATGCATGAATTTTCACTTAAAAACGATGGATGAAAAAAATGCATTGGTTCCGCGTAAATTCAGTGAATAAGAAAAAGGCATGAATAAATGCATGGAACCACAGGGTCCATGAGAAATATGGTGGATACATGGTGTACATGATACGGTAAATATATCCATGAAATTCACAAGGATGGACATATCAACCATGGGCTAGATAATTATTTATCAAATGGACCATATTATCAAATCGACAATTTTCACAGTGGAACAAAGAACAAACCCGTGCGAACTCATTTTCAAACAATACGTTGCATCTATGAGATAATGAGCATACATTGGAAACAAACACAAATCTTCTCCATTTTTTAGATCGGCACCTTACCCCTGTAGTAATGCATAGCAGTTCTCACCTACCTACCTAGGATTATAACCTTGGGCATGCCACCTTACCTCACCCGAGATCTCTCCCACTGGCATGGGTTCGATGGGTCCCCAACCCTTAACAGGGGTACCGAAAAACACTAATCTCACATGCATAGGATCCATGAGGCAGTGAGCATATCATATAACCAACACAAATTCCAACATCAAATAGTGGGGCCACTGTAGCATGTGGGCATCAAATTCGCGATGCAACAGAAATTCAGTTTCATACTAATTCATGGTAAAGGCAGTGAACAGACTGCAGCATGGAAAGAATATCCAAAGAACGAGTGAATTGCATGGAGTGCCAACAACCAAACGGTGAATTTTGTGTGTAAAATTCAACATGTGAACAGTGGGTCCTACCCAAACAGATGGTCATTCGATTGGAACACGAGGAATTCTAACGCCCAAACAATGGGTACAATGCATGAAAATTCAAAATCCAGACTTATACCCTATGTGTGAAGAAAATGTGTAGCAAACCCAACACCTAAAGCATGGTTCATTCCATGAAAAATAATTGGAGTTTTGAAAACCAAACCACAACTACAAGGCATGGAATTTCGTCATCTAAACAGTACACAAGACTTCAGCACTAAAATCCTTGTCCCACTACTGTATGTACAAATGATCATGATCACATCAAATCAACAGATAAGTTATGAAATTCATAATGAGGAGCATCAAGATCATGACCAAACATGGGCTGATCAAGGTTATATGGGCGGAATCTCATCCAAACAGTGAATTAGATTATGACCAGTGGATAGGTACGTGCGTTGCACGTAATGTTCATTCCACTGTCATCAAATAATAAGATGTTTCGGCTATAGTACTATGTTATAAGATACTATCATATGCTAGTATTAATCTAGGTTCACAATAAGCATGTAGAAAAAAGTGATATTTATTGCCTCAGGAACATATCTAAATGGAAAATGCTATTCAGAAGATGATTAAATCAAATGAAGAAATGAAAAAAAAAAATGTATCATGCACAACATAAAAGACGCTTGATAAATATAATCTTCAATAGATATTTTAGATGGAAATTCTAAGAAATGATGAGTTATGACATAGTGTTTGTCTGCTGTAATCAAATTTAGTTTTGGGGTAAGTGCTCGAGTTGAAATGAGAAAGGAGATGTTAATAGAATTTTCTTTTATTTTATAAAAAGGTTTTTTAACCAATTGACAGTACGTAAGATGTTTACATTGTATATCTTTAGATTGCCAAATTTGTAGATGTACATGTCTGCTACTTGAAGTGCACGTTTAGTTTTTCGAATTTGGGTTTTTTGTTTCCCATTAATCCTTTTAAGCTGCAAGAGAAGATAAAGGAATAAGTACACAGACAAAAAATATGATCACAAATATTAAATAAACTTTGTAGCAATCCATTAGGTGGAATTGAACCCCATAAAAATGAGAAAATCCAATATTTAGACCAAAAGATGCAGTTTGAAATGATTTTCTTTTACTGTTACTACCCCCTAAAATTTAGTTTTTGATGAAAACATCTTCATGGTAAAGGAGGAAAAGCATGAACATGATAAAGAGTAGCTGTCATCCTCAATGGATCTATGGGAACTCGAAGGGTGATCTCTAAAGCAATCATCCACATAAGTCGAGAATTTTTCCTTCTTATAAATATATTCATGTTTTATAAGGGAATCTTTGTACACAAGCCTTTTCCGTGAAATGCGGAACTTGTGTTGCATCAACAGTTCTCTCACTCTCTGCCAAAAACCCACAACCCAGGAATGTTGAGAGGGGAAAAAAAAGGAATTATTAAAAATTAAGAGCTAAGCGTAACCTAGTTTCATGAAAGATAAATAGAGAATTCTTAGAAATAGCTCAAAAAAAAAAAGTCCTAGGAGGAGAATGTGAATTTGGTGAATTGGGCCTAACTTTCTAGCATGTTAGCCAGAAGTTAGAGATGTTAGGAATTTTGTAGATTGCAATTTGGTGGATGCATTATCATTTTCATCATCATTTGAATTTTCACATGAGCATTGATTTTAAAATACTTGAAATCTATATTTTCACATGCATTGATTTAAGTCTTTTAAATCTCATGTTTCATGCATGTTTTGATTTTAAACTTTGGATGCATTGATTTTGAAAAGAAGTTTTAAAGAATCAAGCAAGCCTTTGGTTTTAAAGTTTCAAATAATTTTTTAGGCTTTTTATGTTTCATGTTTTTTAAACCTCTTAGTTTGATTTAAAATCATGATTCCATGCTTGATTTTATGGCCCAAAAGTCCCCAAAAGAAAAATCTTTGAAATATGCAAAAATGGGTTTTTTGGTCCCGGTTGACCTGTAGTGTAGTAGGTCGACCGAGCCCATGGGTAGGTCGACCGAAGACACTACAGTTTGACCGAGAATGTGACTGTTGCAGATTTTTTTAAACGGTCATATTTTTGCCCGTTGAAGGGCAGGTCGACCGAGCCCTTTATGGGGTCGACCGAGGACTAGCCGTTGGGCATTTTTTTGTATAAAAAGAAGCTCATTCCTTAGCCAAATGTGAGGAACTTTTAGGCCCTCCTTGAGGTGTTTTGAGGCCAAAGAAAGGGGGATAAGCTAAGGGAGGCTAGAGGGTCATTAAGGAAAGCTAAAGCTTGGATCCATTAAGTTAAATCAACAAGTAGGCTTTACTTTCCTAATCATATGTTTTCATGCTTTGTTTTAATTATTGGTAAACCTTTGTTAGCATGCTAAACTATGATTTGTTGTGTCCTTAACATGTTTATGTTTTGAATTGATTCATTGTTTTGGATGCACCACCATGATTCAAACCAAGTAGGACTCTAATTGGTATATCTATGTGAATCTTGTTTTGGAATCATCTTTGAAATCATATGTAACATGATTCCTATACTTGGTTGAATCTTTGGTTGTTGTTTTTCATCATAAGAAAATCACTTTCAAATCTATCTTATGTTTTGGATTCAACAACTTTATAAATCACATGTATTTGGTTTTAAAGTTTTACAACTTGTTTAAACATTGATTGGTATATCATTTTCAAGTTGTCTTGTTAATTACATGTGATTTGACCCTTAATTTCAATCAAATCTATATTTGTGTTTTACACTTTAAAAATGCTTTTAGCATACAATCATTAAGCGTCATTGATAATTTGATTGAAATCCTTATGCATCACATGTTTTGTTCTTTGATTTTCATAACTTGTTTAGAATACATAGGTATGTCTTTTACAAGTTACTTTTAACATGTGATTAGCATTTCCTCAATCATAAATGTTTTGAGCTAAAACTTTCTAAAGCCTTTGGCATACATTTATGAGCTTTGATTTTCAAATTGATTGAGGACATCATGCATACACTTTGAACATACATCTTTGCATTCATATAGTGTTTGCATGAATTAGTTTTTCACTTTCACATCCGCCTATTAAGAGGCATTGTAATGAGCTAAATTTGTAATCTCCATCAAGTGTATTATAGACACTACTTAGAGAGATAACCAACCTTTTGGTTGAAGAGGTTATTGCTTAGCCTTGAAAAGCATATTGTAAGAGGTTATTGCTTAGCCTAGAAAAGCATAGTTGTAAAGGTTATTGCTTAGCCTATTGAAAAGCATACATAGTGGAAATCCGGTGGGGTGTGAGGAACACAAGCCGGTAGTGGATGTAGGCATTGAGGCCGAACCACTATAAATCATTGTGTTATGGTGTGTGCTATGTGGTGATTATGTTGTTTAGCTTCCGCATTATGTATGTTAATCATCACAAGTGACTAGTTAAATTAAAGAAGTTAAAATTGGTCATAATTAGTCATTAAGTGTAGCTCACCCTATTCACCCCCCCTCTAGGGTTAGGATCCCAAGGACTTACAAGTGGTATCAGAGCAAGGTTACTCCATTTAGGGCTTAAACACCCGGAGTTGATCCATATTTGCTTAAATCTAGATTTGAACCCTAGAGTTGTGTTTTATTGCATATCATTAAGAATGATTTCCACTATGGTTGAAAATGAATTTCCTTCCTAGCTCTCTAATTTCCCCTAAGAATCTATCTCACCACTCTAAAACTTTTTCAAGTTAAAACTCCAAGAGTTGGTGGGACCTCAAAGTAAACCCTCAAGGACAACCTTATCAAGACCTTAGGTGAATCTTCAAAGGTAGACTTTTGGACTAACCTTAAGGCCTTGAACCTCACTAGACCAACCTATTCTTTTTAGTCATATCTATTTGTTGGTCATGTTACATTTGCTTTTGTTTCTACATAGTCACATCTTATAAAATGCAATGTTTCTTTGTGATCATTTGATTTTGTCTACATGAACTTTCTTAGTTATATCCTTGGTTTTCAAAATCATTTGATTGCAATATCCTCATATAGATTTGCATTTTGTTCTCATATAGTTATTACTATTGTAGTGCATTTCTATTTGATGATCATCAATTGATTGTGATTACAAAAGCTTTCTTAGCTAGATTTTTCATGATCAATTGATGTTGGAAAATCATTTGTTTGGATATCATAGTTAGATTATTTTGTAAAACAAATGATTCAAATCAATTTAGATTTTCCATGAACTTACAAGTTATATCTTTTGGTATGGAAAATATGTAATCAATTTGTATGAGCATTTGTATTTATATCCTTGATTACAAATTGAGATTAGTTCACTTCATGTTTTTCAAAGTCACTTGATCATAATTTAATAAATGTTTCATTGTTGGATTTTGAATAGTGGAGTGAATTAAAGATATTTGGAAAATGTTCTAAGCTTTATTAGTTATATTTAGTGAAGCATTTTCCTTGAGTTTATTTCCTTGTGCTTATAATTTTATTATTTAGAAGGAAATATATGTTACAAGCAATTTGCATCTTTGCTCAACAAAGTTATATTCTTTCAAATGCAAATTGACTTTGTTGTTATGTCTTACTTTGTGTGGTTGGGTATGATGTCATTGATTTGCATGTTTTTGCCTAACTTTGTATATCGTTTCATTAATGCAAATTGATGATTATTTATGTGCTTTTGTTTCATTATCATTTGAGTTTCTTAAGTACATATTTGATTTTGTGTGCTAAGCTCATTTGGTATGATCCTCATATCCATTTTCCATTGCATTGTAAGCTTAGTACATTTGCTAGAGTGGAGATTTTACATGATAGATTAATGGATCATTTTAGATGAATTGGAATTAAACCATTGTTCTTCATAGGTATACCTTATATGAGATCCTTTTTCATCTATATGCGATCCATGACATCGTTCTAACTTCATACCTACTTGTGCATGCATAGTTATATTCTTTGTTGATGATATGGTATGAGTTAGATCTTGATTGTAATTGATCCTCTCTATGCAAATGTCAAATAGTTCCATGTATGGTTGTGCTCTTAAGTTACATTTGTGGATACCATACTAGAACTCTCAAATCCATCCTTTGTACTTCATAATCTTTGCTATAGATGGATGGTTGTGATATTGATTCATGCATAATTTCATAGTAATATTGCTTGTGCATTTTTCAATATCATATTTATGATCATATGAGACTCTCATCAAAATCCATTCTTTGTATCTTATAGGCATATCTATTCTTGATGGATTTCCTTCATGTTGAGTTCATATGTTTTTTTTTAATTTTCAAATTCATCACTATGCTCACTAAGTTACTATATCATTAAAGTGATGATTTTCCATTTATGATGCTTGATGGAATTTTGTGTTTGTCACATCTATGCTCTTAATCATGTTTCATATTCAATTGGTTTCAATTAGTTTAATTTTCGATTGTTGTCATATCCAATTGATATCTTGTGATTGTGATAAACCTTGTGTACATTGGATTGAACTTGATAAGTAATATGTCTTTATTCCATGTCACATTCCATTAGCATCATAATGTTCATGTTTGCCTCCTCTCATGCTCATATAGGTAAATCTTATGACCACCATTTTTATGTGTTAATAATCTTGGTTGGTCAATGGTTGAGGTAGGCTTCATGTTTGAACTTCATTTCATTCATCCTGTGCACATAATAGTCATATTTTTCGATTGGATGAAATGATTTCAAAATTTACATAGCATATGTTTTTCATAGGTACATTGATTGATGCTATGTTGAATAAACCCCATAACATCATGGATAGCTCTAATTTGGATTGATCATAGTAGTTATATTCTTTTTAACTCCATTTTAGAGTGATTGAGATAATAGTCATATCCTTTAATCTCAATTGGTATTCTTTATTCCAATTGGTATCCATGGTTGCTTTTCTCAATGACCTTGCTCTTAATCTTGGTAATTTGATCATATTGAGTTCTATAGTTAAATGAATCTAATCCTTTCCTTGAAGTTTACCCTCAATTGGTAAAACCATCTTCTTCTTGAACCAAATAGTTAAATCTTTGTCAAAAGTTTGACAAAAGGAGAGAATGGATTGAGGGGGAGTATAAACCTTCATAGGAAGTATTAGTTTTGATCAAATTCACCATTGAATTGGCTTTATACCCTTAGACTACTACCATACATGATACCTGTTATATATTTCATTTTCGATTTCTTTCGTTAACAGGTGCTACTAAAGGTATTTTCCTTATGTCATGTGTGTAGGTACCTTTGCAATTTAATGTCAAAGGGGGAGAATATTCTAGATGTCAAAAGGGGAGAATATTGTCAATTTATCTAAGGGGAGATTTTGTATTATCTTCCAAAGGGGGAGAAGATGCATATCTTGCCAAAGAGAGAGAGTGCATGGTCAAAGGGGGAGAGTTGATAGAAGACTAAGCTTGGGAGTTAAAGAAGTTGCTTGGCTAAAGAAGAAAAGAAAGAAAAGAAAGCTTGAAGAATGATCAAGCTCCAAGCATCAAGAATGAAGAAAAAGAACAAGAGCCCAAGCTAAGTCAAAGAAGCATCCAAGAGATTTCAAGACTTGTCCAGCTAAGGGGGAGCTGAAGACTTAGTGTGAAAATTCAGTGTTGAGTGAGTTGCCATCAAATTGCAAAGGGGGAGATTGTTAGGAATTTTGTAGATTGCAATTTGGTGGATGCATTATCATTTTCATCATCATTTGAATTTTCACATGAGCATTGATTTTAAAATACTTGAAATCTATATTTTCACATGCATTGATTTAAGTCTTTTAAATCTCATGTTTCATGCATGTTTTGATTTTAAACTTTGGATGCATTGATTTTGAAAAGAAGTTTTAAAGAATCAAGCAAGCCTTTGGTTTTAAAGTTTCAAATAATTTTTTAGGCTTTTTATGTTTCATGTTTCTTAAACCTCTTAGTTTGATTTAAAATCATGATTCCATGCTTGATTTTATGGCCCAAAAGTCCCCAAAAGAAAAATCTTTGAAATATGCAAAAATGGGTTTTTTGGTCCCGGTTGACCTGTAGTGTAGTAGGTCGACCGAGCCCATGGGTAGGTCGACCGAAGACACTACAGTTTGACCGAGAATGTGACTGTTGCAGATTTTTCAAACGGTCATATTTTTGCCCGTTGAAGGGCAGGTCGACCGAGCCCTGTATGGGGTCGACCGAGGACTAGCCGTTGGGCATTTTTTTGTATAAAAAGAAGCTCATTCCTTAGCCAAATGTGAGGAACTTTTAGGCCCTCCTTAAGGTGTTTTGAGGCCAAAGAAAGGGGGATAAGCTAAGGGAGGCTAGAGGGTCATTAAGGAAAGCTAAAGCTTGGATCCATTAAGTTAAATCAACAAGTAGGCTTTACTTTCCTAATCATATGTTTTCATGCTTTGTTTTAATTATTGGTAAACCTTTGTTAGCATGCTAAACTATGATTTGTTGTGTCCTTAACATGTTTATGTTTTGAATTGATTCATTGTTTTGGATGCACCACCATGATTCAAACCAAGTAGGACTCTAATTGGTATATCTATGTGAATCTTGTTTTGGAATCATCTTTGAAATCATATGTAACATGATTCCTATACTTGGTTGAATCTTTGGTTGTTGTTTTTCATCATAAGAAAATCACTTTCAAATCTATCTTATGTTTTGGATTCAACAACTTTATAAATCACATGTATTTGGTTTTAAAGTTTTACAACTTGTTTAAACATTGATTGGTATATCATTTTCAAGTTGTCTTGTTAATTACATGTGATTTGACCCTTAATTTCAATCAAATCTATATTTGTGTTTTACACTTTAAAAATGCTTTTAGCATACAATCATTAAGCGTCATTGTTAATTTGATTGAAATCCTTATGCATCACATGTTTTGTTCTTTGATTTTCATAACTTGTTTAGAATACATAGGTATGTCTTTTACAAGTTACTTTTAACATGTGATTAGCATTTCCTCAATCATAAATGTTTTGAGCTAAAACTTTCTAAAGCCTTTGGCATACATTTATGAGCTTTGATTTTCAAATTGATTGAGGACATCATGCATACACTTTGAACATACATCTTTGCATTCATATAGTGTTTGCATGAATTAGTTTTTCACTTTCACATCCGCCTATTAAGAGGCATTGTAATGAGCTAAATTTGTAATCTCCATCAAGTGTATTATAGACACTACTTAGAGAGATAACCAACCTTTTGGTTGAAGAGGTTATTGCTTAGCCTTGAAAAGCATATTGTAAGAGGTTATTGCTTAGCCTAGAAAAGCATAGTTGTAAAGGTTATTGCTTAGCCTATTGAAAAGCATACATAGTGGAAATCCGGTGGGGTGTGAGGAACACAAGCCGGTAGTGGATGTAGGCATTGAGGCCGAACCACTATAAATCATTGTGTTATGGTGTGTGCTATGTGGTGATTATGTTGTTTAGCTTCCGCATTATGTATATTAATCATCACAAGTGACTAGTTAAATTAAAGAAGTTAAAATTGGTCATAATTAGTCATTAAGTGTAGCTCACCCTATTCACCCCCCTCTAGGGTTAGGATCCCAAGGACTTACAAGAGAAGCTATCGAAGAATTATTAAATTTGATGTTCTAAAGACTTCATGTTTTCACCAATGGATTCATCACTTTAATATCTCTATATTAACCCCCTTAGTTTACTATGAATTCTTGGGAAGTCAATTCGAAGTAGGCAATGGGGACTGATTTCTCTTAGTCACTCTTTCTCAACTCTTTTGCAATTAGAACGCTCCCTTAAGAATATAGAAATGAATTTTTTAATTGTTTTTAAGAAAGGTAATGATTAAAGTTATTAAAAATCAAACCAAATTGGATACATGTAGAAAGAAATGATACTATTTCCATAAAAACTAAATGGTGCTCAGGAACTCTTGTTTCATGCTGAATTGGGTAATGTTATGAGGCACACAAATAGAAATTGGTTCCAAGCTCCCTTATGCAAGAGTTGGAAGCATAAATCTGGTAGTCCAGAAGGCGAATTGAACTAAAAACCCATATATCCAAGTATAGTTAAGAGAAAGAGGCATTTATTGGATATATCATTAGAATTTTACCTGAGCAAAGGCTTTAAAGAAGAATGTGACCGAAGACGCTTCATTTACATAAGACGTGCTGGAAACAAAACATTTCTTGCATGTAGGTGGGTTCCTTAAGCAAGGGTTAGAGCTGAGCATCAACCTTCCCATCTCCCTTAGCATCAAACTCCAAAGTAAAACACTGTGAAGTCTGGCTCTCAAAGCAAAACTCCTACTATACTTACATTGCCCATCACTCTCTCCACGAGGCCCTTCACACTATTGCTCAATACTACAAGTAAAAGTTGTGCAATCTGAAGAGAAACAAAAAAAAATGGTACACAGAGAGAGAGAGACGAAAGGGAATCAAAATCTACTATAATAGTCTCTAAAATACCATTAATTAATACAAAATTTTCACAAAATGTGGGCTGTTGTTTTCCATTGCACATTCAAGGCCCCAAGCCCAAAAATGCCCACCAATGGAATTGGAAGGTCCAATTTCGCATATGTGGCCTACAACTACTTTGTTAAACTGAAAAATGCACTTTAATGTCATGGTGGTAGGGAGACATACAAAAATTAAATGCAACAAAGAGGCTCGAAAAAATGGGTTCCCCCAATATCTACACCACCATTAAATTGGAAAGTTATAACATTTAAATCGCCAAATAGAAAACTGAGCGAATCCATGTGAGGTTCATGAGTTTTTTTTTTCTTGTTAGACATTATGCCTGATGTACTTCATCTCATTGTTCCTGTCACAGTTTTAGATAGAAACTCTTTATAGCATATGGTTTTAATATAACTATTCTGTCAATCTTGTAGCACTTAAATTAACTTGGCGGTGTAACTCAAAACAATGACATCAAAACAAAACAATTATAATGAACAAAACATGATCTGACAAAAATACCAAGATTACAAAAAAAAAAAAAAAACCAATAAAAATCCTTTTTTAAAGGTTATAATTAACGTGAAAAAAAGCATGAGTTTTTATTGAAACGGTCCCAGCCTGAAAAAAATACAAAGATTACAACAACAAAAAAACCAAAAAAAAAGAAGAAAAGAAATCGCTTTTGAATGGTAAGATGATTCGAGCTACCCTTTGGTTGCAACATTGAGAGCACTTTCAAATTGTGACGCAAATTCTAGTCAAAATCCAAAGAAAACCTATTTTACCATCACCACAACATGGTTAAAACCAACAACATAATAAAAAGTATGACAAGTTAGTAAAAAAAATAAAAACCTACACCTACATAATCCAAAGAGAAGTAAACCAATTTTACTACCAAAACAAAGAGATAATTATTGTACACAATTAAAAGGAGATATTCCTAAAATCTCCATAAAGCTTCCTATCAATGACCATAAAAAGATTGAAAAACACATGACATCAAATTGAAATGATTGTATCTATCTACCCTTATAAAAGCCAAGAAATGACCTGCTTGTTAACTTTCTCTACACATCCACCTGGGTTCCACTTGCATGCATCTTCATCTGTGGCTCATTTGATGAGGGACATGTGGATGGACATTTGTTGGCCAAAATGGGAAGCCAACGAGACCCTCTCAAACAAACACAACAAACAGAGAAACAAAACGACTACCTTTCTCGTCATTTGATCGCCCTCTAAGAATCTCTGCAGGAATCGATGCTCAAGTGCTCAAAGGTAAGATTTTTGTATGCAAATCCCTTCTTTTCTTCATTGCTCCATCGTCATTTGTTTGTTACTTGATTTTATTAATTTTTTATGTGCTGGAATTGGTTGGTTTGTAGAGCAGAAATGTCCACTTCTCCCAAATCAGAGCTTCTAACCCAAAAATCTAGACCCTAAGTTGTGTCTGATTTGGTAAGAGACATTGTCTTCCAAACAAAAAGAAGAAGAAAGTCATCACTTTTGACTACCATTTGGGGCTTTCTACTTTGTCAGTTTTTATCTCCAGTCATATCATTTTTTCCTTCTTCTCCATCCAAACACTCTTCCCTACCAGCACTATGGCTCGCTGCATTCCTTACTTCATCTAACTTTTTTTTTCAATTTAAACAAAAAGAATAAGTGAATTTGGAGTATTCAACAGGATAGCCATAGTGGTAATGAGACTCTGGGAGAGAGACTAAGACCCACGTCATCATCTTTGACAATTTTTTTTTTCGGTAGAAATCATCTTTGACATTGAAGTCTTATACAATCATCATTTCTATCATCAAAGTCTCTGGAGTGGTTATTTACTAATACTTGTATGATCTTGGTTTACCTTTCATTTTTGTCAAACCTAAGTAAAGTGTTTAACAAAATATATACATGTAGAACCATTCAAATCTCCAATAGAAGCCCATTACCAAATGACTGATTTATACTGTCTGGGGGTGCCAATCCCACGTACCCAGGTAAATACAAATTTCAAACCACCTATTCTATTTAGCACATGGAGTTCATTGGGACTGGCTTTGTATCAATCACCTATCAAGTCTCACCACATGTAAGACATAGGTTTGTATATCAGTGAATGCTAGCTATTTGGATTTGGGAGTAGTGCAAATAATCCTATGGAGGTGGCAAGGGAACATATTATCAGTAGGAAAACACATGATAACTTAATAATCATTCCAATTATTGTTTGCAATGTGCACCGTTCCATATGAGCAAAATGGACTGATATATGCCCTGGCTCAATCATGACAGTAATTTGATATTTGTCTTTCTTATGTTTTTCTCTTGATAGCCATATTAAACTCTTAATATTTTTAAATTTTCGTTCATCCCAAATGTATATAGCATCAAGAGCTATCTGATTCCTGTGATACTTGAACACAGTTTGACTGTAGCTCACTGTTACCTCACAATTAATGTTCATCTATTTCCTGCAATTTTTCAACCTAGTTAGGCTATTGCTCATTCTCATCCTACTTTGAATTGGATTTAGTTGTCTCTGTTGGCCTGCCTTCACCTGAACTCTTAGGTCGTGTTTGTTTCATGTAATAGAATTATGGAGTTCATAGGAATTTTTGGGCTTTATATTTCTTAAGTTATAAAAATGAAGAGTCAAAGATGAATATCTAAAAATGACTTATTTTATTTTTTTCATAATTTTAATAAAAATTACAATGGATACAACTTGTGGATGCAGTAGTTCTCCTGTGGCCTTATAATTCTTCTCTTGTGGTTCTTAATTATTCGCTTCTCTACATTTCATCAAAAAGGAAATGAAAGATGAATATCTAATCTTGTAAGAAGTAATGCAACAGAACATAAGAGTTCTTTGTCTTTAAATTCAAGCAACAAGTTATTATTGAGGACAAGAAGAAGGGAAACATGATCTGACTTGCAGATGAAAACTGGCAAGAATAATATTCATAGCATTTATCTTGCCACTTGTTTTGTCATATTTCAATTTTGATTCACATTGCTTTGAAATGAAGGAGTGTTTAAAGAGCAAAAGAAATAACCTGCAAATGAGTAACCTCCTCTGTTTACCATTACTTAGAAAAATGTATCCTCTGTTTTGGGTTGGTTTGCACAGAATATATAGGAACTGAATACATAGTAATTCATGGTCAAATGAGCATTGCCAAGGATTATTAAAGAGGTGGGGAGTGAATAATAAAAGATGGAGATGTAGATAGGATTTGAATTACAATGGTGATGGATGGGTCTTCATTTCTCATCTTCTCTAGGTTCATTTTTCATTAAATGGGAGGTTATTTTAGGGTCAAGGTCAACTTCATTTCTAATACTTCATTATGCATTTGGTAATTATGATTCATTTTACAAATCACTTTGTCCTCTTTTATAAAACTACAAAGATATAAAATAATAACATCAATAATTATTCTCATGATTTATTTCTTCCCAGGTGTTCCAATCATGAGGCTGAGCTCATTGAACTACGAAAAAGTATACCTCAAACATCCATTGCAAGTACATAAGCACCAACAAGTACAATCATCCAAGACAATCTCAATTAAAAAACATTGGTACCTTAATCAGTGAACTTACCGTTTAAATGAACAACGTTACTCCATCTACACTCTTATTTTCAGAAATTGTCCTCATGCACACCGGTCGAAATGATGCATCTTTCTAAGTAGGTGTAAAACTATCAAAATCACCTTTATATAATTAGCCACATACCTTGTATATATAAAATATTAAACTCATCATTTTATTTTAATGCTACGGACAAACTGGTGAAATCAAAGACATTATCAACAAAATCAATCGACAAGAATACATTTTCCACCTGAAGGCCTATGAATACAGCTTAAGAGTAAACTTCACTATTGTATCAATTGATGATGTTCCTAAAGAGAGCCAAACGTAGAGACTGTGTTGCGAAGTATGTTATGTAAATATTAATTGTAAATATTAACTATCACTCTGTAGATATACTAACCATTGTAAGTGAATCAAACTAGAATGTATCACAATGTCAAATTCTTTCTATTCTTGTATCTTAATTTCCACATGAAGCTGGTTTACAGACTAAAATAAATGCTTAACTATGGATTGCATCAGACATTACACTTATGAGGTACTTCAACCTACTACTTTAGATTCTCTCATTCTCTCCGGCCTGTTAGTTTTAGACCTTAACTTGAAAGTAGAATGTATCATAACATAAAGTTTTACTATTCTTCTATCCATCATTTTTTGTAAGTTGTTTTGACTGACGAAAGAATATTGTCAATCTATTTAAGAATTTCATTTATCAATTGAAACAAATCATTCAATTAGGTAGTAGTAAACTAATGACTTTATGGACTTCTTTTTCTTGTTCTTTTTATTCTCTACTATCTGCTTGTGCGATTCATGACTTGACTGATCCTCAAAATGCAAAAGACTTGAGCCTTGAGAGAGGACTTATGCACTTTCAAATTCCATGATCTTAGCTTACTTGAATTTATATCATAGAGTCTCGAGCAGAACTTTATTAGCTTATCATCCTAATTGGCTTCTGATTATGATCATAGGGCCTGGTCAAGGGCTAGAAAAGTTCCATTTGAGATTGGCAAGGGCAAAAGTACATAAAGATGATGGTTACATTTACAATCATCATGTTTTACTTTTATATTTGACAAAGAAGACTCAAACTCTCTATGGGAGAAGAGATATCCTGTAATTCATATCTTATTGTAATTGATATATTATTTCACTTATAGGGCACATCTTTATGGTACTTCTTCCTAAGCTATTTGTTTCCTAATTGAACTTATGGGGTTGGAACAGCAAGCATGACGATATCAATAATTATCTAACAAACTTGTATGTTATTGGAATATGTAATTTGAAAAAATTAGTGCTTCTTTCTTTCATTCTAAGATCTCACTTGCATGTGTATAATATAATTTTTTCAATGACCTTGAGATACTTGATAAGTTAAATGTTATTTATTGGTTGTTCCTTTGAATTTATAGTTTTCAATTCAGTAGTATGGATGCTTCTTTCAGCCTGCATTAGTTGATTTTTCTCACTGTTCACAAACACATTACAACGTACACAACATATTAGATGCTCTACACTTAAACAATTTCATAAATCCTTTACTAATTGGTTGTGATTGGAGGATTTGAATATAGGGAGTAAATGCAATTCCAGATCTCATCATCTGTTGATTATTGTTTCTGGTAACTTGTTTGAATCTTGGAACTCTTAATGTAGTTAGTTTGGTGAAAATCTTAATTTACTTTGACTTTGACTTCCTGTAATTGATCTACAAATATGAGTTGCTTGTGAATGAGCTTATCAAAAACCATGAGCCTTCATTTATGACTTTGATTTAGCAGTGTTGGAATGTGTACTTTGTTTTACTTGTGTGACGTAGATTGAAGAAATGAATATATTTTTGTGTGTGTGTGTGTTGTGTGTGATAATTGACTCGGTGTTAGGCACATGAATTTTGATTTATCCAACAAACTGGAACGATTAGCGTCGTGTTCTGGAATGCATGGAGATATGTTGTAGATTGCTAGGAATGGATAATATTTTTATAGTGGATGTAAACGATGGATAATGGAAAAGAAGAACTACACTGTTGGGGTCAATCTTCAAGGAATTTGAATCCAAGTTTTTGATATTTATATCACTTTCCTTCATATAATGCTTTCTTGCAGACCAAGAAATCATCACTGCTCATGTCATACTTGCACGGCATGTTTTCAAGCTATCTCTAAACACTTAAAGAAATTTGTCTTTACATTAAACTTTTGTTGGTCTCTACAATTTCATATTTATCACACCAATCACTATCTATCTCTAGCGGTCAAGCTATCATTGCATTTATGTTTGTAGGATTTTATAACATTTTCTATGTGCCGTGCAGGATGCAAGAAATATTGTTTCGCCTCATAGTGGCTTGGAGTTACTATGTTAGAATTCCGTCTTACGTTATCCGACCTAAATCAAGAGCTTCAAATGAAAGCATGGTTAACCCACTTTATTCTTTCTTGCATGACTCATTTCTTTTCCTTCACTCTTTATTGCATGACTCATTTCTTCTCAATCTTAGAAGATTTGGATCTGATTGTTTACATTGAATGTGATTCTTCCTATTTACAAACATGAACTCTATGAGAAATCTATACATTATGGGCCTCTCAAATTTTCTCAAGTTATCTGTTCCTCGTTACTTCAACCAGTCCTAGGGCTACTTCTAGAGATTTTAATGGTTTAGAGGAGACTAACAGCCTGAGTAATACAATACCTAGATGCGGGGGCGGAACCAGGGAGGGGCTGGCAATGCCCCCCCCCTAAATTACGAAAAGCCCCTAAATCTTATAGAAAATTCTAGGATTTTTTCACATTGGCCCCTCCAAGAAATTCTTGTTTTCTTATTGGCCCCTCTAAGGTAAATTTTCTGGTTCCGCCACTGCTTGGTTGTTTTTTTTAGTTTGATGATTTTCTGAGTTGGTAGATTTTCAATAACACACTGAGTAATTCAATACCTGGACATTTTCTTTCTGTTTAATGATTTTCTTAACCTTTATTTTCAATCTCTTTGTTTGGATAAAAAAAACCCAATAAATCCAATGACCAGAAACAGAGTACCCAATGAATCCATTTTCATAATAAAATCTTCTATAAGATTGGATTGGGCTTCTTGCTTTGGTTTTATGCATGTGAGATAGATAGATGAAAGGGGTTGGAAGGTGTGAATGCTTATTTATGGGTGAGTGCAAAGGGCTTTGGGTGTATATCCATGTCAGCTTGTTAGAGCTTTTATTCTTTGGTTTTGGCTCATATTCAAATACCTCAAGTGACACACCTGACACCACTTTTATTCTTATTTTCAAATTGAGGTACAACTTGCATCATGGTAACTTTTTTTCGTGCAAGGATAAAATGTCCCTGTAATTTCCTACATATATGAATGTTCAACAATACAAATATATATTTTACCAAATAAAATACATTATACATTGATCAAGCACGTAGAGAAGAATATCTTAATATGTCTTAATATAGTTGTGTTCCATACACGTGCCTTGCATGTGCCAGGCCAACTAAGTAGTAATATATATCTATATAATATGGCAGCTCACTGTTTGAATCCTTGGATATTTTAGACCCTTGGATTTAAGTACATAAATCCAAGGGCTGAGATAAAAATATGTATCCCCTCTCCCGCCTCTCTCTCCACTATCGTCTCTCTCCACTACCCTCTTTGGAACTGCTCTCTCTAACTGAGTTTGGAACTGCACTCTCTCTAATCTCCTAATCTAAATACATAGAATAGGAAAAAAAAAAAGAACGACTAAAACCAGAGGAGGAGAAGGAAAGAGAGATATAGAATGGGGAAGAGAATATAAGGAGATCCCACCATTTCCAATCAACTGATATCATGTTAGTTTCTCTCTCACAAATTCATTTTTCTTTCATTCCTTTCGATTCTGTGTCACGACTTCATGGGGGAATCTGGTGGAAAAATTAAAAGCGCTCCCCCGATACAGGGCGACCATGATCATTAGGTCCATCTTAGGTTTGGACCAGTGGGACTCACTATCCACCCACCCTGCATCTTAGGCGTGGAGCATTTTTTTTATGAGTTCTGTGTATGGAGGAGAAAAGTGAGGGCCTTAAAACCTAGAGGCGTGAGTGAGTAGGAAGAAAAATTTTTTTCAACAGCCTTAGTAGGACCCCCTGGCCCACCTGATCTGAGATCAGGTCCAGGCAAATAATAAAGGACCGTTGGGTGACCATGATCATTAGGTCCATCTAAGTTTTGGACCAGTGGGACCCACTATCCACCCTCTCTGCATCATTAGGCGTGAATCCCATTTTTTTAATGGGTTCTGTGTATGGAGGAGAAAGGTGAGGGTGGAACTGCTCTCTCTAACTGAGTTTGGAACTGCTCTCTCTCCAATCTCCTAATCCAAATATACAGAATAGGAAAAAAAAAAGGAACGACTCAAACCAGAGGAGGAGAAGGAAAGAGAGAGATAGAATGGTGAAGAGAAGATAAGGAGATCTCACCATTTTCAATCAACTGATGTCATGTTAGTTTCTCTCTCACAAATTCATTTTTCTTTCATTCTTCTCGATTCTGTTTCACAACTTCATGGCGGAATCTGGTGGAAAAATTAAAAGTGCTCCCCGGATACAGTGAACGGCCAACGGGGCCATGACTGATCATTACTGTTCATTTCTTTGATAGACGGTATTGTAAGTTGTCCCAAACAGCTCCATCTTCACTATTGCTTTGCAAGTGAAGACCCATTTTGTACACCGACAGAATTGGATATCTAGCTATTTAAAGATATTAACTGATGACCTTTTTCCTTATTTTTAATCATTTTCAAATTATATGTTAAGGACTTCTATATGATTTTTCAATGATTATCTATGCATATTCACGTATATGTCAATAAACTTCAGAAATTTGTGGACTCCTAGAAATGCCATTTCAGGCACCCAAACGAGCTCTTAACAATAAAAAGAAAAAAAGGAAATGTTCTGATTTGAGATATGGGTTCAGTTCAACTACAAAATTGGAAAAAAATTAATTGGCTTATGAAGATTTGTCACATCATATGGATCATGTGTCTTTGGCCATCTCATCATATGTTGAAGCATAAACTAGTAATAAACAAAACCCAATCCAACAAAATACCCTCATTGCATAAATAAAATCAATAAAGAAAAGAAAACCCATTTTCGAACCCGAGACCTTTCGGTTGCGACATTGAGCACATTCCAATTGTGTTGTGAGCTCTTGTTAACATCCAAAGAAAACCCATTTTACCATCAACATTTTTTTTTAATGTTATCTGAAATTTTATTAACAAGAGAAAAACTATAAAGTACAAGAGATCTGTACTGAACCAAAAAGCCGGATGAAGGCCACAAAAAGACTCGGCACGAATAAAAGACCACAAAAGGCACAAAGGCTACAAGAAGCAAACCACCAATACAAACAAAAGGCACACAAATCAACAGAAAAAAGGGCCAAATCAACAGAAAACTGAATTCCTTCTTTATGTGAGAGAATGATGCCCCTAATCTATCAACATTGTTAATAACACATAAAAAAACAGAGAGAGAGAGAGAGAGAGAGAGAGAGAGAGAGAGAGAGATGCACAAGCTCAGTATAGCAAGTCATAAAGCAAATAATTCAAAGAGATGCACAAGCTGTAATATTTTTATGAAAAGAAATTGAATCAAATGAAAGTTCAACTCAGCAAGAAGGATAAGGAAATAGAAGTACAGGAATTAGCAACAGATGAAACAGTGAAACCAAATGAATTGAACAAAATGCTGCAAGCAAGATGCAAAGCCTACGAATGATAATCTTGGATATTTGAAGCCATAACATATTCAGTCCATGACAACAATAGCAATAGAGAGTGATAACAAGTTGATAAACTAAACTCGCTAAGAAAAGTCCAACCAAGTTTTGTCCCAACGAGGGCAATGGGAACACCATGCACATAATGTTTCAGTTCAGGTATCCGCTTGAAAAGAGAAAAAAAATGTGTCACCGGTGAGGGAAAGATAAACTGTCAAGAAAAACAAGTAGAAGAGTACAGTATTCCAGAATGAACCAGCAATTGCTTACCATCTTTGCAACATTTTCATTGCTAGCCTTGCACAAACAAAGAGAGAGGAAGTAATTTGATGAAACAACCCATAATAGACCCACATGAACACGACCCAAACTAGGCCCATATTGGACGCTGAAACTTCGCTCACAAAATCAGCCATGTGGACGTTTCCCACTTTCGAGGGTCCACAAACATGCTCATGTGATGCCCAATACAATTTGGAGGAAGTAGTTTCAATCGTATAGGAACCTCTTGTAATTCGAGACTTAATAGAACGGGCAAGTCACAAAGGGACTGAAATCAACAAGATAATAGCAGCCACTGCTCAATTCAACGGAGGAGTCTTTGCAGTAGCCACTAGTTCAGCCTTATAAGGATATGTGACAAACATGGTCACTAATTACCTCGATCCACTTGAAATATATCAAAAGAATTCAACATCCATTTTGAGGCAGGATAGATAAATTTAGGTCAAAACATGGAATCAAGTGCCAAGGTCGTTGCAGATTGGATTACCCTATTGAACCAAAAGGTTCTAGATTTTCAAGGGATCTAAATCAGAAAATGAGTGGATCAATTGATTCCATCCATCGATCCCCATTTCTTATCAAATGGGCCCAATAATGCAGGCAATTTCACGTATGTGGCCCACCCAAACATGACCCACACTACACCCATATTGGTTGTCCAAAGTCCGTTCACAAAATCAGCCACGTGGCTGGTCATACGAGGAACAATTTAGGGGGTCTACAACACCGCTCGGGAAGTTGATTATGTGGACCATATTTGTCATTATAATGGCAGGTATTGCTCAATTTAATGGGGGAAGTCTTTCAAGCTGCTAATAGACAAGACCTATAGGGATATGTGACAGATTTGGCCTAAAATTACTCGGATTGGCTTGATAGATCGAAGGAATTAAACATCCATGTTAAGCCAAGATCAATAACTTATGGTCAAAACATGGTATGAAGTATCAACATCGCCGCAGATTAGATTTCTGTATTAGATCCAAAAGATTCTAAAATATTTAGGATGCAAAAAAGAAAATTAGTTGATCATTTGATTACACCCATCAATCCCCATTTTGCATCGAAGGGGGCAAATATTAGATAAATAAATGTGCAGCAATGTCATTAATTGGACCCAAGTGAACATGACCCGAACTAGGCTCATACTGGACGCCCAAACTTCTGCTGCAATATCAACCATGTGGCGGGTCTTACAAGTACAACTTTTGGGCTCCAAAAACCCTCTAATGGGATGCCCGGTACTCTTTGGAGACGAACTAATTTCAATCGTATAGGAACCTCTAATGATTAGAGAATTAATAAAATGGCCAATTCACGCGAAAAAAACAAGGGACCAAAATCAACAAGATAATAACTTTAAGTGAACAGCCTTCAATCAACTTGTTCCTTTCTTTTTTGGGAAGTTAATTATGTCGACCATATTGGTTATTATAATGGCAGACAATGCTCAAATGAATGGGGGAGTCGTTGTAGCATCCAACAGTATAGACCTATACTGATATGTGACAGATCTGGCATATAGTTACCAGGATTTATTTGATAGATCAAAGGAATTCAACATCCATGGTACGGCAAGATAAAAAAAAATTTGGTCAAAACATTGAATGAAGTGCAAAGATAGCTGTAGATTGGATCTCCCCATTAGTCTAAAAGATTCCAAATTACGCAGGGAAATAAAAAAAATAGTGGACTAATCCATTGCATCCATCAATCCCCATTTTTTTTATCCAAGGGGCCCAATAAAGCATAAATAAACGGACGGCATGAACAGGAACAAACTAGGCCCATAATGGACCCACATGAACAGGACCCGAACTAGGCCCATATTGGATGCTTCCCACTTCTGAGGGTGTACAAACACGCTCACGTGAAGCCCAATACAATTAGAGAGGAAGTAGTTTCAATCGTATAGGAGCCTCTCCTAATTCGAGACTTAATAAAACGGGGAAGTCACACAAGGACCAAAATAGACAAGATAATAGCAGTCACTACTCAATTCATCTTCTTGTATTTGTGATCATCAATATATTATTGTGTACAAAGGTAATAATGTTGTAGATGGTCCGATCTACAATGAACATCGAGATGCGGATGACTCACTGAAATTAGATACCTATGAAGTTGGTGATGTTGTTAGTGATCAAGTCTATGACACAAATCCAAATAAACGAACCAATGATACAATCGATTTCGATGCGAATCGAGATTACAAACAAGAAACTCAAAATTTTAGTGTATGCACATAGAATTTGAGGGTTCAACTATACATGAACGACATGACATCTAGATGAGAATTATGGCGATTGGTGAAAAGTGTGATTTAGATCGGAATGGAGAAAAAGAATTCACGTAGCTAACCCCAACATAGCTTGATGGTGGTGGTGGTGGCGGCGACGGCGGTGAAAGGTGTGAGTATCATGCTCTCAAATAAATTGTGAATGTCAATATCCCACATGGAGAGATTTACAACTTCGAACATTCATTTTATCAAGATTACCAAAGGCGACGTTAGTTACAATTGATTCGCGATTTGCTTGTACGACATTGGATTGCATCCCATTGGACCACATTAGGTAGATAAGGTACACAACTCTTACATGTATGCTACCCAAAGACAAATGCAACTCAAAAGACAAGTGATTCATGTGAAAGAGTTGCAATGGAAGCAAAAGAAGAGAAAATGACAGAGAAGACGACAACGTGAAGAGGATGTTTACAAGATGTCGAAGCCTTCTCAAGTGGGGGAGTCTGATTTAGGATCTTATATTTCAAACCCACAGGGATGTATGATAGATCTAGACTTTGATTATCCAGATCTACTTGACCGATCAAAGAAATTCAAGATCCATATTAGGGAAATATCAATAAATTTGGAACAAACCATAGAATGAAGGGCCAAGATGAATGTAAACTGTATTCCAAATAAAATCCAAAATATTCTATACTAAGTGGAGATACAAATCAGAAAATTAGAGGAACAATTCATTCCATTGGACAATCCTGATTTAAATCAAAAGAGCCCAATGATGCAGAATTTAATGGATAACAATGCCATGGATTGGAGCTGCATGATCTTGTGACCCAAACCAAGCCCAAAGTGGAGGTTCAAGCCAATTTCACAAAACCAGCTATGTGGCTCATCATACAAGTAGCTCTTAGGGGTTCATAACCCCCACAAAAAAGATGCCAATATTACTTGGAGAGGGAGTAATTTCCATTGCATAACTTCTTTTCCAGTTTTGGGGACTTAATAAAATGGGAACAGATATCTCTCTAAGCAGAAGTTAGTACAAATGAAAGTACAAGTGGGAAGTCACAAGAAAACAAGGGATAAGAATCTACAAGATAAGAACTCTGAGTGCAGAATCTTCTATGATTCACTGTACTTCTTTTTTTTTTTTTTTAAAGTTCATTCTCATTATAATATAACTCTCTAAAGTTTCATTTTTTTCATTGGTATTTAGTAATTATGATAGCATGAATATCGTAAACTAGAAAAGAAAGATCATGATACATGATTTCATAGAGAAATTAGATGAAGCAACATCTGGATCTCATGTGATGATGCACGGGAGGAATTTAAGGAAAAAAAGAAGAAATTGAAGAATTAAATCAAGAGATTGAGAATTATAACTAGATAACCTCCCAAATATACAAAAAAAAAAATTAAGCAGATTAATTAAAACTGGATTACCTTTTAAATTAAAAACAATCGTAAAAAATATTAACCAATCAATTGTGTTGTGACTATTCCCTCTCAAATGAATCATCTAAATCATAAGTTTCAATAGAATAAGTATAAAAAAAATTGTAATATTCACACCTGAATCATAAGATTCAGGTCACATGCTTGGGATATTATTCCCTAAATCAAGCAGCAAACGGTTTCAGACTAAAGACACGTCAAAATTGGAAGCTCCAATCACATGCTTGGAAAACAACTCAAGTGATATTAAAAAGCCAATGCTTTTGAAGAGGTGAAAAGAATTCCTCTATAAGAGAATGCTACTTGCTGGAGAAAAACAAAATGGTAGGGAAATAAAAACAATGAAAGATTTAATACGGTGGTCTAGTTAAGCACTTACCTTAATGAGACCAAGCCTCCAATAGAGTAGTAACAGTCAAGCAGTGACCTTGCATCCTTCAAAACAGACTGAGTCTGGAACCAAGGCACTTCCAAGAAATAGTATAATCAGAATTGTTGCAGCAAACTACCGACAAAGATTTATACTATATACAAATGAATTGCAACATTGGCATGAACTTGTTATGTGTCATCTGGATCTCATGTGATGATGCACGAGAGGAATTTAAGGAAAAAAGAAGAAATTGAAGAATTAAATCAAGAGATTGAGAATTATAACTAGATAACCTCCCAAATATACAAAAAAAATTAAGCAGATTAATTAAAAACTGGATTACCTTTTAAAATTAAAAACAATCGAAAAAAATATTAACCAATCAATTGTGTTGTGACTATTCTCTCTCAAATGAATCATCTAAATCATAAGTTTCAATAGAATAAGTATAAAAAAAATTGTAATATTCACACCTGAATCATAAGATTCAGGTCACATGCTTGGGATATTATTCCCTAAATCAAGCAGCAAACGGTTTCAGACTAAAGACACGTCAAAATTGGAAGCTCCAATCACATGCTTGGAAAACAACTCAAGTGATATTAAAAAGCCAATGCTTTTGAAGAGGTGAAAAGAATTCCTCTATATAGAGAATGCTACTTGCTGGAGAAAAACAAAATGGTAGGGAAATAAAAACAATGAAAGATTTAATACGGTGGTCTAGTTAAGCACTTACCTTAATGAGAACCAAGCCTCCAATAGAGTAGTAACAGTCAAGCAGTGACTTTGCATCCTTCAAAACATACTGGAGTTTGGAACCAAGGCACTTCAAAGAAATAGTATAATCAGAATTGTTGCAGCAAACTACCGACAAAGATTTATACTATATACAAATGAATTGCAACATTGGCATGAACTTGTTATGTGTCAGATGAAAGGTTACCTCAAAAGCTCTCGCGTCAATCGAACATCTCAGAATGCTATTGACTATCAGAGCATAGAAGAGGTCCTTTGCTTTAGCATATTGTGATGCAAGGGTCTCCACAACGAGTGGGCATGTTGCTGGACTTGTATCAGCAATTTTATCTATTCCAAGTACCCGAAATGCTCTTCTTGGTGCCTCATAAGTGTCTTCCAAACTGGAATGAATAACACAAAATCAAAAATTACAAATGAATTTCCTAAAGAGTTCGGTAGCCAAAGTTCAAATATTAAGTGTGTAGCTAAATCAGTGAGATATTTTGGAAATAAAATTATGCATACGTTCTTTTGTGGTGCATACATGTTGAATATGCATGCTGACATGGGGAGTTACATTGTAGTATGGGTTGGTTATTGCTACTATTTGACTGTAGTTATTGTGTCAGTCACTAAATCATTGTCCAATTATTGAGCCGGTTAGGAAGTTAAGGGCACATGTCATTTATGCATTAGATTGATGGAATAGGTAGTTTTCTGTAATGCTTTAAATGTATTTGAATGCAATGAGAAAAAGAGAAGCTAGTATTATTCTATTCAACTTCACTTCTGTGTGAAAAGAGGGCGGTTCCCCTCGAAGTTAACTCTATTTCTCAAATTCCTATTTCTATGTTTTCTTTCCTATCTCGGAACATTAAACCATAACATAAAATCAACCCATAAAGATGTGACATTCAATAATAAAATTTAATCAAAATTACTATAATTCTTAATTCCATTCTTAAAATAGCATCAAATCCATTGTCTTGACGACCAAATCTGTTCAAATTTCTTTAAGTGAAGTATATATGTATATGTATAAAAAAATGTATACAATAAGTTATAGTTATAGATGGGACTAGTTGCACTCTCCCTCGAAATGCTAAATTGTGGAATTGTAAAGGGATCCGGAGTATGGACACTTGCACCTGCTGTTTTCGAGATTGGCGTTGGGTAAATTGGACTGATTTTGGCTGAAAATGCAACTTTGACGACTTTGGGCTATTTCGTATAAAAACACATTTAGTTGTTTTTGGATAAACAAAAGAAAAATGGGTGCAACATGAGAAATTCCTAGGAGGTCATCCAACCTAAATACTGATGGGATCTACTGTATTAGGGAATTCGAACCTAGAACGTGCTGGCTTTGATACCATCTCAAGTTGCTAACCAATACACCCAAAATGCCTTGGCATTAGAAGTGCAGCAAATTAACTACTTAACAGAAATGCTATGGTGACCATGTGGATTGGGATCAATATATATAGTATCTAACTCATATTGTATCAGTTGCTCTCAATTATAACTCTGTACTCCTCTCTTTTTGGATAAAATATTTACATTACCAATAAAAGAATAATCCCATCCACCTTGCATTTTTCTCTTCCACTCCACCCTTTCTTTGTCACACCACATGCCGATGTCTTTTTTCACTACTTCACCCAATGTCTGTCAATATCCCCCTTCTTCTACTCCATTCAATTTGTAGACCTTC
This sequence comes from Litsea cubeba, assembly GCA_012931725.1. Classification (NCBI taxonomy): domain Eukaryota; kingdom Viridiplantae; phylum Streptophyta; class Magnoliopsida; order Laurales; family Lauraceae; genus Litsea; species Litsea cubeba. The sequence continues at coordinate 32,686,072 of CM022951.1, forward strand.
AATGATCTTACAGAGATATTTCTAACCTTTTATGGACATGCCTAATCCATAGCATCTCATCATTATCATAATCGTTAAAGCCTTGTCCCAACTATGTTCGGGTCAGCTACATGAATTTTGTAGCTACTCGGTTTTTCCTATAGTTTTTTGGGAGCTACATCATCATCATAATCGATAAAACCCAATCCTATTTAAAAAAAAACTTGCCAACTGCATCTGAATTACATGTGAGAATCTAAGCATCACTTTATTAACTTCCTTCAGCTAACCATTCCTACCAAAACCTGAAGGAGTTAGTAGATGTGGCATAAATACTTTTAAATACTCCCCATTGTGTGGAGCCCACTTCTCAACACTCCCCCTCAAGTGGAACCTGGTTGGTGCACTTTTGGTGACATGCATTCCTTTTAGTGACGTGTTGTTCCTCCCGAGATTCGAACTCGTGACCAGTTGGCTCTGATACCATATTAAATTTCTTTTACTAACCACTACCAAAACCTCAAGGTGTTAGTATAGGCGATATAAATACTTTACAATACTCCCCCTCAGGTGGAGCCCACTTCTCAACACACTAGTGGTATTTATATGAGGCAGAGCATATTTTAGCACAAAAAATAATGAAAATAAGGTGAAACCATCAAGGAAACAAATCCTACTACCTTTCCTTTCACATAGATAGAATAAGATTTAACTTAAACAAACAAAGAAGGTATTTGAGGCAAGCTCAGTATAACAGGTCATAAAGCAAACAATTTAGGGTGTGTTTGGCAATTAACCAGTTAAAGTAAAGTAAAGTGAATCCAGACAATAAATGACAAGGGGTCATATCAAAAGTACACAATTTCAAAATTCCCTCCAAATTTTCAAAAAAAAAAAGTCAAAAAAAGCATCCTCCTTTCTCCACTAAAAGACAAAAAGGCTCCATTTTTCTATATAAAAAGTCAAAAAGATTCCATACCAAACAACTAAAAAAAAACACCATCATAACACCTTATATTTTATTCTCTCTTGATTTGATGCTTCACCTCACCATACTTCAATTCACCATACATACAAACAGGCCCTAAAGAGATACACAAACTGTAATATTTTTATGAAAAGAAATTGAATGAAATGGAAAGTTCAACTTAGCAAAAAGTATAAGGAAATAGAAGTACAAGAATTAGCAAAAGATGAAACAGAGCAACCAATGAATTCAACAAAATGCTATAAATAAGATGCAAAGACTATGAATGATATAATCTTGGAGATTTGAAGCCATAACAAATTCAGTTCATTTTCAAAAAAAAAAAAAATCATATTCAGTTCATGACAACAATAACAATAAATAGTGATAACGAGTTGATACACTGAACTCGGCAAGAAAAAGTCCAACCAAGTTTTGTCCCAATGAGGGCGATGGGAACACCATGCACATAATGTTTCAGTTCACATATCCGCTTGAAAAGAGAAAAAATGTGTCACTAATGAGGAAAAGATAAACTGTCAAGAAAACAAGTAGAAGACTCTAGTATTTCAGAATGAACCAGATAATATTGCTTACCATCTTTTCAACATTTTCATAGCTAGTCTTGCTGATGAGAAAGAATGCCATTAGAAAAACATCTGCACCACAATAGATTAGAGGTCTTAAATATGCTGCAATCCTCGTAATCTGTTTCATAGAGCCGCAAAATAAGACACTTTTCTAGCCAAAGAAAATAAAAAATTAATAAAGGGAAAATTTGATAGAACGCATGGAATAGTTAAACAACGCACCTATTTTATTCCACCATCTAGATTATTAGTGCTCCCATCCACTACCACATTTGCACTGAAATTGTCGAAAACAGTCGGTACATAACCCTACATCCCATAAAAGAACGATAAAACTAATTAAATAAACTCAATGAATATTTATTAGATTGAGACTACAGAAAAATAAGTACTTCACACCTACTCCTAGAATAATGTCAATATGGCTTGAGACAAAGTTCTTGAACAATGAAGTTTTTTCAATAGAACCAATGCTTGAATTAATGTGTGAAAAGAAAATTCATCATTTCATGTGTGAATTAAAAGTAATGCTCAATTTCTGACTTACCATGCTAAAAATAGAAAGATTCATGATTTCATGTAAAAATATGATTTTCAAAGAATTTTGACTTGAATTCAAACTTTGACGCATGAAAACATGAAATAATGAATTTCCAATAAAATCAAGCATGATTTGATGAATAAGTCCTTAATCACTAAAAACTAATGATGAAAATGTGCATTTTTGAAAAATGATCACCCCCCAACCAGCATTTAGCTAGTCCCGAGAAAGAAATGTGAACTAGGGTAGGACTCTTACCTAATCTAAGAAAAGTAAATGCAAAAACAAAAAAAGGAAAAAAAATGGCCACATCCACTGGCACTCTCGACTAAATTTAGCGTGGGCAGCAAGCCCTTAAACCCTTTAGGTTACCCCTAGTGGACGAGTTGTGCATCGTGAGGGTTTGCAGTGAATATGCGCCCACAAAATTCATAACACCTAAAACCAAAAATAATGAAAGAACTTTTTCAAAAGAAAATTTATAATAAGATATATTCAAATCTTTAGAAAAATCAAAAATAGGCAATTTTGAAACCCGGTTCGCCAATCCCATCTTTGGAAATAAATTTTCAAAAATCATGCCAAAAAATCCACCCAGATATAGTGTTCCTCCTACCCTTATCCTATTTTTAAAAACTGAACCTATTATTTCCTCACAGGAGTTTTCGTTCACATTTTCAATCAAATCATCCAAGAAATTAGCAAATAATACTTTGCATTCAAAACTTTTGAAAATATATATAATTCTCTATCGAATAATCTGATCCACTAGACTTAGCAAAAAAGCAGGTTTCCACTCAAGGCGACCATGACGGCTTTCGCACTACTGTTTTTTAAAAGGCCGGAAATTTTCATTTCTAGACTCGGTTACATAGATATTGGGGAGCATACCCAAATCTTACGTAACTTCGTTCACGGTCCCCAACAATAGGCAGCCCTTTTCATGCCATGACGGCTTTCGCACTACTGTTTTTCAAAAGGCCGGAAATTTTCATTTCTAGACTCGGTTACATAGATATTAGGGGAGCATATCCAAATCTTACGTAACTTCGTTCACGGTCTCCAACAATAGCAGCCCTTTTCATGTGCTCGAATAGATTCACTAGTATGTGGAAAAATCCACTCAGATGAACCAGAAACTAGTAAAACTAAGTTTTGATTTTCGTTCATATTTTCAATCAAATCGTCCAAAAAATTAGCAAATAATAGCTTCGCATTTAAAACTTTTGAAAATATATATAATTCTCTATCGAATAATCTGGTCCACCTAGACTTAGCAAAAAAGAAGGTTTCCACTCAAGGCGACCATGATGGCTTTCGCACTACTGTTTTTTAAAAGGCCGAAAATTTTCATTTCTAGACTCGGTTACATAGATATTGGGGAGCATACCCAAATCTTACGTAACTTCGTTCACGGTCCCCAACAATAGGCAGCCCTTTTCATGCCATGACGGCTTTCGCACTACTGTTTTTCAAAAGGCCGGAAATTTTCATTTCTAGACTCGGTTACATAGATATTGGGGAGCATACCCAAATCTTACGTAACTTCGTTCACGGTCCCCAACAATAGGCAGCCCTTTCATGTGCCCGAATTGATTCACTGGTATGTGGAAAAATCCACCCAGATGAACCAGGAAACTAGTAAAACTAAGTTTTGGTTTTCTTTCATATTTTTAATCAAATCTTCCAAAAAATTAGCAAATAATAGTTTTACATTTAAAACTGTAGAAAATATATACGACTCTCTATTGAATAAGTAAAAAAAAAAGGTTTCCTCTTAAGGTGCGCTTTCGCACTATTATTTTTCAAACGGCCGGAAATTTCCATTTCTAAACTCGGTTACATAGATATTAGGGAGCATACCCAAATCTTACGTAACTTTGTTCATGGTCCCCAACAATAGACAGCCCTTTTCATGTGCCCGAATTGATTCACTGGTATGTGGAAAAATCCACCCAGATGAACCAGGAAACTAGTAAAACTAAGTTATGATTTTCTTTCATATTTTCAATCAAATCGTCAAAAAAACAGCAAATCATAGATTCGCATTTAAAACATTTGAAAATATATACGACTGTGTTTTTGTGAAAAATCATAGCTTCGCATTTAAAATTTGAATATATATATGGTTTGTGTGTTTTTGTGAAGGGATCAAAATTCAGCACTTTTTCGAAAAAACCTTTCCATAAACAAAATGGCAAAACCAAATCTAATTTCGCCTACTTTTTCAAAATTCCCAAGAGTTTCAATATCTTCAGTTCATAAAAATATCTGTGAAAATTTTCTCTCTCTGAACCAAAATAAAGTTAGCAAAAACAAAAAAAAAATCCTAGCAAGCAAATTTTTTCTAAAAAGCAAAAATGTGTAAAAATTCTATCTAACACAGGACAAGTGTGCTTGTCCCCACCGCACAACCTAAGATGAACATCATCCTCAATGTTATGCATGCAATGCAGTACATATGAAAATGTAACATGCGAGGAAAGAAAATAACAAAGGGTAAAGTGGAAGAAGGTACCTGACTATGTGATCCGATCCGCTTCCTGTCCATGGTTAGAAAAAAATATGCAAAAAGAAAATATATGTACAAAAAGGGAGGGAAAACTGAGAAGCTTGGAGTTGAAATCATCGTCTTCGAAATAAAGGGAGAACGCAGTTCCTTTGTTAGGTCAGTGCTAATATCGGTGTTATTTTATGCTGAATAGAAATGTTTGTTTGATTACCGATATTGCACTATAGAGAATAATTCTCCTTTCTTTTTTATTTTGATCTTGGAATCTGTTATAGAACTTTCTCACTCAAACTATTCAACTCTTATGAAAAGACTCCTACGAAAAGATTGTCTTTAGCCATGTTTGACCTGGTCAAGATTCATTATTAATAGCAAATAAAATCAGTTCGGTAATTTTTTTATAGTGATTAAATATAATGTTGATTCTTTTTAGGAATAAATAAAATAATCCCTTATAATTTGTTTATACTAGAATGTGCACTGTTATTTAATTACTACTAATTTAGAAGCCTTCTTGGAAGCTTTTTTCATTGTTAATTAGGTGCTACTCATTTTTAATGTTGACCAATAACAATGTTAATTTGATTGAAGATACCATTGGGTCCTAACGAAAACCAAGGACTTCTTTTAGATAAATTTATCCAGATGAGGAAATGCTTTCGGATCTAGGTTATCTTGTGTTGCATTAGTCTTTCGATTTGAGAGATGGGTCTATTGACAAGGCACGTGTCTATATTTTTTTAATTCAATAATAGATATTAGGAATTATGGATATGCTCCATGAACACCCAGCTCACAAGGAACTTCCAAATCCCGCATGCTTCACTCCAATCCATCCCTTACAATATTCTTATCGTCTTGGTCCCCCTCTATGAGACAGAATTCAATAAAATAGGAAGGCAAAAAAAAAAAAAACAACTTACAATTCAAGGAATTTTTTTTATCCTATAAAATTTTAAAAAATGAGAACAAAAAGAGAGATAAGTTCCTAATTAATTAATGCATTTTGGCTGTATGAGATGCTGCTAAACATAAAAAGGAGCTATTTCTTCAAAAATTCTCATTACCTGACTCCATTTCCTTGCTTCTTGATACCACCCAATTACACTGCACTTTTAAGAAAATTACAATAATTAAGACCAAATTAACATCAACATCTATAACCTCATTCAGATAAAAATACTGTAATAAATAAAAGGAATCGTGATTCATCCAAAACATACTTTTCAAGGTACCCTCTGACAACATTTGCACATATTTCCGTTCAGAAGTAGTGAAAATTGGGAACATGGAATGTAAAGCAATGGCTAAATCATCTCTCCTAAAGAATACAATCACCCACGTCTCTAATCATGCATGTGGCTCTATATCAAGCAGATCCAAATTGTCGATTAACCTGATTGTACAAATCCATAAAGAACACTATTAAAAACCTCTAAACAGATAATCAGAAGAATACACATTGAAAAAAAAAATCAATAGTTCATCGTCGTTGCTTAACAAACACAAAAAACACTAAAAATTACATGCCAAGATTCAACTTTGGAAACATAAATTCTAATGACAGTTACGTTCATTGATTTCAATAAAAAAAAAAGTCATAGACTCATAATATGCTTATCCAGTGATTTCAATAAAAAAAATTACAACTCGTGAAATAACATTTGGATCTTGAATATGCTTTTCCAGTGAACTGCACATCCAAGGACGCTTGGCCATAATTAGAACCTTTACTAAAAAGCAGTAAGGAGATTCAGCGGTTTCAGAAAATAAGCATGGCTGAAAAAGCTGTATGAACAGAAACTATTGTCCAGTAATATGACAATGGGAAAACAGCAGGTGGTCTTCCAAAAGTCCAAATTTGTGAAAATGGGGGTGTCCTCGAAACACTACGCAGTACTAGTTGCGAAAAAATGCAGCAAAATGTTGAACCACTCGTAGATCAGTCGTAAGGCACCTTAGCCTCACAGTACGGACTAGGGATCCATCCCTCATCCTAAGTTGAGATATCACTCCTTGTACAAATGAATTAGAAATAAAAATATATAAATAAAGCAACAACATAGACAAGCTCACTGAAATCTTAGGCCGCTATTTTTATCCATGATCTTATGTATTCAATTACATGAAACAAGCAGGTCCTAAGTAAAAACAACCAAAGATGCCATGAAATCTAAAAAATATAAAACAAATAATATAATACAGTCTAATAAAATGTTGATTAGGTAGATATTAAAGAGAAGAACAGATCCATGCCGACTACCATCAACCATCACTTGCAAAGAATTAACATAATTCTTATCTAAATGAAGAAAAGCATTTATTTTTTTTAAAGAGTACACTCAAACATCAATCAGTTTAATTTGGATAATTGAAGTAGAAATAACCCATGGGGTTTGTAACCTCACAAAAAAATTAAATGACAAAAGCCAAAAGAATCTAAATCCTCCAAGCATCCTTATGTAAATCAACAGAAGGGAAAAAAGAAAAAAACAGACAACCCGACACCCAAATAAACCCCAAGAGCGCTTGAATGCAGTATTATTTCCATTCTACCAAATCTACCAAAATTACCACCACCAATCCAACTGATATCCGCCACCTTTTTTTATCGCAATATTGCAATAACCTTCATGTATAAAACCATTAACTTTTGGAGCCTTAAATAGATAGTGATTTATTAAGTTATATGAACCTCTCCTAATTCGAGACTTCATAGAACGGGCAAGTCACAAAGGGACCGAAATCAACAAGATAATAGCAGCCACTGCTCAATTCAACGGAGTCATCTTTGCAGCAGCCACTAGTTCAAACTTTTATAAGGATATGTGACAAACTTGGCCATTAATTACCTCGATCCACTTGAAATATATCAAAAGAATTCAACACCCATATTGAGGCAGGAGAGATAAATTTAGTTCAAAACATGGAATCAAGTGCCAAGGTCATTATAAATTGATTACCCTATTAAAACCAAAAGGTTCTAGATTTTCAAGGGATCTAAATCAGAAAATGAGTGGATCAATTGATTCCATCCATAGATCCCCATTTCTTATCAAATGGGCCCAACAATGCAGGCAATTTCATGTATTTGACCCACCTGAACACGACCCACACTACGCCCATATTGGTTGTCCAAAGTCCGCTCACAAAATCAGCCATGTGGCTAGTCTTACGTGGAACAATTCAGGGGGTCTACAACCCCGCTAATGGGATGTCCAATACTATTTGGAGATGAAGTAATTTAAATCGTATTTATAAACCTCTCCTAATTGGAGACTTAATAGAATGGGCAAAGAACGAATGGACCAAAATCAACAAGAAAAGAAAAGGCCAAAGAAAAACAACAAAAATTCTGGAAAGAAATTTGAAAAACTTTCTAAATATAGAAAATAAAGCAAAAGGTGTGTGAAAATTTTGTCTAAAACTAGACAAGTGTGCTTGTCCCCACCACCCAACCTATGATAAACATCATCCTCATGTTATGCATGCAATGCAAAAGAATAAAAAAACATGAGGAATAAAAGTATAGGAGGGTAAGGTGAAGACACCGGAGAATGTGAAGCTTTTTCGAACCTTGTCAATGGTTAGACAAAACCCACAAAAACAAACAAAAAGAAGAAGAAATTACCCTACTGGCAACACAACTTGGAATCCTCCCGGATCCCAGAAAAAATTTAGTTGTATGCCCATTGTTACAAAGCTTTGTTGGCTATTTGCGATGCCCATAGCTGTCCAAACTGTGCAATTACCCGATTAAATTAAATAATTCAACTTGAATTGCGATTTTTTTTCTCAAATGGTGATATTTGCATTAAGTAGAGAGATGACGTTACATCAAAGGGCGTAAAAGCTCAACATCAAAACAACAAAATTACAAAAGTACTATCGATCTGGTCTAAAAAGAAGATTTGTACTCGAGAGATTTCAGGTTAGGTCCTCTAAGTAACCGGGAAATGAAGGGCTGGTTGGTCATTCAACATCATTACATATGTTATGGTACCATGTCTTCAGTTAGTTTCTGGTTTTTGCATAACAAAAACAAAAAAAATATAAATAATAACTTGAAAAATGAAAACAATGCTCCATGATGAGAAACAATGATCCGTCACAAAATAATGTTCACACAAGACCCTATAGAAAGCATAATTCCCAATAACCTTATAGAACTGCCATTAAAGATATTAATAGACCATAAAAGAAAAGCCATGCTACAAGTGAAACATCCAGAGAACAAAGAGTACTCAATAAATCAAAGGGGTCTCGGATATTCAAAGACATGAAGTACAATAGAAGCACATTCAATACTAGAATGTCAGTACCGTGAGGGAGAACATCAAAATGAAGCCCAATCAAACAATAAACCACGAGGCGCTGGGCAGACATTTGGGAGCATAGATATGCAGTCGTTAAATGAGACATGGTAGTAAAAAAGTACTCGGATCAAAAATTTTCAAGAAAAAAAAAAATAGGTAGGATGACACAAGTTTTCTCCAAATTAAGACATTATTTCACCACCGTGTTCTACTATGAGTCAATCATTTAAAATCAATGTGAACTATATGTCTTTTATTTTAGAATGTTTTAAAGCTAACAAATGAAGAAGAATATCCACTGTAGACAGATGGCATGAGGAGACACCTATTGTAGAGTTCCCTCCACATCTAGTTTGCCATTCACTCATCCGTCGAGTATGTTACAAAGGAAAAAAATAAAAAATTAAAACAAAGAATCACACAGTTCAAGGTAGTTTCTTTAAATAATATTTAGCTAGAATATACATTAAAATCATTGAAGCCTTACCGCTGCCACTCGTACCAACAATAGCAACACTACTTCCCGCTGATATAACAAAAGATATTCCATTAAGTATCTTTCGCTCTGTTAAGTACCTAAAATAAGAAAAGAAACAAAAGAAATTGTGCTCACAAATCAATAAAACTCGAAACAGGCATAAAAATGGGAATAGAAGTATAATAGAAGCCTGAAATAAAGCCAAGAAAAAAAAAACACACTACAGACTTTTAATTTAAAAAAGATGCCCAAAATATAATGCTCCACCAATATAAGATGAACTATAGCAATAATATATAAAGCATCTAAACCAAAATAACAAACGCTTTTTAAAAGAATCATGTTAGAAATATTTATAGATGTGAATGAGCATAGAGATGTAAAAAGTAACAATGAAAGAAATTAAGAAAATAGAAACTCTTCAACACCAAAATACAGGTCAGGAGAACTGATGTAGCATTTACTCTATAGAACAGCCCGGCAGCATACACAAATCTTAGGATTATACTACTAGGATCTAGTGTCTCCTAAAAAGAAAAAACACATAAACAGTAGTAAGCAAAGACAAACAAAAAAAAAAAAAAAGAGCATGCAGCACCGTTGGAAAATGCCCAACCACTAGGCCACAGGTTCTAGTTAAGCTAATAGTTAAAAAGAAGATATGATGAAAATAGAAACTGTTAAACACCAAAATACCGGTCAGGAGAACTGATGTAGCAGTTACTCTATAGAACAGCCCGGCAGCATACACAAATCTTAGGTTTACTACTAGGATCTAGTGTCTCCTAAAAAGAAAAAACACATAAACAGTAGTAAGCAAAGACAAGCAAAAAAAAAAAGAGCATGCAGCACCGTTGGAAAATGCCCAACCACTAGGCCACAGGTTAGTTAAGCTACTAGCTTAAAAAGAAGATATGAAAAATAAAACTGTTAAACACCAAAATACCGGTCAGGAGAACTGATGTAGCAGTTACTCTAAGAACAGCCCGGCAGCATACACAATCTTAGGTTTATACTACTAGGATCTAGTGTCCTCTAAAAAGAAAAAACACATAAACAGCAGTAAGCAAAGACAAGCAAAAAAAAAAAAAGAGCATGCAGCACCGTTGGAAAATGCCCAACCACTAGGCCACAGGTTCTAGTTAAGCTACTAGCTAAAAAGAAGATATGATGATCCCAAGTTCTGTTCCTAACCCCAAAGTTGTGAAATGCATTTCTTCATTAGTTCTATTCCTATTGGAGAGAATTTTAGAAGAAAAAAATGAAAAAGAAGAAAATAAGAGACACTTGCTGTTGAAGTGCTACTATCAATAGTCCATACGTATTACATGAAGTGCCCTCACTTAAAACACTAACAAGGGAAGAGGAAAACAAATACATATGTGCTCCTAATGTACATCACCCTTTCCAATCCAAGTATCAAAGTTCTTCGAATTTGGTACTTAAGCATGCATTCCTACTCTTCTTCTTCTTCTTCTTTTGAAATTCACTAAAAACAAGATAGAACAAGAGATGGGAATGCATTCTTACACTTGTTACTATCAGATTTTAGTAAAAAAGCATTTAGTAAATTTAAGTGAAACCAACATCAGAATGTATTAAGTAAATTTATGTCAAAGACATCCAGTCTCAACCAAGCTCAATAACAAACAAATAGCAAAGGCTTGAGCTTCATTTGATACATAGCTCAAAACTGAAACATCTGTTACTACTGAGTACATGATCAAGTGCTCAAAACTGTTTATGGACAGCATTCCATTTTCTGAAAAACTATGGTGTCCAAAAATTGAGTTTACCACTTGCAATGGAAAGATCTTGACAATTTTTTTTTCTTTTAAAGTATGTGACATTTACTGATAGGTCATGGGAGAAAACTTAATTTATGTTTTACCATCAGATTTATTAATGCTTGCATGCTTTTTCTATAGGTCTAATGAGTTTTTTTATATACTTTTTGTATAGTTCTAATGCTGCTTTTTAAAAAAAAAAAATTATGTGCTTCTAAACTTGTTTTATGCGTATATTACATCCATCCAAATCAAGTTCAACCAAAATCAAATTGCAAAGAAAACCATATTTTCATTTTTATAGCATTCTAACACTAGTTTCTAGTAATTACTCAATCTGAGTTTCCAAACAAAATTAGGACCTATTTATAATAGCATCCAATGTTCAGCACTGGCTTCTCGTAATTATCCACTCTATGTTTCCAAACAAACTTAGGACCTATAAACTATAAAGGCATTCCAACGTCCAAGTATTCAAATGTTGAGTAAAACGCAAGTTACAAAAGAGACCCAGCTTTTCATTTTATACTCAACAATTGGCATACCATTCACGCACACTTGTTGTACACATTACTCAAACCAATGCATACCCTTTCATAGGAAATTTTTACCCAAACACATTCAGACCCAAACCAAACCAAACCAAACCAAACCAAGCCTTTTCCCACTAGGTGGGGGTCGGCTATATGGATTTGACGACGCCAATCAAATCTGTTTAGGGCCATGTCCTCCGTTAGATCCATGTAGGCAAGATCATGTTTAATAGTTTCTTTCCAACTTCTCTTGGGTCTCCCTCTCCCTCTCCTACTCTTGGCAAACTCCATGCTTTCACACCTTTTAACAGGTGCCTCTGTTGGACGCCTTCTAACATGGCCGAACCATCTCAGTCGATTTTCTCTCATTTTATCTCCAATCGGTACTATTCCTACTATGCCCCTAATCTCCTCATTCCTAATCCTATCTCTCCTTGTGATCCCGCACATCCATCTTAGCATTCTCATCTCCGCAACTTCCATCTTCTTGACATGATTATGCTTTACTGCCCAACACTCTGATCCATATAACAACGCTGGCCGTACCGCCACCTTATAATACTTTCCTTTAACCTTGAGGGGGACTTTCCGATCACACAAGACCCCCGAAGCACTCCTCCATTTGGTCCACCCGGCTTGAATCCTGTGACTTACATCAGTATCAATCCCTCCATCCTGTTGCACCATAGATCCAAGGTACCTAAAATTTTCTTTTTCTACTATCTTTTGTGTGCCCAAACTTACTTCTATGTTACCAGGTGTCCTACTTTGACTAAACTTGCATTCCATATATTCCGTTTTGCATCGACTTAGCCTAAACCCTTTTGTCTCTAATGTTTTCCGCCACAATTCAAGTTTAGCATTCACTCCTTCTCTCGTCTCATCCACTAAAACAATGTCATCTGCAAATAACATACACCACGGCACCTCATCCTGGATATGTCTTGTAATCTCATCCATAACTAGGGCAAACAAGTACGGGCTTAACGCTGAGCCTTGGTGTAGACCAATCGTGATAGGAAACTCCTTAGTTTCGCCGCCAGTCGTCCTTATAGATGTCACGACTCTATCATACATATCCCTTATCGCCTCAATATAAGCGACACAAACTCTTTTCTTTTCCAGAACTTTCCAAAGAATCTCCCTAGGAACCCGGTCATAAGCCTTCTCCAAGTCAATGAACACCATATGTAAATCTCTCTTACCTTCTCTATACTGTTCCATTAACCTCCTCAAGAGAAAGATAGCCTCCATGGTTGATCTCCCAGGCATGAAACCAAATTGATTCTCTGAAATATTTGTTGTTCTTCTTAGTCTTCTCTCAATAACTCTCTCCCATAATTTCATCGTATGGCTCATCAATTTAATCCCGCGGTAGTTCGCACAGTTCTGAATATCTCCTTTGTTCTTGTATATGGGTATAAGAATACTTTTCCTCCATGCATTAGGCATCTTCTTGCTCTTTAGCACTACATTAAAAAGCTTTGTCAACCAACTAATACCATCCTCCCCCAAGCACCTCCATACCTCAATAGGGATACCATCTGGCCCAACCGCTTTCCCATTCTTCATTCTTTTCAATACTTCTTTAACTTCTTCCCTACTGATTCTCCTATAGAACATATGATTCGCTTCTTCTCTAGAAATGGTAAGCTGCCCCAAACACATTCAGACCCAAATGGTAGAAAATACATACACATGTTGGTCAACCCAATTAGGCTACTTAGTTACCATACAAAAGAAATAAATAAAGACAAATAACTTTGAGACCGGATCAGGTAAAGGAATTTCCATCTTCTCATTTAAATCCTTCATGAATAGAAAATGAAAATGGGCTTCAAAAGTAGAGTATATACACATCAGAGAAGAAAACAAAAAAAAAAAAAAAATACAACTGAATTTAACAAATTACAAAGAGGGATTCGTTACCTCCCCAGGTCTTACAAAGATGGAACAAGAGAAGAAGAAGATTTTTTTTCCTTGGGCGTTTAACGAAGAGGAAGAGGTTATGGTCTCCTTTTCGTTGGGCATTTCGCCGAGGGGGGAACAAAGAGGAACAGTAAGAGGAAGCAGTGAAGAGGTGATGCAGTCCTTTTCTTGTCCTTTTCTTGTATGGCTACCGTGCTTTGAGAGGAAGAATCGAGAGGAGGGGAAGAATGGAGAGATTTTGCCATATGGAACGATGTAGAAACACATAGAAAGATGATGAGAAACCGATGGCAGCTGAAGAGGACAGCAAAAGGATGACATCTTTTAAGTAGGACGAGAAACCCTAAGCAGGAGGATAAATATAAGTGGGGCCCGCGAGTGGAGGAACGAAGGTCCGGAGACAGGCAGGTGAAACTGCTGATTTTATATTATGGTATAGATTTTTTCCCATTTCGATATTAATGCTAATGGCAGAATGAAATGACAATAAGAAGAAGAGTACAGATGGCACATGGGCTTTGAATGTCCTGCTAGCACAGATGCCAGTGTACATAAAAGAAATATGCTAGCACAGACATCAGATGTACATAGAAAAGGTTGAACTAAAAGGACTCCACTACCTTCCAAAATCTTACTATTATAGGATTCTTTAAATTCCCACTTACTGCCCCAAACCACTCTTCACAACTAGTTCCAAAACCATGGACATTTTCCACCTATGCACGCTATGATGATCCCAAGTTCTGTTCCTAACCCCAAAGTTGTGAAATGCCTACTCTTCATTAGTTCTATTCCTATCAGAGAGAGGATTTTAGAGCAAAAGAAAAAAAAGAAAAGAAAAGGAAGATAAACAAAAGGCAACTGCTGTTGAAGTGTTGCTATCAATAGTCCATGCGTATTACATGAAGTGCCCTCACTTAACACACTAACAGGGGAAGAGGAAAACAAATACAAATGTGCTCCTAATGTACATCACCCTTTCCAATCCGAGTATCAAAGTTCTTCGAATTTGGTACTTAAGCAGGCATTCTTACACTTGATACTATCAAATTTTAGTAAAAAATGTATTTAGTAAATTTAAGTGAAACCAACATCAGAATGTATTAAGTAAATTTATGTCAAAGACATCCAGTCTGAACCAAGCTCAATAAAAATCAAATAGCAAAGGCATTCAAACCTTCATTTGATATATGGCTCAAAACTGAAACACTTGTTACTACTGAGTGAGTGATCAAGTGTTCAAAATTATGTATGACGGCATTCCATTTTCTGAAAAACTACCGTCTCCAACAATTGAGTTCACCACTTGCTATGGAAAGATGTTGACGATTTTTTTTCTTTTAAAGTATGTGACATTTAATGATAGTCCATGGGAGAAAACTTAATTTATCTTTTACCATCAAATTTATTAATGCTTGTATGCTTTTTGTATAGCTCTAATGTGTTTTTTTTTTTATACTTTTTCTATAGTTCTCTGCTTCTTTTTTTTTGAAAAAATTATGTGCTTCTAAACTTGTTTTATGCATACATTACATCCATCCCAAATCAAGGTCAACCAAAATCAAATTGCAAAGAAAACCATATTTTCAATTCCATAGCATTCAACACTAGTTTAGTCAGCGATTTCAAATGATGACTGCGTTAACCAGGTCCCACTTTCGCATATCTGATGTTTCAACTCATTGAGATGTAAAATGAAAGAAACAGTACTAGAATCATCTCATTTTAAGAATTTAAATGTTCATGGTGCAATAAGTGAAATTATTTACTTCAATAAAACAGATTAATTACTGATACAAAGCTTGTCTTCTGTAACAGTCATCTTTGACACAACCTCAAATGATAGTGGTTGGAGACCTAGATGACATATTTGTACCTTTGCCAGATGATCTTCTTGTCAACTTGTCAGAATCAAGAAGCGTTGTAATATCCCGGATCTTTGAGGGCTCTAAGATTGGGAGTAATTAATAGGGCCCCAGGTGAGACCCTTAGACCCTTGCTTGTTCTAATTATTATGGGATTGGAGAGGGACACTCGTGAGTTAGTATTAGGATGAGGAAAGAGTTGTACGTCAACTCAAACTACGAATGGCTTGTGTAGGATGTATTTGGGAAGGACTCTATGTTCTGTTTAGGAAGGACTCTTATCTTATCCAGTGTGTATATATATAGACCATCGACCCCTAGTACTGGTATTCAATTTTTCTTCTCCTTCTTGAGAGAAAATCTGAGATAAAGAGAGTTTTGTTAGCTGGAAATTCAGGATCTTGTGAGGAAGAAGAAGGCAAACCAGCAGAGGCACGACTAGCAGATGCCTTACTCGCGCCCTCACATTGCGAACGCAGCAATCGTCTATCGAAGGTGAGTGAATCTTCCTTGATGATTCCAAACGATGAACTAGATGCTTGATGAACTCAGATTTTGTGACTGTTATAAATATAATTGCTACAGTAACTGTTGACCCATGAAACCCATCGAGTGAATCTTCCTTGATGATTCCAAACGATGAACTAGATGCTTGATGAACTCAGATTTTGTGTGACTGTTATATATATATATATATAATTGCTACAGTAACTGTTGACCCATGAAACCCATCAACGGAGTTAAAATCATGTCCTCTCGGATGGAGGATTCATGCAAACCATGTGGGATGAATTATAGAGGTTCCCCATGGGATGAATTATAGAGGTTTTGGGGAACCTTTTCTACAAGAAATTGCTCTTAGAGGTGTGGCTGGAATCAGATCTGGAAGCAACTTTCGGAAACCTGGGCATCAATGGGGAAATTGACGTTTGGGATAGTGGGACCCCCATGGCCCACTGGACGCTGGATCAAGACCATACATCCGCAAGAGGGCCCAGGGGCAACCACAGTAGTGCTGGTCCCACTTGGAGTGGACCCCGGATGGCCCACCATCCAGTAGCCTTGAGTAGATCATGCGTAAGGAATTTGACAGAATTGGTTTCTGTGAAAAACTCAGAGATGGGTTCCGTTTACGCTTAGGAAATTCTGGGAATTATGCAAAGGTACAAAGTCCTAATGAGAATTACAAAAAGAGACATGTTACATTAATAAATTTATTTTTTCCTTAGGAAGCATGGACTGTAGGTGTTATGTATAGTATATGGATTAATTTTGTTAAGTTTGGACATGATGTAAATTATTCTCTCTAAGATACATGCTGATGATGGACAGGGTGGGCCACCCCTACACATACAATCACCTATTATGATTAGAAGTGGGGCAAAGGCAAACAAACTGTGTATGGGGCGGGCCACACTGTCATGTACTATGAATGCTAAATTTTATTGTTGGGTTATTGGTCGTATGATATTAATGGAATGTTTAATGGAATCGGATTTGATAAGAAAAATATTGCACTCTGAACTACTAGCACGCATGTGATGGTGGAGTTGTATACGGGTCCTTTGTGGTTATGGAAATTTTGAACCTTTGGGTTCAGGTTGTATTATGGATGAGGGCCATGGAGGCCATTGTGTTATTTAGTCCTTGGTGGACGATGTGTTATTTGGTCCTTGGTGGAAGTCGTGTTATTTAGTCCTTGGTGGACGTTGTGTTGACAGGTCCTTGGTGGACGCGGATAATGAGATAATGACAGAGTGGCATGTGGATATGTGTGTATAGCCTTGGAGGCATGGTAATGTGGATAGAGTGCGAGGATGTAGTTCATGAGTTGCATTATGGGGGTGGTGGCGGGATTAACTTTGAATTGCACTTTATATGCTATTCTAGTCTTGTGTATCTTATTTGACATTATGTTTTGTGTTGTGTTGGTAATTAGGAAAATTCATTCACCAGTGTTACTGATGTTGTGTTGCCCGTTTCAGGAAATCACAATGTGGGAGGACCAGAGCAGAACGACATTCAGCCCATAGATTTTGGCATGTGGGGCTAAAGAGATAAAGGGAAATACTAAAACAACTGATAGTGGGATTAGCCCTTTTAGTGAATTTTTTATTTACTTAGAGACAATTGATGTTTTATTGACTTTCATAAATTCTAATTGGAATATTAGATTGTTTTAAATGCCTAATTCCTTGAGGGAATTATTTGATTTATGCCCAGTGAATATTGCTAAAGAATCGCGATCCGGAATCCGACAAGGCCCCGGAAATCGGGTTGTGACAAGCGTGGTGGATGCATTTCTGGATAGCTTACCCTCTATGTTTCAAGACAATGTCAACATAGAATCTGCTTTTTGACCTGCTCTTCAAACATCATTTATGGTTATGGTATGCCATGTATTCATTTCCGGGATTATTGTAAAGCGGTTCAACTTATAGTTTCTTGGACCACACTATCATGAAGGGGACCAAATCGCATACAAAGGGATCGACGGTTGAAAGCCGTCGAAAACTGAACGACTGCCAAGGCCGTCGTTTTTTACGTATTTTTAAAGCCGAAAATTGCCTTTTTTATTATTTAACCATTCAAAAAAAAATAAGTGAAATTATTTATTTGTCCCGGGCCGTTCACCTCATTTTGAAGAAATGCTTGCCAAAAATAACCAATCAATGATTGGAAAAACTAAAGGAAATCCATTCTTTTTCTTCATTTTTTTTTCTTTCATTCTAAATGCTTGCATAGAATTGATCTAAAACCCATCAACATCCTACATTCTGTAATCCCTCACCTCAGAAATGGTGAATAGCCCAATGTAAGTCCATGAATTAAAAAATAAAAAACTCCTTATAAAGACAAAAACCATTAAGTAAATAAAAAAATCCCCTAATTGTAATATTCTTAATTAGAAAGTGAAAAAACAAGACAAAGAAGAACAACCCAAGAATATTCAAGTTCAAGCGTACTGCCAAAAGTCAAGTAGTACAATGCAACCAGTTGGGTTTAGAAAACAATTCAAAATCATCAACTAAAGAGGCCATCATGGCAGTCTACATGTCAAACATAAATATTCATTGCTCACATTTGAAAACATGTTCATTTTTTTCTCTATTTTCTCTATTAGTTAGCAAAGTGATTGACAAGCGAAAACCAACAATACTATGTCAAACAAATTGATGAAAGAAAAAAAAATTGACATTCAAAAAAAAAAATGATGAAAAAATGTCGAACAGTAGCATATATGGTTAAGAATTCTGAGAATGCAAAACAATTGATCCATGGTACCTAAAAGTCCGCGTAGGAAATGTACCAGATGGCTGTAGAGGCCTCGGCCTACATATCCGATTAGTACTTGATAGTGGGAACCACAGTACCGACCCCAGTATCAGCTGTGATATTGAATAACTAGAAAATGGTGGTCATCTATTCTACCTGCATTTTGGATGAGAGTTTGAAATCACATCAGATGGTATACTTTTTCTTTTCTACTATTAAGGAAAGAAGAAGAAGAACATTGTTTCTACTTTCCATCTTAAATCAACATTTGGATACTTGCTGTATTTATTTCAAGTGGATAAGTCAAATAAACAAACCCATGCCATATGAGATTCCAATCTCCATGCTGTAAGGCCCAGAAAAAGAAATAAAAAAAAAAAGTGAAAATGGATCAAACTATAATATAACTAGCAAATGCCAACATCATAGCTCTTTCACAAGGACACCACCAAACTATACTTGCAACAACTTGTTGAATACTAAATGATTGATTTATTATTGCCTTTAGACACTATTAATATTATTTTTGCAAGCACATGTAATTTCTAAGGGTAAGTTATGTTCTATTGCTACAATACCACACTTTATTAAAGAACACACAACCAATACAAACATCATTTACAAGCATTGCACATAAAAAGATAAATGGACATATGCAACATTTCACTAAGTGATTTTTGAAATCTGTGATGGAGGGAACACTCATCTTCACAAAACTGCAGTATATCTGAAGGAAGGTATAAAATAAATAATATGGTGGTGAAAGTAGACTCAATGGAAAAGAATAACATCATAAACAATGAAAAGCTAAATCTACACATTTGAAGAAAACATAAAAACTAAAGCAAATGAACAAACTCCTTGAGCCCGAAACACAACCCACAACCACCTTCACTCTCCCAACCAACCAGCCTACCTGCAACATTCTCCCAACTAAACTCTCTATCATCTTATCTGGAATGAAAATCCACACTCCCTTGGACGGCATCACAACAGAGAGCGAGAGAGGGGAGGGGGGTCGTCACACAACAGGTACCTTGGGGGTGCCGGTTGGTCCAGGAAACAGATGGGTAGGGGACCGACCAAATAGGTAGATAGAGAGAGATTGGAGAAACAGAGAGAGGGGATATGAGGATCGTAATCGGTGGTCTAAACTGGTAAGAGGGGGTTCATAACCCAACAAAAAATAATTCAGGGAAGATACCCCAATCCCAACCATTTACTACCTGGTTCACCTTCCGTAATGAAAAAAAGCAAAGACCATAAATGGGGGTGGGGTGAGATCCAGATAGTTTCACTGTTCTATACATTTGCAAGAACACCCAAACACCAGAGTGGATAAAAAAAAAACTAAAAAATAATAATGAAATCACATCAAATCAAACAAAGGCAACATAAAAAAATCATAATAAAATAAAATTACCATGAAGAATCTGCTTCCACCAGATCCAAGAAACGCTCCACTGCCAAACTCAGAAACGCATCCAGAAGAACCCACTTCCACCAGATCAAAGAAATCCCATGGAGATAGCTCTCCACCAAAACCCTGTTCCGTAATCCCCCAACATCCTCAGAGAAGCCAGAACGCCCAGGCCTCGGCCTCGCACAAGGGCACTGAAATTCCACATCAATCTCCTCAGAGCAGCCGCTGCAGCCACACCCAGAAGCGTTTTCGACCGTAGAGATGGAAAATCGGTCGGTTTTGGGTGGAGAATGGGCGATGGAGGGGTACCCAGATGAGGGATTGGGGTTATCAACCCCATGACATGACTGGTGTAAGGGGATTGAAGAGGGAAAGCCGATGATTGAGGATGGGAAGTAGATGAAATAGGAGTAGAGATGGGTGTCGAGGGTGTTGAGGAAGGGGATGGGTTGGTGGTTCTCGAGGGATCTAGAAGCGTCTCAGGAACGTCAACGTTGGGTGGTGATGGATTTGCAGGTGGAGGAGATGGAGGCGAGATCTGGGGGGATAGCCATGGGAGGTCGAGAATTCGAGACCGCGCTCCTCGAGAATCTGATTTTGGAATCGAGGGGGGTTTGGGCTTTGGGCTTTGGGCTTTGGGAAGAGAGGCTAGTGATTGTTCCAGGATTAGGGTTTTGGGGAGGAGAAAAGGAGAGGGGAGAGTGTTTGAACGAGAGATTGGTATTTTTTATTTTTCATTTTGAGAAAGGGATTTTTACCAAAAAAGTGTCTGTATATTCGTATTATACGAATTTAACTACAAATACGTTCAAATGTCCATTTTAGTGTTCGTACCTTAATTTTGGACGGTTTTACCCCTCCTGTATCGAACGACATCGTTTTTTATTTTCAAAGTCCCTTCTTCTTCATAACGAGAAAGAAAGAAAGGAGAGTTTGTTTTGTTTTTGGAGTGTGAAACCCTAAATCTCTCTCTCTTTCTCTTCTCTCACTGCTCCAACTCCGGCTTCTCCCTCCACGACATGGATTCCAGCCACGTCGCCATCCTCCGATCTGACTGCTTCGAGCACTTCCGCTGCAATCGCACCCTCTCCATGGGCATGAACCTTAACCATGTGTCCAAGCTCATCAAATGGGTCAGCAACGACGACATCATCGACGACGCCGACACCATCACCTTCATTTTCGAAAGCCCACGTCCCGTCGGTACTCCATCTCCTCCATCTTCTTCCATTGCTTTGTGTTTTGTTTGGATGTTTGATTTCTTGAATCATCAGAGCTTTCTTGAAATTTTAACATACAAGTTGTGAAAATTTGTATGTTTTGCCTATGTTACTGTCAGATTTGATTTGGATCATATGGTAAAGCCTATTGGACATATGTTTTGTTATCCAGCTATGTAATCTTTCTGAAATTGTTCGTTTTTCATGGATTCATTGACCTTTTCATTAATTAGTATGTTGTTTTGAATTATTTTTTCCCTTCTTTGGATATGTTTTAGTCTTTACTTTGCATAAATTTGGTGGTTAGGGACTCTGTCTTTGAATTGCTGATCGTTTACCATCTCTGTTGTTCTTTTAAATCCCATATACAAAATCAGCAGTCTAGATTGTTTCACTCATATAATTCCTCATAAGTATATTAAACTACATAGCAAATTGAACTGTGAATTTTATGAGGGAACTCGTTTTGAATTGACATTAGTACTATGCCAGAAACATGTTTCCTGTCAAACGAAAATAGCTTGTGAATGCCACAGTAGTTTAAATGATGATTTGATGGCTAAATTTAAATCCTATCAAGTAAAAAAAACATTTGCAAGAAACATGCAAATTTTATTGGAAAGTGAAAACTGCTTCAGTATTTGTGTTTTAATATGGCAATGGTTTGGAATATTGTATGGTGTCCATGTACAAGTGTCATTTGCTATTGCTTTTTACCCCTTTCCATATCACCTCTAGTACTTTGGAAAGCCCCCATCCGTACTCTCTCTCTCTCTCTCATCCATCTTCTTGCATTGCTTTGTGTTTTGTTTTGATGTTTGATTTCTTGAATCATCAGAGCTTTCTTGGAATTTAAGCGGAAAGTTGTGAAAATTTGTATGTTTTGTTGTTTTTTCAAGGTGTGGGAGATTAGAGTGTGAGAACTTGTGAAACCTATGGAGTTGTATTGCCCTGATCTGAGGATTTGTGTATTGGAGGTTTTGTTGAACAACACTACAAGAAATTGCACTTTTCCCGGCGTTTTTCCCCGGCGCAATAAGAAAACGCCGGGAAAAGTATAACTTTTGCCGGCGAAATACGATTTTGCGCCGGGAAAAGTATAGTTTTACCGGCGACATTTATTTGCCGGGAAAAGTGTTTTTTTATTTTCGCCGGAAAATATCCATTTGTCCCGGCGGTTTTTTTATTTTGCCGGAAAATGTCCCAGTTTTCCCGGCGTTTTTATTTTTCGCCGGCAAAGGTTACATAATTTCCCAGTTTTCCGGCGTTTTTCTTTTTCGCCGGCAAAGGTTACATAATTTTCCCCAAGGCGCTGAATGCCCTTTTCTTTTCGCGCCTTGATTTGGGACTGTCCCCCTCTAATATATATGTCCCATTTTATTTCGCTCTTCCCTCTCACGCTCTGTCCCTCTATGGCCCATCCCTCTCTCGCTCATTCCCATCCTCATTCCCATCCCTCTCTTCCTCTTCCCGGAATCTCTCTCTCAGGCAGCGCCCACCCCCCTTCAACAGGTTCTCTCTGCTCCATCGCCAGATCCATCTCAACCCTCCCATCATCTTCTCCTGTCCATCGCCGGACTGTGTGTCGATTCGACTCCACGCCATCGCCCAGGTGCATTCTCAGCCAGCGATCCCTCAGCGATCCCTTGTTCCTCCAGCGTTTATGGTCCCCTCTAAGATTCTATTTGTCACCGATTGCTCAAAGGTATGCTTTTTCGGATGGTCCCCTCCAAGATTTTTCTATTTTTTTTTTGTCATGTTCTGGTTGTGTGCTTTGTGCCCTTGCCATCCCTCATACTGAACATCTACTTTCCATATCATTTATTGCATTCCAAGACGGATATGCATTCAACATACAGTGGCATAGAGCAACTTAACACAGAATGCTAGTGGCTGAGACCTTCCCATCATAATGTGACATGAGAACACATGCCAAATGGAAGCAGAGAATGAGAAGTTGGTTCCGGATCTTGTCTCTCTCTCTCTCTCTCTCTCTCTCTCTCACTATGGAATAAACACCAAATCAACCTGACATAGCCATATTTAATTACAGAAAGAACTGCTGCCATATTTTTCTCCCAAAAATGTTCAAAACCCAAACTAAATGTAGTCTTTAACAACTATGACAAATCAGTAGAATATCTCTATGAGCATAGGTAAAAACTGTCAAACAAAAAATTAATTGGTGCTCTCACTATCAATCATCAGTCAAAAACCAATATCCACATCTCTAGTCTATGTGACAAGAATTTTTTACTTTGTTACATAAAAATTCATCTCTGTTCCTTGTATCGGTACTGGTTTTGTCCATGCCTACTTCTTACTTTTCTCATTGGCACATGAGTTCTGATTCAAGCTATTGGAGATGGCAGAAGTAGCTATTTCTCCATATGCTATTGCGCTTGTTTCTTGCGATATCATGGAGGCATTTTTGAAGGTGGATTTGAGTTTTTTATGTGAGACAGGGTGTTAAGCTTTGGAGTTGCTTGCATAAGAGGTTGCAGGAAATGGATGTAATCTGGTTGGGTCTCTAGCTAGTCTGGACTTAGACTAGCACTTTAAGGGGTTGAACGTGACTCCAGATAACATTTATTTGGACCTACACAAACCCAAATCTGGGCCCTGACCATATACTTAATCCAATTTCATTCTGGAGTATAATATTCGAATGGAACACCACCCCTGAAAGTTGTGGCATGTACTGCCTTGTTTTGATCATCCTTGCTTGTTATGATGCCTGGTTGTGGTTGAATAGAGGATTTTTGCTTTTTTGAATATTTTCTTGACCCTTTAATAAAGGCTGAAATTAAGGCGTAGAGGAGTTTGTTGATACTCCTAATCAAATGGGAGGGCTTAACAGAGATGGTATATTGTACCATTTGCTTTGATTATTCAAATATGTGCTCAAGCCTTTGTGAATTAATCTTTTTATTTAACTGTTGACTTTCCTGCACAACATTCACGAATTTGACTTGTAAAAGCGGATATTTGAAGTGTAGTTTATGTTTAATTACTATTCTAGATTTTTACCCTTTTTTAAAAAAGAAAATTTGTTTTCATTTTTTTTTCTTTATCGCATCTTTTCTGGAATAAAATTCCTGAATGGTTTGAACACCAGACTGTTTCATTTTAGAGCTAAATTGGAATGGTCTTCAGATTGGAATTAACAACTTTTTCTCAGGTCTGAAACAAGGTAAGAAGGCTAGAATCAAAGTTCTAATCCAATTTCTTATGCTAAGGTCGACAGATCATTGTGAACTAATTCTTGGTTGGGTAGAATCTAAGGAACAGTAGCCACAAAAGAGTCTTAATGTCTTATATAGGTTGTATGCGGGAAAGATTAACCTGCAAGCAACTAATGTACAACTGCATGGGATAGCTTATTCCCACTTGATGGGTTAGCTGATTAGCTATTTGTTCCACTGCCTATCCACATTGGATATGTTAGAATTGAACCCAATCAAGTGGGAATTTCGTGAATGTTGTTACATAAAAATTCATCTCTGTTCAAGCTATTAGCTGAACACTCCCAATTCAACAACAGAAACCAATCCTACTAACCCCAGGCCTGAGCTGGGGTTATGTGGATCCAACCAAAAACCAGCCCCTTGCTACCACTAAAAGGTTTTGAGCTCTCATTATACCCCTCCCAGTAGGAATTAACTAACTTCAAGAAGTTAGAAAAATGATAGATTTTAAGCTTCATGAAGAAATTCAGAGAGCCTTGAGAAGTCATTTAGAAATAAACCAACTTGTGAATTTCTCAATGTTTCCCCTGAAAAAGTGATAGGAGAAAAATTGTGATCCAGGAAGGTCCAATTAGGAACACACTAAACAGTCCTGTTATGGTAAATGCAACAGAAGCTCATCTGGCCTCACTCTAAAGTCAAGGTCAATTTAGAGTCAGCCTCCAATGTCAGGAGGCAATAAAAATGAATGCAGGAATAGTTACTGCCTCAAGGCATTGCATTTTCATATGTCATCACTAACAAAAACATCAACTTATAGAGAAGAGATTAGATGAAGTGTGAGACTTAAATCTAATCCAAGTGCTAATTCAAACCTATTCAAATCATAATTCATACTTATTTAATTATAATTTAAGCTTAATAATATCTTCACACAACTAATATCTACTTGCAATCTCATCGTCCTTTCACCAAAGGATCATGCGATCAGTCACATTAAATACAAATCCTGATCTCAGATGATATCTGCCTTAGTGAATTCGCCGAAGCTGGTGGCCCACTATCAGATCTAGCATGATACATTCCAAAAGCATATGATTAGGATCACGCTTCGATGAATATGCGGACGAGAGATTAAAAGAAAAGAATTATGATTATCGTACAAGTGAAAAGAGGTAGGACCATAACCTGCTACATTTTCATAGATCTAACTGTACACATTTTCATTAACACAAACATCAATTCATAGAGTATAGTAGGAAACTAAATCTAATGCAAATTCTATTTCATACCTATCTAAAACTTAATTTAAACAGTATTTAAATTCAAATTTAAACTTAAAGACATCTTAGCAAATCTCATGCAAATCACACCTTACAATCTAACGGGAATTAGAAAATCTTCATTACATTATTAATTTCAAGAACAAATACTTGAAAGCTGACTGCTTTTATTGGTTTTGTGATACACTTACTTAAAGAAAAAGAATCTGATACACTTACTTAAAGGAAAGAAGTGGCATTGGGTTCAGGGGGGTGCTGCTTGGAGGGAGGGTGTAGTGGAGGAAGGAGTTGGCAGCAGCGTGCAGGGGATGTGGCAGGTAAGAGAAGAGAAGAAAAGAAAGGAAAAGAAAGAGAGAGGAAGAATGAGGAGGTGAAGGTGGCGTATTGCTTGGATTGCGATATATCTGCTAGTTTCAGATCCTTTTCAATGTTCTTCATTTTATTTAATAAGTGGCTGTAGCACAGTTGGCAAGTGCTCATTGTTGCAACTTTGAGATTGCGTGTGCTTAAAAACTTCTTTATTTTCTTTTATTGTTCTACCTAGACCAAATCAGCAGGTTTTTTGTGAATGCATTTAATCTGCATTGTATTCCTTCTTGCAGGATCCTGGCAAGTCATTGTTCTGGAAGTGTCTTCATCTGGGACTATCAGTCTTAGGTAAGGAATGCTTATATAAATATTGATTTTATATAATTGTTAGACGACAACGCGCACTTAATATTGATTTCTCCGAACTTAGTGAAAAACGTAGTGAAAGGCATGATTTATCAGAATGCTAAGTTTTGGTCATTTTCTCCCAAATGAAACATAATTTTTGACTATTTATATGGATTTTCTCCCAAAGCCATGACTTCTTTTAACTGTGCATAGACTTTTCTAAAAGACCATTATAGATCATCTTGCAAAATTTGTTTCCTCTGGGACTCAGAAGTTCACTTTGTTGTTGAACATCCAACTTTCCTCATGATGCTTTTTGTGGCATATAACTGATTGACAATATGTTCTTATTATCCTAGACTATGGCAAAGTCTTTTGAAGTTACTAAGTTACCACGTACTTACTTTAATTGCAATAATTGTTTTTATTCTTGTCAAATGAGGAAGAGAAACATAGAAATTGTTCTTGTATTTTCATCTTTTGTCTTGTATTTTATTCTTGTCAAATGAGGGGAGGCTGTACAAGGGGATGTGGTAGGGAGATGATTTAAAAGCAGAGAAGTTCCCACATTTTTTGGAGAGGCAGAATTCATATGTTTCAAAGTCTATCCTTGGATCAATCTATGATACGGTGAATTCATCTAAATTGAAAGATTTGTCATCAGAGAGTGAGGATTTATTCATTTCATTATTACACCATGTGTGCCTTCTACCAAACTCTGTTGTTGACTTGTTCCTGATGTTAAATTTTTTTTGCCATGTAGAGATATATCAGCTGCCTTGCTTCAGTGAAGAAGTACCAGCCGCTTGTTTGAAGAAATGGGAGCCTCATTTTGATGAGTACTGGGCTGAGCTGTGCAATGCCATGTCGATTAATGATGAATCCAAGAACATAGTAACCAAACGAATATACAAGAAATATAAGTAGGTAACTCCAGAAGATGTGAACCATTAATCCAGAGTTGTGAGTTCCATATGAAAAATGCTTTTATTTTAAATAAACATCGAATTTGTGGTGAGGCATTTGTGGTGAGAAATGATCAGCAGGGTGTGTGCAGGTGGTGCAGGGTGAGTGCAGGTGGTGCAGGGTGTGTGTAGGTGGTGCGAACCATTAATCTGATTGACCACCCAATTATGGATGGAAGGTAGGATCTCGTAGGATGATACTACCCCAACCATCTGATAAATGAGGGGAGGCTGTACAACCGCAGAAGTGGAGTGCTTTTGGTAAAAGGTTTTTGCCATAACCTGTTATTTCAATTTTTTAGATGTAGTTATCAATGTAAGGAGCTTTTGGTAAGTTTTGGAAATCTGATTTGTGGGCTTGAGGATTATCCACAACGGCTTATTGATGTTTGACAGTATATATGGATGGAGGCTTTGTTATTGGAGATGGGTGAGACATGTTGTGTATCTGTCGAGTAGGGTTGCATGTTTGGTTTGAATTAAGTGCCTATATGTCTATGAAATATGATATGGAATACTTTTTCTGTGACATCTATAGCCTTGGAGTATTGTTGTTGCATATCATGACAGCAACAAAAACCACACTATTTATGATTTTGACAGATCATTAAATCTCCTTAGATATGTGAGTAGCTAAAGAAATTTACTTTTAACTTGTTTAATTATTCTAAATACTTGTTTTGTACACAATTTTCCCATGAATTATGATGTGAATTGAATCAATATGATCATTGAGCTGATGGATCCATCATTAGGCAATTAATCTATCGCATTTGAACTTAGAAGGGATGTTCATCTGGCTCTCCTTTGTGTTCAAGAAAGCCCATCGGATAGGCCATCTATGTTGGATGTTGTTTCTATGCTTACAAATGAAGCTATCACCCTTCCTATTGAAATGGTGAATGGATGTAGAGCTACACACAATTGGAATGGGCCCAACATGATACATGGGATGTTACTTATACTTGTCATCAGATTTATTATTTAGAGTTACTTATACTTGTCTTCAGAATTATGCATGGTTTTACTTATACATGCCTGTTACTTATACTTGGAATGGGCACAACATGCAATGATAGCCCTGTGCTCTTCGCAATGATAGCTATGTGCTCCACTTGATCTTGCCATGTAAAGTAGGTCCTACATCAAGTGCATTGAAGGTTGAAAAGGTTCTTGATTCGACATATGACATGATTGGTGGTCTTGACTAGCAAATTAAAGAGATAAAAGAGGTTTGTGGGCTTTTAAGATCTTGTTTCAGGCTTTATATGCCACCATATTCCTATGATAATATGATATGCATCAGTGTTCATCTTTTTTTTTTTCTTCTTTTATTTTAGCCTAGCATGTTTGAGTAGTTGCAACTAAGCAAACATCCTGATTGTTTGAGAGTCTTGGAATAGCTCAACCAAAGGTACTAATCTTAGTTACCATCTTTTTGTAATTTTTACTATTAATGTGCATTGGGATTAAAAATAATGTGAATTGGAAATTAATTTCTTTTGCTGAACTGATCAGGAGTCTTGCTTTATGGGCCACCTGGTACCGAAAATAGATATTAGCAAGAGTTGTGGCTCATCATACTGAGTGCACCGTTTTCTTTGCTTTTCTTTTGTTCTCAGTATAGAACCACATCTTGTGATTCCCCTTTCATGACATTAAGAGGCTTCCTGCTCTCGCCTCTCACAAAGATAATGCAGGTTCTGTTTGATGCCCCTCCATCCACTTTTTCCGTAAATGAATTGTATCCCATCTACATGCATATGGAAAGACCCACACCAATTTGATATTGAGTTCTAAAAAACCACCCTCTTGATCTGTTTTGTTCATTTGCAATTTGCATGATACTCTTGGACTGGTTATCTAAGGGTCTTTTTGGATGATGAGAAGAAGTTGATTAATTGATGGAGAAATGGAGAAAGTTGTCCTCTCTTCAAATCTGTACTATGGAAAATTTGTTAGCGAATCTAGGTTTGGTTGATTTGCAATTTTCTAGTGGTAGATGTCTGTGTTGCATAATCTTTTTTAGCCATTTGTGGGTATATTTTCTTCTTACTTTTTGATATTTTTTTCCTTTGATGATATAATTTAGACAAGCAATTCAATCAGTAACCTGTTATTGGGAATGGATATGCTGTTATTGGTTTTTATGACACACTGTCATAGTTTAACTGATTATGACATTGTGTTCAGTTTCTGGTAAGTTAGCTTTGATCATTTTGTGGTTTTTGGGGTCTAAGAGATCTTTTATTAAGACTTGATTGTGTATTTCACTGTCAGGTACTTGGATCAGCTGGGCATGGCATCAATTTATGATACCAAGACTTATTGCAGACAAAGCTTAGTTGGAGGAAACTATGGTCTTCTCAACACTACCACATTCAAACCAAATCCTGAATGAGAAATTTAAAGTGACATGTACCTTATTAAAGTGACATATACTTCTATTCTTATGAATACAATCTAAAGATGGTTTAATTATGGATTGCATGAAATTAAAATCTGTATCATTTGAATTGATTGGTTTATGAGCAATATCTATGGCTTCACTTAAATGAGTGCTTTATGGTAAGGAAGGTTGGGAGAAATCGAGCCAGTACACAATTACTAAGACAACATGCAAGATGTGTTCCATTTTTCATGTTCAAGAGCTAAATTACAGTGTTAATATAATTGAAGTCATTGCCATTTGGTTGTTTGACAAAAAAAATGGATGAGAAGCCTATAAATAATGGTAACTATATTGTTATAAATTTTTTTTGAAAATACAATTCTGGGTGAAATTCGTGAGTCTTTCTCATTGTTTACATATCTCATTATAAAGTCATTGCCAGTTGGCCGTTGCACACAAAAAATGGACCAAGAACCTATAAATAATAGTAACGATTTCGTTATCAAAAAATTATGAAAATCAATTTCTGGATGAGATTCGTTAGTCTTTCTCCTTGTTTATGCTTCTTAATATAAAGTCATTGTCATTTGGTTGTTCAACACAAAAAATGGATGAAGAATCTATAAGTAATGGTAACGATATCGTTACCAATATTTATAGTATATTCGTCGATTTTTTGTGACAGACAACCAAATTACAATGCCTTTATACTGAGAAGCATAAACAAGGACACAAGCCCATTTTATGAGATCCTACATGAAAAAAAATTGCAATTCTAGACAAGTTTCTAAAAATTTGATGTATGATATCAAATTCTAAGTGTGAAAACTATTGTGGACAGACCTGTTGTCATTGGTCTGTACGACTGGCTTACATTAAGGGTTCGAACCTTCACTTCGTTGGTCTCCTGGGCCAAATTCGTTATGCTTTCTCAATATTCATGCATCTCAGTTTATAGACATTGCGAATTGGATGTTAGACACAAAAAATGGGCGCAAAAGCTATAAAAAGGTGTTAGATAGACCAAAGGTTCGTATCAACCAACCCCTTACATAATAGTAGCAACTCATTATAAAGTCATTGTCATTTGGAGCCTTTCTCATTGTTTATGCACCCCATTATACAATCATTGTCATGATAAACAAGCTCACATCTCTCACAAACCATAAAAAAACATGACTAGGAAACAAAAAAAAGGGGATAAATCAGTATAGTAAGGTAAAATCATAGGCCTAACATGATATGAACTTGAATTCCTACTCATCCAAACTTGAATTTTGTGCTTGACATTGTTTTTTGATAACGATATCGTTACCATCATTTATAATTTCTTCATCCATTTTTTGTGTCAAACAAAAAAATAATGGTGACTTTATATTGAGATGCATAAACAATAAGAAAGACTGACGATTTCACTCAAAATCTAGGTTTCAAAAATTCTCTGATAACGATATCGTTACAATGATTTATAAGTTCTTCGCCCGTTTTTCGTCTCCAACAACAAAATGACAATGACTTTATAATGGGGTGCATAAACAATGAGAAAGGCTCACGGATTTGGCTCAGAAATTCACTTTCCATACTTGTTCAGTTATTTGACACCACTTAGCTGCAACTGTTCGATATCTACGCATTGAACCAGCTCTTTTTGCCTAGATAACATTTAAACCATGATGAAATCAAAATAGTCTCATACTCCCATTGTTCAGTTCTGATAAATAATCATCACACATTTAAATAATGTTTCTCAAATCAACTCTCTTTTCCCATCTTTAATTGTCCTTGTTAGGGATGCTTAAAGAGATTTCAAGTAGGAAGATTCATAATCTAAGTGCATTGTACAATATGCTAAGCTCAGATTCATACTTGTAAAGGGTGTATTCATTAACGATTCACACTTTAACTTAATATCAAAAGTCAAGTATCATAAAAAATAATTTGGATCCTATCTCTACATGATAAACGAGCTCACATCTCTCACCAACCATAAAAAACATGACTAGGAAACAAGGAAAGGGGATAAATCAGCGTAGTAAGGTAAAATCATAGGCCTAACATTATATGAACTTGAATTCCTACTCATACGAACTTGAATTTGTGCCCGACATTATTTTTTGATAACGATATCGTTACCATCATTTATAATTTCTTCATCCATTTTTTGTGTCCAACAAGAAAATAATGGTGACTTTATATTGAGAGCATAAGCAATAAGAAAGACTCACGATTTCATTCAAAATCTAGTTTTCAAAAATTTTCTGATAACGATATCGTTACAATTATTTACAGGTTCTTCGCCCATATTTTGTCTCCAACATTAAAATGACAATGACTTTATAATGGGGTTCATAAACAGGGGGAAAGGCTCACGGATTTGGCTCAGAAATGCATTTTTCTAATAGGTATAGTTTGAACCGTCGGGCTCCCTGGAATTTGGTCCATGAAGGCAGTCAAGTGAAGGTTCGAACCCTCACAATGAGGGTTCGAACCTTCGGGCTCTCTGGAATTTGGCACATTGAGGTAGTAACTTGAAGGTTCCAATATTTATGGGTCTCCATAGTTCTATTGAAGCATAGAGGTTACTCATTCCAATGCTATATACAATGTGAACAATTAGAACATTCAAAAACATAGCAGCAAATGGACATATACATTCATTACTATATACACTTCTATAAGGATTTCTTAGACTCTCCCCAATTAGAAGATACTTTAGTAGTATAGAATCAGTTTGGACAGAAACTCTCTTTCATGAACCGACTTGGTTGAAAAAGTGCGCGAGTACAAAACTATCCAAACGGGATTGTTTCCTTCCAAAAAAATGCAGATTTAGAGTGTACCATATGGTCTTTTAAACCCCAAAATTTCAGCCAGAAACTGCATCGGGAAGTGGACTAACCAGCCCCCTAAACAGGGGTACTCGGACATGTTTTCAAGAAAACAGCAGATCTGAACCCACTTGGTTGAAAAAGTGCGCGACTGTAAAACTAACCAAACGCGATTGTTTCCATCCAAAGAAATGCAAATTTAGAGTGTCCCATATGGTCTTTGAAACCCCAGAATTTCAACCAGAAACGCAATCAGGAAGTGGACTAACCAGCCCCCTAAACAGGGGTACTCGGACATGTTTTCAAGAAAACAGCAGATCTGAACCCACCTGGTTGAAAAAGTGCGCGAGTGAAAAACTAACCAAACGCGATTGTTTCCGTCCAAAAAAATGCAGATTTAGAGTGTGCCATATGGTCTTTGAAACCCCAAAATATCAGCCAGAAACTCCATACGGAAGTGGACTAACCAACCCCCAAAACAGGGGTACTCGGATATGTTTTCAAAAAAAAAAAAAAGTGTTGGCGAATCCCAAAGGTTCGAACCCTTACAGTAAGGGTTTGAACCTTTGGGATGTAACCCTTTTGGGCCAAATACCAGAGATCACTGAGGTTCGAACCCTTCAGTAAGGGTTCGAACCTTTGGGATTCGCCAACACTTTTTTTTTTTGAAAACATGTCCGAGTACCCCTGTTTAGGGGGCTGGTTAGTCCACTTTCCGATGGAGTTTCTGGTTGAAATTCTGGGGTTTCAAAGACCATATGGCACACTCTAAATCTGCTTTTTTTTTTTTACAGAAACAATAGCGTTTAGTTAGTTTTGCACTCGCGCACTTTTTCAACCAAGTGGGTTCAGATCTGCTGTTTTCTTGAAAACATGTCCGAGTACTATAAAGTCATTGTCATTTGGTTGTTCGACACAAAAAATGGATGAAGAATCTATAAATAATGGTAACGATATCGTTATAAAAAATTTTGAAAACTAGATTTTGAGTGAAATCATGAGTCTTTCTTATTGTTTATGCATCTCAATATAAAGTCACCATTATTTTCTTATTGGACACAAAAAATGGATGAAGAAACTATAAATTTTGGTAACGATATCGTTATCAAAAAACAATGTTGGGCACAAAATTCAAGTTCGTATGAGTAGGAACTCAAGTTCTACAAGATCCCCCCCCCCTAAAAACAATCTATAGATCATCCCATCTGTAATTATTGAAGATTTTGGTTCTTTACTATGTTCACCGTGTGAAGATTCAGGCGCTTGCACTTATTGCCAGTTTTCAGTTCCTAAAGCAGATTCAGTTAGTTCTCTTTTAACTGTAGCACAATTTAGCAATGGAAATAATCATATCATAGCCCCCGTCACATCTATCCAAAATAAAACATCAATCCATCCATTCAAATTACATTGAGAAGAAAAAGTCAATCCATAACCATCCATCCTCCATTTCAATTCAACTGAATAATCTGTAACATGTAAAAAGAAAAGGCAAAAAACAAGTCCCATTCATTCAACAACCAATTACATAAAAACATTCTTAAAACCAAACTTGGCAGGAAAAAAATAAAAAACACATTCAGATTCCATAAATAAAAGACAGAAGAATCATGCAAAGAGTTGACAAGTTCTGTCTTTTTTGTTGGGA
Organism: Litsea cubeba; assembly: GCA_012931725.1. Taxonomy (NCBI): domain Eukaryota; kingdom Viridiplantae; phylum Streptophyta; class Magnoliopsida; order Laurales; family Lauraceae; genus Litsea; species Litsea cubeba. The sequence continues at coordinate 32,720,449 of CM022951.1, forward strand.
GAGGCCCTCCAATAAATGAATCTTAGCCCATTCTCTATCTTTACTTCCATGACAAAATTTCCTCTCTTCTTTCCTTCTTCCTATCCTTGCTTTAGTGCTTCCCCGAATCCCTCAACTTCTCCTTGTATTTTAAATGATTGACCCTTTAATTGATTTTTGAGAAGTCTCTTGACATTTTCATCTGGTAGGGGTACATATATTCTCTTCACCTGGATATAACAGCAAACAAGTATAGTTAAAATTAGTTGGTGCAGTACAACAGATTAACAAGCAAAAAATAAAATAGCGAATGGGGTATAGCATTAATCACATTTGAAGACACCAGAATATGCAAAATAAATTCAAACATCTAACCATGGTGCCTGATTCAATACTCATGTCCATGCTTGGAAGGTAATAGTTAAGGCTTCTCCTCATTATAAAAACCAAATGCGACCTTCAATTAGGGCCTCTCTATTTGCAAGGTATGCCTGAGAATTCATTAAGGATGGGTATACAAAATCCTTTATAGCTGTCCCATCCTGAGTTAGCAAATTCCCAAGCATTCTGTAAGCTGAATTTGAAGAAATCTACAAGCCAAAAGGGGTAATCCAGCCAAATGCTAAGAGAACAGCAACACTGTAAAATGTTCCCAACATATGACATTCCTCCAACCAATCAGAAATTCATGAAGTCGTGTGGAATTCCATATGTTGGGAATTTCTTACAGCAGTGTGTGTTGCATCACAACATCTGAAATTTCATATTCTATTAGTGAAATTCCGAATATTTTGATTTGTGAATTATCACTTTTGGCCTTTAACCAAAACCCAGCTTTAAATGGACTAAGTTTTACTTGAGCATTTAGGAATCGTGCTAGGGGCTAGTATAAAGAGATTTTATTTATACCCTCCTCCCAGCAGAAATTCTCAAACAAGCAGGTCCTTGCTTTGAATGAGTCAATAGATAGACATTACACAACAATATAACAGTAAGGAAATGAATAAAAGCAGGGAAATGTTACTTCATTGAAATGTCAATTGAAATGTGGCTACCCCTAAGTAGGTTCTCCCTGAAAACAGGGTCTTGGTTTCACCATACCTCCAAATATGGATAAATCATTACTAGCAAATGGGCATAAAGGGAAGTTACAAAGGGTTAAAAAAACATAAAATAACTTATTACAAGTGTTTGCACTTCTGCTACGACACTAATTTCGAGGGTTTAATCAGTTGATTTATTTAGTTGAAAATAATAATCACAGAACAAACTGGTAAAGATATACAAGTGCTAAGAAGACCGTATGCATCATATGAATGTTCAACTCCAACTAGCTTCACCCTGTAATAACAGGAACTTAAGACAAAAACACGAAATACAATTCAAAAATTCAAGGTGACAAAACAAAATGTCTATTCGGCAGCACTATAAATTGCAAAGCAAATTCCAAAAAGGCTAAATTAAAGCACCTTCCCAGCCATTTTCTCAAAGTACTATAAACAAATGAATCCTTGGAAACAAAAATAGTAGATCAATTTCATTAGAAAGAAAAATAGGTAAATACAAACCAAAGAAATAGGAATAGAAGAGAAATAATGCCTCAGTTAGATCCATTGATGCCATGTGAAGTGTGGCTACACCAAGTAGGTTCTCCCTGAAAATAGGGTCTTGGTTTCACCACACCTCCAAATATGGATAAATCAACATGGGAAGATAAAAAAAAACACTCAAGTACAAGAGGTAATAAAATAGGAAAAATCACAAAACAATGAAATGGTAAAAGATATTTATTTAAAAGATCCATTGGAGTTATATGAATGTTAACTCCAACTAGCTTCAACTTAATAACAGGGACTAGGACTTGAAGCCTCTATACATATGAACATCAGAAATGAAGCCAACACAACAATACCAAGATTTGATAGTCCGAAGCTGATGCTAGTTTAGAGAGGCCCAGCTGGAGAATAACTAACCAGCTGCAGCTCCCAATTCTAAAGCAAACCTAATGGCTAAAAAGTTTAGCACCCGAATCCAATAAGACACCCTCCCAGCCATGCTTTCAAAAAATAATATAAACTGAATAAATCCATAGAAACTAAAATAATTAATAGTAATTTCATTTATTTAAAATGACAATGGACAAATACAAAACGACTAAGAATTAATGCCTCAGACAGATCCATTAATGTCATGTGAAATGTGGCTACCCCAAGTAGGTTCTCCCTGAAAACAGGGTCTTGGGTTCACTACACCTCCAAAACTAAGATAAATCATCAGTGGCAAATAAAACCAAATGAATTAGAAGTTACAAAAAAAAATACAGATCAACCAAACCCACAAACCTGAAAGACTTAGTTGAAAAACATAATCATCAAACAAGTGATATTACAAACAAACTAATTCTTAATAATTTGGAAACTCCACATGATCATAAGGAATTAGCAACTCTCAAGTACCTTCTCCTGTAAAAGCAGGAAATTGAAGAACAAATGTCCCATTATTAGGAAAAAAGCCACTCCTTCCAATACCAAGAAATGCTCATTAGATAAGATCAAAATAAATTTTAATCCTGGGAAGAAGAAACTAACTTATATAAAGTTATTGGAACTATAAATGGAAGAACTATTCACAACAATGGTATGGCTCAGAGATATATATATATATATATAAGCTTATCTCTATCAAGAATTTTCTGAAGCAGAACTGGCATTTGAAGCATTAGTAAATCATCACTGCCAAAATAACATTTCTTTACATGGTAGGATTTACACACAGATTAAAAAAAGAACAGAGTTTTCAAATGGGCCTTTTCTACTGATTTGTTATGAGCACATTAGCTCAAAAAGCCAATCCATATCAGAAACAATGGTTTTCGTAAGAAAATATATATTCATACAAAGGACCAAATAAAAAAGAGAATGGGAATTTTGAGGAAGATAGAAATGCAAATATGAAATCAAGATAGAGAAACACTAGCATTGGCTCATATTAAGAAATTCAACCATTTAGTTATTTTATGCTTCACAGATTACTCTCAGAAGCGCGGATAACTTATAATCATCGCCAAAAAACATCACCCTTGGATCTTGCACTTTGATCCATGAAAGAAGTTTCTAAAAAGAAAAGAAAACAGGAAAAGGTGAAGATTTTAGAGGGTACCTTCAGATCGTATGGGTTTCTTTGGGTTTTTCAGTTTTAGCTATGGCAGACGATTTTAGAGGCAAATGCTATTGAAAGAAAGCAAAAGCCTCCACGTGAACCCTGCCTTACTTCAGTATCTGCCTCCATGACTGAGCTCTTTCGGTACCTTATTCTTCCGAAAGAACTAATGGTGAGGAGAGGCAAAACCCTCAAATACAAGAGCAACAAACAGAAACAAACCCAATAACTAAAGGTGAGGAGAGGCAAAACCCTCAAATACAAGGGCAACAAACAGAAACAAAACCCAAACATGAGAAAAAAGAGCAAAAACAGGAATAGAAGATTAGAGATCGAGAGAATCCATCGATTGTAGCCATTGCTTTGACACAGATCAGCCACGAGAAAAATATCGAATGCTAAACTCCAAGTAGAAAGATGAACAACATACCTGACGATCCAATTGATGATGTCTCTCTCTCTAAACAGATTTAGGGAGTTATTCGACCTTCAAATAGGCAGGATGAGGGCAAGAGGGAGGAGGAAGTAGAGGAGAAAGAGAGAAAAGGCGGGAGAGGAGAAAGTTGGGGAAGAGAAGAAGAACAAAATCATTCGATTGAGGTGCTAGGCTTATAATTCCATGACGATGTCGTTCGCACAGCAAGGGGTAAAAGCGTCCAAAGATGCTGTACGAACACCAAAATAGGTATATTGATGTATTTCTGTTTAAAATGGGCGTATACCTATTTTACAACACTTTTTTGGTAAAAACACCCATATTGGTGTTCGTAAAGTCAATTTGGACGATTTTGCCCCTCATTCTGAGGACGACATCGTCTTGGATTTATAACCTAATCAACTCAATCGAACAATTTCGTTCTCCTTCTCTTCCCCAAATCTCTCCTCTCCCGCCTTTTCTCTATTTCTCCTCCGCTCCCTCCTCTCTTTCCCTCATCCTGCCTGTGGCTTCGGTTCTCTCTTTCCCTCTTCCTCTTCGGTCGCTACGTTCTCCTTCCCTTTCCCTCTCCGCTCGCTGCGTTATCATCGTTGTCCTGCTCTCTATTTCCCTCTCCCTTTCCGCTGCATTATCCTCTGATTTTATATAGAAACCAAAAGCGTGCTTGGACCCTTCTCTTTTCCATCTTGGATAAGAGAGAGAGAGAGAGAGAGAGAGAGAGAGAGAGAGAGAGAGAGAGAGAGAGAGAGAGAGAGGAAGAGAATCGAATGGTTCAGTGATTCCATGGGGATAAAAGATAAGCTGGTGTTTGCAGTGAATGGAAGGAGATTCGAGCTCTCCAACGTCGACCCTTCCACTACTCTACTCGAATTCCTCAGGACTGAAACCCCTTTCAAAGGAGCTAAGCTGGATGTGGAGAAGGTGATCTTTTTCTTTTTTATTTCGTCAAAGATGGCGTTTTTCTTATTGGGTTTTTTTCTATTTGATTGTTTTAACAGTTTCGGATCTCTGGGGTTGTTGTTTTTTCAGAGAATAATGTCTTGGGTTTCTTTTATACAACAAAGGGTAATCAATTGTAATCTGATTTGGGGTCTTGCTATTACTGGTTTTTGAAAATCTACTGCTAATTTGGTTTTTACCAGATTGGTTCTTTTGATTTTTTTCCCTTTCAGATGATGGTCTATTGAAGTTCAAATAGTTTGGATTGGTTTTCCTTCAAGTTTTCTTTGTTTGGCTGGTGGGTTCTTTAGATGCCTCTGTTATTTTGTAATGTAGTACTTTGATATGCTGCTATATAAAAAGTGTCGTTCAAAGATATATAGTAGGAAATGAGATAAAATTCATCAAGAATAAAAGTTAAAAGTAGTTTGAAACTCAATGAGCATATCATATGTATACTGAATTGCTGATTTATGGTCTTCCTATTACTGGGGTTTTTGAAAGTTCTATGACTAATTTGGTTTTCATCAGACGGGTTTCTCTTAGATGTTATAAGATTGAAATCTGGTTAGTTTTAATTGTTGTTCCTTCAAGATTTCCTTTTGGGTGCTGGGTTCTTTTGATGTTTGTGGTATTTTATAATTTTAGTACTTTCTAGTGCTGTTGGATAAAACTGTAGTTGAAAAATAGTTCTAACTTTCAACATATGGCTATTAAGAGAAAGCCATGAACAGGTCTGCTCCTAGACTTGGGTTCAGATGTCAGTCTTATGATTGATTGTGAGACTATAAGGAGGAGAAGTCATGTTAGTTTATCAAATGACAATCATTATTATCAAGGAGAACAGGAACCAATACTAAGGAACTCGTGACTCAGATGTAGAATCTGCGAGCGACAAACTATACCTATTAGGAAAATGCATTTCTGAGCCAAATCCATGAGCCTTTCTCATTGTTTATGCACCCCATTATAAAGTCATTGTCATTTTGTTGTTGGAGACAAAAAATGGGCGAAGAACCAATGAATAATTGTAACGATATCGTTATCAGAAAATTTTGAAAACTAGATTTTGAGTGAAATCGTGAGTCTTTCTTATTGTTTATGCATCTCAATATAAAGTCACCATTATTTTCTTGTTGGACACAAAAAAATGGATGAATAAACTATAAATGATGGTAACGATATCGTTATCAAAAATAATGTCGGACATAAAATTCAGGTTCATATGAGTAGGAATTCAAGTTCTTAAAGATTGGTCCTCCTAAAAACCATCTATAGGTCATCCCATCTGCAATTATAAAATATTTTTTATTATGTTTTTTGCTATTCTTAACCTTACTTATGGGATCTATGAATTGATTTGGTTCATCGTTAATGCTGCACTGCTAAAATGTTTTTATGTTTGTTGCACCCATCATGTCTTTGTGATTTTGTATTGCAATGCTCCACCTTTTTTTACTAATCTGAAAGCCTAAAATTATGTGTGGGGTACTTGATTGATTGGTGCTAACAAAAGAAGATGACAAGTACCATTGACCCTTTGCCTTTCTTTTTCGCATTAAACACAATTTACTATTATTTCATTTTCAATTCTTATATATCATATTTGACCTCTTTTTTTTTGTGATTGGAGGCCAGAGTCTGAGAGCTTCTTGGATGACGGCATGGGTCTAGTTCCTTCAAAGTGGAAAGGAATCTGTCAGAATAACACCGAAGCTGGAGTTAGTTACAATGTCTTTTGTAAAACCGGCTCACATCACCTTTGAATGGTTTTTTTTTTGTTCATAGAAGTGATTCTTAGTCACGCTTTCAATTAAGGAAACATAAAGTAAATCATGTGTCAATGATCAGCAATGGCTCACAGATTGGGTGTTGTATTCTCTACTTACACTCTTAGAGCTTATATTTGCCAAGGTCATTGAGTGGTAAGTGTGTATTCTGAGAATTGTAGTATTTTGTTGGAATACTTAAAAACCTCTTCTCTGTGAATGCTTCCAACATCTCTACATGCTTCAAATGGGCCCTAAGGCCCGGTCTAGATTATAACCTATTAAAGAAATGAGGTCTAGTTAGAAGTTCAGGCCTGGCTTATTAGGCCTATATCTATGTGACTCTTTGTGAGCTTTACCAACCAACTACATGCTGTAAAAAAAGATGGCATTCTCAAGCGAGCTGATTTTGCAATATATTTGGAAGTGGGTTCCTTGGAACGAACAAAAAAATCACATGCTTCAGAGAAACAAATGGTGGGCACTTGCATCTGAAACTTCTAATCCATAACAAGCAAGTAGGACATTTCCAAAAAAATTGGTGTTAAGAGATAAGTTGTTATATTACAACCACCACCACCATCATAACCAAACCTTTATCCCATCTATATGTGGTCAGCAAATAAGTTATTATTACCAAACCTTTATCCCATCTATTCTTCATATTTTTTTGTCAAGTTCTTTGTTTTTCTTTTCATCTATAGTGTTTTAACATTTGTCGTAGAGTCATGACTTTTATTTAGATTTGACTATTACGATTAGTCTATGTGGACTATCTTTGATACATTTTTTTTTGTTATTTAAAGTCTCTCACACATCCATTATTTTTTCTTACCACAACTACTTCTATCTAATCCTGGACTAGTGGTGATCCATAAGCTGCATGCATCAAAGTTTGCAGGCTTTGAGAGGCCATGACAAGATCTTTCCTATGATTGGAGACGTTATCATGACATTGGTCGACAAAGAGAAAGGTGTAAGAAGTATGAAGAATATAAAAATCAAAACAACTCCTTTAAAAGAAGAATACAACACGTGATGGGAGATGGTGGAAACCAGAGCATTGGAGCCAATGTCAATGCCTTTTGATTTGTAAGGGTTTGGTTTATAGTTCTTGTGGCAGGCATTGTGTACATATAAGAATTCCTATAGATATGAGCTGCGCAATACTTTGTGTAAAATTGAGTGATGCTGGCTACACTCATATTTTGAGTATCTGAATGTAATTTGTATGTATTTTATTCTATCAATATATAATGACGTATGTCGAGTCGTTGTCTAGTTTATTTATCAAACGTTCACATGCTGTTTGTATTATTCATAAAAGACAGAAGCCATGATTTTTTTATGGCATAAAGTCTTGAATACAAAAGCAATGCATATGAAGTGCAGGAAGGTTGGGAGAAAGGGAGCACTTACACAATTACTAAGACAACATGCAAGGTGTGTTCCATTTTTGGCTGTTGGAATATTTGTAATTTGGTATTCTTGGTAACCTTCGTGAGTCTTTTTCATTGTTTATGTATCTCAATATATAGTCAGTGCCAATCTCGTTGCTGAGAGTGAAAAAAGGAACAAAAAGCTCTAAAGATCATAACGATATTGTTATCAAAAACTTCACAGGAAAAGCCGACCCATTTTCTAGAGCGCCCAAAGGTTCGAACCGTCGCTTTGAGGGTTTGAACCTTCTCTTACTGCCCTTCCGGAGCCATTTTCCAAAGAGCACAAAGGTTCGAACCCTCAGAGAGAGGGTTCAGACCTTTGGAGCCTGCCCTTTCTGGGCCAAATTCTAGAGAGCCTGATTGTTTAAACCCTAGCTTTTAGGGTTCGAACCTTCTTTTGTTACCCTTCTAGAGCCATTCTCCAAAGAGCCCAAAGGTTGGATCCCTCAAAGCGAGGGTTCAAACCTTCAAAATTTGTTCATAGCTGTTATAGAGATCAGAAAAGCTTGTGGAGGCCTCTTATGAATCTTTGGGACTTGACTATCAATACTCAGACTGCCAGTAACTCGAATGCTATTGTGACTTTGATTGAATGTAACTGATACTTGCAGTTGACTTGGTTGCATTTAACTGCTACCTGCAAAGAACTTTACATTTTACTTGTAAATCAGGTTCTTAAAATGTACTCAAAGTTGCACAGATCTGAATAGGCGGAGGAAGTGTGCATTAATATTGGGCTTGTGCTTTATTTATTTATTTCATTCTAATTGATAGGTCATCTTAGGACTTCATGGAAGTGATGCGGTCATAAGGGTGGGCTCTCAATTGATCGGACAACCTCAAAAGCAATCCACCAGTTGGAAACAATATTCATTCCACAGGAAGAAGCAATCTCAAACCAAGAGGAGGAGATAACTTGCAAACCATACCATGCAAGTATTATCGAAAAAGTTAATGAAAAAAAAATAGGGATTTTTACCAAAAAAGTGTTCCTATACACAAAGACATCGGATTTGATCAGAAATACACGAAAATGCCCTTTTTGGTGTTCGTAGGTGATTTTTTACTCTTTTACCCTCCATTTATCGAACTGATATCGTTTTCAGTCCCACCATATTACCCTAAAAGCATCGAACGATTTCCTTCTCCTTTCTTCCCCAAACAAAATGTCCGAAGACGTCGATTCCGACGATCACATTCATCTTATCCGGTCGAATTCGTCAAACTCCGAACCGAATTTGGAAGCTCCAGGATCTAAGAAGAGCGGGATCACGGGTCTGTTGAAACAGTTGGATCGAAGGCTGGGATTCCTTCCTTCCTTTCTTCCTTTTCTAATCGAAATCTGGGATTTCTTCGGTTTTCGTTTGATGGGGTGGTTTCAAAATGAAATCTTTTCATTTGGAGCTAGATGTGATTGGGTATTTTCATATCTATTCAAATGGAGTTGATGTTGTTGTTCAGCCACATCTTGGGGGGTTTTGTAATGGTGGGGTGATATTTGTTGGTAAAGGAAGAATATTTGTTGATAAAGGAAGAATCTTACAGGTTGAATTGAATTCCTCGGGTCATTTGATGGGGTGGTTTAAAAATGGGAATTTTTCCTCGGGGTTTGATGGGTTAGGGTATTTTTGGATTGATTCACAAGGAGTCGATGTTGTTCAGCCACATTTTGGGTTTTTTTTTTAAATAGTATCAGACCTAGTGAATACATTGTGTCGTTGGATGCTTTAGCACAATATTCCTTTGATGGTTATGATATCAAATTATGGTTTCTTTATTTATGAGATTTATATGGATAAATCATGAACTTAGAGGATTTTTTGTTTTCAATTTGTTTTTTAGAAAAAGGGAGTTGTTTCAAGACCTTGCTCCAATGTTATGGCATTCTATTGGCACTATTGCTGCTCTCTTACAGGTTTGCTTTCTTTCTCATTGCTCCTCCAGATTTGAAAAAAAAGAGGATATTCTATAATGTAACGTAGAAGTGATGGTCATTGTAATTATTTTCTTGCTGCAGTTGTTATCATAACTATTACTAACGAAACTTGATATTTTCAAATCCAATGGCATGTTTGTACTTGACACTTTTCCCTACAGTTGTTATGAAGCGAATTGTTTCTTGCGCTTAAGTCATTTTCTTATCATTGAGAAAGTTTGAAATTTTGTTAGCGTTCATCCCAAACTTTATATACAAAGCAATTTTTCTCAAAACAATCTGTTGTTGTACATTTTTCTTTATACAATAAGGATTCAGGTTTCGATGTATTGAGGCAAACCGAGAAAATCATGTGTTGTTCTCTTGTTTATGAAATTTGACTGTGTTTGCATTACTGTCTGTCTATACATTTAATCTTCTCATAATTCTAAGTTACTATTTGATCATCACATGGGCTCAAGAGCCTTTGAACTACCAGGCCATGCTATGATGTTTTTTATACTATGCTATGATGTTTTTTATACTATACTCTGTTCTTTATTAGGGCATGGATTTCAAAGGCAATGGAGCCCACATCTACTTATCTTGGTGTTCATTTATTTATATTGCAATAGATTTCTATTTTCATTAAGATAAGTAGATGTGGGCTCCATTGCCTTTGAAATCATACTCTTGTATTGTATTGGCATGGTTACAGGGAGATGAGCTTTTGAAGGAAAAAATTTATATAAAGGGTGCCTTCTACATGCTTGTATAACAGAGAATAAAAGTTCGGGGAAGTTGAAGAGAAAATGCATTTCAAGAATGTGGAAACAGCTCTAGATAAACAAGCGCCCATTTTGTATCCCATCCATATGCATATGGAAAGACCCACACCAATTTGATATTGAGTTCTAAAAAACCACCCTCTTGATCTGTTTTGCTCATTTGCAATTTGCATGATACTTTTGGACTGGTTATCCAAGGGTCTTTTTGGATGATGAGAAAAAGTTGATTAATTGATGGAGAAATGGAGAAAGCTATCCTTTGTTCAAATCTGTTTTGCTCATTTGCTTTGATCATTTTTCTTTCTTCGTTGGTTAATTCTGATTTGGTGTCAGTCAGATGCTGCCAACTTCTTGAGATATCTGTGTGGTAACTTGTAATTACTTTTGTTAAAATCCTCATCTAATTACCCACTTATTTTAAAGACTATAATAATGTTTGTTCAAATGTTAGTGGATCATGTCCTATTTTACCATGCAATCAGTGTAAGAAATTCTTTAAAGATGAACCATTAGTAAATGTTGTTGCTCATAATTCAGTTTCTATAAGTCATTTCAATAGCACAGTTGCATAAGATGCACACATATTCTAATATGTTATCTATCTACTTCCAATTCATCATTTAAAGTATGTTTTAATGGCATCTTGAGGCGGGTACTTTAGTAAGTTCTGGTCTTATGTTTCTTTGGCAGGTCCCTAAGCTTCTATTGCACAGATTTTTTCCAATGCCCGGTTCTGTATATGGATTGATGGAAAGCTTGAACTTGTAGTGGATCCATATCAAATTCTAGAAAGGTACATTTTGCAAAAGATCTTTTTTTCCCTACAAACCTTGTATGAATTCATGTATGATCAATATTGTAGTGTTTTAGTGATTTAAATGAAAGCAGAACTACCATATGGCCCTAATAATGTGTTGCAAACACATGTTAAAGAAAGCCCACCTTCCATTAATTATATTGGGTCTCACTTTCTCATCGGAAACACCCCCCCCCCCCCTGCTATTTTTTTTTCGCTGCTGCTGCTGGTTTTTGTGTGTGCGTTGGGGGTTGGGGCGTAGTTTTTATTGGTAATTGGTATACCTAGCTTATCATAGTCTACCCTTAGGCTGTTTTTTTCCTATTAGGGACTGGATTTGATATCCCTTGTGGACTGAGTTTCGGCTAGATTTATTAATTCAATTGCCTTTGGCTTGTGGGCCCTCCAATTTGCTTCAGAATGCATGAAGAAAGTAGGGGTGGTAGGTGATTCTTTCAGAAATGAGGAGCATTATGTGAAATAGATGTATGAAATGTGGAAGGTCGGGTTGGCTACTTGGTTGGTTACAAGATAAGATTTCATGGGGTTTGCATTTTGGATGTCTTAATCGAGTGGGTATGGTGGCTGGCAAGTTTGAGCAAAAACCTTTTTGTAGAGTAATTACTTTGTATTTAGATTTGACTGTTACGATTACTCTCTGTGGACTATCTTTGATACATTTTTTTGTTACGATTACTGGTTTATATTTTAATCCTTTACATCAAATCGCTGAAAGTAACTTTTGAAAGTTTTTTCCTCTCACTGCCTCCCTCTATAACCTTTCTTATATCCTTTCTCCACCATTTATATTTGTATACAAGCCATCTCCATGACCATTTGACAAAGTCCACAGCATAATGTCACAAAAAAAATATTCTCTGTAACCAAATCAGTGCAATAATTAGTAGTTACTCATTATAAGTACCGCATGCATTTCAAAATGGTTTAACTTAAACGTGAGTTCAACAAATTTCAATCTATAGCCTTATGTAATAACTAGGTTTACTCAACTTAAGTACTGCATGCATTTGAAAATGATCTAACTTCAATGCCAGTTCAAGAAACTTCAATTTATTGCCTCATGTAATGACTAGGCTGACATTGGATTATAAATTCCTTTGGAGGTGGGTTTAGTTTGATCAATTTGTGTTAGTTCCTATGTTAGAAAACAGCTCAGTAGATGGTAACTGAATTTTATTCTTTGGTAAAGCTTTTCGTTGTTCTTTTTCTAAAAAAAAATTGTTGCCTTTTTCTTGGTTTTATGTCGTTTTTTTTTTAGAAAATGGTGACTGAAATTCTTGGTTTTACATCTTCGCCCGAATCAAGTAACATAAGCTTAGAAAAAACACAGTAAAAAAGTGACAAATTGTTTACCTTTTTTATACTCACAATTTTCTTTGTTTCTATTCTAGCCACTGTCATTTCAAGTATCCATTGGCAATTGGACTTTTTTATTTGTTATAAGATTTGAGTGTTGGGAAGTCTGTTTTCCAATTTATTTTGTTTTACCTTTAGGCTCTAATCTTTGTCCCTAGGCAATGTGGCACCAAGTGATGACTAAATTTGAGGAAAAAAGATTTGTCTTCATGGAAAATACAATTCTTATCCTTCAGAGGATAATTCACCCTTGTTAGAGGTACTCTTTCCAATTTACCTATGTCTTCTTTCTTTATGTTCTCATTCTAGATGCTTTAGTTGCAAGACAATTGTAGGGATTAAAAAAAATTCATATGCGAAGGTACTTACGAGAAAGTAACTTCTTACCTGTTGGAAAGACAGGAGAAACCAAAGAGGAGAAGGTGTTGGGGGTAGGGAATTTGTGTAAAGATACACAAATTGGGCATTGCCAAGTTAATGGTGTTGGAGATTTGGAGAAGAGAAAGCAACATGTTGGAGAAAGGTTTCTGCTTGTAAATATGGGGGGAGACTGTGAGAGAGGAGTTCGGGACAAGAGGGAGAGGTGAAATGTGCTCACAGTATTGCATCCCATTACCAGGATGGGGATGAGTTATGTATGTTAGGTGTTAGGTTTAAGATAGGGCTGAGGAATATAGTACTTATCTAGAATGGCTTGAGTGTAGTGGAGGGGTGTTCGAGTTAAGATTTTAGTGTTGTTTAGGGCTCTGGCTAAGACAAAGTTTTCAGTGAGCAAGTGTCGTGAATGGTTAGAACTTAGAAGGGAAGCTGTTTTGTTGTCCATAGATGAGACTACTTGATGGACCGCGCCCCGAATGCTCGGGTTCCTACCGAGGTCGGCGGACGTGGGAGTCCGTTTGGTTCCGACCCTTTCGTAACCGGGGGGCAAGGGGGCGTGCATCAACATTTCTTTTTTTGTGGGTGTGCCAGATTTTCTATTTTTACTTGGAATTGCAAGTGGTGATCCGGAGATCAACCTTCGCAAGTAAAAAGGAAATCAACTTCTTTCAAGTTTTCCATTGCACATATATTTAAGAAAAGAGACATTTTCTTGATTTGCCGTGAAAGGCGATTTTTTTTAGCATTTTTAGCCGATTTTGGCGTTTATAGCCGATTTTTGGCGTTTATAGCCGATTTTGGCGTTTATAGCCGATTTACAATCCTTATCAACAATGAAAGACAAGAATTGTGATTTTTGTCTCTTTTGAAAAAAATACAAACTACAATGAAAAGCAAGAAAAGGAGGATCTAACTTCTCAGGAGATTGTGGGGGACCCGTTTAGATTGACGGTCGCAAGCCATATGTGGGCTTCGCCATCATCCATGCAGATGAGAACAGAGGATGCTATTGATTCGCTTGGCTTGGCTATAACCTCTGGTTTTTAGAAGACAAAGACCAAAAGGAGGTCCTATATCCAATAAAAAGCCGAGTAGACGGGCTGAAAAGCCACATCTAAGCCATTGGAGGCAGGAGGAGAAGGCAAGGACCTTGGGGGGGGGTACCCCCCAAGGGACTTTTGTCACCTTGTTGCGGTGGCCGGTGTAGAACTTCCGCAGAGTTTTCTCTCTTTTTCCTTTCTCTGGATTTCTGTCTGTGTGCTTGTGCTTTTTTCTCTGATGTTTCTGATGTCCTTTCTTCTTGGAGAGCCCTCCTATTTATAGGCTTTTAGGTAGCCTTTTAGGTGGGTTTATGGGCTTTTATTGTCATTAAGCCGCATAATGGGAGGAGTTACAAAATTGAATTATTTATTTTGTAACTCCTTTTTCTTGGCTTCTGATTGGCCGGAGGAGATTGAGGGCATTTAATCGCCTTTAATCGCCATGATGGGAGGAGTTTCATGGGTTAAATGCCATGAATCTCTTGACTTGTAACTCCCGAATGCTTGCTTCTGATTGGGCCGTCCAAAGAAATGGATTAATGACTGTAATAAAGCTAGTCAATTAATCGCATTAAGTGGTCGCCGAGCAGCTGAAGAGTCGCGGGCCGTGCCACGTCTTTTGGGATTCTTCTGTTGATGATCATCGATGGATCTTCATGTAGATCGACATCAGATGATCATGTAATTCCAGGTGTTTGTTGCCAACAGCGGGTCGGTGCCATCTGTCCTGTCGATTTCTCAATCGGTCGGGTAGAAAGCACACTTTTTTTGGTTGACCGGGTGGCGATCAATATTGTTTTCGATACTCTTGATGATTGACCCGTGTTTTGGACAGATGTCAGAGGACTTGGTGTCTCAAAAGCATGAATTTTGGAAAGTACCAGAGGCTGGGCTCTTCGAATCGCGAAAAAAACGGCGAAAACCGGGGTTTCCGGGGCTTTCCCGGCGACCCCGGGTTCCAAGGTCGCCGGCGACCCTGGCCCAGGGTCGCAGGGGCCTGCGACCCTGGGGGGGTTTTTCCCCTTTCGTGTCCCGTTTTGCGTCCGTTTTTACTGTTTTTTCGATTCTTTTTTTCTTCTATACTTTTTCTTGACATTTTGACCATTTATTGGCCTAATTTCTTTGTAGGAAACCTGATGATAATCCTTGCATTTTATTTTGCAAAGCTTCCAATTTCCTGAGAAAGCCGAAGACTTTGTCGCGCAGAGTTGCCGATTTTCCGTCAGAAGCTGAAACTGGGTCAAACGATGTCGGAATGACCTGAAATTTGGTGTGAAGCCTGCTGAGCAATAAATAAGATCAACCATAGGCTTTTGTTTGAGTTTTGAAGCCGTTTGGGGTCCTATCACCTGTAGACTTGCTTTTTGTCGCGATGAAGATGTCGCGGTTTGATGTGCGGTCAACCGATGTCCGATTGACTTGAAATTTGACAGGGAACCTTTGGAGTCATTTTAAGATGAGCCATAGGCTCTGTCTTGGAAACCATGGTCCCGGAGAGCTTTGCCGCCGAGAGCTCCTTTTCAGCTGTCGGAGAAGCGAAGTTAGGGCCAAATGATTTTGAAATGGCCCGAAACTTCTTGTGTACTCCTCTTTTTGGCTGTCTGGAAGAATCTTGCAGTTTTTGTTTGATTCTGACAAGATTTGATTTTTGGAAGCAGCATTGCCTATTTATGGCAGGTTGCGACTTCATGTAGCTCTTGTGGATCTTGAAAAGGCAAAGTGACATTTTTGGGTGTCAACAAATGCCCCCTCGAGGTACAAGGCGGCGAGTGCTTAACTTTTGTAGTCGATGTTGCCTCGAAGAGATTTTTGAAGGAGAGCCCGTGACTGACCAAGAGGTCTTTGAGCAGTCTTTCTTTTTGGTATTTGTAGCCTTTTGAGCTTCCAGGGGAATTTTATGGTAGTGAAAGGGATCACGTACCATCTCGAGGCAAAGTTTTGAAGATGACATCAGGGATGTGGATTTGGGTTTTTGACCTTGTGACCTAACAGGCTATATGTGGCAGGTTAGGGGGTCGGGTTTGGTTTTGATCGTGTGACCCAACAAGCTGTATGTGGAATGTTGGGGGATCAATTTTGGTTTTGATCTTGTGACCTAACAGGCTGTATGTGGCAAGTTAGGGGATCGGGTTTTGGTTTTTGGTTTTTGGTCTTGTGACCTAACAGGCTGTATGTGGCAAGTTAGGGGACCAGGATTTGGTTTGATTTTTGTGGAATGTCAATTTCAAGATTTTGGCTCAATTTGGTAGATGAGGCTGGATGGTTTGATTTTTGGAAGCTCATGGGGCTTGGAATTTTCTTTTGTATGGTCCAATCAACTCAAAAGAGGCATGAACCATTTTTGTATGCTTTTGGTAAGAGGGATTTCTCTTGACTAAAAGCCCACATTTTTTTTTTTTTTTTGTGCCTAGGTGGTAAAACCTGGCTCATATGGGCTAACCCATGGGACCTTAAGCTTTTGAAATGGCTTAGATCTCATATGGTATCATTTTTTGTAAAGAATATCCAAAATATCTCATTTGGATAGAGAATATCCAAGAATATCTTGACTTGAGAGAATCTCTCATGATCCCTTTATTTTTGGGATAGAATATCTCAAGATATCTTTCTTTTGGGAAGAATCCGTCATAGATCTCTTTTTGGGAGAAAATCCTTCAGATATCTTTCTTTTGGGAAAGAATCTTTCTAATCTCTTTCTTTTGGTAAGGTTACTAATAGTAACACTTACCTCTTTTCTTCTTTTCCTTCTTTGGTTTGCTCTCCTCTATAAAAAGCACGGAGAAGGTTGGATCTCTTGCTCTTATTACTTTCTTTTGCAATAATCTCAAGAGGGCTTCAAGACCAAGAGTTCTTCTTCTTCAAGATCTTCAAGACTTTTCTTCTTCTTCTCCATCAATGGCTTCAAGTAAGTTCTCCTTTTTTTTTTTTTTTTCCAAGAAAAACTCCATGTAGGAAAATAAAGTTTCTCTTCTTTTTTCTTTTTTTTTTTTGTTTCTTTCTTTTCTTTTCTTCTTTTTTTATTTTCCACGTGTTTTTGCCCCCCTTTTTTTTCACACGGTTTTTTTTTTTTTTTTGCTTTCTTTTTCTTTTTTTTTTTTCCCTGTTTTTTTTGTGGGCCGTACGGACAGATCCGTAGATATGGCCGTACGGCCACGTGGCCTGTGGGCCAGCCCCTCTTTTTTTTTTTTTTTTTTTCTTTTTTTTTTTTTTTTTTTTTTTTTTTCTTTCCCTCCCCCCCCTTTTTTTTTTGGAGAGAGTTCTTTTCTTCTTCTTTTTTGTTTTCTTTCCCCTCTCTTTTTTTTTAGAGAAAGTTCTTTTCTTTTCTTTTTTGTTTTCTTTCCCCTCTTTTTTTTTTGAGAAAGTTTCTTTTCTTTTTTTTTTTTTTGCTCATCATGACATGCATTTTTTTTTGTTTTTTGCAAACCAGATGTTCATGCATGCATTCAATTTGTAAATAAATTTGTAGCATGATGTGATAGCATACCTGAAAGTTTTTGCAAATTGGGGAATTTGGAGCTCGCAGTGATGTTGAGCCCTTCCTGATTTTGCGGAGACTT